>BCIV01000013.1:0-742298 GCA_001600055.1 Filobasidium wieringae
GAGTTCCTGCTCAAGAGACTCTCACTTCTACTGCTTAGAGCTCGTTTCAGGCACTTTGAAGCGTGAGGAAACAGGAGGAAGTAGTGTACAAGGTGCACGACTCGTTTGAATGGCTAGGAATCAAATACACCTTGTAACTAGACACTCTCTACTGTACTACACCACGTTCTAACCCCTAACCCTAATGGGGTGACACCGTCTCGAAACAGGGTGGACTTGGTGTTGATTTGGCAAATTTGACTCTTTGTTTGCTCGATTGACCCTTCAGCCATGCGGGGCAATTGAGATTGGCGTGACAAAACCTATATAGCATTCTTGTTTGAAGCCCTTTCAGATCGAATACACCTTGTAACTGGACACTGTCTACCACGTTCTAACCCAGAACCCCAGGTTTTGCGATTCTCCTATCAATCTCTGCAATGATGATACCATTAGGAGTCTATGACATGTAAAAGTGGTCTATACACTCGAAGCAGAGATTCAGCATGTCAGAATGGTACTTGCTCGAACAATGATCATGAATTGCTGATTCCACGTAAACGGTCCGTGACCGGCACTCGTGTACAACTACTACCCCAAAGTTCTTAATCTACTGGCGACTCGAAGATGAGGCAGCAACCGACTCTTGCCTGACATCTGTACATGCGTTGCCAAAAGTCCGATCACAGCATTCGATGAAAACTAGGATCATGATGACATGTATGTACAACTGCCCTCGATCGGGGATGTACTGACTGAAACTTCGACACTAAGCGAGCCAACATCACAGAACGTCGAACGGTGGAGATTGCTTGTCACTATGAGACAGTGAAACGTCAGCGTGTATCCCGGTCTAGAGATGACACGACAGGTACTCACTTTCTAGAGATTTCTACGAATACCTTGTATTCAGGAGGTATATCCCTGTACTGCGTCATGACTGATCTTTTGACTTGCGGTTTCTCGTACAGTAGCTGCAGCATAAGGCTACCATTCTCCGTCCCGGTTCGCTCCGTATCGAGCGCCTGTTGTCGGTCCACCGGCGCCTCGGCAGTCGCTTGATCGCTGAAGCGATTGATCGGTGGGGAGGTACTCTATAGAAGTAGCGGCGAAAGGTCTGAAGATTCTTGTTCATACACTGACCATGCTTACCCCAGGCGTCAATTCTTGATTGCGGTCGGTCTTTTCGAGGGAGAGATCCCGATCATGTCGACTGCAATGCTGATTTCCTCGCTGTAGACCAATTTGAACGGAGCGGGCTCCGTGCATACAGTTCTGCTCTTCGACAGGGTCGTTCTTGGTTAGTGCGTCAGTATCCACGTCGGCCTGCGCCGGGCCCGCTGATACTTGCAGGTCCGTAGGGTGACTGGATTCGTCCTCGAGATCGTACTTGGCAGGAACATGGTCTCGGCTCATCGCCTGGTAGATGTTGCCCATCGTATGTCCTAACGTTTCAACCCCGAAATCACGGATGATTGCGACTCGACCATGGAGAACCAGGTCTTGGGGGAGGTGACCGTTGAGGACGTCAAAGTGCGACTGGCCGACCATGTGCATGAAACCCTCGAGTGCGGCACGTGACCCGAGCAGATCCTGCTGTTGCGTTCGAGTGAGGCAGTGAAAGGTGTGTTGAGACTGTTCGTCGGCCAACTGAAAAGCGAGCAGCTCGCCAAGGGTCATTTCGATAAACTCATCTGGAGGAGGCACGAGATGTCCGGTGGCATGGTCTAGCACCCATTCGTCGCGGGGAAATGGTCCAAGGTCTACCTGCAAAACGTTGTCTTGCGTTACGGCGGTTCTGCGAAAATATTGGCCCATCACTAGTAGACCGAAGCGGCCTCTAAACATTTCCCAGTTGTATACTGCGTACTTGAGTAATTGCCCCAAGCATCCGATGATATAACGTGTCATGATCCAGGCGACCTCCTTTTTGATTTCGACGTGCATCAAAGAACAGATATCGTTCTTCATGGATGTCCGATTCTGTAAGAGAAGTCCAGTCTGACCAAGTAGCTGCAAGTCAGACTGTCTTGGATAACGAGGTACATGGCGTGCTCCTTGCGATCCTGCAGAATGGGCTGACGACTCCTCGAAGATCTGTGAAGTTTCGTCACCTATAACGTCATCCGGTACCCCTTCGACCATCAAAGCTTGTCGATAAGCTGTGTTGACATGCTTGTATGATCGAAAGGTTACGCAGCTTTGCGAGAGTTGATGAAAGGTATACCCGCTGCCTGCCATGTGGACCAGATGATCCGGGGGGAACCAATAAGAAAGCAACCCGTCCCATGCAGCTACGACTTGAGGGTGTAGGGAAGCGAGACCATTGAAGAGATAGTTCAAAGCAAAGGCGGAGCTGGCTTCGTGCGCAAAACCGGGATTGGAAAAAGCGAACCGAGTTGGGTGAGGTTGATGGGAAAGAACGGGATTGCCTGCTGGGAGATCCTCCTGGAAGACGAGTTGTTCAAAGTGGAAACGGTCATCTATCTCTTGTTGATTCATGGTTGAGGAGTCTCTTGGTTCTTTAGGTTTCGTCCAAGAGACTGATATTTGGTATTCAGTGGCTACATGGGTGGATGGATGCTGGAAGACCGAGTATCGAAATGCTGGGCAACCAGTATTGAGGGTCCAAGACCGCCTCAAGTCTAAGCTCTGAAGGCAATCACCCGACGCTCAATAATTGATCATCTCATTAATACAGTCATCATCATGCTGGGTCAGCAGTTTTTCTAGAGGTCACAAAGTATCGTAATTACAGAACAGTGAATTGGATGCATAGCGTTCGTTAGCGGTCGTACAGTCAAGCGCATCACGCCTTGGCTTTCTCTTCGTAGTCTGATTCGCTCAGCCGGGGACAGGGGAATGGGACGAGGGAAACTCACTGCTACATGGATGCGAACGGAGTACAGGCCCTGCATGGTGGTCATCTGCGCCCGGTCGCTTCCTTCGATTTAGAACAGCTAGGACATGAGCAATGCAATGCAATGACGTCGGCACCGAACTATGCGTTGTCGAAGCTTATGACAGGAATGCAGCTCACCCGAATCCTTCGTGGCGGTTGCGTCTGACTGCAGACTCCGAGGTTCGATCACCATGGGCGACGCCTCGTCTTGAACAGACGACATGAGCTTGTGGGAAGGTGACGCGATCGCGTCAGTTGCAGCTTACAATTGTCACCCGTCAGTTTCGGCTTTTGACACTCCTCCACGTGCATACAGTGATTCAAGAAATCCTTTATGTACTCTCCGGGACCAGAGATTCGATCCAGTTTATAGATGCCGAGCAACGCCGAGATCCCAGCTATTGCTTTCGGACTTAGCCCCTGGATCAGGGGATACTGCTCTTGACTAGCTCCACCGACGTACAAGCAATGAATGCCGTTACAATCGTCCACCACTTTGGACTCGACGGTGGGTTTGGATGCTTTCAGACCAAGGTATATGTTCAGTGAACCCCGACTTGATGCAGTACTGGGGCACAAGGTGGCGGAAAAGTCCTTTAGGCGATGAGTCTCCGAGGGTGAATGCCGCCTCACACGGGTCCTGACCTGAAAGACGATAGGACAAAAGTCTTGAATGTCTATAACCTGATCGAGTGCGGGACGAGATTTTGAGACCAAAGCAGGAAAGAAGATATCCCACTGTGGCTGATTGATAATACCCAGGATGGCACATTGACGTGACCATGCTTGACCATACAAAGTCGAGGGAATAGGCGTCTCCATGGTGTACTGCTGATCCATCCGAGCGAAATGGGTAAAGTTGACCCAGCGTTCGCTAGCCCAGTCTTTCAACCTTGAGTGCTGTTCTAATACGTCGCGTCCAAGTAGCGCTTCAAGCAACTCTGATAGCTGGACTACTTGGAGATGATGGGGGACATCCTGCTGACCGGACGCTGTAGCATTTGATTTTTTGCTAGCGGCCACGTCCATGGCGAAACAAAGCATGATACGAACAAACTCTTCTCCAGTCTCACCGATGTGTAATTCGCTTGCGCTGACTCTGTCAGACATAGTAGCGATGGCTGCGGACCAGCTGTGGGATGGGCTCTTGCGGAATGCGTCAGCTACTGCCAGGCTATAAGCACTTGTATTTATCAGGTCGGAAGCTACGTGTCACGACGGAGGGAACTTGCCTCATCAACGGTTCTGACGGAGCAAATGAGCGTATATTGCCGGTCACAGGATGTACCCCCGTCACAGCCCGCATGTGATGAGAGATTTGTCTCTCGAGGAAGCTGGCTTCGGAAGAAGTTCCTAAGTTTGCCGCGATATGTAAGTGACCTTTGTAGCTGAATCTGGAAACTATTGCGATACACACCTTGAGATCCTGTCATATGGAGAGGGACTCGCTGAGCGGTGGCGGCCAAAATCATATTTGCGTTCGTAGACCATTTGTCCGTTGTAGCCCCACCGATCAACTTCTCAAAAATAGCGGTCATCGAGATACCCATAACTCGACTACCCTCGTCGTCCGGGATATCGACCCAAGAAGTATCGTTCCAGAGTGGCCTGCCCATTCGTGAAAGAAGATGGATCCATTCATCAAGCGTAGCTCGTCTTTCTCCCAGAAGTATAGAATGATAGTCCTGCTTGGCGACTTCATCCTCGCGAATGAACACGTCGTGAGGGAACTCGGTAAATGGTGAAACCAACCTTTGCGTCCGATCGCGAAGCCGGAGGGATGGGTCAAGCGCCTTTTGTCCCGTCAACTCGGAAACTTGGTTGTTAGTATCCAGGAACAACACCCAAAGGCTTTCTTTCTTCAAATAACTGAGTATCCTACGGAATGCGCTCAAACGCCTCACGCCGAGAGACATGGCTTCATCCAAAGCCAGAAAACAGATCGCGTTCGGTCCCCCAGGCAACACTTTGTTTAATCTCTTCAGGTATGGTCTGATCTGATCGGCAAAGAAACCGGCTATCTCGTTGGCTGATGCTGCTTTTTTCTTCATCTCCCCTTTCGACCAGTCTGACTCGAGTTCGGTCGCTTTGTCCGATATCTGTTTAAGCAAGTCTGGGCGGCTGACGCTCTTGGCTGACGATCCGGTAGAGGAATTTGAAAGAGTGCTCTCTGACGGGGTCATACCAAGGGCTTCGGTCTTGACTGCTTGATAGCCCGGCACGATCCCGTCGGTCAGGACGGAAGCCATGTGACTAGCGAAAGAGGCCCGATCGATGCCTTTCTGAACGAGATCCAGCTCCGTCTTACAGCAATCGGTAAAGGTGCTGACAAAAGCCGTCAACCAGCGAGCTACCGTATGCAGGGCTTCAAGATCGGACTCAGTCTCGGATTCAGGAACGAGCGACACGTAGGCAGACTCGTCCTGTGGCGGGACCGAGGTCACCGTTCCAGAACGAGCAGGCCTGACGCACACATAGAGCCCAAGCTCCAAGGTACAAAGCTTTAGAGCGGTTCGAGTCCTCCCGCTACCCGAAGACTGCAACATCGCCATGACAGGTGCATAGATATCCGAGGAAGCGTCCCCTTGTTGCAGCTTCGCGTTCAACTGATGAAGCGAAGATAAGAGAGACTCGGCGGTGCCGCCTTTATAGTCTTGAGTGAAGTCTTTGGATATCTTGCCATAGTTCCTTATCATCCCGATCGCATTGATTCTGGAACGGTATTGACACACGGCCAAATTGATCAACTCGGTGAAGGTGATGACAGTACCGTTATTGTGTTCTGTATGCTCAAGGCAATGAACTGCAGCCTCGAAGTCCTTGAGTTCCACAGGACTGGGTTTGGTGGTATCGATGTCCCCAACAGTTCCCAACGGGTCTAATCCGAAGATAGCAGACGACCATTCAATGTTTCTGGGCAGATCGGTGACCTTCGACTTGAACTGGTTATACAAGGCCGTCATGAATACCTGATACTCCAAAACTGTGTAGGACCCCTTTTTTAGTCCCCGCTCAAATCTATGATAAGATTTTATATGGGAATCGAGATCCTCCTTTGTGTCAAGATCCTGCTCAGAAGAGTGGACGATCCGGAGCCAGTCGAGCAGTGTTGGATTCGTTGCAGGTTGAAGCCCGCTCATGTCGGGCGGTTTGATGAGCGGATCCGACGGTCAGATAGTCTCGTAGGGTGCCGTAGGGAGGATGGAGTGATATATGGACAGGACCCACTCACGCCGTCAACGCTTCAACCGCGACTACAATAGACATGATAAAAAGTAGTATATCAGTGCGACTGATCACCAGGCAGACAATCGGTTGGTCAGCGTGCAGTCTCAGCTCTCAGGTTTCCTTCGACGGTGGTTCAAATCCGCGGTGCGATCGACGATCACGACCCATCAGCACGTTCGGCTACAAAATGGACCTCGCAATCGCAAGTTCAGTCGGATTGCGCTGGCTCGGATATAACATGTCCTGTATGTAGTGTACAATGAACCTTTCTACCAGTCCGCCACGTCCAAATGTCCAGTTCCCAGCGCGACTTCACGCCATTCAGATGACAGATCGCTACCGCTAAGCTTGACTCGACCGGGACTGCCAACCCAGACCACTCAATTCGAAAGCACGAGCTTCAGCAGCGGTAATAAGAGGGAATCCGTCAGCAAAAGGAATAAGCTGTTCCTTCAATCTGTCTTTGTTCGAGGTGGTACTATAGCGATTGACAAGATGCTCAGTACAGGTATGATGTCCTATGTCCTGATGGCTTACGTGACGGCGATAACCCCGGTACTTCGCAGCCAATCAAAGATCACCTGTGCGTAGGTGACCTGATGACCTATATCCTGGCTTAGTCGCTTCGCAATCTGATGTCCAACGATATCTGCGGGACCACCGGGGTTTCGTGTTATAGGCTACATGTAGCTGGTTCAGTCCCATTCAAGAAACTGCTTAGCATGGCAACATGGCTCACCGAAAGCTCTCCATAAGCTGAGAACAACATGCCGTGTTTGGCTCCTAGGGCAAAGGCAGGAGCGACCTCAAAAGTGTCGTAAACGGAAAATCTATAAAAGCCATATATCAGCGTCGTGCGGGTGACGAGTAGTTGAGTGCGTTGATGGACCGAATCTGGTTGACAGCTCTATATCAAGAGACAAAAGCGATACACTTGATCAACCTCTGCGGTCTAGCCTTGAGCCATCCGAATTTGTCACTCACGGTAGGATCTCGGCAACGTCCAGCAGCTCCTGAATCAACTCTGGCGTGTCGTAGTTACTGACTCCGATGCTCTTGACGAGCCCGTCCTGCTTGGCCTTTTCCATCTGTTTCCAAATCTTCTTGAGCCCGCCCCCATTCTTTGCAGCGCGGGGGAAATGTATCAAATAGAGGTCAAGATAGTCGAGCTGGAGTTCTGAGAGTGTCTGGTGCAATTCCTCGGTCAGGGAGGTGTTGGTGAATGCGTCGTATTTGGAGGTAACATATAGCTAGTACAGTAAATCTCGGCTATCAGTAGGTCATCTTGGGTCCATTGTGGCATGCAAGACCTACGTCTTTGCGAGGAATGCCGCTCGCCTTGATCGCTTCTCCCGTACCGTTCTGGTTGCGATAGTTAAGGGAAGTATCGATATGCCTCCATCCAGCAGCAAGAGCCTGTCCGACAAGTTCAGTCGCATTTCCGGTCCTAGCGGTAGCCTGTAACCGGTTATTTCCATCTATCAGTAGGGTCTTACATGACGTATAGATAGGATATACTTGCCGTGCCAGTTCCCCAAGCAGGACTGGGTATGATATTTCCCTATGAACGAACACTTGAATCAGTCTCGTCGGAACTCCAATTGAAAGCCTATCGATACCGACATCGTTCAACTGGTAAAGTGTATGTCCGGGGAATCGAGACTGTAGCGAGTCTTGAGGTCGGGACACGCCCGATTCTCGGTCTTGCGGTGTTGCTCCAAACAAGGAGCTGATTGCGAACAACGGCCAGAGAGCGTCGGTGAGGATCATGATCGAGTGGTGAGTCAAAAGTTTCAATTAATTCTGGGACTAGGCTTGATCCAGATCGCTGGCTGGGTTGATTTCACCACTGGAGCTGCTGTAGTCACTGCAAATGGTAGAGTGCTGCACGCTGTACTTATCGGTCTTGACGCGGGGATCGCTCGCTGACGACATTCGGCCTTGACCGATAGATCGACCGCATGTCACCGTCATATCATCACCTTCACTAGCTTCACTCTGCCTTTACCGATCTGGAAGATTGGAATCCACCGTACAGGCGGTTCAGATGAGAGGCGCATACAACCTGTCGATAACGACGTCCTTCGTGAAGATCGACCATGTGAGTCCATAAGTAGCAGTACAGAATGTATACAACTGGATCTGAAACCATCCAAACAATCAAGTCCGCTTGGTACGCTTGAGCGGCTTTTTGGCAATCGCACGATCTTCAAGTGCCTCGCCCTCCGGCCGATCTCCAGCTTCCTCAGCACCTTCGTCTTCCCCCGTTCGTGCCCTTTTCGCTCCAGCTACTGGTTCCGGAATTTGGTTATCGTCATCAACATCCGCTTCTTCGTCGTCGTCGTCTGCCGGATCATCCGCTCGCTCCTCCTGATCGATATGCTCCTCTGACCCACTCCTAGCAGGAACTGCTTGATTCGCTGTGTCGACCATCTTGTGATTGGGATCCTCGTCTCCCTCAGCTGCCCCGCCATCATCCTCGATCGTCTGGGCAGACTCGACGCCTGTAGCCTGCTTCTCGCCGACCCAGCGACTCGGTCTGACTCGAGTCTGCTGATTGTCCTCGTTCGATTGTCGTTCTTTACCAATCTGTTTCCTGACGGGCACTTTACTGGGCTCTTTGTGACTGGCAAGCGCGAGCAACCGTTTTTCGTAGGTGAAAAGCGGTTCCCACTGCTTGGTTTTGCTCGGCTTCAGGTCCAGATCCGTCAACATCGTTTGCAATTGATCCTTGCTAAAGACGAGCGGATCAGTGAGCAAAGCGATCGCTGTACGGATGTCATCGCCAACGACTCACAGTAAGATCGCTTCTCTAGCGTCGAGGCCAGGCACCATCAACGACAACACTCTAAAGTAGGCAATCGCTCCTGTTGCTCTGGCCTTGAACTTCTCCTTCAAGTTTCGTATCTTGTTGGCCTTTTCTTGCTTAAAGTATCCTGCCGCTTTTGACAACGACCATCTCATACCATCTTCATGGAATTCACTGATGGCCGCGACATCGAGCTGTCTTTGCACTTTGAAATGAGCTTTATGGACAAAAAAGGCGCGGGACGCCAATTTGGCCAATTCGAGAGTTTGAACAGGGTCCTCTTTACATGGAGTATCGAGATAGAATTCAAAGGACTGTATGGCGAAAGGATTTAGCCCCTTGTGAACAAATGCTAGGCTCAACCTTGATGACTGACTTCTTGCAGAGCTTTCCCAACAACGGTCGTTACCATGTCCGAGTCCTTGTTGTACAACCCTTCCTCTTGCAGGATCTCGACTAGAGATGGCAAGGCTGCATCGAACGCTTGGTCGATTCTCCCATACTGCGACAGGACGATCCCAGAATGTTGAGCATCGATCACCCGGCATCGCATGGCATGGATGAACACCCAAAGCAGATCCTGTAGCTCAACCAGTCCTTTCAGAGCTTCAGCAGTCATGGCGCGCTCTATAGATATGACAAACATTAAGACACGAGACCGGGCTCATTTCCAACGACACTGACTCGTTTTGGGTTGCTGCTTGCTCCGGGAAGCATCCGCCTCATTTTCGATATCGGTGAGCACACTCGAGGCATCCGAACTCCCGTCATCGTCAAGATAATCAGTTTGTCGCTCGATTGCGGCCTGTATCGCTCCTGCACATCGGTATTGAACAGCGTCATCCATAGTCAAGGACAAGACTTTCCGAGCCGGTGCCGACTTGGCATCGGCCGGGTTGTTCGCTACGGGTCGGAATAGCATGTGCAAACGCAAAAGATTACCGACCGACTGTATACGATATATTCGCAGTTCAGCAAATTTTGTATCAACCCTTGCATTTGCCGTGAACCTACATCGCGACGGATTGCTTCAAGTGCGTTGGTTTCGTTGCTGACTGCGTGCTGTCGGAAGATAGCCAAAACAGCGTCTCGTTGACCCTCAACCCTTTCACGTTCAGCATTCTCTGTCTGGACGTCATCTAGGGAAAGATTGCGCATCGTCCAGCTCAGATATAACAAGAGTACCGTCATAGCGTGTTGCACGATCTTTGAGTTGAGAAGCACTATCAGGATTTGCTATAGCAACGTTCTTACGCAAAACTGACCTTGATCTCCTGGCGGAATCCCAGCTTGCCCCTCGAGGCCAGCGCAAGCGCGATATCAAAGAGATTGGCCTCATCCTGCTTGTCCGTCAAGAATAAACCAGTCAAGTCGTATCGTGCCATCATAGTCTGTGTCCTGAGCAGAGCCGATTCTACCGTCTCCACGTCTTCGTCTTCCAAAGCCATGATAGCGAGATCTTTCTCCGCAAACACTTCCCGTAGAGAGTCGGCCAGGGATTCTTCGAGTTCAGCAAACTTGACGTTATTGGTAGATTGAAGCGTCTGAGTGCCATTCATGACCGTCATGATCGAGAGGATCTCCTGCAGTACAAGCGGATCGGTATGTTTCAAGAATAGGCGGTTCAAATCACCCCATAGAGTCTCGTATGCCTGGTTGCGTAGAATCGGTGAGCATGCCTGACGGATACTCGACACCGAGGATGACAACATACTGGTATCAAACGTAAATCGGAATACATTTCGAAACGAATGAATTTGCCAAGCCGTAAAACGTCCACCATTCGTCGACTGTCACTCTGGAACTTGGTGATAAGTTTGGGCAAAATCTCAACAAGCGTTTGTGAGATCTCGTGGGCACACGTATTCTCATCATCGTCCACCTTCTGCTAAACGAACAATATCAGGAACAGAATGGTCAAGGCGCCGGCATGTATTGGCCTACCTTGTTACTCTCGGCAGCAATCTGCAGTAGTACGGTGACGAAATCCAAGAAAAACCGCTCTTCCTCTTCACTCAGCGCCCATCGTTTACCATCATCCCGGTTGGTGGCGTGATCCATAGCGAGAAATTCGACCATGACTTTCCAATCCTGTATGATTGACCAATTTGTGCCGGATAAAGTCTCCGCTGCTGTTGAAGCGTGAACGCCAGTTGGTACGACAGTGTTCCGAAGCGCCATGTAGAAGGTCCTGTCCCTCTGTACCTGCGTTTGGGTACCTTGAGGGGCACCTTGCGTAGGCTCAGGTTCGGACACCGATGACCGATCAGAGAACGACAATATCGTTTGCATCAACACCTTGATTTCGACGTAATGAGACTCGGCGTTCCCCGCCCGCTCTTCGTCAGCTACATCCTCGTCCGACTGCATCTCTGCGTCACTTTCTTCTTCCTGGACGTCATCCTCTGCCAAATTACGTCCTCGACGGTTGGGTGCTTTGCGAGTTTTCTTGACAACCGATCGTTTCCCTTTGTTAGATGTCGTTGGTCCTTGTTGTAGTTGCTGTTCTTCCTCGGCGATCTCCTTTTCCAACTCCGAGACGTCTTCGTCACACCAATTCTTGACAAGCACGGCGATAGCCTTACGTATCCTGACGTCTCGATCGAAGAGAAGACAACCCAAAGCAAGCTTCTTGCCCTCATCGGCATCGTTCAAGTCGCCCGACAGGTCCAGCGCTACCAGTACTCTGATGGCCTCTGTACGTACTGACACGTTGATGTCCCTGACAGCCATCTCCATTATCCTTGGGATGGCTCTGGTGGTGAATGTCCGTATGGAAGACATGTAGCCGTTGTGAGAGTATAATGGCGCCAGAGCTCGGATAGCTTCCAGGCGCGTGTGATGATCCTGATGTAGGGATTGCAACAGTGATCAGCGATCGCAAAGACATTTCCGTCTCAAGCGTGGCTCGCCTCATCTGTCAAAGCCCAATCTACATATCGTAGATGTTCCGTTGTGACGAATTTGTCTGGATTGGCTTTCATCCATTTCGCCAGGATGTTCAGGCAATCCGCTCGGATGAGTGGATCTTTATCCCGATACCGATGAACGAAGACTCTACGAATCTTGCATCGCATCAGTCACAGCCCGCTTGACGTTATCTCACGGCACGTACCCGTTTTCGATATCCGCTAGGTATTCATCCAATATCTCTGATTTTTCCTCACCATCCGCGATCTGAGCATCAAACGCCTTGACCTTGCCCGAGTTCGCCTTCCTCGCCTTGCCCTGTTTCCCGAGTTCGATCTCTTTTCCCTTTTCTGCCGTCTTGACAGATTCTCTCAACCCCTTTGCGACTCGACAAATACCGACCCCAAGCCAGAGGGAGATGAATGTGGCGGTATGCCGTATACCACGGAATGGCGACATGGTCATCGGATTCAGCCAAGTAAGGAGCAATTGTATGACCGGCGTAGTAGGTCCCGAATCGGGTGGGGCAGTAGATTGGGTGACGTAAAGAAGGGGGGTATTGCTTAGTTGTTCGATCAGCGTGGTGAGGAATTGGGGCAGATTGTTGTGAATCGATTTAAAAGCTTTAGCTTTTGATATCAGCGGGTAGAGAGGAGTCTTTGGAGCGGGCAGCGTCAGCCAAGTGTCGGTTGAGCGAAGGGTTCTCACTCGCCTCTTTCGTTTCTTGGAGTTCGGTATGCACATCATCGATACGATCCGGCACAGCATCGATATCATCGGCGACGTCGGGAGTGATCTCGTTGCTCAATCCACATGTCTATAGTCATTAGTCGGTCAGTCGGTGTCCCATAGATATCCGCAATCGCCATAGACTTGCTCTCCAGATAAACGCCACCAATTCAGCCAGATACGCCTTTTCCTCTTCCCGATCTTCCTCGTTTGAACCGCCCGTTGCCTGGAATGCCAACAGCCAGTCCTCCAAAGTCGATTGTATTGGTGTCTGGGGGTTGAGTAGGGCATCTGAAAGGCTTCTCTCAGCATGCATGTGCCGCTGAACAGTCGGTACAACTCACTGAACAATCCATTGTCGTCCGCAATCTCCATATCTCCATGTTCAACCAGAGTCACTTTCGTCTTGTTCTTTTTGGTAGAAGACTTTCTTTGACTTTTCGTCTTGGCATCTGGTACTCGTTTGAGTTTGACGCTTTGTTTGCCTGTGATCGATTTCTTGACCGGTGTCTTCCTGGGCGTGTTTTTGCTTTTATTGGGTCGAAAGTCTTCTTCCTCTCCATCTTGATCTTCATCTTCCTCCTCATCATCGTCCTCGTCTACATCCATTTCGTCGTCTTCCTCGTCCGATTCGGCTACCGGAGAGGGAACGGGGACCTTGGATTTGGCAGCACGAGGAGCTCGAGTAGATTGCGTAACCGCGACTTCGATTTCGGACATCTCGGAAAGATCTGACTGGAATGCGATACCCAGAAGATTGAGCAGGATGTTCCGGTTGAATATTTCGAAAATATAGAGTCAAGGGCACAGAGACGATACGTGAGTCGGATTGAAAAAGACCAGATGATCGACTTCATCAACATTCATGCACACGGACAAACAACCCTAAGCAGACTTACCTCATCGTCGTCGATAGCAGTCACGGCCTGCTTCTTGGCTACGACGAAGTCACGTATCGGCAAAAGACGTCTTGGTATAGACAAGGGGATCATACCTGTATCTTTCCTAGGTGGAACCACGGCTTGCGGAGCGTTCCTCTTTGGCCTGGCGTTCCGACGACCTTCGTCCGACATGGGGGATGGGACGGTATCGATAGCGAGTGATCAGAGGGGCAATACGGTGATACGTTATTAAGACTTTGTACTGCTCAAGGTGCTCAGGGTGAATGGGGCAGGAGGGTGTCGAATATGGTGAAGTGTTTAGGAGTGCGAGGCCCGAGGATGATTCATTTCGCTCAACAACAAACGAACGAGACTCGAATCCTCGATAGAAACGCGTCGCGTTATTCCTCGATTTCATTTCGAACGCGATCATGTAGCTTGTGGAAATTAAAAATCATCGAGCAGTGGGCGATTTGGGCAAGTGGTATAATCCTAACGAGTACAACATCCGGCACGGACAAGCCGAGTCAATGCACGTGATGAGGAGGGGGACTTGGAAGGAGGGATCGGTCATGCGTCGATGTTTATACGAGAGGCGATCGCAATTACAAATTGTACAAAAGAAATGTATCTCCCGCTCGCCGGTTTCCTCTCTACGATGCTCCTCTTGCGAGAAACTATCCCGTTCGTAAAAGAACGCAAGAGCAAACCAACCAAACCCTCTTCGATGCAAACGACTAGTAAGGAAGCTTGATCGAAGAGCGGGCGAGCGTGGTGATCGATCCGACGCCCACAAGGGACGCCGGGGTGATTCTAGCCATCGTTTCCCCGATCCGCAATACGCCATGGGTTAAAGCGTGCGCCGTGAATAGACAATGGCATCTTGTTGTTGTGGTAGCGATATGTCGATGTGAAGAGGAATGGTCTTATCAACTGATGGTGGGTCGCGGGTCACGAGAGATGCGGAAGACATTCAACCCTGCTGTGACGGGAGGAGTATTGCTACCGGCTGACAGCTCAGGTACCTGCTCTGAGCCATATTATTGTCGATTTAAAAGTCAGTAGTCAACTTAGCAATGAACAGGAGACATTCTGATCCAAACATGGCGATACGGATTGTCCAAACTTTTGCGTGTTTATATACTCGTCGTGTAGAATCTCGCTTTCTCACGCGATGGCACATTAGTCATGAGACTCGGCGTGAGCCATCATGACCTACTCTGAATCTCGAACTCGACACCTCTTGCTCACAATTGCTCATTTGCTCAACCTCGACCGTCTCTGGCAGATCCTCGTCAAGGCTGCAGTAATTCAGGCATCCTCCCTGCATTTGGTTCGTATATCTAAAGGTACCCGATCCATTATGGCGACCCCTCAAGTCAGGTCTAACCGGGCTCCTATGGTCAAAAACAGGGTAAGCAATTACCATACACAATGATTTCAATATCGAACCCATTACTGATATGATTGTCATTTCGCTATAACCATAGGCCCCGGCAAAGATTCAGGTGAGATGCCCATTCTTCTACTATGCATTTCATACCAGACGCTCAACTGTCTCGCTATACCTTACAGATCACTGCCGAACAACTCCTCCGAGAAGCTCAAGAACGTCAAGAACCCGCATTCCGAGCTCCTGGACAGAACATTTCCGACCTCGAAGAACTGACCGAATACCAAGGCAGAAAACGAAAGGAATTTGAGGAACGAATCCGATATTCTCGATCAGCCTTGCGGGAATGGATGAAATATGCTCAATGGGAAGCCAGTCAGAACGAGTTCGAGAGGAGCCGAAGCGTGTTCGAACGAGCTTTGGACGTGGACGCTAGGGCGGTAGAGCTATGGGAAAGATATGCAGAGACAGAGCTCAAAGCGAGGAACGTCAATCATGCTAGAAACATTTACGATCGTGCCGTCACCCTCTTACCTCGAGTCGACACCCTCTGGTACAAATACGTCTACCTCGAGGAACTACTTCTCAACGTTCCTGGAGCTCGCCAAGTATTCGAAAGATGGATGACTTGGGAACCAGACGACAAGGCTTGGCAAGCATACATCAAGTTGGAGGAACGGTACGATGAGAAAGATCGAGCTTCGGCTTTACACGAACGATGGATCGCTTGTCGTCCCATCCCCAAGAACTGGGTCATCTGGGCAAAGTACGAAGAGGATAGGGGAGAGATCGACAAGGCCAGGGAAGTCTTTCAAACCGCTCTAGAGTTCTTTGGGGATGGAGAGGATGATGTCGAAAAGGCTCAGGGTGTGTTTGGAGCGTTCGCCAGGATGGAAACCAGGTTGAGGGAATGCGAAAGAGCTCGAACGATTTACAAGGTCAGCCCCTTTTTCAGATATGATGTATGACACAGAACATGACTGACATCCCGAAACAGTACGCTCTAGCACGGCTTCCGAGGTCCAAATCTGCCAACTTGTACACCTCGTATACCCGTTTTGAGAAACAACGTATGTACTAAGGATCCATTCGCACCCGCTCGCGATGTCAAGCTGATTCACTTCCTTGATCTGAATTACAGACGGGGACCGAACCGGTGTAGAGCTCACCGTCTTGGGGAAACGACGAATACAGTACGAGGAGGAACTGGCCCACGATCCTATGAACTACGATGCCTGGTTCTCCCTCGCTCGATTAGAAGAGGACGCTTATCGAGCTGATCGGGACGAGAGTGATGATGGGGTCGGGAGCGGACCAGGGAGGGTCCGGGAGACGTACGAGAGGGCGGTAGCCAATGTACCACCCGCGACCGAGAAGAGATTCTGGAGGAGGTATATCGTGAGTGGCCGTTCTTTGACCATGGGGCAAGGTCGTCACTGATCATGTTGTCGATACGACTCGTCTTGGACTCAGTATCGTAAGCGATCGCTTTTACTGTTGGTGAATGTGAACGTGAACCGCCAAGGCTGACAACACTCCCCATCCTCCAGTATGGCTGCAATACGCTGCTTTCGAGGAGATCGAAACGGAAGATTATGATAGGTGCAGAGATGTATACAAGGCTGCCATCAAGCTGGTTCCTCACAAGCAATTCACGTTCGCCAAGGTGTGTCGAACTCGCGTGCTCTCTTGCGATACCGATGCTGAACATATCCTGCCTCGCAGCTCTGGGCATCTTATGCCGCTTTCGAGATCCGTCGACTAGACATTGTGGCCGCGCGCAAGGTCTTTGGTGCTGCGATAGGTATCTGCCCCAAACCGAAGCTGTTTGTTCGATACATCGAGATGGAGATTCAGTTGAGAGAGTTTGATCGATGTCGAACGTTGTATCAGAAGTTCTTGGAGGTACGTCGGAGCCGTTAAAACGAGGTGAGTAGAATACTAACTGTATTTCCATTGCCGCAGTTCGACCCATCGCTTGGACAAGCTTGGATCCAATGGACCGAGCTGGAAACCTCTTTGGGCGATATCGAACGGGCTCGTGGTATCTTTGAACTGGCCGTCCAGCAAGCTCTCGACATGCCCGAGCTCGTTTGGAAAGCCTTTATCGACTTTGAAGCCGGTCAGGCCGAGAGGGAGAGGACGAGGGTGTTGTATGAGAGGCTGTTGGAGCGAACCGCCCACGTCAAGGTGTACATTTCGTACGCCCTCATGGAAGCCTCCAAGATCGGTTCCGTGGACGAGGAAGACGAGGCGGATGCCGATACCGCGCAGGTCGAAGCGGATCTCGAGGGAGACGCCGGGGATTCGGAAAAGGCGAGGGCGGTGTTCGAGAGAGGATACAAGGCGCTCAAGGATCGAGGCGAGAAGGAGGATGTGAGTCGTCTGTTCGGTTTTCGGGTCGACCGGGCACTCATCCTATACGTTTTGCAGCGTGTGGTACTGCTCGAGGCATGGAAAAAGTTCGAAGAGGAGCAAGGTACCGCGGACGACGTTCAGAAGGTTCAGACGATGATGCCAAAGGTCATGAAGAAATGGCGTCCGGCCGAAGATGGAAGAGATTTGGAAGAATGTGAGTGCCCGATCGGATCGATGTCAGTCGATCGGACAGCTCATTCCGATTCGACTTTGCAGATTGGGACATGGTGTTTGCGGACGACGAAAAGGAGGCGAACCCGGCGAGCTTCAAGTTCTTCCAGGCGGCTCAGGAATGGAGCAAGAACAAGGCAAACTTGGGATTGGATGATGACAGTGATGATAGCGATGAGAGCGATGAGGACGAGGATGAGTGAATTGCTGGAATGGTTGTATAATGGACGGCCGGTATGCATAATGAGTGATTCTGAGAGTGTCATGCGGGTGGAGAGATGGGTCCTCTCGTTTAGATCACCGTTTGACTGAAGATGCGTGCAAACAGAGTCAAGAAGCTCTACGAAGCAACGGTCGTTTGTGCGATACGACGATGACGCGATGCCCTCCTTTGATGTAATCGGAGAAGCCGACCGTCGAATTGACTATACTGAACTACTCTAGCAGAGAACGGATGATCTTTCATCACTCAGGAGGTTTAGGATGTCGCGATATCACCCGTAACAGATTCACAGCTTTCAATATGAACTCTTCGGAACTCTCGGGCTTCGTTTCTACCTCAAACCCACTTGGCTCTCCACCGACTTCGTCCTGCTCAACGGCTCAATTCAGCATACAGATTGAGAACGCCGGCAAAACGTACGACCCATCATCGACGTTGCCTCGAACGATTACGTTTAACGGGGTCGGGTTCCCGGATCACTCCGCGCCGTTCGAGACGATCGTCATTCCCCACAGGCTCGCACTTACGCCTGAACGAATAATAGCAGTCGAGAATGAAACCAAGGTGTAGGACGAGGAGAGGTTATCGGGCCAGACGTACTTTCCGTTGGGCTTCGGGGTGAACTGGTTGATCGTTGTGAGGTACGAAGTGGGGGCTAGTATCACTGAAGGGGAACGAGCTCGTTGTGAGGAAGCGATCGAGTTGACGCTCCGAGAACGTGGGCTCGAGCGTGTGAAGAAGCATATCAGCTTGTAATGGAGAAAGATGGAGGACAAGGTGTTTGAACAGGTCCAAGGTATTCTTGTACGAGCTTGCGCGGTTGTCGCTGGAGAAATCGTAATTTTGCTGTTGACCTGGCGACGCTGAGACGAGTCTAGCGCGCCGTTCGAACGCAATGAAACGCGGGCTATTTATCGGTGATGACGTTGGTTTCGAGTGGAGGTCAGGTGGAGGTGATCCCAAGTGAACAGGGAGTCGAAGATGCGGCGTCGCTGTGAATTCTATATAAACACGCAAACGTCCTCTCTTCTCTCTTCCTCGATAGTCTTCACATTCGCCACCCACACACACACATACTCACACAACCACAACCACAACCACAACCACAACCACAACCACAACCACAACCACAACCACAACCACAACCACAACCACAACCACAACCACAACCACAACACCACACCATGTCTTCCATCTTCCAACCCGCACCCGCTCCCAAGACTCCCCTCGGCTACCGTCGTCTCCTCTCGCCATCAGCAGGTATCAGAGTCTCCCCTCTATGTCTCGGAGGAATGTCTCTCGGTGAACAATGGGGTTCCTTCGTAGGAGAGATCACCAAGCCTCAAGCATTCGAGCTCTTGGACGCGTTCTACGAAGCAGGAGGTAACTTTATCGACGTCGCCAACCTGTACCATTTCGGGGATTCCGAACGTTGGGTCGGAGAGTGGATGAAGGAGAGGGATAACAGGGACAAGATCGTACTCGCTACCAAGTATTCCGGATGGAACGATGGTAGCGAGAAGGATATCAACTCCATGGGGAACCATACCAAGAGTATGGCCCTGACCGTCAGGGACAGTTTGAAGAGGTTACAAACCGACTACATAGACATCTTTTACGTTCATTTCTGGTCAGTTCCCTTCTTATGTCAACCTCCTGAACTATATCTAAAGCTATACCTTATCGATCGCTCAGGGAATACACGACCTCGGTAGAAGAAGTCATGCGAGGTCTTCAACGACACGTCATGTCCGGTGAAATCCTATATCCAGCCGTATCCGACACTCCCGCCTGGATCGTAAGCAAAGCCAACGCTTATGCGAGGCAACACGGGTATTCCCCCTTTGTCCTCTATCAAGGATTGTGGAACTTGAGCAAGCGAGATTTGGAGAGGGAAGTCATCCGTGAGTCCGTCCTATCGTGTCCCGCCCATCCTCCATGCTCACCTTCACCCCCCTTACCTGCCTGTCCACCTTCCAGCAATGATCCGATCGGAGGGAATGGGTCTAGCACCCTGGGGAGTCATCGGTCAAGGGAAATTCATGTCCCCCGCCCAAATCAAGCAGCGCAAGGAATCCAACGAGAAACTACGTGGGGATCAGAGCGAGAACGATATCAAGATCAGTGAGGCTTTGGGAAAGATCGGGGAGGAAGTTGGAGGGAGCGTTACCAGCGTTGCGATCGCTTGGGCCATGAAGAAGACGCCTTATGTCTTCCCTATCAGTGAGTGGTACTCCACCTTAGACACACCGTCTCTTCCCCTACTGACCGCCCCCCTTGCACCTGCAGTCGGAGGACGCAAGATCGAGCATCTAAAGGATAACATCAAAGCCCTCGAACTCAAGCTGACCGACGAACACATGAAGACTCTAGAACAGATCGTCCCGTTCGACATCGGATTCCCTGCCGCTCATTTCGGACAAGATCCTCATTACACCGGAGAGACTCAGAACAATTTGATCAAGGCTTCCGCTCAGATGCAGTGGGTCTTGGATCCCAAGTCTGTCAGCGCTTAGGTCGGAGCATGAGATGGGTGGCGTAGTGTATTGGACAAGGAAATAAAGAAGAAAAAAACCCCCGTTGTGATTTGTTGTGGTTGTGAAAATTAAGATCCAATACAGTGTTTTGTTATTTCGCTCTCCTGGGTCTCACGAACTCTTCGTCACCCGGTCAAGCCAAGGGGTAAGCAAACTGACGAAACCCTCCGGGTTCTCTTCCGGGATCCAGTGTGAGCTATCGGGGACCAACTCGAAAGTCACATCCTCCGCTAGTTCCTTCATCATCCCCTCCGAAAGCTAGCGATACTCGTCATCGACCTCGACCATTCTCGCATCGAACCAGCCCAACTCACCTCGCTAAGAAAACTCTTCTCCCCTCCAGAGGCCAGGACCGGGATATCTTTCCCTAATTTCCCATGACTGGCGATGTTTCGCTTGACATCCTCGCAGTCCTGTAGGAACGCACGGTACACCTCGAACCCCGCTTTCATCCGACCCGGACCGGAGAATCGTTTGGTATACTCTTCGAGATCGTCGCGAGTCAGGAAGTCTGGTTTGCTCGTCTGCAGTCACATCGAGATGGTAAGGAGTTGACGAGTGGTGTCAATTTTTAATGACCTACCAGGCGATCGTAGAAACTCTTGATGTACATCCCTTCTTTCCCTTCAGTCAACGCTTCAGGCAGATCCGGTGCTGTTGCATACAGGACAGAGGATGAGCTGAATTGCAAGTCCATAGTAATCCTCGGGACTTACCGTTATGGAAGAAGAAATGAAAGACTCGTTTATATTTCCATTCATCTTCCGTCACCGAAATATCATACGCTGTAGTTCCAGGTTGGGGACACTCTGCGAAGTTTTATCGTGAATTGCGAGTCTAGCGAGAGGTTGGGACGGACTGCTCACCTCCAGCATAAAGAGCAATGACGTCTTTCCGGTACCGCAACGCCAGAGCGGTAGCGACCATACTCCCAATATCGATCCCCACAATGACCGCCTTGTCTATGTTCAGGTTCTCCTTGTATAGGGCATGGATGTCACTGGCCATGGTGAACTTGTCATAACCTTTACCATCCCGGGACAAGGAGGATTCACCGGCACCTCGATAATCCGGAGCGATCACAAAGTATCCGGCGCTTGCTATCTTCTCCATGACATGGCGGTACATGTACCATGTTTGTGGGTATCTGTAAGTCGGCCGATGGATACTCAGGCAACGGAATCACGGTTCGAAATACGTCCTTCTACTTGCCCGTGAATCAGGACGACACAGGGGTCCCCGCTCTTGCCCGCCGAAGCGTAATGAAGCTCTACACCAGTGGATACTTTTACAGATCGATGGTCAATCATGTTGGTCAAGAAAATGCTGAAGGAGCAGCAAGAGAGCAATCTGAATCGCCCACTTTGACCTCGTCGACGATGACGAATCACACGAAAACGTCATCCTCGACAAACAAAACAAACATGCGTAATCTCTCCGGGTATATAAGATACGTTTACACCAATCCCGACCTTCACATGGCTCTGTTCTCGACCTCATCCACCTCTCTCTCCTACTGAGCGATGACGGTAGGATCGGGAGTCTTCTCAGCCAAGATCTCGGCCTTGAGCATCTCTTCCCTCTCCTCGTCATTGTCCCCACAGTCCGACCGGTCGTCCTTGACCGTCTCGTTCTTGATGAGAGCGCTATCAAAGGCAACCCCAGGTCTTCAGCATCGACTGATCACGACAACGAGGCGAGATGGGGAGGACGGACCGATAAAACACCCTCAAGATCAAAAAGTACCAAAACAGGTTCAACCCCTGGAGGATGACCATGGCGAGCATGATCTGGGATTGCATCCTACCCACCCCAGTAAGGCAACACGGATCAACGTCCCGTCCATCAAGAACGACCACGACAAGACTGACCACCAATGAACAGGCACGTCCTGGCTCCAAGGGAACAGTCGGACGGTAGATCCCTCACTATCGAGCAAGGACGGGTTCGATACCGATGAAAATTTTCGGGATGCAACAAGGCTACTCACGGGATCAACTTGAACTCGGTAGCCAAGGACCAAATCATCCTGATATTCAAGTAATGTCTCGCGTACCTGGTCCCAAGGAATCACCATCAGTCTCCCCACTATAACTGAACCAATCGAAAAAAAGGCGCCGGTGCTCACGTCCAGACGATGATGAACCAGGAAAACAACCAGATCGAGATCTTCTCGTTAAAGTAGTTGACCGACTTTGCCAGCTGCTCCCGTTCAAACCACATCGTGCGTTACGATCCATCAGCCACGACTCCCCTCTTCCGACCATCGGATCCAGGACCGGAGGAAGACTCACACAAAGGAAAGTATCCGATAGATCCATCGTGATGAAGACCAACACGCCTATGTAAGTGAACTACCATCGATCGCTCATGCTCATCAATACCCAGCCCTATCGCCCATGACGAAAAAATGAACAAGAAAACGACTCACACAGAGGTTATAACTCCAATAAATCAAATGAATCGTCACCGCATGCTACCATTCGCAACTCATCCCCAATCAGTCCACCCCCCCTCGAATCCCAGCACCACGACTCGAGACTCACATGAGCGACAAACTCTCTGAAATCGCTCCTAGGTTTCTCACTGCCGACCAACAGGAGGAGCAATTGTTGCAGCCAAAAGGCCATTTGGAGGAGATAAAACGTCTTGAGACGGGGCGTCATGATGGTCGCGGGGAAGGTGTTGAAGAATGCCGAGGTTTGGATTCGACCGTCTTCTACCGAGGTTCGAGGGAAAGGGGGAAGGGAAGGTAAGTCCCGGTCGAGGTGGATGTGAATATAGGGCGGGGAGGACGTACGCCAAGTGGGGAGTTCTTTCATGACGAACTGAGCATCAAGATGTGATTAACGATCGGGCGAGAGGAGAAGATCGATGGAGAACGACGTACTATTCCGAAAACCGCCATGGTCCCCCAATAAAGGAACCCATACCCCTCTATACCACGTTCAACCGAATTCCATCGCCAACGAGCAATCAGCGATCTCAAGCCTAGGAAAAGGAGGACCTCGAGGAGAAAAGACTCACGCTCTACAAACCTATCCGTCTTGTTCTTCTTCACCTTGAGTTTCTTCGCTAGCGGTGGGAGGACGTGGAGGACGAGGGTTTGACGGATACTATCGATCGTCATCGAACCCGGTTCATCACATTAGACGAGAAACGTGAAAGAGAGAGATGGAAAGGGAGGGAAGGACGTACAAGGAAAAGACGATGATGTAGTAGCAGACGAAAGCTATATCCTAACCCTCCCAAGAGATGAACCGACTTAACAACCTCTCCTGCTTCCCTCTCCCCCGCATCCGGGTTGAACGGGAGGACACAGCGCACTCACCTTGTACCCCCTGATATACCCGTCCGCTTTAGGATGAGCGATCATGAATACCCAACTACAGACATCTACCCCCGTCCACGTCCATCCTTTCGGTCCGCCCAGGGTGATGGAATGCGGTGGGAGGTAATCTTGTATCATCGGGAGTAGAGCTACTTGGAGGAGATATAGGGAAGGGGGGAGGAGGATGAGAGGGAGGGCTGCGCCTGTGAGTGAGGAGGGAGGGATGAGGGGACAGATTTCAAGAGGATTGCAGAGAGAGAGAGAGAGTTGTTACTTACTTGGATCAGATATCCATCGGAATTGATTCTTGATCGTCTTGAGCATCTTGTTCCCTTCATTCGTCGTCGAGATGGCTCGACTTGTGGTTGGGCTTGGTTGCTGCTGATGCTGCTTTTGATCCTGTTTGTCGGTTTGGTTGGCATAGGGATTATAGTTGTCCGGGATGGTCGTGGTGACCAGGTTGTGAGGTGGGAATGAAGCGGGAGAGGGAGAGGTCGGCTGTGACATCGTGTCGAGTGATGTTGCTGTCCAAGTGGGATCTCGCTATTGGCTGAGCTTGTTCAGAGTCAAAGTTCAGTCAATGTGTTGCAGTTGCAGTTCGACAGGTTTGGCCATGAATGACACGGACAACTGTATCACCGCATCAGAACCAAATGATCGCATGATCGGGCCCCATCCCCGACGGAACACCTCGAGATCCATCACGGCCGCTCCCTCTCCTGCCATCCCGCTCCCTCTCCCGCCGCTGCGGTACAACCTCCTTTGGACGTGCAAAGTGCAAGGTTTCCCTTCCTTCGGATGATCGGCCCATCATTTCCTTCCATCCACCTCGCCGCACCGACCGCTGCTGCTCCCTGCTGCTCTCCCCGCAGGAAAGAATGATCGCCAGCGAACAAAAACAAAACAAATCCCCCCCAAGCGCGTTCTAAAACGCGTCATGAGAATGGATCGCTCTTGGCTCCGCGTGGCAGCCATTATTACCCGCGCTAGTACAGGTCTCGGATGTAAATCCCCAGACGAGCCGCTTCATTTTTCGGGTGTTTCATCGTGAGTGCGCGCTGAGCGGATGATACATCCTTCTAGTTCCTTCGTTCGAAGCAAGGCGATCAGGCGCATTGACCACCAGCAATCTCACATGTGCGGACATGCATCGCACACAGACTCTTCAAGATCCTTATCAATCTCAGAACGGAAGTATAACATCCCAAAGGTCGCCGCGGCGCATACCAGAGCGGCCCACGTACTAATAAGTGCGACTTTCCTTCCTGTGGTCAAGTCGATGAATGTCCCTCTGTACATGGCTTCGTACGGTGCGCATCTTTCGTGTCGGATCACTGTTGACATTTGTTGTCTTTGTTCGTCTTCGGTGAGGAACACCCAACGTTTCACTAGCTCTTCAATCTCAGACCGTTCTTCGGGTGTGGCGATTCTCGTGGGTTTTGAGGGATCGATCCATTCGTCCATGGCGCTGATTACGGCCGTACTGGTAGACCCGGAAGGTAGGTTCGTGGATGAAAGCGAAATCATAGATGATAATGGTTGACTTGTAGGTTCGTGGATGAAAGCGAAATCGTAGATGATAATGGTTGACTGACCCGGTCCCGGTCGAAAGGAAAGATGGGGCACTGGTGATAGCAGAGAGGACTGACATGTCTACCTTGAAGTCGACGGGGTGTAGTTGGACGTTGTCCGATGATCCAAGATAGAACCCATGTTCGTGAGTTCTGGGGCGAGAGGGTCTCTTATACCATCCCATCACAACTCCGAAGGCCGTTCGGTATGAAAGGAAGGCTCAGCACACATGTGTGAAGCCACTCCGTCGTCTCCGGGGAACCGGCTTTCGTTTCAGTTCGCCTGTGTTGATCTTTTATCGTACGAGTCTCGGTACAGATTCCCGGACAGCGGAATAGAGGCAGAAGTGAACGTTACAGTGAAACTGCCTTGCTCTTGTGAGTACTGTGACATCGAAGTATCGCCCGCTTTGAGGACTACAAGGTTATGAGGTGAGTTCCCTTGTGTTGCCCTGAACAGGGTTTCCGAGATTGTAACTCAGAACATGGATATAAACCTACCATACTATGTCTGCCCTCATGATGGTGATTTTCACTCTCTTATCTCAGAGCACACCCTTCAGAATGTCTTCAATCACCTCTATGACGCCAAGCGTTACGAGTTCCTATAGCGCGAATGCAGGGACAAACCTAACAGCCAGTTCGATCCCCTTCTCAAGCGTATCACTTTCTCGCACAAACGTCCCTTCGACTCTGACTAAGATTAGAGGAACACCTCGAGACGTACCTGTCGATCATTCGAGCTTGGTCTTTCAGAAAGAATTGGACGACTCTGTCGATCTCCTCAACTCCCTCACGGACGCTCAATGGGCAGACGTGGTCATCAGTCTCACCCGTTTGAACTCAGATCCAGAGGGATTCGTCCGTCGAGAAGAATCCAGTGCGCCCAAATGTGAGTGGACGAAGACGCAGCTTGGCATCACCATGGGCGCGATTCTTGCCACTTTGATAATGGGAGCGCGATGCTTCATCCTTTCGGTCAGATATCGTGAGCTAAGAGAACAGATCAGCAGTACCCGGGCCGTAGAGCTGCATGGATATTTGATCCGGCAAACATCAGACCGCGGGGAAGCTCGAGGAGGACGAGAGGAGATCTTTCCCGATGTGCTCGAGGAGCCCGCGCCAGTCTATAGCTCACGCGGGTGAAGTGCTGAACACAACGCCAACCAGTTCCGTCGATTGTCAGAGATGTAATACGATATGACTAACTACATGACACGAGCTCGAAGCGTTGAAGCCTCATTCTCGAAGGCGCTGCGCACTAACGTTACGAAACGACCGAGTGAAAGGGGTGTGACACGAGACCGCTCAGCGAACCCAGGTCATGCCTACAACCATTTAACCATCATTATACCGAACACATTGCCCAGACGATCCCCTGCTCTCGTCCTGGCCTGAGATCTGAAGATCTATCTCGGGATGACCCGTCACATCCTTTCGCAATTTCAATCGTACCGATCGGCTTTGCGCGGGTAAAGGACGCTTCCTCGCCAGAAGCGGGTAGTGTGAAGAAGCCTGTTCCATGTATAAGCGCGATTCCTAGAGCGGCGGAGAGGCGGATAGCGGTCTCCTTTCGCCTCAATGCCGTATAAGAAGCCTGGTTGCCAGATACTCAAACGATAATCTAACGACCCACGAACTTTATCATATAGTGCGAAAATCATACCCAGTCTCCCGGAATCAATGTGCTCCTCCATGGAGACAATCTCAACTGTTTCAGGCACCGGTGATGACACGGCGAGCGACATGCACACTGTATCAATTCTAGCTGCGAAGAGATCTACCGAAAGCCTGCAGACAAGAGGTTACAGCCGGTCAGACTTATCGCATATAGTAGAAGCTGGACAACCCGGGGGAGGAAGCCAGCCCGGCGATCAGATTCAGCAGAAAGAGGAGGATGAAGACCGGGAGGCACAGAGGATTCATCTGCAGAATCTGCAGGGATTCTTAGATAAAGGGACCGATCCTGACCCTTGGAAAATCTACAAGGAGTGGTTGCAGGTCATACCAACATTCCATAACCAAGCCGTGAGGGTGTGTCCTTACGTTCAAGGTGAACTGCCGCAGACAAAGCAGGAATCGTTGCTTAGGCCTGGGTATTCAAGTCCGGAAGTTCTGCTTCAATGGTCGCGTCATTTGTGGTATGAAGCGCGTGCTAGAGAAACTTGGTTGAACGTCCGGGCGGAGAAAGAGGACGGCACCTTTTTGACCACGATAACGATGAAAACTAGTTGACTGAACAGCTCCAAAATTGTTGAAGATATCCATTTTCATCACATTCATCATCAAAGATCCGGCTCTTTTGATTGCAGTTTCGTAGCATTTCCGTGTCTAGGTTCTGAAGGTATTCACATTCCCATTGTATTGCGTTAGTCGTGACATTTACATGATCGTCCACATTGTCCTCGTCTATGGAACAGTTCATCTCGTGCTTATCTAATTTCGCTTTCGCAACAGAGTCTAGGTAAGTAGAATCTTTGACTCAGCGAACCTCTAAGGATTTCGGTCAGCTGACATGCGAGGCAGCTTCTCCTTTGAGACCTATTCGTGCGACTGACTCGCGTCAGTTCGAGCGCAGAAGCGAGTCCCGAGTTCCGGCCAGAGATTGGTATCGTCATCGGCTTTGAGAAGCTTGTTCAAAAGTATGTATAAGATAGGGAGTGATGTATATGCTTCATCTCCCGCGCTATGTTATGAGACATTATCCAAGCACTCAATAATCGCCATGAAACCCCCCGAAATGTCTATCCAGCCATCAGTCGTTACATCCTCATCCGGAACTGTTCTGACAAACCTTCTTTTGTGCGATACATCTGATATTGCGGACTATGGATCTTCGATAATCAGTTTACCTGAAGATTCCTCCTTGGGTATCCGGCAACATACACCGTCGACACCAAAACCTTCGATCGATTATCTTAAAGAAGGGGCCCGGATAACAATCACTGCCCATCACAAAGAAGGACGGTTCTGGTGTGACCTGAGTATGAAAAAACGATGGTCACAAAAGAAATTCTCTGCTTTCCTGGATATGGAATTCGGACATCTTGTCCCTGCAGTTGGCGAGATATCGATTAAGAGCTCATTAGATCTCGATCAGCCGGTGATACGTTTGAAAAGGACCGAGGGAACCTGGACGGTCTTGTAGAAAGGAAGCGTCGGGGAAGTTGCGACCAGGATGGCAAGACAGGCTTCGCATATCCTATTTTGATTGTTGAAGTCTAGCTCGTCCTCTGCTGCAATTGACTCTGTGATGTTTCCGTTATGTGCTCCTTCAATAAGACGTCGCGCTTGTCTTTCCCTTAGTCATCAATCCAATTAATTGAGTGTGAGCTCCAGCAGGCCGTACCTAGAGCAAATGCTTAGCTCACGACGATCGAAGCATGCTACCGCTCTCACTATCCTCTGGGTATCAAGAGTCATACTTTTGAGTTAGGTGAAGGACGCCTGGACGGTTCCTTTGACGATCTCGCTGCCAAGGAACATAGAATGAAGGTCGTGAAAAGACATTGATCGGAACTATCACATGAAGGTGTTCCTTACGTTGGTCTGTACCACGATTATTAACCTTACTTCAAGGATGGACCTATGGTTTAACATCTTGATACCATGTTCCAGCCATACAGCCTGTTGCGAGCCATTGCAACGAACGAGAATTTACGACTGTTGCTTCACCATGGGGTGAGGTAAAATTGATGTTCAACCTGACCTCAAACACATATTCCAGTGCATCGCTTTGTGAAGATACCAAGGGATTTTCGTGATTGACCGGATGGACTCCGCATCAAGGACATTTTGGATGGTGCAGACACGCAGCGCGAACTTGCAATGCAAATTTGGCAACGTTTCGATGAACCCACTATTCTGATCTGAATCTCGTTAATACGTCACTTACATCTTCGGGTATCGTAACCATATCAAAGGAAGGCACTTGATCTCCTGCTCAGGTCTATTTCCAGAAGAAGGGTAGATGGGATATAAGTCCCAGCGTGAAAAGCAGAGAGGCACACGATCGCTGTGTGAGGCCAGCGGTATTCACGCCACTTTCACAAGCAGGACTTATCAAATGCAGACTTCCAGTGCACAGTCGGGGCAGCTCGATAACGAGGTTGAGCATTCTCAAACATCCCCGGATTCGCATCAATACGGAGGGTCTTCCGATGACGCCAGCGACGAGCAAATCCAGGACGCGGATAGTGAACTAGTCCAGCGAGCAGAGATACTCGATCAGAGAGTGAAAGATCGCTTAAAGCAGCTCGGGTCCTGCTCTGTAACTACCAGGAGGCAAGAAGACCGTTCTTTCGAGCGTACCGAGTGGCACGTCGACGCGAGGTCTATGACGGGTATAAAAATCTGTCTATCAAACGTCGCCGGAGAGACTCAGCAGAATCAGGTGAAATTCACGAAGCTCGATAGTGATCAAAGCATCACGATAAGCAAGCAGGATGGAATATGGAAGTTGGTGGAATAGGCGCGGAACAAAAGTTTCAGATAGCTCATGTCCTGTAACCCCTATCCAAGTGCTGGACCCGAGGGTTATGTCATTGTCCGTGAGAGGACCATCATCTGACCTTTCTAATCACACTCGAAACTAGGTAGAATAGATAAAAGCAAGGAATAGAGCGATACAGCAAATCGTGCTTCCTTATGTTCACGGGTTTCATCCATACTGTATCACTGACGACAAGACTGGGGTGCTATAGACAGACTATCGCTTTCGAATGACTCGACTCGCGACTGTACTGATATAAATACCCGGCCGCGCCTTCGACATAGCCTATCTACGCCGAGCAAATCAAAACAGCCGACTGATTACAGCCAGCAGGGCCTCACGAAGCGACCTTGAGCCCAACCGAAAATCACCAATTGACTACCATCACTGTTGCGCGGAAAGACATTCGGCGCGAGACCGATCAAGCGAGAGTCACGATTATGGTTATACCGGCAATGCCAATCTGTCTAGGCCTAACTTCCCGAGCCTTTGGAAAAGACAAGTACTCGCGATAGGGTAGTAGTCAAGGTCATGTCCTTGCAAACCCCTGTATATATAGTACTGGGGAAAGACACCGAAGTGTGCACATCGTTTCTGTGGTTCGCTGAAATGGAAGAGGTTCAGGCGTTTACGAGGGGAAGACGAAAACTCTTATCAATAAGCAACTAGACGGTCACCTCAAACACGAACGTGTACGTCTGTTGCCCCTTCATACGGTACACGAAAAAGCGCAGGCATCGTCATCAAGTCAAAGGAGGACCGCCGCTTGTCTGACTAGTTCCATCGTGAGAAGCACGAAAAGGGAGATATAAAGCCTTTCTGACCACTGCATCAATGGGGAGACTAGCCTGGTTGAGACAGAACATCCACCCATCTTCGCAAATAAACATCAGCCCTTTATCAATTCTCCCTCATCGATCGACTCCACCGCTGCGACTGCGACGACTAATGACACTGCAGGTTCCGATGGGGTCATCAGCGTTTCTGATGGAGAGCCAAGCACATACAGCCAGATAACCGAGTGCAATTCCCCAGCGGAGGTTTCCAGGAACTCGGCCGACCCTGTTGCGTGTCTGAAGAGCGATCTTGCTAAACCGGCTTCGCAGTATGAGCTGTACTACTGGAGACCGGACTTCAGGTATGAAATGGATAACCCTCCTCAAATCGATGAAGGAGATTCTCTCGCCAAATTCTTGGGGGAAGTTCGAGTGGATGATAATACAAGAGAGTTCGTCGAATACCATCAGATCGGCTCGATGGAAGCCATCGTCATCAGAAAGGTGGAGGATACTGCGGAATGGGTAGTCGAGAAAGAAAAATGTTGGTCCAAATTGGCTTCGGATGAGTAAGACTGTATGGGGAATCACAAGTTCCAGCGCAATCATCGAGACTGTAACGCACATGTCAACGATGTATTTGATCTGAAACACGGAATCCCAATCAGAAGCGCGCTTGTTTCCGTATCTGGAGCCCAATCCGTTCTCGTAAGCGCATCTCGCAGTAAGGTTCGAGATAGCGACTCAGGCAGATGGAACCGTCAGGTAGACCTCCTTACATCCAGAATTCATTGCCTCGTAGTCCATATCATCCATAGCTAGACACAGCGAGGTCCTCTTGACTTATCTGTCTGCGTACTCCCCTTGATCCGGTCATTTGAAGCCTAGAAGCTAGATCACAAGCCGTCTTTGAACATTAGTCATCATGCCTGCACCCGTTACCGTTCCTTGTCAAGTAGGCAGATATTCCACAACACACGACCGGTAGAGCACTTGACCCTGACCAACATCGAATTTGCTGCCTTGTATAGTACAAGACCGGTAGAACGTTAGGAAGGTATGTGGATATGTATCAACCAGATACAGCTCGACAGCATGGTTGATCGAGACTTTCCTTTTGTACAGTGGAACCTAGTGAGGCATCTCCCAGATGGACCGTATGAAGAGGCAGTACTGACAACAAACGGGTTTCCTTTTCTTGTACGATTTCAGTGCGGTTGTGAAGGAAGCTGTACACATTACTGTAAGTGGTATCTCACCCTCCAAAAATTCGCTTGTCTGACCTATCCAGCCCATATCTATACTCTTCCTTTCTCTATCTCTATCCATTTAGACCGGAGAATACTTCGCATGTAAAGTGATCAACAAGAAACTGATGGCTGGCCGAGAGCATATGGTTCGTCCAATCCATCGACATCGTGCAACGCAATCCCTTTGTTCATCTTCACTGTTTCCACAAATAGGTCAGGAACGAAATCGCCGTCCTGAAAAGAGTCTCAGCCGGTCATCCCAACATCTGTCGATTAGTGGACCATTTCGAAACCGCCCACAACCTCTATCTCGTATTCGACCTATGTACCGGGGGAGAATTGTTCGATCGAATTTGCAGTAAAGGGAATTACTACGAGCGGTAAGCCTTGCCTTTTCCCCTTGTGCATGTACCAGAAATCTGATTTACAAAGATCGATTGTAGAGATGCAGCAAGTATAGTACAGACTATCACCTCTGCAGTGAAATATCTGCACGATCAAGGGATCGTGCACCGTGATCTCAAACCAGAGAATCTGTTGTTCCGAAGCAAAGCAGATGATTCTGCTCTCTGTGTAGCAGATTTCGGAGTGGGTCTTCCTTTCATACCTTACAACTGTCGATCACTGAATCGAACTGATGCGATTGATTGGATTCAATAGCTCTCCCGAATTATGGATGATAACAAGTTCAACGTGCTTACGACCACTTGCGGAACTCCCGGGGTAGGTCATCATTCCTAAATATGATTTCCTGATTTGGAATCTGACTTCTTTTTCTTGCACGATCTAGTATATGGCTCCCGAGATCTTCAGAAAAAGTGGACATGGGTTCAAGGTATGCTGGCTGTGTAGCATAACGATATTCAGAAAGACTGAGACGTCCGATTCAAAACAGGTCGATATCTGGGCTATCGGTGTCATCGCGTATGTCGATCCTACCTCGCTTCGTTAACTTTTTCTCATAGCTGTCTCTCCATGCCTATAGCTACTTCCTTCTTTGTGGATACACCCCATTCGACCGAGAAACTCAGTACGAAGAGATGCAAGCGATCATCCGCGGGGACTACCGCTTCGAACCAGCTGAATACTGGCAAGGAGTTTCGGACCAGGCGAAAGCTTTCGTCCGGAAATGCTTGACCGTGGATCCTACAAATCGACCCACGTCGGCCGAATTACTTGATGATCCTTGGTTGAAGAGTGTGGATCAGGGTGCGGAGGATCCAGGTGTCATGACCCCTCGTGGCGGTACCATGGATTTGTTGCCGCAAGTGAAGAAGGCGTTCGATGCCAAAAAGACTTGTAAGTCTGGCACAAATAAAGGGCGTTAATGTTCGTATAACCTCTAACCCTATCTCTGCCCTGCATACCGATCGCGATTTCAGTCAGGAAGGCTGTGTTGGGTATGATGGCTATGCATCGATTGCAGGACTCGGCAAGCCGAAAAGAAGATCCAGAAAAGGTAGAGAAGGCTCGCATGAAGGACGAGTTGGCAGAATACAAGCGAGAAGCGGAACAGGCAAGTCGATCCAATTTGCCGACTAGGAGCACTACGCTGACACCTCAAGCAAAATCTCGTAGGAAAACGTCGAAGAGGTCTTGGATACGGGCTCTGAAGGACAGGTTTGATTTCAAATCGCGGCATCGATCAAACGGTCTTCTTGCATTGCGTATTCGCTTGAAAAGACTGATGTATAATGGCGGAACAATGTTGTATATGAAAAGGATGTCCTTCGACGATGATAGATTGCACGAACGCGCGATATGTCTTGGCGCGCCAATCGATACAACGACTTCCAGAGAGCGATCGACACAATGATCACCGGCCATCTTGTCATATGGTCCATCACCAACGGGCCAATGACTAATAGTCCCAATGGATTACGAGCAATACAATTGCAATTCTTCCGAGATCATAAGCACAAAATGCACCTAGCACGTCAACGCCGAGGCGAACTCGGTGAGAGAACGGGAGCAGTCCTGGCTTGGCGGACGTAACTTTCAGCTTGGTGATCAGTTCGGAGTCATTGAGACGTTAAGAATTGATATGTTCATCGATTGCTGAGCAAGATGTCGCCATATTCTTATTAGATTGCAACATCTCGATGGCTAGCCTGATGTCAACCTGCGTAGGGGAGATATATATCAGTATGACCTATTCCGAATCATGTACAGTCCTGCATAGTGTCTCTGTTTCATTTTCACCTTCATCTGTGCACAAAATCTCAACATGTCTGATTACGACACCAAGTCGCCTGCTCCAGAGCCATACGAGCAAAGAGACGATGAAGAGGCCATCATTCTTCATCGCGATTGGACGGAAGAGGAAGAGAAAAGGGCAAAGCGGAAGTTAGTGTAGCTTTATACCCTAACCTAGTTCCACTTGGCTGATCAGTCAAACCAATCAGACTCGATTTGATTATCATGCCTATTTTGACACTCGGATTCTTTTGTCTCCGTAAGTACAAGTGCCGACGGGTCTGTACTGCTTAAGGTTGACCTATTGAACGCGTGTTGTGCAGAACTCGGTTGGTCAACCATCGTCATACAACGTTATGTAACGATAGGCTGCTCACTTGACCCACATTTTTAGATCGAGGGAATATTGCAAACGCGTTGACAGACAATTTCTTCAAAGACCTAAAGATCACTCAGGACCAGTTCAATGTTGGACAACAGATGCTGTCACTCGGAATTGTTCTCTTCGAAGTCCCTTCGAATATGATCTTGTACCGAGTCGGCCCGGGACGATGGTTGACCCTTCAGTTGTTCTTATTCGGAATCGTATCTACCTTTCAAGCCTTCCAAAAGGACTACGGTTCTTTCATCGCTTCGCGCCTATTGCTGGGTATCACCGAGAGTGGTTTCATTCCTGGAGGATTATACGCTTTGAGTACCTGGTACACGAGGAAGGAAACAGCCGTGAGTTCGAAATTACCTTAGATTGGGATTCACAGGCTGACTCACGGCTTAAAGAAACGAGTAATGATATTCTACTTCGGAAACCAATTTGGTCAAGCATCCTCCAAGTTGCTCGCGTACGGCATCTTGCACATGCGCGGAGTGGGTGGCAAGGCAGGATGGTTTTGGTTGTTCACCTTGATGGGAGGTTTCACGATCATCTCCGGATTCATCTTCGGGATCTTCCTACCAGACTCCTTCAAGCGACCAAGAAGCACCTTCTTGCCGAACAGAAAGATCTTCCAAGAAAGGGAACTGTACATCCTACGCACGCGCGTGTTGCTAGACGATCCAGCGAAGGGGATGAAGAAGAAACATATTGGTTTGCCAGCTTTCAAGTCGGTAGTGAGTGAAGTTCTGGAAGGATTCGACTCGTTAGCTCCCTGTTAAAAACACCATCGTAATTTAGTTCTCAAATTGGCGTCTGTGGATCCATTTCTTCATCAGCTTCACCAATAACGGACCGCAACGCGCTTTCGACACGTATTCTCCATCAATCGTCAATAGTTTTGGATTCGCTCCCCTTGCGAGTAACGCCCTTGCTTCAGTGGGTTTGTTCCTGCAGATACCGGTATCTTTTGGATTTAGTTACGTTTCGGACCACTTGTGAGTAATCTTTTGTATGGATATAGAGCTTGAACCTGACATCCATATCATAGCAATAAACGTGGAGAGACCGTCATGACGGGATTGGGTCTTCATCTGCTTGCCTATGTACTCAACCGTATCTTCACCGAGATCAACCTCCGAGGCGTGCGATATTTCGGAGTCATTTGGACGCAAGTCTTTGGCACGTTTTCGCACCCGCTTAATATCGCTTGGATGTCGTTGACTTGTCGGAACTCAGAGGAAAGGGCGTTGGCGATGGCAATGTGTGTTAAGCATGTAGCGCCTGATATAATCGTGCTCACTATCGCTTCTTCCGGCATGACAGGGTGATCATGGGTGCAAATATTGCAGGGATATACGGTGCGCAGATCTTCCGACAAGATGATCGACCACGCTACCGCCGCGGATTCAGCATCAATATAGCGATCCTTGCAGCGGGACTTCTCTTAGCGGTAGTTCGTTACGTCTCTGACGTTGTAGTTCGGCGACGAGCTCGCGATTCAGGACCTGACCGTAGTCCAGAGCCGGAGCAATCTTATACAAGCGAAGTCTCGCCTGTTCACGAGAAGCCTTGAAATCGTCATTGGTGGGAGCATAGAGATGATAATGTTGTATATGGGAGATCGATATATGTCTCTCACGATTATAGCCACCGCTACGCACCGCGAAAAAAGATTCGAAGAACACGCATCGACTCGATAGATCTATATTGCTATGATTGACGTCGCTGCCAACGTTTCTGTGACCCATCTATCTCTCTTGGTATAAACAGATCCTGGTAGCGACTTGATTCCATTAGACTATCTCGATTTAGGGCCGACGCAGATGAGGAGGCCGCCAGCGTATCCCTAGGGTCTTGAATATCTCTGCTTCGGTTTTAGAAGCTACCAAGGTTCCTGATGAAAGAAAGGCATCAGTGCAAGCCGCATCGGGTTTATCTAATATTCAAAGCTTACCTTCGGTCTGCTTCGTTCTGTTAGCATCGCGCAGAATACCCTTGTAAAGCCCCCGTTGGTTCAACGAGTAGCCCTGACGATTCGCGTAATATCGCAAAGATCTGTTGAACTAGTTACATGGAGAGGCGAGTTGTCAGTCATGATTGTTCTGTCGACCGATGCCCAACTCACTCGCTCGTTTCCTGTGAAATATATAAGAGCCTTAAGTCGAGAGGAAGTCAGCCACCTCTATCCCGGACCGCGCTCGCCTGACTTACCGCTCCATATTGCTGAAAGGGAATAGCGAGGATATCTGGAATGATGATGCAGTTTAGCCGATGACGACCCCTGGGACTCAGACGATAACCTACCGATCCTTCTGAGCTTTCCTGTGGGGCCTACCCTTCCTGTTCCCATCCACTTACATTCGAGGCCATTCCAATGGTGCGGTGTCGACACCTATATCACGAAGGTCAGAACATGGCATCTTGTTCCTCTTCTCTCGAAATACACTGTACTCACAGTGTGGTAGATTACTTTGTCTGCGACAAGCGTATGTACTAGTTTGTGTATCACACCTGTCAGGGTGGTCAGACCGACTCTTCTCACCCCCATTTAGGACGCTTACCAGAATGTGTCGCGCCGTCGGATGGATCACGAGTAAGAAGAATGTCCACTTGATGCGCAGTTACGATATTAGCACTTTCTGTAGCCCGCCGAGTTAAGCTGCTTACGGTCGCCCGATGTATCCTCTCCTCTGCGATACGAGCCCATCGGTTCGATCTGTATCCTCGAATCGATTTTCACGGCTAACACATAACTTAGATAAACAGCTGTCGCAACAAAAACCTTTCCTGCTCACCAGTCTTTCGGATCAGTTCAAACAAAGCTGTCACTTCGTGTCGCGGGATCCTGACGTTGGCTCCAGTCAGCATAAGCGCGACGACCAAGATCACCGCTATTCACCTCTCGTTTAGATCGTCATAGAATTCTAACCCAAACTATATTGGCCGAGCCTTCAGCAAAAATCGGTGCGAGGTCGACAGAACGCTCACCTTATGCCCATCTGTAAGACCATACCTAACTGGATCCTTTCGCAAGTCGTCCAGCCTGACAAAGTTGGATCAGCTCTTTTTTTTCAAATGAGAGCACGATGCTAACATACGTCCGAGCACCTAAGCTAACAAGATGATGGGCTAAAGCTGGACCGACTCCGTATATTTTACCGAATGTGGCGACAGCGCGAGTTTCAGGATTATCCTCGTATGCGGCGCGTACCGTGCGACCATGATCGAGATACTCCTGGATCTACTCCTCATCTATCAGCTGATATTATCAGTTACAGGTGGTGGAAGTATATTTACGCGTTCCGCCATCTGAGTGCCTATACCTTTGATTTCGAGTGCTTGCTTTCCAGATTCTAGCCGATAGGGGACGTCTGAACAAGAAGCCTTGAGCGGAAGATTCGAAGTTTTGATATCGCGCTCAACTTACTTCGAATCAAGTTGGCTACCCGCTGGTATGATTCTCTTTGAAACTTGTTCTTGTGTAGAGCATCACGGTAGATCTTCGCCAATTCCTCTATAGCGAGCGCGATATCCTCGTTCGGCCCATCTTTACCTATCTTGCCATCATGGTCCTGCTGGGCTTTATGCGGTCCATCAACTTTCTGTGAGAAAAGATATGATCAACCCTGCTGACACGGTAAGCACCGTGGTCGTGCTCACTGATGTTCGCTCTTTGTGCGCCTGACGTCGCGCTACAGCCCTCAAAGCTATACCCCTAGCGGCACCCGCTTCAGGGTCCTCATCATCGGTTCCTTCATCGTTATCATGAGCTCTCTGTTTCCCTTTGGTGTTCCCGAAAACAGCCTTGTCATCTTGTCCCTAGATCGAAGCAGATCAAATCGGCTGACCAGCAAAGGCGCTAAACAATGCTAGACGCACCAGAGCTTCGTCAGAAATATCCACAGTCCCCATCTTTACACCCAATATGATCTCATCCAAAGGATCTGCCGGTACTCCAGGCTCCAACCCAAATCTCTCATCGGGGTTGACAGTAGTCAAAGGTATCTTACTGCTACCCGCTTGCGGTTGTTTCATGACAGGTGGTAACGGCCGAACGAACCGTACTTCTGTCTTGCGTCGTAACGATCGAGACTCTTCCGTATCAGAATCAGTCGGAGTGATGTCTCTAGTAGAATGACGCAAACGATATGATGGGGATCAGGATATTTTGGGAGAGAAGCTTCTATCGGCTTACCTTTTCGACCTCTTCCCTACTCTCACAGCATCAACTAATTCCGACATCTTCTTCTTGCTAGCAAGAGGTCCAGGTAAAGCCGGACTAGATGCCCGAGATCCAGAGCGAGAAGTTCTCGCCATGGATACGTCTGTACTACCCCCTCCCAACCTGTATTTACGTATCAGGTATGGATTGAGGGGCTGTAGAACTTTCGTCTATCGAAGTTATCGATGCATAACGTCGTCAATCATCCTGGCAAAGAAATTGTGCTCCTACTTACCCTCAAACAAGTCGAAACCCATTCGTAACTGACTGCCTGTACCCCTGTCTTGATCTCGCTCCGATCCCGTAGACCTAGAAACTTGAGAAAAGCTGTTTCATCCACGTCCGGATCGGCTACCAGATGAGTGACGGAAGGATCGTAGCGAACGACAGGATTTCCTCCGTTTAGTAAGATCTGTTAGCGATATAGTCTGGCGAGTCAGCCTAATAGAGTAAGTAAAGCTGGGGAAGGGTCTCTAATCACCAAAGTCCATTTATCCCTCAAGCTATTGAAAGCGTTCTGGCTCATGACGATAGCGAACGTACACCCTTCGAACAATTTGCTCCTCGACCCCCTCTTCTTGCCCTTTTCTTCCTTCTTCAAGAACTTGGCATGGTCCTCGAGCAGCTTGACCATAGCTGTACTGGGTCTAGGAGTGGGCCTGGCTGGGAAGAAGAACGGGTCGTCCAGGACGGGTAAAGTACGGGAGCGAACAGGGTGAGGAGGTTCGGTGGAGAGGATAGGGGTCGGTTCTGTAGCTCGTTTCACTAGCTGGTTAGATCTCGTGGTCTGGGCCGTCCTCGATCCTGTTTGAGACGGCGGTGTTTCCAGATCGATGACCTCCGGCGATGTCCTCAGCGTCTCAGCAAGCTCCTCTACCGTTTGAACCTCTCGTATTGCGGTTTTTTCCTTCTCTTGGTCTATCGCTTCCTTCTCCTGCCAAGCTGCCACCAGCTCATGTTCCATGACTCGGTCAAACTCTTGCCTTTCTTCCCTCGTCTCCCACAAGTCTTCCCCGTCCGCGTTAAAGTCCCTGTACCCGGTCGACCAGGACTTTGATAATCCTCCTGAGCCGGACGAAGGGAATGGATTCATGTCGAGTTTCTAAGTAGACATTATACTTTATCCAGCTCGATGGTCTGTAGTGATCAGTAGTGAGTGGAAGCAAGAGATAAAGGTTGAATCACTGCGACTTTATTCTTCCATTCGTCATTCACTCAAAAAGTAAACAACGGTATGGTATATTCATAACATGTTCATCATAGACATCGTAAAAGACTCGTATCTTCACCCTGCATCATTCCTCATCGACTCCCACCTTCCATCTTCGTCTCCTTGGCCTCACTCTTACCCTTCCCCTCCTCCCTGACGTCCTCCACCATCTTCTCATCCTCCTCGTCCGAATCGACAGAAGCCGCCTTGACCGCGGTCTCCGGGTCGGAATCGGGATCGTCTTCATCCTCATCCTCATCCAAATTTGCCAACTGCCGTCCATCTTCCAGTCCCATAGATAACCGTTCCTCCTTCTTCTTGAGATCGTTCCCATTCAGATCCACCTCAAAAGTCCCATGTCCCCAATCGGGCACCTCATCGTCCTCCTCCTCCTTGGGTATGTCGACCTGAAACAACTTCTTCTTCCCCCTCGTCGATTCCTTTTCCTGTCCCCGTCTGTTCTTGGTCAAGTATCGTCGAGCGGTGTTACTCCGCTTGACCGCCGTCTCCGGTCCTCGTTGCCATCTATAATCCTCGTTGTCGTCATCATCCTCATCCTCATGTTCCTCCGAACGCGTGTTCACATCCCGTTCACCCCCTTCCTTGACCCCCATTCCAGCCCCAGCTCTCGGCTCGGAAGGTCCAGCAACAGGATCTTTCTCCCCGTCCTCTTCGTCCTCCTCTTCATCATCGTCCCCTCCCAGAGAGACGTGAGGAATGGCAGAAGCGGGAATCACTAGTAAATCCTTCTCCATCAATCCATACCTCGCTACGAGCGCCAAGAACCTTGCGTAGAGATTATTCTCCGCCTTTCAAAAAAAAATCGAATATCATCAACTCCCTGACCCCTTTACACATGTAGGCAAACGGAGAAAACGACCCACCTCGCATTCCTCGAAAACCTCTCGGTGGTGGAACCAAGCGTGTCCGAAAACCCTCGAGATCCTTCGAACCTGTTGACCAAAATACCTCTCTGATCCCGCCTTGATCGCCAGTCTACGCCGTCCAAATATAATCCGTCCATAAGCTTTGTCGGTGAACACTAAGGATATCTAGCCGACGTACCGCGAAGGGAAAGCCTGCGCTGAGTTCCACAAGGCGGTATGTTGATCCACCCTACCCATCAAACCGGCGCTATCAACCTCTACACTCCTAAGCAAGCCTTCACACTCTTCGAACTCACGTATGCAGGATGTAATCGATAGCACAACACCCGTCCCCCTCACCCTGGCCGGAAGCGGGATTGGCATGGGCCACACAGAGGTACTGCCAGTCCCCCGCTTTCATCTCTGGGCAAGAAGAGCGCGTGCATTGGGGTAAGAGGGATGTTATTAGGGGATTTAAATCTTGTGGTAGACGACTGTCAAGAAAAATATTCAGTTACGGGCAAGAGGAAAGGATGGCAGTGACGAGCATCGTACTCACCGGAGGTGTTCGTAAATCCACTACGAGCATGATCAGGGACTTAACATGCAATTCCAGCGATTCTCATTCCGGATGATAAGAACTGACCAAATCGATCTCTTTCTTCCCCGACGTCTTCTTCCCTGGACTAGTATCCAATCCCCCCGTGGCCTCGACAAAAGGCAGATCAACGAGAGCCTGTACATCCGCCGGGTCTCTCTTGATGAGGAGCGAAAGATATTCGGTCATCTGGAAGGAAGAGTTGATGCTCTGAATAGGAGGAAGAGGGGAGGGCGGTGGGGATCTTGTTTGCTATAGAGGTCAAGGTGATGTGAGTACTTCGACGGGGGATCAGGAGCAAAGGACGACTTACGGCCATCTTTGTGCCTTTTTTGAGTTTGAGTGGGTTCGATGAGTTTTGGGTGGAAGAAGACGGGGATTGCGGGAGAATCATATCTGTTCTACCCTCTCTTTTATTATCCAGGAGTAGAGCAGGATTTAGCTGTGGAAGCTGGTGATATCGTTGAGATCATCCCATGGACCGTTGATCACCATATCGCAAGTCCATTCCATTCCAGTCGTCATCTCGCTCGCTGTAAACAAATAAACGCGTGAGAAAGCGATAAACCCAAGAAACGCTCAGTTGAAAAACTGAAAGAAATCGTTTCTTACTCTTTCACCTTTCAATCTACAACGGATACTTTCAACCACAACACTATGTCATTCCCATCATTCATAGCCACTTCAAGCAGAACACGGTTACGTTCAGGTCAGTATATCCCACAGCAAAAAAAAAGCCACGTCGAACGAAGAACTGACAGCACGTTACAACCCTTCTCAGTCGTACCCGTCTTCTTCTCCACCCCAATCCCAATCCCATCATCCTCCTCTTCCTCATCATCCTCCTCCTTCCACACCTCCTCTCTCGCTCAGGAATCTAAACGAAAGATCGTAGCTCGTCAGAAGAAACAGAAAAACTTAGCTCTCCGTGCCGAACGCGATCGACAAGATGTCCAAGACCTCGTCGACCCGATCACAGGTGATCTTCGTCCTTCCGCCCTCTCTGGTGGATTCTTCGCTCGTCAGGGTCAAAAACCAACGGAAACTTCCGAAGGGAACAAGTACGAAAAGAGTTTGTTGAAAAAGGTCGTAATAGAGAGGGACGAGATCTGGTTCTCCCAACCACCTCAATATACGTCTTCATCCCAACCTTCTTTCCCCCCCTCCATCCAGCCGACTCATTTCAATCATCTTTCCTCCGAGACGGATCGTGATTTCCTCCTCAAAGACCTTCCTGAAACTCACTTGGCACATACCCCCGCAGGTGCTCAGAGTTTAAGAGGAACCGTCCCCTCTGCGACCGATCAACAGGCCTACGAGGAAGATTCGGCGCAAGAGGGAAAGATGAGTGAACAAGTCATGAGGGTATTGGATTTGAGGAACGCCGATGCCAAGGGGATCAGGAGGGAGAACATCCGAAGGATCGTCGAGGTCTTTGGGGGGGATTTGAACGAGGTTTCTTCTGGTGCTTCCTCGGAATCGGATGAACCAAGAATGAACACGGGTCATCCTACAGTGACCTCTGCCATCCTCACTCATCGAATTCACCTTCTTTCCAACCATATGACTCAGAACCCAAGGGACGTACATAACAAGAAACATCTCCGAGAACTCGTCCACCAACGAGCAAAGATTCTGAAATACTACAAGCAGAGGGTAGGGAGGAAAGGCGGGGAGGGAGAAGGAGCTTATTTGGGTTTACTCGAGAGGTTGGGTCTGGATCGACGAGCGGTGGAGGGAGAATTGATCGTGCGATGAAGAACGAGAGGCTTGATTGTAAGTACCGTCTTCTCACTCCTCTATTTCCCTCCGTTCCCCTTCGCTCCAAAACGCAACCCCACAACGTCTCGACTCGACACGATACGGACTATACCCGCTGATGAGCACAACACAACCAAACCTGATTTAATGAGTCTGAATCCCTTTCGAGGGTGGAAGAGAAACTTTTAATGTCTGAGGGTTAATCCGGTCCCGTTTTCGACCTGGTCGGTTCGTCTGGTTGCGTTGGGGACTGGGAGCAGGGCGTTTCTATGATTGAGCTGGTCGTTCGGAAGCTGATCTTGAGGTCCGTCTTGCTTTTTAGGGTCGAGAATCTTTCGACGACGACGACGATGAATGGTAGTACGAACGAAATGGAAATGAGTTGTAACGATCATACGAAATGAACGAATATCGTTTGCTTGAACCTGATCGACATTTTCCCGTTCGATCCGCTCACTTGCTCATTCCCGCTGATTCCCGCTCTTGACCCCGGGTGCAAGTCGCAGGTTGTCGACTACCTCCTGATCTGTAGCTCACCTGACGAAACGAAGTCTTGAAACATAAAGAGCACATACTACTCCCATCGATGCCGTCCAGTACAAGATTATTGGGCGGCGACGATATCGATTGATCGATCAGAGCTGAGCTACGGGTTGACGGAAGAAGATAACGCGCGTAACGCGGCGACGCGATTCGAGTTATCTAATCTTTCCAACTTTCCAAGTTGAGCGATATTTCGGTCGGTCGGTCGGTCGACTGGAGAAGAGAGCGATCGTAGCTCGACTATCGGTCGTTGACATGTCGTTCACACTTCCGATGTTGGCATAGTGGACGTTGGATGACGAGCAGGTGATGCCATAATTGAAGAAAGGTACATTGTAGCTTGTCTATGCAATCCTGCACGATTGTGACAAAACGACATGTCGGTTGTACCGATCATATACCGGTGCTCCTGCTGACCTGGTCAACAATCCTGAGTTGTATCATATACAAGGTCTTAATGCAACAGGTCAGGCGGGACATGACTGTAGATCCTATGGGCTTTGTTGTATGTGCAAAATCTACCGACTCATCCGAGCGGATCTTATCGTTTTTGTCGGATGATAAGTCGGACCGACAATGGATAGGTGATCAAAGCGACGGATGTTGGTCCGACAATCGAGAATGGCAAACCGACAATCGGATGACATGTGACAAGAGATGGAAGCAGATAAGAGACAATGGACTCCAGACTGCAGCAAACACGTGAGAAACCCTCATCAACCTGAGACTTCCAGACCATTCCGGCGGCCGAAATCGGGCATCCTTTTGTTGTGGCTGACATATATAACCGTTGCAAGCGACCTTGATGATGAATCACCCCGCTATCATTTTAAAGTGATTGGTACAATTGACAACATGCCGCACGCCGTTACCGATATTATCGACCTGACCTGTAGCGACGACGAGGATGGCGATAATAATGGAAGCCATTCTCTCAAACGACCTCGAATCATGAGGAACGACGATAACGACGCACCTGTACCTGATCCGGTATGGCTCGCTCGAACCCGATACTCCAAGAAAGCAAGGACGGCGAGGAAGACAACTGGTTTTGGTCCTGGTCCTCTACCACCCCTTCCTGCCAACGTTCCACCTCTCTCTACAATCATCCCATCTCTACGAGCGAACGCTCCAGTCCCCCTCAATCTACTACGAGCGAACGCTCCGGTCCCTCTCGATCTATCTAGCCCTTCCTCCCATCCCAATGTTCCCGAGCCTATCCTCTCCGCAGCTCTCTCCGACATGTCCATATGCTCTCCGATACAAAGCCCTCAAGCAATTCAGTGCCATACACCTCAAGTCCCGCTAGGCTCCGATACGGTTGCGTTACAACGACTAGAACGACCTAGCTCCGCTCGACCAAACCCCTCGATGGAAACGGTGAACACGAAGGCCGGCCTAGATCAATCGTCATCCGATCATATTGAGCCAGGCTCGACTTCAGTAATCCCCGTCCGACTCGATCTTACCTCTTCTGCTCGCCGACCGAGCTCCGCTCGACTGAACTCCGCTCGACCAAATCAATCATCATCCGATCATGACGAGCCAGCGGCCGCTTCGACTTCAGCAATCCTCGTCCGACTCGATCCTACGCCTTCTGCTGGTCGACCAAGCTCCGCTCGACCAAATCAATCATCGTCCGATCATGTCGAGCCAGCGGCCGCTTCGACTTCAGCAATCCCCGTCCGACTCGAATCTGACTCTTCTGCCCGTCTCGATCCTACCTCTTCTGCCCGTCGACCGAGCTCTGCTCGGCCCAACTCCGCTCGACCAACTTCCTCCATCAGAGACAACTGGCCAAAACCCGGACATACATCTCATCTCATCCCAAATCTGCCTCTCGAGCCTCTCCCTACCACTCTACCTGCATGGATCATCGTATGTCCTCCCGTTCAACCCGCTCGTCGACTGTCCGCTTCGGAGATGATGAAGAAACTAGCCGCCTATCATATCAAAAAGGGCTGGGAACCTCCTTCCTCTTTCCGGAGTGCGATGGGGTTCACAGGGGACAATCCTCACATGTACCCCGCTTCCATGTTCGACTCTGGTTCTGCATTCCACGACGTCGGATCCGAAGCGAACAAGGTTTTCCCCATTAGCGACCTTGGTAAAGGAACGAAACTGCCGGTCACCATCGCTCTCGTTCCGACACAGAAACCGAAACGACCGACTTGTTTCGAGTTCAACGGAATGCAGAGGAGGATTGCAAAGCTCAACAGAGGCAAACAAGAGCGGACGATTGGGCGCAGGAACGAATAGATCGACCAGTGTATCGACACTTCATGACGACCGAGCGAAAACGACCATATTCACGATAATTTATACCCACTGTGACATAACGTTGTACAAAGAAATGTAACACCTATGACGACTGCTCAGTCCCGACGATCTCTTCCTGCGTAACCTTTGCTTTCAAACCCATCCGTACGGCGACGTACTGACCCACCCCGTTCGTTCGATTAGCAAATGGGCATCGATAAGCCAGACCGATCGACTCACGTCTTGTACGACGACCTCGACCCCGACCCGTAACACGTCCACCAACCTCTCTTCTACCCAATCGCTCTTCTCGTACTCGACGTCCAACCAATCACTCGGGGAGTATTGAGTGACGGTACTGTGTTTCAGACTATGGACGTCGTCGTGGAGGGTGATGATGAAAGTCAACTGCTTCGAGCTCGAATCGTAAGGAAGGGAAGCGAGGAGAGGTTGGATGTGTAGATAGATAGGGACGGTGGTCACTGGTAACTCGGCTGACGATCGTACGTTTCCAAGAATCAGTATCCGCTCTGCCAACCCCACATGATCATATCCCGGTGCTTACGATTAGGAACCCCCTTCCTCTCATCCCCCTCTGCCCTCATCTTCAACCCCTCCAAATCCTTGTCGACGGCAGCCCAAGCGGTCTCCCATCCATCGACCGGGTTGATGGACCTTTCTTCTTCCGAAGTGGATTTCATATCGCTTGGGGGAGCGAAAAAGACTTCCAATTCCGACGAAGAGGTTTGTTCCATCATCTATCGTACATGATCTGGGCGTTAGTTGTAGACACGACGGTGGACGGGGCGAGACTGACCTTCATTATTCCAGTGTAGACGACTCCCTCTACCCCATCGTAACCCTTCATTCGGTGGGTCAGCCAGACTTGGAGGACCTCGTGCTCCGAGATGGGAGGTGCGACGGTATTGATGAGTTCCGTCAAGGCGTTAGTCGTCTGAGCTAGAATATCGTGTCCTACCCGATCCGTAACAAAGCCGGATAAGCTCAAACTCCACACGGCAGTAGAGTAAAAGAATATAAAGAAGCGTACTGAGTTTCTCCAAATCGACGCCCTTGACTCCCTCCCCTACCCTAGTCCTGAGCGCCTCCAAACCCCCACTCCCAGCCTTTTTCAATTCATCCAGATTGAGTCCCCTCAGATCGACCCCCAATCCTCCAAAGTCCGAGACGTTCACCCCGTTCTTCTCAGCTTGTGCCAAAGCGGCGTTCTGTGCGGCGGAGGCGACTTGACTGGCAGAGCTGATGGCGGATGAGGCGGTGGATTTTGCGGTCTGTAAAGCGGATGACCAGAAGGAAGGTTTGAATCCCCATCCCCCCGAGGTCGAAGCGGTAGGAACGGTCGTCTCTTCATTGACAGGAGTACCTGATCTGGATCTAGTCTGTTCCAGACTTTTCCGACTCGTCGTAGGGGCCGGAAGGACGGAGCCTATGGTAGCTGAAGGAGGGGTAGGGGCTCGGAGCGTAGGGGTTTGGACACGGGAGACGGGACGTTTCTGATCGATCTGTGCTTGAAGGTATGCGAGAGCCGCTTCTGGGTCTTCCCCCTCCGCTGCAGGGGTACCGGATACGGTCGAGTTGGGTCCACCTTGAGCGGCCGGTTTCTTTACCGCAGTGGGTTTACTCGGGGTACTACTGGAACCGGCAGCAACGGCGGCAGAGCGGGAGGAATCGATACTTTTCCTCGGAATGTCTATCGAAGCTTTACTGGGCGTTCCAGGTCGTTCGTTACTCATCGATACCCTTGGAGGAACTGGCGCTTGAGCTGGAACGACGGCGGGAGCGGGGGCAGGTACAGATTCGTCCTCTTCCCCTAGCTTGTCTAGGTCGTCGAGGAACGCCAGAGCTTCCTCCTTTTTAGACTTTGTAAGTTTCTTGGACATGGCTATGTGTGGCTTTGGATATGTTTGAATGTGATGGGATGTCGGTGTAAATTGAGGTCGAGAATCACCTGATCCTGTGATTCTGACGAGGTGAACATTGATCTCGACCTGGTTGATAGCGATTATGACGAGTTCATCGACCGTCGACGCAAAGTCTCAGCCCTGGCGATATCGTGTTTCACCGCGCCCCGCCGGTCGAGGTCACACTATACGTTGTCATCCTTGATTTCGGTATCATGTCGATCTGTTTACCTCATTATGCCTGTCAGACAGAACTCTGGTCCAAGTACAGAGGTATATAAACTGGTTAAAAGCCTCTGGCTTGTCGGGCCTCAGGATGAACTCCCCAACAAAGAGCTGAGAGAACGACATTACCTGACTCATGAAGATCAAGTTTGCCTATGTCTCAACACACTCATTAAATGCGCCATCCCAGAGCCCTTGGATGTTCAAGAGAGAATAAGGCGGCCTAACAGCCAGCCCCGAAACCACCCAATATCATGGGTAAATCGCTCTAATTGTGGGTTGTAATTCCAGTCGCTGTATACTCTCTAACACGATAACGACCGGCCGTGCAAGAGACCGTCAAACGAGGAAATCACATTTCTTATCTCCCTATCAAGAATCCTAACATTTTACACATCCACATGGCTTTTTCACTTCTATTCTTTTCGTCTAGTCTTCTCCAGGCGTATCGATCGAGAACCGACGAAGCTCGATTAGAGAGCGGGGAAATGACCGGCGTCTTTCCTCGCCTTGGTCATGGCTGTGGTGCAAGAGAGCAAGGACGGTCAGGTCAGTCGGACGTAAAAGTCCAGGAAGGGAACGCTTCGGGACATACCGGCGATGATGGCACTCCCGACACCGGAACCATCTTCGGCATGGTGAGTCTTGATGTTCCTAGCGTCCATTGAGGGATGAGCCAACAGCTCGGCGAAAACTCGCTACCACATGCACGACTCACTTTCCCTTGTCCCCGAAAATATCGACCAAGGCCTCGTGAAGTCGATCAGCGAACCCAGGGTATTTCTAAACATACAACAAAATCAGTGTGGAACCCAGACCGACTTCCCAAACTCTCTGGACCCACGTTGTAAAGCGACCCATCCGCACCGACCGCACATCCCTCCTCGAGGTATCCCTTCTTGCTAACGATGGCGGCGATCCCACAAGCGCTCAACCTGGCCGCTCGTCGTCCGATCAACTTGGCGAGGGATCGGAAGAATTGTCGTTCTTCGAGGGTGGTCTCGATACCGAAAAAGTAGGAAAACACTCCGATGATCATCAAAAGCTCGTCAGTAGGGTCGCTAGGAGAGAAAGTTGAACCCCATTCAGCCTCCTTCTAAGCGACTCGAACGTGCGTGATCGACCCACCTCTCCATCAGGGACAAGAAGGCGGTATCGACAGCATAAGCCTTCTCGAGCTTATAAGTGTTCTGACCCAAGAACAAGTCACCGGAATCGATGAGTTCGGTGAGGACGAGACGGAAGACTTCTCCCAAGTAGAGACCGGCGATCATCTTCTCGAAAGCCTGTTCACCGGGCTTGTTGGAGGATTCGTCGATGATGATGTCGTACTTGGTTCGGGCTGGGTGAAACGATCGAGCGGGTCAGCATGCTACGGTCTTTGCATTGATCAACTAGCACGCGGACTCACGCAAGTGCTGGTGGTCGAAAGAGTCAAAAGCACCCCATTCACACTAACCCCCTCCTCTTATCTCAGCCTCGATCCCCCTATCCCGAAACCCGACCAGGTACTCACGTTGATAGCCATCTCTTCCTGCTTCTCCATCCCAAAATGATCCATCTTGGGGATGTTCTCGGCCGTCTCCATGTACGCGGCGTTACATCCGGTACCGAAGATGACGGCGATCTTGGTGTTGGGGTCGACATAGTTGGAAGCGATCAAGGTACCGGTGGTATCGTTGATCAAGGCGGTCATGTTAGCTCGGACGTTCTATCGCATCAAGGGGGAACATTCCGATCAGACCCTGCGACGTAGTTCATCATGAGCAAGGAGGAGGACGAACGTATTTCTTCAACGACTTTTCAAACATGGCGGCGACATCGTGTCCCTCGACGTTGGGTGCACCGAATCCCTTTGTCCACCTGATGAGCTCTGTTCCGGGCGCAACGCGATTCAGCATGATAACTTGGCGAGATCCGATAGGATGACTGACCTCCATGATCGATCCTCTGCTGACTACCGAGCGTCGAAACGTACCAGAACTCAGCTTTCCTACCTTTTCCACCGAAATTCCAGACATGGCACTCACGAACAAGGGTAAGAGAACTATCATCGACCTGCCAGATCAGCGCTCTCTTCCCATCCCCAAATCACAAACCGAGCCAAACTCACGGTGAACCCAAGGGGCAAAGGTTCATCATTCTCCGACCTCCCTAGATTATCCGTGATAAAAGATCCAAGACATTCCGCACAGAAATCGAACCTGTTCCCCAACGCCCAACGCATGTCCATGTCTCAGTTCCCATACACCCTTTTCCTTCCCGCGCAAACGAAAAAGGAGCACCAAGACCCGAGCACTCACAATTTCTGCCCATCCTCCTGTTTCTGCTCCTCGGTCAATCGGTACTTTGTCTGGGTGACTTCGAATTTCCCCTCACCCTGGAGAGTGACGAGACAGACTCGGAGGTTGGTACCGCCCAGATCGACCGCGAGGTATTCCCCAGTCTCGGTCCCTTTGGGGTACTGCGTTTTCGAGTACAGGCTGGGCTAGTGAGTTGATTGTAAGGGAGAGGGAAGGTAAGGGGGGTATGACGTACTCCGAAGACGAAAGTGGGAACTATAGGACCCATCCGGCTACGGTCAGCTTTCAGTTCCTTATGGAGGACCGAAAAACCGACGACTCACTCATAGGGACGATCTCCCCATCCTTCTGCAACCCCTTACCCAGAGTCTCTTCCAGCGCGTGAACGATCATTCTCATCCTCTGGGGAGAAACTACAAGTCGTTCGCGGAACCGACGGCATTGAGTTCAGGGTTATAGGTGACCAAGGTGGGGCGGGGGGCTTACGGGTGAGAACGGCTTCGTATTTCCTCAGGTGATCTGCGATGGTCTCTGTCGTAGTGCGAATGGGTTCGACGTGGGGGTATCAGTCTTTGTGGGAAAGAAGTAAGAGGGTCGGATAGGGTGGGAAGAGCTTACTCTTCTCCGCATGAGGGTAGGTGAGGTCGTCCTATGAAATCAACATGAACAGAACCAATCAACATCTCCCCATCCTCTTCACTCCCGAAACGTCCAAACTCACGTTAGTCCTAGTATGATAAGCCACCACCTGTCCACCGGGGGTAACGACGCTCCCACTCCCCCTCCTTCCGCTGGGGGAAGGGATCACACTCTGTCTCCTACCCTTTCCCAGCTCCGCCTTGTGATCGGGTCCAGCAGCCAAGGGGGATCCGGCGACCCCTTCTTTTTGAAGGGAAGATCCCTGAGGGGTATGGAGGGGGGAAGGTTTGTAGGAACTGTTAGGTTGAGGGACGGACATTGTTTTGGTGCTCGTATTGGTTGGGGTTTGTGGTGCTGTAGAGAGTCCGGAATCAGTTCGTCTTGGTCGGTTCGAACGGGAAAAACCGACGAGAGTGAGGTCAGGTAGATAGAATTACCTATGAGATATGTATGTCGCTCTGGATTGATCGTATCCAAGCTGAACTGAACTGGACTCGAAGTGAGAAGGACGAATTCGAGTTGATGACTTTTACAATAATTCGAGTCGTCATTCTACGCGCAAACGCAACCGACCGAACGCTCAACAGCCGGCGGTAAGCTCAACGGCGAGGGAAGGTTCAATACCCTCGGACCATACAGTTCGCTATACAAGCAGCTACCGTACAGGGCGTACAGGGGGGATACTGTGACCATTAACCGGGACAAATAGAGGATCTGCACACGGACAAACAGGGATTTCCCGTATGAAAAGATGTTTCGAACAGGACGAGAACGACGGGTCGCTTCCCACCCGACCAGACACGACCAAAGGGATCCGCAGTGGGGTCCTCACCTGACCTCGTGCACCGCTCCTACTAGTACCAGAACTTCGAACGATCTTCTAGCAAACGTCGATCCACCACCCCGCAGTTCCCCCCAATAACAATATGGCGATGACCAGTTCAACCAGCCCGCCAGCAGATCCGTCGGTCAATCATCGGCCCAGCATTCCCCTCGACCACTTCGATCGGGAACAAAATGCGGTACGGGCGGCGCGACCTCGTCCCAAGCCTGACCAACCGCGAATGACCATCGACGTACTCGTACGACTATAACCACTTGCCGAGCCGGCGAGTTTGGTACCAAAAAACACATGCTTGTTCGCATCTACAGTAAGAAATCCATGCTACATGCTCTTCCATCCCTCATCCCCCGCTCATCCATTACCGACAGGCCGCCACGATCGCCTCGAAAGTAAGGAAGACCACGCAATTAGCCGGGAACGCTCTATCGTAACATGGTATCAAGATCGTTGTCAATCAATCAATCAATCACAAACCCCTTTCTCTGACGGAGCACCTGCGACTGACCTTAATAGAGTAGGCGTGATTCCGGCCCAAAACACCCGGTACCCTTCCGTACGTACCGCCTCCCTCGCAGCGCCTAGTAACGTTTGTCGGGTCGGTATTCGACCGTGCGAGTCGGGCTGGACGGACTGGATCCGAGTTTTAAGTACGTCCAACGGGAACGTCGCCTGTCACATCATCATCATCGTCGTCATCGTCATCACGGTCCAGATCCACCAATCAGTCTTGCCGTTTTATCGACCGAATTGTATCACAGACGATATCAAACTCACACTCCAGCTAACCATCCCCGCCACTCCTCCAGCCAACATGAGTTCACCCCAACTAAGCTCCCCCAACTCGTTCTCCGCCTCCTCCGCCAAACTCGTATGCGTATGCGCATGTCCTTGTCCCGTGGCCACCGCCGCCGTCCCCGCCGATCGATGGGCGGTAGCGACATCGGTGGTATAGACCGTATCCGCATGTCGCGATCCGTGCGAATGAGGATCGACCAGATGGGCCAGACGGGGTGAAGAGGGGTGATAAGAAGGGTCCGATTTCCTCCTCGATCTAAAGTATCGGCATAATCCTTCATACTGTTCGTTCCGGGAAACATCGTATCAGCTTTCCACGTCTCCCTCTTCTCATCCTTTTTTGGTTTTGGAGATTTCCCTTGCGATTCGGCACGACGACGTACGGTAATGAAATAAGGACCATAAGCCAACTCCCTCCCTCCCGTAGGTATCCAACCTCTATAAAGCCCTCGGACTCCTTCCCTCTTGACGATCCCCCGAAAAACATCCAGGGTAGAAGGCGATAGATGGGTAGGGGCGGATTGTTGTCTGATCTTGATCAGTTCAGTCGGAGCGCTCAATAGTCTACCACGGGGTCGAACGGTCCTTCAGATCTTAGCGACGTGATGAAAGTAGAGTTGAATGAGCTGATACTGACGAAGCTACCAATCCACTCCCAGCTCCAGCCAGACCTATCCTCCACAAACTGGGCTCATCGTTCGTGTTCCCGCCAGTCCCGCGCCCGTCCAGACCGGGTATCGGTAGTTTCATAAAGAACCCATATGACGTGAAGATGACTCCGTTGATCTATGTGAAACGTTAGCGAGTGAGAATCAGATAGAGCGAGAGTGGGCTGGGCTTACGAAAGCGATTCCCGCCTATGATTGGGAGCAGAGCTTGTAAGTTTACATACCCTTGTGATTTTTCGAGGAAGAGCATGGACGACTTACCATAGGCGATGTCACTCCCTTGAACAATCCTTTGAACTATCAATCATAGTGAAAGCCATGAATATACGATCTCCAGATCGACATCATCAATATGGTAAACTCACCGATTCCTCCTTCACGATCGCTCCTGTACCCCATAAAGCAATCTTCGTCAATCTCCCAATCTCAGCACTTGGCACGAGGGAAAGAGGGACGAACCGAAAGCCCCCCATGTCGATCGATAACGACCGGTGAACTGGGGCGATTGAAACCGGACTTTGACTGTTCGAGTTCGAGTTCGAATTCGGGTCGAATTTCGGTAGATTAGGTAAAGGGGTAGGTGTACCACAGATGTCTCGTCAGCCGTGGTTCTATCATGTTTTAGATCATAGGAACAATTGGGACGTACTCGTATCGAAAGGTTGTCCTACCAATAGCCCCGCAGCTCCTGTTACCCATCAAAACGGCCGTCCAAACAAATAATGAGCCTCTCTTTCTACGTACCGTGCGTGACTTTATGGGAGCTTGGGGACGTACCTGCAACAGTCCCCGCTAAGAAATCAACTTTAGGATCTACCGGTGCTGGTTCTGTGCGAGCCGTAGTCGTTCAGGGTATGAGCGATTGATTTTCGAGCTGCAAGATGAAGGGCAGGACGGACCGTTAGATTTCGTTCCATCTTGAGCCATTCCAATTGGCTCTTCTGATCTCGAGATCCAAACAGGGTCCAGCTCTTATCGCTCTAATAAGCTGGGGGATGAGGTCTGATTGGGTGTAGAAATTGCCGAGCTCTTGAAGTGATTTCTCTAACCTTAGAGGAAACCGGCTTATCGCGTGAACCCCTTGTCCTATCGTTCCCGTCCTTTCGTTCTTATCTCTATGAGTACTTCCGGAGTACCTGATATCCGTATCTCTTGCCTGGAAACGAGATCAAGAGGGACACTCAGTACCAAGTGGAAGGACAAGCAGGGCAGGATACGTGAATTATCAGCTGAAAGCCGGGTACGGGTGGGTGATCGCCCGGAGTATAATCAGAGAGTGAGAGTCACGTGATTGGGACTTTGTAAACACCCCGGTGGTCGCGGTGGGATGTCATCATCACCTCTCTCTCTCTCTCTCTCCTTACCTCTATAACTTCTTGAACCCGCCGATGCGATTCCTCAGCGTCCTAACGTGAACTACACTTTATCTCATCGTTATTGACGAAGATGACCGTCAATCTGGACGAACCTGTGAGACTATTCACGACCAACTCGGAGCGTGATTCCATAGAGTTATTCTCCAACCTGTATGGGTTGATCGTGAGTTTGGAGTATCTGGAACGGGCGTATGTTAGGGATAGCGTTAGCAGTCAAGAGTGAGTTTTCCCTCGTATCTGGATTGGATCGATTCGATCTCAGCTGGGTGGTAATCAATACTCTTGGTACTGAAACAGATACGAACCAGCCTGTACAAAACTCCTAGCGCAGTACAAGTCTTCCCTGAAACACCTCTCCCCACTCCTAGACGTTCCTCATACTTCCACATCGACCGGTGAGAAACTGTACGGTCTTGAAGGATGGATGAGGAGGTTTCGGATGGATTGTCCTGCGGCGCTTCATCGGTTGGTCGTGGGCGTCCCGGCTACGGTCGAGCATGGGAGTGGTGAGGGGACGGGGGAAGAGGTTGGGAAGTGGGTGGCGGAGACGACACAAGTGAGCGTTTCAGATATCCCCCATTAAAATTGAAACACTAGGACATTGACTTTTCGCCTTCCCCCTCGACCCCGTGTGATTACAGTCATTCATCACATTCATGGACGCCCTAAAACTCTCCCTTCGAGCAAAAGACCAGCTCCATCCTTTCCTCTCCGACCTGATGTCAAACTACTCCAGATTCAAGAACTCGAGCGAATGGGAAGGAAGACAAAAGATCCTAGGCTGGTTGATCGAGTTGAACGGGTTACGGGCTAGTGAAGAGATAACGGAGGAACAGAGTAGACAGGTGAGTCGGCCTGTTGTTTCTTAGGCTTATGATGGGGGTTGATGAGATCGGTTGAGGATAGATGTTGTTCGATATTGAGAACGCGTATAACGAGTTCTTCCGGTCGCTCAGTTCGAATGGACGGAAGGATGGTAAGGAGCGATAGGACGCTGACGAATCACGGATGATAAGGAACAAGAAATGTCGGTTGTATTGAATAGTAGCCACGAGGCTGACACAGAAAGTTGTACGATATCTCAGATCCGGGCAATCGGACAATGAAAAGGTTCTGAAAAGCGGTTTTGATGATTTGTCCTTGAACGGTTCAGACAGGACGAACGCCTGTCCGTATGTGTTCGCCCCTGCACAGTGTAATCGGTCTTGCTAAGGTTGATGCCCATGGGGACTGTCGACAGACGTACGAACATCCGACAGCCAAAGTACTCTGCAGGCGTACGCCCCGCGTGGATGTTATCAAACAAAGATGAATCGATTCATCCCGATGCCACGTGTATATGATCGACCATCCTCGCAATATCGGGAATGACCGAGAGCGAAAGGAGACCCCACGTCGCGATCGTCTTGATCAGTCTCAACGACGACGACCTACGGACTACTGATCGACCACAACATCGACTGATACATCCCTCAGAATATCAGAGTATAGTACAAGCCAATTCAATAGCTGCGAAGATGTCACAGTATCATCCAGGTGGACAACCGCCAGGTGAAGCCGCGAAATCGGCATACCCGCAGCTGACTTTCGAAGCTCGTAAGTCTTATCGCGAACAAACGCTGTGTACCTAGATGTATTCAACTGATCGTGGCTCGTTCCTCAGGACCTAAACATATCAGGGATCAGACAAGGGTAAGTTCTTTCTCCCTCGTTACCTAAACGTGAAAGCCGTCGTTAACTTGCCTCCTTTCCACCTCAGTCCCGTCTAAACCAATTCATAGGAGGTCATTACTCATCCCAGAACCTCTCCTCCCTCCTCTTCGCTCATCGAATCGATTCCTCCTCCCATCCTAAGAATGTGGAGATCACTTATTGGAGCGCACCCGGAAGGAGTAAACCGGGTTTCGAGGAGGCTAAGAGGATGTTGGCAGGTCATGGGAAAGAGGGGAAGAAGGGGATGGAGTTTGGACCTAGTTGTACGTGTTGGAGGCGATAAAGAAGGAGGTACAGTGGGGGAGGTCGCTGATTATGGACTTTTCTATGATTGCGCGGTTGTTCTTGATATCTAGGGGTAAGAATCGAACCGTCACTCTGTATAAAGTCTTTCTTCACTAACACGCCAATCCTCTGTATCAGACAAACCACTGGTTCAAGATCAAAATGACGATCCCACCCGCATGGAAAGACTACGAACGAATTCAACGTACGCTGCTCCCTCCAATACCTCAGCTGCTAATCCCATCGACTAACAACCCGTCCCTCACTCCCGTCCGTCACCCAACACGACAGTGGAATTCGACTGTTCAGGCGAAGCTCTCATATTTACCCCCGAGGGTCTCCCCTTGCACGGCCTCACAGGGGGCTACGGTACAGAACGTAGGGTAGAACACATCATCCCTCCTCGTGCGAGAGAGACAGGAATGTACGAAGTTTATTTAGAACATAGTAGTAATGGGATGTTTGGGATCGATAATATGGATCCACCCGATGTGAGTTTTTCAGGGTCGGGTTTGTTCCAACGGACCTGGAGGGTTTAGGACGGGTATGAGGCTCATGGTTTCGTTTCTTTTGGCGAGAATAGCCTAATAGGTATTACCGCGTGAGTATAGAATCAGCAAGCTCAGAATAAAACGAAGGGTCGAGTTGATCGTTAATTTCCATTTACGGTTCGTAGTTGAACAGCGCGGATCTCGTTGTCCCTAACATGGAAGCCTGGTAAGCCTTGATCTCTCTCTAACCTCAGCTGATCCCCTCTCATCCCCACCCGATGACCATTCGTAGGCGCCTCATGTGGGATTTCAACACCCTTAAACAGCTAACGGAGTTCTTACCCTGGGACACCCCTTTACCCAATCAAGCCCTGTTCGTCGCTAACGAGATGATGAATACCTTTAAACAAGGATCTTTGGAGAGCGTCAAAGAGTGTAGGAAGTTGGCGGAAAAGGTCTTGGGGAGGGATTGGGAGGGGCGGGTTCAGGAGAGTAGGAAGAGGAGGGGGAAGAAGGAGGGGAAGGATAGGGATGGGACGCTTTGGGGGGTGGGACATTGGTCAGTTGCTATGCTTTGGGGCTTGTCTTAAAGTAGAAAGCTGATGCGAAGGGTTCGTAGTCATATCGATACCGCTTGGTAAGTACTGGGCAGCATCGAGGTTATACCATACGGATCCTGATATGACGCACATACGACCATAGGTTATGGCCCTTCTCCGTAACTCAACAGAAATCAGCTCGCTCTTGGTCAACTCAGGTACCCTCCTTCATCACTTGATCCTACTAAAGACGCCTCGTAACTGATCATCTACCCTAGATTGACCTGATGGAACGTTACCCCGAACACAGGTTCTCTTGTACTCAGGCTCAGCAGTACAAATGGCTCGAACAGCTGTACCCACAGTTGTTTGAGAAGGTCAAGGCGAAGGTCGAGACGGGGCAGTTCCGTTAGTCCTCCACGTTTCAGCTTCAGCTTGACTGCCACTGAGGCGACTGTTCTTTGATTCGACGATAGAACCTGTGGGAGCTACCTGGGTAGAAATGGATACCAACATGCCCAGCGGTGAGGCGCTGTGTAGACAGTTCCTTTACGGACAACGATACTTTCAGAACAAGTTCGGGTTCCGTAGTCCCACTTTTGTCCTACCGGATACTTGTGAGTTTAGCTTTCGATCTCGCTGATACGGCTTCCGTCGGAAGTTGACCAGGTTTGATGTCGCATAGTCGGGTACTCGTCCCAGTTACCCCAGATCGCGCGACTTTCGGGATGCGAGAACTTCTTTACGCAGAAGCTGTCCTGGAATAGCATGCAAGTATCGCCTACAACCGATATTATAGATTTATCGGCTGATCACTAATACCTTGGCCAATAGCAACAACTTTCCTCATTCGACCTTCAATTGGGTGGGATTGGACGGCACCCAGATCCTCACGCACATGACTCCGGTCAACTCGTACAACGCTCAGTGTGATATCAACGAGATCCGGGCGGGTCAAGCGGGTAACAAGAACCTCGAGGTGACCAAACAGGCTTTGATACTGTTTGGAAATGGGGACGGTGGTGGAGGACCCACTCCACCTATGCTGGAGAAGCTTCGTCGAGCCAGAGCCCTGGTCACTGTCGGAGAAGCCACGACTACCGATATTCCTCTTGTCAAGATGGGAGGAAGCTTTGACGAGTTCTTTGAGAGTATTAAAGAGGAAACCGATAATGGTGCCAAGCTTCCGAACTGGTTAGCCTTATCTCTACTTGTCGTCAGGACGGATAATAGTACTGATCAGTGCGCGTGTTTCTTCTAACAGGCGTGGAGAGCTATACTTCGAATTGCATCGTGGAGTGAGTCGCCCGTTCATTGTCATACAAACTCGAATTAATTCATGAGATCTGGTTGATCAGACGTACACTACGCAAGGTGAGTAATCCCTATGCACAAGTATCGAGTTCCAAGTCTTACAGTATCTTTTCAGCACTCGTGAAACGCGGGAATCGAAAGGGAGAGCTTCTTCTCCGACAAGTCGAATACACCGCAACTCTTGCGTCCTTGATTCCTTTCACAAACTACGTCTATCCCAAAAAGGTCAGTCCAGATCTACGAATTGATGCCAATGTCGACCTGGCTGACTTCGCTGTGCAGGATCTCGATGAGGCTTGGGAAGAATTACTTCTCTGTCAATTCCATGACTGTCTGCCAGGAAGGTGCGTTCATCAATGAAGCGATCCTATGGAATACGCGACTGACGATCTGCTATCCTCAGTGGGATCCGGCTCATTTATGATGACGTTTGGTCAAAACACCGCAAAGTCTTGGCGATCGGTTCAAAGCTCTTAGAAGCAGCTCAAGCGGCTCTATATCCCGGATCGAAGCTAGTGGATAAAGATTCCCACTTGTCCAAGCACGATTACGATAGACTGGTCATTATCAACCCCACTCCTTGGCTACAGCGTCGGGAACTCGTCCAGGCTGGTTCAGCCTTACTTTCCGTATATCCCAGTGGACAAGGACACGACTACAAGTTACCCAGTACCAAAGAGGTTTCTGCTTCGGAGGATGCTCCCTGGACACAAGCCAAACGGGTCGGAGATCAATCATTCACGTTGAGCAATCGCGCAATCTCAATGAAAATCGAGGACGGAAGAATCACTAGCCTTTTCGATAACCAGCTGGAGCGCGAGTTGATCCCTGAGAAATCGACTGGAGGGTTCATACTCTTCGAAGATCAACCAGCGAATTGGGATGCTTGGGATGCCGATATATACCATCTGGAAAAGTTTACTAGATTGACTTTCAGCAACGTCTCCATTGTGGAAAATGGCCGTGACCGCGCTAGTCTGAAAGCTATGGTTGAGACAGGGTCATCCAAGATCGAGATCAAGGTCAGTGTCCCGGCAGTCCTATCTGACTGGGTCTTCTGCTGACTGGAATTGAATAGATTACTTTGGACGCGGAAAGTCGTATGTCTGCTTGACCGTTCCACCTTCGAAACTAGACATTGACAAATTGCTCGTTTTTTCAGCGTCTCTCCGCACTGGCGGCAGAAGCCCTATACGATTCGATGCGATAGTGTGAGTTGGAACATTCCGATTGAGCTGTGGCGATGCTTATCTATGGGGTTCAGTGATTGGCGCGAGAGACACAAATTCCTCAAATGTAAGCCAGATACTCCCCTCTATTCGTAGTAGCTGCTATCTGATGCGCAACTGGACCTTACAGTTGAGCTACCCTTGGACATCCACTCTGACAATGCAACCTACCATACCCAGTTCGGTATCGTGCAGAGACCTACACACAGAAACACTAGCTGGGATGCTGCTAAGTAAGCCAGTAGTATATACCCTAGAAGACATTGCTAAAATATGTCATACAGGTTCGAGGTTTGTGGGCATCAATTTGCGGATCGTGAGCATCAACATGAAATGCATCAGTACGCCGTATGCTCATTATCAGTTCTTCTCAGTGAGCGAATACGGATATGGTGTAGCTATTCTCAACGATTCCAAGTACGGTTACGCTACGGAAGGCAATGTCATGCGACTGTCCCTGTTGAGAGCACCCACTATGCCCGACGCGGATGCTGATCAAGGAACGCACCAATTCGCGTTTGCCATCTATCCTCATATTGGGACCTTCGCCGAGAGCGACGTCGCAGAGGTCGCGGAAGGTTTCAATGCCCCGCTTTCCGGTGAGTTGTTTTGATACGCCGGAGGATATGTCACTGATAATAGGTTTGTAAAAGTGCGGCACTACGGTCCAGGTATCAAACCTACTGAATCATCAGTACCTTTTAGGCTTAGTGGAGATGCCAAGAACGTTGTCCTGGAGACCGTCAAAAGAGGAGAAGATGACGGTTCCCATAGTCACAACAAAACCATCGTACTCAGGTTATACGAAAGGCTTGGAGGGCACGCCAAGACAAAGCTATTACTGTGAGTCTCAATACTGTCGTTGAATACTGAACGCTTTCCTCGTCATCTAACACCTGACATGATCTCAGTACTGGCTACCGAATTCAAAAGGCATCCGTAGTCAACATTCTGGAGGATGAAGTCGCTCCGCTGAAACTTTTGCCACCTGCCAAGTTCTCTGCCAGCAAATTCGACTACGAGATTCCGCTTTCTTTCCGAGGTTTCGAAATCAAGACTGTCAAAATCGAATTGGCTCCCTCCCGGCAGCGCTCTTTGAGCTGCACAAGCGACAACTGGGTCAAAGTAGAAGCTTGACCGACGATCTTAAGCTGTATCGGATTGGGTGGTGTCCTGGTAAAACATTGTGTAATTGCTTGTAGTTAACGTAAAAATACAACTTGAACACAAATTTGTAGTTTCGTATATTGGTATAGTCGTGTCCCTACTTCCCGCTCTTTCTCTTGCCCCCACCAACTCCACTAACCCCTCCAGAGGGAGCGCCATGTCCACCCGACCTTCCGGCGCCCCAAGCGCCACTGTTTGTAAATCTTCCGGCCCCCTTTTGTCCCCCGATCATTCCCATAGGGTCGTCATTCCGTGGACCGTGAATGGTATTGAATTTATCAGTAAGCTGTAAATGCTAGTGTTCAGCAGTGTGGAGGCCTGGGAATTGAAGTCACCCTTACATCACTCAAAGCAGCCACTTGTTTAGTCAAAGTTGCCAAATATGCAGTTAACTGCACATCGGTGTATTCCTGCAAGTGGTGGAATCTTTTAGCTCCATCTACTGTAAAAATCGGGCTCTAGTCGAGCTTACAGTCAGGAACTCGTCCCTGAAACCGGAAGAAGACATGATCGGCAATCCAGCAACCAAGGCGGATATCTTCCTCAAGACTGAATGGTCCACTTTAACTCCTTCTATAGTATGCGAATCGAATTTCAGCTAGCTTACTGATCGAGGTGAATCGAGTTTCGTCTACCTTCGCCTGAAATGACGCCCGAGACATATTTAAGCAGGAACCTGATCCGATCGTGCAACATCTTGATAGCATTCCTCTGCGTGTTCAGATGCGCAACCACTACGGATTGACATAATTGAGCAAAGGCACAGGCGTCATCTACCAAATGGCTCGACTCACAACCATCTTCCCCTTCGAACTCTTCTCCCGTTCCTTCCCCGTCCCCTGACCCATTTACAACCAACCCCTTGAACGCCCCATCGACCGCAATACGTTCAGCCTCGCCGGTTTCTACAGAATAAGCGATCGGGATGAATTTAGTCTCGTTGTCGTCGCTCGATGTAACAGTGGCGTTGGTATTGGTAGCTGTCGAAGTAGGACCGAGAGCAGATTCGTAAATGGTTATAGGAAGATCTTGGGTATATTTGTCCGTTGGAGACAGAAGCAGGAAGAGAGGTGATTCAAGGACTGGGAGGAACTGCAGATTGAGATGTTAGTATCAACAGGACAGTACCACGATCGATAAATACACATCTGCTTACTTGGTTGTGTAGAGTTACATGTAAAGACGAGGGAGATGGATCGGTGGTATACCAGCCTAGCAGTTCCAAAGTCGGGAACACTTCCTTGTCTACATTCGAAGGAAGAACATGATATCACTTCGTGTTGCTGTACTGCCTGATTCTGCTCAAAAGAAACTAACACTGTTCTCTTCTCCTTTCCAGAAAGTCCATGTCGATCTTTTCCGGTGACGACGACCCTTGTCCAGTCATCTCTATGTCTCCCTGAACATTCTTCTTGATGGCCAACTCAAAGGTATTGATGACGGATACCTCTCGGCCAGACTGAGTCCCTAGCAACGCTCCTAACGCTGTCGGATATCATCCCACTGATCAGCCTCAGTCGTCGTCTCAGCAAGACGTGGAGACACCTTACATCGAGGTGTATCTCTCTGTAATGAGTTCCGCAGGTGGTGCTCCGAGATATTCAGAATTGGCAATGGGTGGCTGCTCAGACGGTAAGCTTCGAGCTCCTCTCAGCGAATTTAATGCTCAAACACTTACAGGTTGATCGACAGACCGGTATTTGCCGTGGTAGAGGTCGATACGACGGCGGTGGTTTCAGAGGAAGACATGACGAATCGCGTTCAGAGTCGAAGTTTCTGCCTATACTTCTTGGCTTTTGGGCGAGAGTGGAATTCGATATGTTGCCTTTTCTGACTCGGATCTTGGACGAGTGGATGTCTATGTGTCACAGTAATAACAGTATCCCCAGGGCAAGTGCGATCGTGATCAAGGGGTCCATCATGTCCATCACTCATCAGGCAGGGCTAGCTAGCTAGATCGACGTCTCAAAATGCATGAGGCGCGATGATATCGCATATCTGCAATCTCACGACGCAGTGTGCGAGCCGGTCACTAATTTTGGCTGCATGACCTGGCCCTCTTTGACGACTACAGGCTCAAAGGGCTTCCAATTACTGATATGAGAACATTCCTTGCCCACATTACAAGCAGAGAGGTTCAAGATACTGCAGAAGTTCTATCAGACTTCGCATCAAGGGGGCATTCCATAGCAGAGAGGCAATTGATGCTAGACTAACCCAAAATCTACGAGTGAGACGACTATTTACCATCTCCTGCTTGCACTATAGATTTACTCGTATGAATACTTTGAACAGGAACTTCTGGGCGAGTTTCCCTGGATCTTTGGTTGCGACTCGACAAAACCAACTCGCGATTTGTCCCTTTAGTATTGCTAAATACTAGCATCTAAGTGAAAATTTCTCCCCGACCCTCACAGTCCTCATGAGAGTCGTTGATTGTATCATTGCTAAGGATCTATAGCTTGAACTCAACCTCCTCCGGTAAAAATCTCCTGTCACTTTCGGTCGGTCATGTCGGTCATGGGTTGATCTGCAGTGATCGGAATTTATAGCGCGCGTATTTGATATGTAAGTGTACGTGTATAGGTGATATATAGCTCATTTTTAGCTATTAATAACATGTCTTTGAGCTGTGCAGCCATTCGTACTTATCAAAAGTCCCCTCGAACAACTTCGGACCATTCAACGAGACTATCTACTGCGGGACGAGCATACGGGGAAAGCTGTTGGAGAAGAACACAAGGAGGCGAAACTGGCGATTTTGGTCCCGTGTGCCCTTCCAAGTGCACCAACACAAACAGAGTCTTCGACTTTTAGTAAGGCTCTCTATCAGTGGACATATCGAATAAGGTTACATTTGAAAGACATCCATATGATCAGTGCTAATCCATTCACGCCGTTCGCGGGTATATAGTTTCCGTTACAGTCGTTCGGTATCTCCCATCACCTATCAGCAAATCGCGTGAGTGTTAGTCGCTTCTCCAAAAAAAGAACTGAGCCTGTGCCTAGGCTGACCTTTTTGTAAAAGGTGAGGGTTGGGCACGAGACGATATTTGCTTTCTTTTCCAGTAGCTTCATCGATAACCGATAGCTTTTTGGTCAAAGCCGATGCGAACCTGAGATATTTCTTATCAGCATATGGATAATTAGGTTGCAGATATGGAGACCATGAATCACCCAGGATACTCTGCCGAATATCGTTCCCCGTCCCCCTGTTTGACATAAATCAGCTGAGGTGTGATGGTGGAGTTGATGACTTGAGTGTGGGACCAATGTTCAACAGGGATGTCAAGTCCAAGTCCTCTATCTTGATTCATAGATGAACACATGTTCCTGGACGATTACTTTCTACCGCTTACCCGTATACCAAATAAAATCGACCTGGCTGTTCGCGCGGGTAGTCGGGATCCTGAACTGCTGTCGGGGGTGGCCATATATTTTCGAAGACGATTGCGCCGTCCGGATAGTTGCCTACCAATTGTGTCGAATCTTCACACCAAGGGCTGATTACGCTTGGTTCCCACCAATTGTGCAGGCCATCAGTAGTATCTACGTTGGCTTGAAAATTTTTCATCCTCGCCTCGCCGTAATTGTATTGATGAACGACCACACATCCACCACCGGTAAAGATCTGGCTCTTGTGCTGAGTCAGATTTCTATCACGATCTGCATTCCACCATGCTTCAGCGTCTTTGCTTTCGGCACCTCCCAGGCGAAGGGTATCTCGTATTTGGATAGCCTCGTATTGCGCCACTTCTGTACAGATAACAATAAGAACGAGGAGACAGGGGATGCAATATGAAAGGAGGCAAAACCTGAAGACGATACGCAACTTCAAGATTCAATGATGTCCTTCCCTCACCCATTGCTCTTGTGAGAGCCTGTCACACTGGAGTTCCGGGAAATCATAAACTGCTCGCAGAAACTCTGCGAGAGCACCGTATGTGCAGGAGACGTTTCATGCAAGGAGCCGATTCGAGCGATCCTAACCACGTGGAAACGCGATGTCGCGAACGGATGACCCGGCTCGGGCATGGGCAAATATATGTTTGTACTATTCTTGTCAAACGATCAACGGTTCCTATCAGATGAAGCGACACCAAATGACAAGGTGAATAGGAATACGCAGGAAAGACTGTCAAGCGAACTGTTTCAGATTGAATTTCTCGCTCACGTAAGCAAGAATTCCGCGAAATCGAGTAAATCTAGGTGCGGATCCAAACTCGTAATTGAGAAGGTCGACCACCGAAATTATGCCCATCCAAAACGCTTTCATCATCATCTCTGCCCAACTCCTCTCCATCCATAGCAACGAACCTCGAAAGATCATCATGCCTCCTCGTATCTCAATCTCACGAACCATAACGCCATTTTCCCGAAGAATCCACACCTCTAGCTCTCTCTTAGCTCGAGGTTCATCCTCCTCCAACTCTGCCAGTACCAATCAGCGTGCACCGGATGGTTGGGACGTCAAGAATGTTGAGACTTTTCAGTTTGATGATACCACTACCATCGGGCATATGATCTTGGAGCGACAGAGGGAGAAGGTCGGGAGCTTGATTAGGATTGAGCAGGATCGGGCTTTGTTGAAGGGTGAGTTTTGAGCTTTCAGTTGAATTCGATCCTGTAAACCAATTCTGATTCGATTGTGTTTCCTGTCTCTCCCACCTGTATATTTAAATCCTGTTCCTGTGACTACCCACAGAACGAGCCGCCGCCTTCCCTTTCCAACCACCCAACCCACAAACCCACTACCTCTGTGTAACCTCTAACCTCTCCCCCTCCAGCCCTACCCCACTCAGCGCCAAACGTTCCCTCCGTCTCCCCCTCTCTCGTCTCCCACTCTCTCCTGAAGCGTTACACCGTTTCAAACTCCTCGCTGGCCCGCGTTGGATCCCTCCTACAGGTTTCCGAGCGGACGGAACGATCACGGCCGAGCAGAAAGAGAAATTGGATGTCGATGAGAGGGAAGGTTACTTTGAGATGAGCGAGGAAGGTTGGGGTGAGGGGAGGATGAATAGGAAGTGGTTGATCGATACGGTCGATAAGTTGGTTGCGGAGGCTTCTGTGCGTATTAGTCCATCTCGATCAACTTCGTCATTTCCCTTCCGTCCTATACACCTCCCGCTTCGCATCGTAGACGCAGCACAACGATTCGAAACCCAAAACAAAATAACTGATATAATTGATTCGTACGAACAGAACCCCTCCTCTCCTATCCCCGAATCAACCCCTCTAGACCCTAGACCACACCTAGCCCGTTTATCCAAAAAGAAACGAACAACCCAGACCAACGGAACGCACGTATGGGCCAGGAGGGAGGAGGTAGAGAGAAAAGGCGAAGGCGGTGGAGTGAGAGGATTCCCGAAGGAGTGGTTGAGTTAGAGTGAGGTGGGATGTGGGGTGATGTAACGGACACTAGGGGGTTGGCATTGAGAACAAGCGATGAGATACATGACTACACGGACGAAGATTGGAGTTTCCGGATTGGGCTCGTTGGGATTTAAGATTTGAGGTCGGTGTAACATTCACCAGCTTGGTACCGCCGTCATCATTACGATGCACCTTATCTTGAGAATAACGAAAGGACTTTTCGCAGCGGTACAGGTTCTCCTGGAAGACGCTCGCCTATCAGAAGAATCGCCTTCCTTTATCCAAGATTAGCAACTATCAACTCTGCTTCTGGTCTGTCTCTTCGCTAGGTGTTTCACCTTCATTTCGATGCCATCGGTACAAACAGTCGAGAGAAATTGCCCGTGCATAACCGCCGTTACCCCTACCGCGCTCAAATATGACGACCTGTCGGCGGATTTTAGTTATGGTTCTGCTTCGACTTTCACAACGATTTTTAGTGAGTGCCTGTATTACACAGCTCGGTATTGTTCTCTCGCTATCCGAAGCCGATAAGTTGAATGTACGATCGACGATGCCGCCACCCGAATTCAGAGTTCGAGCTGCCCGGCGTTATCTCTGACTTCTGATTTTTCGAGTGAATCCCTTTCCGGAATCAAAATATGACGCGCGAATCAAATTCAAAGAACGCTCAAAAGTCGAGTTGAGCTGGTGAGAAATGATCGTTTTCACCGTTCAGCACATATTCTCATCCTCGTCTTGTCCCTCGTCCCTAACCCTCAACACTCCTAGCCTCTGATCCCTGAGGCTACTCGAGTAGACAGGTTAAGCTTCCTGCTACATCCCCCGTCCTCGTTCCCGTTCGCCCGAACAAATCCGATCTTTACTGAATTCGAAAAGAATCTCTAAGAAATTCGAAATGTCTGTCCGTCAACTCGGTCAGTTCATTGTTACAACCACATGCGACCCTTATCTAAACATAACTATCTTTGGTCTATTGTCTATTGTAACATCCAGCTACCTTCACTCGTCCCCTCATCTCCACCCCGATCCGCACTCAGCGATTCGTAGGAGCCAAACATGTCCTCCAACAAAGGGGATACGCGGCTCCTCCTCCTCCTACCAGCCAACCCCCTCCCCACTTGCCCATCACTGATGCTGCTCCCCGAGTCGACGAGGGTAGCAAGAAGAAGGCAAAGGTGAGTGATCACGACGAGGCAAACGATCATGTGCCGTCAGCTGATCCAGTGTGGAGCTACTTTAGGGTGGATTTGCCAGACTCAGGACTAGGTTCGGAAGGACCGTCTTGTTCGTTGTAGCAGCCTCTGCTGGTACTTTCGTCTACTGTACGTCACTCACATCTGCTTTCCATACCTTGTCATCCAACTCATACCACTCCCATTTCGGATCGCAGTCACTCAGAAGGATCTCTACCCCGGAGCTCAGCTGGATCAAGATCCCAAGAAGAAGACCATCGTCGTACTCGGTAACGGATGGGGATCCACCTCTTTCCTCAAAAACCTCGATAACGAGGAATACAACGTCATCGTCATCTCTCCCCGAAACTACTTCCTGTTCTCTCCCTTGTTGCCTTCCGTCACTGTAGGAACCTTGGAGGCCAGGAGTATCATCCAGCCTACCAGGTTCATCACTAGGCACAAGAAGAGGAAGGTCGCGGTTTACGAGGCCGAGGCGACTGATGTCGATCCTATCGGCAAGACCGTCACTATCGAGGGTAAGTGGCGGATTTGGATTCGTTTCTTCAACCATACGGCCATACTTATTGCCGTTCTTTCTTATCCGCAGACATCTCCGAGTTGACCGCCGCTTCCTCTAAGGTGACCATTCCCTACGACTACCTCATCTACGCCGTCGGAGCCGAGAACCAGACCTTTGGAATCAAGGGAGTCAAGGAGTACGGTTGTTTCCTCAAGGAATTGAAGGATGCCGACAGGATCCGAAGGAAGCTTTTGGATTGCATCGAGACCGCCGCTTTTGCTGGACAGTCCGAGGAGGAGATTGAGAGGTTGATGCACATGGTCGTTGTTGGTGGAGGACCTACCGGTGTCGAGTACGCCGGAGAGTTGCACGATTTCTTGATTGTGAGTACATGAAATGGGTACAACGTACGAGGAGAGACATATTCTGACCTCAACTTTGACGATATGCAGGACGATCTCCGAAAGTGGTACCCCGAAATCGCTGACAAGCTCAGGATCACCCTCATCGAAGCTCTGCCCAACGTCTTGCCCGCTTTCTCCAAGCAGCTCATCCAGTATACCGAGTCTACTTTCAAGGAGAACAAGATCGATGTCCTCACCCGAACCATGGTCAAGGATGTCAGGGAGAAGTCGGTCGTCGTTCAGGATGCCAACAAAGAGATCAAGGAGATCCCTTACGGTCTTCTCGTTTGGGCTACCGGAAACACTTCTCGTGAGATCACTAGGAACCTGATGGCCAAGCTTCCCGAGCACCAGACTCAGCGACGTGGATTGGTTGTTGATGAGCACATGAGGTTGTTGGGTGCTCCCGAGATCTTCGCCTTGGGTGACTGTACCGCCACTTCTTACGCTCCTACCGCCCAGGCCGCTTCCCAACAGGGAGTCTACCTCGCCAGGACTTTCGCCAAGATGGGTCAAGCTGAGAAGTTGAGGAACCAGTTGAACGAGATGAGGCAGAAGAAGGATTCACCTGTTGAGGAGGTCGAGAGGACCGTCAAGAGGTTGAACAAGGCTCTTGACCTTCCCCCCTTCCACTACTCGCACCAGGGTTCTTTGGCTTACATCGGTTCGGAGAAGGCTATCGCCGATCTTCCCTTCTTCAACGGAAACTTCGCCTCTGGAGGGTAAGCATTTGGTACTTGCTGTCACACGCGAACCGTTCGCTAACTTGTCCTGTTATATTCACTCTGCAGTGTTGCTACCTACTTGTTCTGGAGATCCGCTTACGTTTCCACCTTGTACTCTGCGCGAAACAGGACCTTGGTCATCCTCGACTGGATGAAGGTCAAGATCTTCGGACGGTATGTCGTGCATCTCATTTCCGTTCGGTCGACGACCAAGCTGACGGTTCATATCGTTACATAGTGACGTCTCCCGAGAGTAGAGTGTACACGTAGAGAATGCTTGTCGTTAGCGTAATCATGGTGATTGTACAGGTTCAGGAACAGGGCCTTTGCAATCCTGGACCTTGTATGTCCAAAAATATCCTATAGATGTATCGTAGTGGCTTTCATTATCGGCTGCTAGAAGTCGAACCGCTGCTCTTGCGGTGATGTTTCCAGAAATATGGCTTTTTGCCATTGGGTGGAACTTCGGGCGGCGGCCTTGGTTGACATAGCGCGTGACGGTCGACCGTGGTTTTTCTTTTTGCAGCCATTTCCATTAGGTGTTTGTAGATTAGTATAGAAGAGTAAACATCATTGGCTGCGTCTACGGGCCGCTCACTAGGTTAGTACGAAGTCCAAGGCGAAGACAGATGAACACGACATACAGTCTTTCTGCTTTTCGTTCAGCTCCGCATCCCATTTACTCGTTCTAACCTCTCCCTTGTCCAGGTCGTGGTGCAGATACCCCCTCGTCAACTTGGCGAGCGAGATCAACATGTGTTTCTCTCCACAATTCGTCGGATCCACTGCTCGTGCAAGGTAAGAGAGATCAAGCATAGCTCGAGGTTTGACAGAAGGGTAATCGCGAGCAAGCTTGATGCCGTCATCTGCAACCAAGATCAAGATTAATGGTTTGCAACTTGGGCCATGGCTAGGTTGAACTTACTTTTTATGTTTACTCCTAGCTTGTAAATGTCATCTGCTGCGCATAATTCCTCTAAACCTTTAGGTATCCCTGTCAGATGCACCAAGATTAGGACCTCCTATCACAACCAATCATAGCAAGGACTGCTCACGTTTCATCTTGCTCAGATGCAACAGCAATACAATCTTATCATCGCATATCTGAACCAGAGCCGTTTTGCCTTCCTTCATTTTCGACCTCTTCTCTTTGTGGTCAAAGCGATATCCAAACGGCCATTCCATGTCGAACCCGATCACATCACCTTTCAACAATGTAATGAGATCGTCCGCTTCATCCGGACAAGAAGTATAAACTATGCTGGGCGGAACGTACGTTCCTGTCGAGTTGGGTGGAGGGGTATAGGTTTTATGAGAAAACGTCGGAAGATTCGGTTGAGCAAAGAATTCGGCATTGACGGGCGCTTTGGAAACGGAAGGAGTTTGCTCCTTGGGAGGTGGATGGGCTTCAGGTGCGGGTGACTTTACTGGACCGGATAATTGCTTCCCTAGCCATACGGTCGAAGGGTCGATAGTGAGCGAATCGAAATCCAGAACCAAGTCGTCCGGTACCTTCTCGACCGACTTTCCTCTGTTGAAGTGAGCCTGAGGAAATCGGCCTGAATGATAGTCTGCTCTTTGTCCGGATATCTCACCTACGGTCTGCATGCGATTGATTGCATAACCGGTTCGAGAGGAAATAGGGGATTCCGTTCCGCTCGTACTGCCACTGGCGGTAGTACCTGTAGAAGTTGTCGTTTCTTGACTTCCAGAAGCAGATTCAGTACTCTGGCTGCCACCGGGGAAGATCGCTCTCATGGACATGCGAGGAGGAAGAGCAGCGGGAGGAGGGGTTTGGCTGGAAGAAGCCCGGACTTGGTTCATCTGATGCTGTCCCCCGGCCTTGAAGAATGGATGCACAGGCTGAGAAGGAGCGAATTGGGAAGCAAAGGGTTGAGGGACATATCGAAGCGGACTCATAGCGGTTCTGCTTTCTGCAGAAACGTAGCGAGCTACAGCTCGAGGTCGAGTTGGGGTGATCATTCCGCTATCCCGCTTTGATGCCGATCTCTTGGGTGACGGTGAGAGTGTAAGGTCGATAATTTGGTCGATGAGCAAGGTAGAAGTGTTGTCCCTTTCCTCTGTGGTAGCTGGGCACGAGCTTCGTTGACTTTGCAAGTACTGGATCTCGACTCGCTCGAGGATTCTGATTTCGTCCTCGTCAATTCCCTCTTCATCGTCAAAAAGATACTCGTCGCTATTCCGCTTCTCGGAAGTGCTAGCGAAAGCCAATCTTCCATCCCATGGTTTGAGTAGTTCATCAGAGAGACGATCATGTGCTTGTGATGATGTAGCCGCAGAGCTTTGGCTTGGTCGACTCGGTGACATTCCGTTGATAATTGTTGATGACGTTCTTGGTGCAGACCTCTGGAGGGATTCGTTCAACTGACGGCCCAACGCACAACAAAGAGTCATGCCTGTTGCCTCCAATGTGTGGGTCAATACGACGAGGATTGGTGTCGAAATAACAACACAGGGCGGTACTTCACTATCACTCGAGGTCTTGGTGACCGGGTGGTGATGTTGATAAGGAGCTGATATCCGCTCGGGAAGCGAGCTCGTTGCGAACCGATCGTGAAATTTCCGCCAGCGATACAAACAACGGTTCAACCACTACTCACAGGTCACAAGATTGAGACCTACAACCAGCCACTCTATGCAGCGACATACCATATCATCGGACAAGTTGCAGACTCAAGGCTACCGGATATGCTCGTTCGCGCAGCCAAACAGGTTAGGCGGGTTTCTGCCATAATCCTGCAGGAGAGATCGGCGTCTGTATCATCGTTTGACAAGAGCAAGGCAAACGGGAGTTACATACCGTCTTCAGTTGCGAGAAGACCTGGCTTCGTTAGCCGGGTCTTGCCGAAGTAAGTACCAAACAACTCCGATACTGATATCTGTACTAATTAGCAGGGTTTCGATCTCAAGGTTGCATCGTGTCCTGTACGGGTACACCGAAGCTACGCCAGAAGGTCAAGCAGTAGTGGGATCATGGCAAAATCTATGGCCTGGACAGAAGTGGCCTCCATATGACGACGGTCCTCTAAAAGTTCTCGATCGACTAACTCCAGATGCCAGGAAGCTGCTCTTGACTCACTCGTCAGTGAATTCGGCGTCGAATTATGAGGAACTGGAATGGGTGGGAGATGCCGCTGTGGAGTTGATGGCTAGGAGGATGATATACAAGCATGCGGCTCATCTCACTCTGACGCAAAAGAGTGTGAGTCCTGGCTTTGCTTGCAGATCGTTACCAGTTGGAAGCTAACCTGTAGATGTATTAGCAACTTTGCAGCTCAATGGTACGGAAAACAGCACTCTCTCGTATTGCCTTGTCGATAGGTATAGCACAGCATATCGCTGTCAAACCTGAAGTTTTATCCCAAAGTGTACTGGAAGACGTCATGGAATCCCTTCTAGCCGTAATGACGGAGGAACTTGGAGACAGAGAGGCGTATGAATGGTTCGAGCCGATCTTCTTGGAGTTGCTGATGGACAACAAGAGGAGAATGTTTGGAAATTTGGAAGCCGCAACCGCACAGAAGGTCAAGACGGACAGCGTCCAGACCCTTTTCTTAAGAATACGCGATCGCTGGATTACGCTGTTCAAGGCAAAGTACAAGGCCTTCCTTCTGATGAAGAGGACATGGCAGAAACGGTTGGCACGCTTATGGAGCAAGGAACGTGCTTCAATCGTATACGTTCGGCCTCCCGCAAGACGGCCTCGAAACGTTCAGGTCAGAAACCGGATCGGTCGACGAACACAGGGGAAGGCTGCTCTGGAACCTGTTCAAGTACCAGTATCGCCAAAAATCGCCAAATACAAACCAACGAAGCAGCTCACCAGAAAGCAAAAAAAGCAAGTCCTGGAAGCTGAAGTACGAGAGAAGCTACAGAAGCTAGCAGAGCAACAAAAACAGCGAGAAGAGAAGCTGAAGAGTGAGAAACTCGCAGCTGATGCCCGAGCAAAAGAGCAGAAAGTAGCAGAAGAGAAAGCAGCGGATGACGCGGTCGAAATCGAGAAACTGGTAGCGGCTGATTTGAAAGCCAAGCAGCTGAAAATTATAGAGCAAAAACGGCTCGATGAAAAGGCCAAAATGGAAAAAGCGGAACAACAGTCAAAGCGAGATAAGATTGCTAACGCTCTGAAAGCCGAACGAGTAGCGAAGGCGGCTGCAGCTCTGAAAGTGAAACAAGCTGCCAAGGAACAATCGAAACGAGATAAGGCTGCCTCTGCATCGAGGGTCGAGCAGACTATGATGCCACAATCGAAGGGAGATCAGGGCGCCGCAGCTACCCAAGGCAAATCGGTAACTAAGTCGATCGTGGAACAGGAAGCAAATCCGCAAACATCAAACGCTAAACCAAAAATAGAAGGCTCTCTGATAGTACCGAATTCACTATCGGTCCCGCAGATCCGCCATATATCGCATCCTCAGCTAGCTCTTATGGGTCAAGAGATTGCGCGCAATACACCCACGTCACCCGGCCGCTTTGAAAACGCGGCGCCTTCCTCTGTATCTTCTATCGCTACACTTGCTGAAAAGCGGTCGGAAACTAAGGGATCGACCGACACGACAATCAAGCTCAATACTGTCAAGCAGACTTCAAATCCGACTACTGCCTGTGCCGAACTTCCTCTAGAGAGTGTGAACACCGAATTGAGCTCTACGGTATTGACTCAAATGGAGGTCACGCCTACGGAATCTACCTCTACAGCAGACGTAGTTTCGTCGGCGCAGCTAGCAAGTGTAGCACCGCCTGCCAAGGTTCTCAAATGCCTTCCACTGGAGGAAGTAACCGAACACCAGCCAAGGGAGACTGACATCGGTACCGGGTCAGCTCTTGCAGGGAAATCTATCAGTGACAATGGAGCAAAGTCTGAAGGATCTAGTGGGATCATCGCCATCCACGCTTCTCACACTAGTAGAGTGCCATTGGTAGAGCCTGTTCTTGATCAGGACACTGTCTGTCTCACGGTCGATACGACGCAAACGGAGGCGTTGAAGCCTGACAGTCCCAAGAGTGACAAAGAAAAGCCAGCGCAAACCGTATCGCACCAAATAACTACAGGAGACAGTGTTAGGTCTCCATCCCAAGCATTGCAAACAAGTATACCTCAAACGAGCAATGAGCCTGCCGGCGCACCCGTATCGCCTGTATCTACCACTGTTGCACAAGAAAAAAAGAAAGAAAGAAAGATACGAAAAAGGCGAATGCTTCTCAAGTTTCAAAATCCGGAGGCTGAAACTCTACCCTTATCGACACTGAATGAATACTGCGTTCTCAGTGGCTATAACATTAGAACAACTGTGACGGAGAAGAGTCCAGGTTCCTGGGAAGGAGGCGTGGTGATCGATGGATTCGGTCAAGAGCTGTGCACAGGCTCGACCAGGGCAGCAATCGTCAATAATGCCGCAAAAGCTTTCATGAGACCTGGAAGACTGAAACCATCCGGACTGGCAGTGAAACGAGCACAACTTGAAGAATTCCAGGGGGTACAGGCCATTCAGGGCTAGTTCGGCAGCAGGTTGTGAACATTATTAATTGTAGCAGTACTGTAACTGTAAATACTTGTAGGCTTCCCGATGAGATACATGTCCGCTCGCATACCGCTGGCCAAATCATATGACAGTCTATCGTAACTGATCCGAAGCCTCGGAGATCAACCTGTGTGCGCAGTTCTAATCAATACACGCTCGATAAATGCATGTTTAGCTGGACTGACCTCAACCAGACATTCCCGCCCAAAGACTTTTCTCGTACAATCTCAAACGGACCTTTATGAGCTTGGATCTTGTTTCCCTCGGGAGTTCGTCCCAAGCGGCGCAGAAGTTCTTTCCTTCCTTCGGCGGTTCCTTCTGCTTCGATACTGACCATGCCGTACCACTCTTCTACCGCCTGATGCCTGGTTTGTGGTGTGATCTGGAAGCCTATTACGTGCAGGTACCGCTTGGCTGTGACTTTATCACCTCGAGTGGTAGTGATATCGCTCCGGGCGAACGCGAGACGCAGGGTGTCTGCAGCCGCGTCTGCCCAAGGTCCTAGATCGAGGTGTATCACATAACGTCCAGCAAACAGCAAAGGATAGTAGAACGATGGCGGGATCGTGAAAGCGTCTAGATATCCAGGAAGATGACCTTGTTCGGCATATCTATATTCAAGCGGGCAGAGGAAAGGTTGCATGGTAGGTATGTAAAGCATGATGTTGCGAGGGATGAGAGGTTCCGAAAGAGCGGTGTTGACTATCACGTCACCGAGTCGTAGCTTGCCCCAGGCCCCACATCGTTCGAGTTCGGATCTCGCTCTCCTTGCACCCTCGGCGCATGGCCAAGTTGGAATTTCTGGCGAAAGGGGCACGAAGATCCTCAATACAGGGGTACGGTCGACGACGTATGGCAATGGCTTGTCAAACGCAGGTTCTATCACTTCTGGCGTCCGCGCGCCCCAACGCCCATAGTCTGGTGAATTGTTGTGATTCGTCCGATCTCCATTCATGCTGGTGATACGCAGACCTGAAGCGATAGTTGGAGAATGGCGCCCGGCTCCAGGCCGACCCCAACTCGATCCGACTTCGCTGCTGGGAGGTCGCTTACCGAAACGCGGTAGGGACGGAACGATCGATTGCGTGTCGCCGTATCTACTTCGAGGAGCGATGGATTCTTCGACGGAAAAGATCGATCCCGGTCGACTTCCACTCTCTGAAAAGGTCCTAGATCGTGAGGTCTGAGGATCCCCGTAGCCCTTGAAAACGTAACGTTTTGCCGATGGGAAAGAGACGGGTGGGAACTTTTTCTGAACGCCACTCATTGGAGTAAATGCCGAACTCGACATGGCTGGTGAAGTAAGTGCCGTCCCCTGACTCGACACGCTTCCCCTTCTAGCTTTACCCGTCCATGAGATGATGGATGCGGAGCCTATCGAACTTCTCCTACGATGTTTTTGCGCCGCGCTGACTGGAGGCGGTGCCGAGGGGGCAATGGTCTCGATCTGATCGACATCGTTCTTGGGAGCGCCTAGGGGCTCGGGCATGACCAATTCGAACGGTCTCTCCGCTCGAGGGATATGCGACGGTCGGGAGGGCGCGCCAGAATCCCACCCTGATCCAGGACCTTTTCGGTTCGGGCCCGAACTCGCGATGCTCAGGCTTGAAACGGATTTCGGCATACCAGTGGAAGCTAGGGTCATTTCGTCTTCAAAAGGGAAAGGAGGAGTCGAAGGGAAAGCGTCGATCGGAAGGGCTCGCAGGAAGAGTACGACGAGGGTGTATGATAGACACAGATGCTGTAGTAATGGCTGGAAATGTTGAGGATAGGTCACATAGGCCTCGGCATTGTGGAGCAGGGATTCGACTGTGGTCGCGCATCGTCAGTCGATGGGAGGATGGGATGCCCAGAGCCAGACTTACGGAACCCTTCCCAAACGCCTAACCCAGGCCATTGAGGCACGTCCCTAGGAACGATCGACAACCCCCAATTCCGTACCACCCATTTCCCCACCACCTCCCCACTGACCTCTTTTCTCGCATCCTTGTCCACTGAAGTCAACAGCGCCAAGAAACTAGGGATATTCAGATGAGGCAACAACGCTGCCTGAACCCCTTCTTCCCGAAGGAGATCCCTCAACACCGCGGGTCCCGTTCTTCGATGCTCCGAACGATACCTAGCGAGCTCAGGTTTGAAGGGGGAAGAGAATCCGTCTTGCTGAGGCACGGGGGAACGAGATGGAGAAGCCCGATAAGCGGATGATTTCGGTTTAGGTTTAGGTCGGTTCAGGATACTCCCATCCCTTCCCAAATCGTACTGCCGTGGTGTGGGGGAGACGGGTCCCTTTCCCTTTTCACCGTATTGAACGATCTCTTGCTCATCCCGATCATTCGATCGGCGAGAACTCATCTCCTGCACAATAGTCTCCACTGCGAAATCCGTCGGGGTCCTAGCCTCATCCTCCGCCCTCCCCTGGTTCAATACCGGCCCGCTCGATCCGGGGATAGTCAAGGTCGGTCTCCTCAAGCTCCTCTCCGGTCTAGGTGGGGATCCTATAACAGGCAAAGCGTTCGCGTGCACAGATTGTTGCGTGCTCGTGATCGTCGACGATGTCTGAATCGATGGAACTCCAAGGGAAGCTTTCCTCATGGGTAACCCGCCCTGATCCAAAGGAGAACTCGACACCCTCCCTCCTCCCCCCGCCCCGAGCGGACTTGACCGAGCAGGCGATCCAGGTCGTTCAGAGATCATCGGGGAAGGTTCTCTCTTGAAGTAAGAACCGGGTGGTCCCCCTGAAGGAGAAGAAGCGGAGACCGATCTCCCCTGACCCGACCCCGATCCTGTAGAGAGGTTCGATACGCTTGGCGAAGGTCTTCTCGAGATCCCCTCCCCCGGGGTCGAAGCGGGGGCGTTGGACGATCTCAACGAGGTGTTGGAAGGGTGTGATCTAGCGATAACATGAACGCTAGGTCCGAGATTCATTCCCCCCATGGAAGGCGATTTCACGGGAGATTTTGGACCTCCAAATTGAACCGCCGGACCGGAGACGGATCGGTAGTTCCCAGAACGTGAGGAAACCCTTTGAGGAAGATCGGGGCGATTGGGAGCCTGGGTTTGTCTTGCCTGACCGGTCAATTGTCTCGAGGGGGAGCTAGACCCGGATCGGGCTTGAGTTCCGGGTCGGATGTATGAACTGGGGGGTGAGCTGCTTAGTGCAGGGGCCATCGGAACGGGTGCAGGTACGGCTGTGGGTGTGGGTGTGGGTGCGGGTGAGGGGGAAGGAGAGGTCCTACCCAGTCCTGGAGCGGTATGCAATTGTAATCGAGGTAAAGGTTTCTCCCCTCCTCCTTGCTGCGTTTGCGTTTGCGTTTGTGTCGAGGGAGTTGGCAATGATGACTGTTGATAAACCACAACCGGTTCTCCCATCCCGTTCTTCTCTCCCTTCTCCCCCCGAAATCCCGGTGGTAAATCAGGTACCCCCGGAACCCCAGCAAGATCGAACCTAAACGTCGAATGAGTGGGCGGGGCTGAATTGGGCGAATAGTAGTTCCCCGGTAAGACTTCTTCTATCGGGTGCGGATGTGGGAGTGCGTGTGCGTGTGCGTGTGCGTGTGGATGGTGGTTCGATTGCGATTGAGGTGGAGGTCGAGATTGAGGATGCACAGGTTGAAGCGCCTGCAACGTCGAATGCGGGGAGATGGACGATAACGTGAAATCGGCTGTTCCCCTCGACCCATAGGATAACACACACCGACGCACCGAGAAAAACAAAGACGATCGAACACATCAGTCCCGTGCCCTCGAACAACGAATCCAACCGAACCCGAGCAGGTGGACTCACTCTGGATCCTAGCGGGGGGGGATTTCTTCGTCCCCCCTGTACCCGTGCTCGCACCCGAAGCAGCGGCAGCGGCACTCGAGGTAGGGGCTAGGAGGGGTGGAAGACCGATCAATGGGGATTGGATGGTTTTGAACGTATCCTTCTTGTCCACCATCGACATTCCCGTTCCTATTGGCATATTCCCATTGACATTGACGTTCATATTCCCATCCCTCCCGCGCGTCCGTGAATCAAACTCCTCGAAAGAATCCCCATCCCCATCCCCGTCCTCGTCACCGTCCTCATCATCGGAAGGAGGAGAATCGAACAACTCCCTAGGGAAATCCAGTGCGGTGCTCCTGATATTGGAGGAAGAGGATGAAGGTGCTGCCCCTGGAGGAAGGGCGTGGGGCTGGATGAGAGGTGGGGGGTTCATCTGTGCGTGTCGTCGGGTTGTTATTTCCTTGGATGTCGAATGTCGAGGTTGTCGAGTTTATCGAGCTTGGTGGAATGCTTGTCCGGTTATGCACACCTGGAATTCAACGTTCACAGTTGGAAACGAATCTTCACAAACCCAAACCCTTCATCCCTGCTTGCTGCTCTCTTCGAATTCGATTTCTCCTCAGCGTCCAACCAGGCAACTTCCAACCAAATCAACGAGTCCGAGCAGACGAACAAGCAAGTCCTCCTCCGTTTCGTACGGTGAACGAGAACGACCCGTTCTTCGTTCCTCGTTCGTTTCCTTTTCGTTTCGATGGGAGTGGGGGTGGGACCTTCTAGGTTCCTCAGGTATGTTGTTCGGATATGACGAGTCCACGGTCAACGATCCACAGAGCAAGGTTATGGGGAAAGGTGATGGGTGAAGAGAGCAGAGGGAAGGGAGAACGAGATGGTGGATGTACGGACCTGGAGATCAGGCTGGACGGATGGAGGGGGAGGGAAATGCGCGTCATCGCGGTTTGGAATTAGATAATATGCGTTTATGCGTTTTGCAGTATCGAAGCATCAGGGCATCAGGGCATCCAGGTCACAGGTATCGGGCCAGGATTGGGACTGAACGGTACGACCTCTCCCCCAGCCACTTCTCCTCCTCTTATCATCCATCGATGATTTTGCTAAATAACGATCGGTCAAACAAAGATTTCGGGAACGCACCGAACGCGTCGAAAGAGATCAAAGAGAATCTAGAACCTGTTGGGCGTTGGGCGTTGGGTGTTGGGTGTTGGGTGTTGGGTGTTGGGCGTTGGTGGCGGGTAATTGATATGAACCCGAACGAGCCGAGGTACACGCCCGGTCTTTTCAGGCCAGGATGAACTCCTGCATTTGATTGAAAAGGATCGGAATGCTCCCTCGCTCGCTTTCGTCCGTTTGTGAAAATCCGTAACGAGGGATGGGGATGGTCGGTTCCTCTTCCCAGATCCGTCGCGTCCGTTGATGATGCTGGCGTTGCTCGTCGAGGGACCAGGGAAACGAGTGTTCACCGTTCACCGATCGAGACGTCTGGACGTAGTCAATCTACTCGTAACTGCATATTCCCCAGCTCGTCATCTAATCATCATGATCATCATCATCATCATCATCCAAAAATCCAATAGAAATCCAAAGAGATCAAGGGGGCAAGGGGACGAGGGACCTCGAGATCCTTATCACAGTTCCCAGAACGATCACAACCATCTCCCCCGAAAAAGGAGGACCTGCCTTTACCGACCCCAACAAGTGCAACAAGGTTACAAGGCGACAAGGCGACAAGATCAACCGCTTATGAACATGAAGAATTTGAAGAACATGCTTGTCTTTCGCGATTCTGGATGAAATCGATTTTGGGAGTTGATTCCCCATCGGGCTTCCATTCCATTCCTTCCGTTCCTTCCATCTCTGACGGGCTTGAGGGTTGAGGGTTGTCAGTTGAGGGTCGGGGGAGATCGGATATCAGCTTATCAGCTTACCAGAGCATGCGGCAGGTAATGGGCCGCTGTCGATCGGGAGATCATGAGAGATGAAATGAGCTTGCGAGCTCGATTATATCTCTACCAAAAGCGTGTTGTGTGTCGTGTATTTCGAAAACAATCACGTACTCGAGTACGCGAGTACGTCAGCGGCCGTACAGGCAGTTCGTGATTCCCGATGTCTGGAAGGAGGAGGTTGATGAGATGAGGTCAACGAGGTCGGGATGTTGACTGACGATCTACCCGATCTACCCGATCTGCCCGATCTTCTATCGTTCACGACCGGTCGAGTGACGCCATCACAAGGTATCGCTCACACCTTGTATCCTTTTCCCCTTCCTTCCTTCTTCCCTTCCTTACCCTACGCCCTCCCCTTCACCCTTCCTTCACCCTTGACCCACCCACCCACCCACGAGCGCACGCACACGCACAACCCCCCGTCTCACTCGCGTTTCAAGTCGCCCCACGCGCGAAAAGTATGGTGTTCTTTGTGTTGATCCATGTTCCATGTTCCATCGTGCTCTTCCATCTGATTTGATCTGATCTGATTTGATTTGATGGGCAATGGGGATTGTTTTTTCCAGATGGAGCGAGTCGTCGATAACTACTGACAACTGAGCAACTGAGCAACTGGCGACTGGTGAGTGAGCAACTGGCAATTGAGCAACTGGATGGGATCTGGGCTACGCTCCAGACGTTACTCCAGGTAAACGGTCGTACGCAGACAAGGGCGAGGAGGATCCTCCTTTCCGTTTCATCCGATAAGGTTCCCGCTAAAGGACCTTGTACTGGGGAGCTTTATACCGCCCGCGTCCATTCCCGCTCATTGAGCAATCGATCCAATCAGAACCTCTCAACTGCATCAACATCGACATCGACGTCTACCGCGTCTACCGCGTCTACTCGATGTCACGACCCACCTCCCCCCACTGCGTGAGCGTGAGCGGGTGGGACTATCAAGCGGTCGGGACGGTATCCTCCCTCGTCTTCGGGGCAGCGTTCGGTGCGTTGGTCTGGTCCATCTGGGCCTGGGGGAAGGATAAAGGGCGTGTGAAGAGGGCCTGGGATGGATGGGGCTCGTGAGTCGCTCCATCGTACATCGCTCATAGAGTTCATAGAGTTCATCTTGCCGATCGATCTCACAGCGCATCACAAACGCAACACTCGAACACACGCCCGACGTCGATCTCGAGATTAAACCTGACCAAGACCCTGCTCATGCTCCAAACCCTTCCTCTCCTCGTCACAGTCCCAACAGCCCTCACGCTCTTCCTCCTCCATACCCCCTGTCTCCCGCCCGCATCTGCACCCAGTCAACGAACAAGGGATCCAGATGTTCCTGAGCTACAGGGCTGGGGCTGGGTCGGGCAAACCTCCATCCTCCGCCTACTACAAACCCTATCCCCCCCCTCAGGGAGCGAGCAAGAGGGAAGCGTCAGGAAACGATTATGGATCTTCCTCTCCCTTGTTTTCGGGTTGGTCCTCGTCCCCGGTCTTTTGCTCGTGCTTCGACAGGTGAGACGGGTGAGGCGCGAGATGGGGGTGTGGGAGAGGGAGAGAGGGTGTGCGGGGGAGGAGGTTTGGGTTTTTCGGTGTGACCGTCCGCTGCGACAGCAGGAGCGGGAGCGGCGGGAGGGGGAGGAAATGGGTATGGGTAGGAGAGGGATGACAGGGGTGACGGAACAGGAAATAAGAAGTTTAGCTTCGGATCATTCCCTCCTCCTCACCCCTTCAGCCGACCCATCCATCCCTCCTCATCCGCCCCAAACCTCTGGCTCTCCCCCTCCCCCTCCCTCTCCTCCCTCTCCTCCCTCTCCTCCCTCTCCTCCCTCTCCTCCCCCTCCTTCCTCTCCTCCCCCTCCTTCCCCTCCGCCTCTCTCTTCCCCCCCTGCCCCTCCCTCTTTTCCTCCCGCACCGACAACTCAGACAACTCCCCCAATCGAATCCGGGATAAAATCCATCCACCTGATCCCCCGTACCACCCAGCTAGACCATCTCCTCGCCCAGCGTGAAGAGGTACTGGGGGAGCTGGAGAGGGCTGTCATGCGGTATGTCGGGTCGTTCAGGGCTGGGTTGGGGCGGGCGGGGCGGGATGGGCAGGGGGCTGGGAAGGGGGTTGGATTTGGGAATGGGAAGGGGAAAGGGGGATGGGCTTTTTGGGTAAGCGCCCCGTATCTCTCCCCCGATGAAGTTTAACCCCATCTGACCCTCTTTCCTTTACCTTTCCTTTTTCAAAGCGCAAAAAAACTCAAGGAATCAACGGAATCAACGGGGTCAACGGGGTAAGGGCGCCGGTGGATTACCTAGCTCCCCGTTCGTTCTACAGGTTAAGACCGTTACCGGAGGTCCCTGGGGGGGATGGGTCGGGGGATCTGGCTCGGGTTCCCTCATTTACTGTGGGCCCCGTCGAGATGGACCGCGCCAACGTCCCCCCCGACTCCCCCCCACAGACGTTCGAACAACAAGTCCAAAAACGCGTGACAGGGTCCAGGTTCGTAGAGGTCCAAAGGGACTCGGGGTTCTTCGAGGGGTTGCAGGTGGGCGCGGGGATGTATATTGGATCGGGAGGGGTGCTTCTGCCCGAGGGCGTTCCGGGGACTACGGGGACGACGGGGACGACGGGGACGGAGGCGATGACGGAGGGGAGGGAGGGGTCTTTGGGAGGTATTGCGGACGTTGGGGAGGATACCGTCGAGATGCCTAGGCGGCAAGACGCTGGGAGGGATAGTATTCGGTTCCCCACTCCGGACCATCTCACGTCTGCCCCCACCGACCCGTACTCGTACACATACACCTCCCTCGCACCCCCCGTCCCGCCTAAACCTAACCGGCCCGTAGCGTACGAACCCATCAAGACCGAATTCCGACGACCCGCCAGGACGCGCAACGGCCTGCCCACCCGCGCCTCCTCCTCTTTCGTCATGATCAGTGAAGATCCGGAGATATTACAGGGACATCAACCCGTCATCCGACCCGTCTCCGGTGTCTCCCCGTTGGAATTGGGTGGGTATTACGAGCGGATCAAACACAATCGGACCCTCCTTGTTCAACTCACGCGTCAAATCGGGGAGGAACGGGGGAGGGTGAGGGAGGATATGAGAAGGGGAAGGAACGTCGTGGGGGTTTTGATCGTCACTAAGAACCTGCGATTCGACTCGGCCAAGGAGAACAGGGTACCTGCAGTGACTCGCGAAGGGATCATTTGGGATCGACTTCAACGCGCAAACGGGTCGGAGCTGGGGGTCTGGATGATCTACACCCTGATCACCTTGATCGCCTGTATTCTCGGTCAGTCCCAGTCCCAGATCCATTCGTTCATTGTAAAACCCAAAAACCAAGCCACAATCCCGCTACAGTCACTCCGTTCGTCGGGCTAGCGGTGGCGAGCGCTCCCGGGTTGACGCATTACTTGCCATTCCTCCGCCCCGTGACGCGCGATAACGGGATCGTAGCGGGGATAACGGGAGGGATCGTCCCTTCTCTCGGAATCTCTCTGATCTTGTTCTTTGCATGTGAGTTGGTGAAAAGTAGGTCCTGCGCCTGCGCTGTGTGAACGGGGTGTTGAGCTGACGGGAAGAGGGGTTGCGTGAGCAGAGGGATCGAGGTTGTCCGGGAATGTTACTCATCTACAGAACCGACTGTTGGTTTTGAAGGGGATGAGTTTTCTCCTCGTCAGTTCCTTCCTCTCCTCTTCGTCGTATACCAGTCTGACCCCCCCCCCGCCTCTCGCTGCAGATCGTGGCCGGAGGGATCTGGCCCATCCTCTCCGCCTCCTTGCTATACGCAACGGAGCATTTAGATACCGGTACAGAACCTGCCAGAAACGTAGCAGACGGATCGGTCTTCTTCTGTAAGCGTCGGTCCCTCACTTCCATACCATACCACACCACACCGTAATAAAGTAGCTGATTGTCAGGCATGGCGAACAGCTTGGTTCTTATTATCCTTCCTGCTCGTCATGTGCGGGGTCGGACCGGGTCTATACGTTCTGAGGCCTTACCGGATCATAAGCCGTCTATCCAGGAGAAGGAGGGCGAGTTTGACACCCCGGGAAGAATTCCGATGTGAGTCTTCCCTTTTCTCAAAGTGCTTTGCGGGCAGCACGCTAATCCCCCGGACGTGGAGTACAGACGACCGCCCCTCCCCGCCAGACTCGACGGACCTCTACCCACCGCTCCTCTTACTCCTCCTGCTCCAAATCCTCTACACTCCCCTCTTCCCCCCGCTTCTTGTCCCCGGGACGATCTTCCTCACCCTAACCCTGCTCGCTCAGCGGTGGCTCTACAAAACCCGTGCCCAATTCGAGACCTCGGATTCAGCGGAAGAGATGGACGAACGTACCCTCCTTCTCTGGACGTACGGGATGGTCGGCCGGGTCTTACCCTGCGTGATGGGGTTACTGTGGCTGGGGTTGGTGGGGAGAGGAGAGTGGGGCTTGGGAGGGGGTGCGTTGGGGATGTGGGCGGTTGGGTTGGGGGGGTTCGAGCTGGGGCTGAGGGGTGGGGGTAAGGGGGATGGGAGGGTGGATGGGACTGGGGGTGAGGGGTTCGTGAGGGATTTGAAAAGGCTTTTGGGGAGACGCAGTGAAGCGAAGGGGCAGGGGCAGGGGGAGGGGGAGGGGGAGGGCATGGCTCTGAACCCCGATTCCTCGAGTGAACCTGGACACGAACATGAACATGAACCCGGACATGCACCTAGAACGAGAACCGGAACTACCGCGGACCTAGAAGAGAAGAGGAACCGCCGACGATCGAACGCCACCATCCTCTCCCTCATCGCGAATCTCTCCCCCAGCTCCATCCCCGGCGACCGTGACCGTGAGGGTGAGGAACGAGACGCCAGAGAGGGGGCGGAAGGGATCCCCCTCCCCCCTCCTAGAATTAGGGGGGATCTGGGCGATACTCGACAAGCCGCTCGGTTTGTCCTTTCCGGCCAGTACGATGATCATGCTCGTCCGGGTGAACGTGAACGAGGATATGGACGAGAACGGGACCGGCCCCATACACTGCCCCCACTGCATCTCGACCGACCCGGCTCGTCCTCCCTGGGACAAACACCATCAACCTACGGCCCGCTAGATACCCAGCCCACGTGCCTAGCTCGATCAAGAGGAACGTTTTATCCGCCCGGGTTGGATGTGGGGGGGGTGACGGTCTGGCTTAGAGATGATGGGAATGGGATTGCCCGGATGGAGGTGGAGGATCTGAGACGGTTTTACGGGATCGATGGGATTGTTAGTTAGCTTGCGTCCGTGCGTCGTGCGTGTGTCGTGTTTTTTGCGTGTGTGCAGGATAGGTAGACGAGGAGAATGGAGGATATAATTGATCGAGTGTTCCCCGATGAAACGCGTATTTTGTCACTTGAAACGCGATAAAATCCTGGTGAAACGCGCGTGGGAAATACGGGAATGACGCGTCATTTATGAATTTATCTGTTTTCAGGCCTTTCAGGGTGACGCGCACGCGCCCGCGTTTTGGCTGGAAAGGGTAATTACACTTTGTTCCTTCAATGTCGATACGGGCGACGGACGTTGGATATACCTCGACAGCTCCAGACGTACACTCTTACACTCTTGTGATACCGGCAGACACCCTGGCTGGCTGTAACACCTCTTGTTCCCCGTTGAAAGCGATATCCCAAGTACCCTACGACCCGCCCTACACCGAACAAAGGAATCCTGTACTCAAAGGATCTGCACGGCGTGGATCGTCCTTAGGTCGCTTCTTGATCGGTCACAATGACAGCTCCATCGACGAGATCAAGGACGAGAATATCGTCGACATCTCGGCCATCCACTTCCACTTCCACGTCGACGTCCACGCCGACCGCCTCGTCGTCGAAAACGAGAAAACCATTGGCTTCCCTCTCGATCGACCGGTTCCCTTCTCTCCCCCAGCCAGCCGTTCATCCTCCAACTTCCGCTTCTTCTTCCAGGACGACCACGACCACGACCACCGTCATGCCCAAATCTCCATCCCCACGTCAATCCACATCCACTCCGGCCTTTTTCGGGAGGTACAAGATCCCCGGGTCTCCATTGAAACAGACCACCTCCAGCGCCGCCCTCAAGCATCCGGGTTCACGAAACGGGACCGGGGATGGGGATGGATCTTGGGAAGGACGTTCCCCCGCCCGAAGGTTGTTCGTCGAGCTGGAGAAGAAAGGACCTATCGTCGGGTCTGGGATGAAGAATGGCTTTTCGGTGGGGTTGACAGAGGGGGCGGGTTCGCCGGGGTCGGCGGGGCGTGGGACTATGGGGGATGAGATCGGACGGTTCTTCTCCCCTTCATCCCCTTCCTCCTCATCTACGACTGTCGCTGTTGAATTGGCGGCAGAGGGGGGGACACCGAGTCGGCCCAGGATATCGATCTTGCAGCCTTCCCCACCTATGGCCCTACTCCACTCTCACTCCCAGCCCCAATCCCACTCTCAATCCCAGCCCCAAACCCAACCTCACTCCCACCCAACCCACCCAAACCCCATCAAACAAGACAAGAAAGACAGTCGAGACAGCCGAGACAAACGGACCTGGACGGGCAGGGATAGCCCTTCAGCCAGCCCGATCATGATCAAGAAATTCAGGAAGGATGGGTTTGGGGATCCTATATCGGTCGGATCGCAAGCCGGGTCTACGGTCGATCCCAATTTACATATCCTCGCCGGATCCAGCGGGCGGGAAGAGGGCAATGCGGATAAACACGCTACGGGTTTCGTCGTCTTTTCCGATCCTTCTTCCCATTCCGCATCCAACTCGAGCTCCAGTTCGAGCTTCAATGCGAGCTATGGTACGGCGATCGTCAACGGGAACGGGAACGGGAATGGGAATGGGAACGCCGGCGCGGGGAAGGGATACTTTGATCTAGATGCTGGGACGGGGAGGAAGTATACGGAGGAGAATATCAGGTTCGTCGGGCATAACCGGGTTCTTCTGGATGCAGGCAAGGAGAAGCAGAAGGAAACGCAAATGGACTTGATCACGGACATGGACTTGAACATGGACTTGAACTTGGAAGTGATGGAAGGGGAACAAGAAAACCGTCCTCCACTAGGATGGGTCGATCTTTCCCTCTTCCTCAATCTGGATACGATCAAAGGGAACAAAACTGGCAAAGGCAACAAGGGCAGGACGTACGAAGACGACTCACCTTGCGTTACCCCTCGAAAGGAACGGGGTAGGAACGAATTCAGTTCGGGAGGGAGGACGATGGTGGATGATTTGGTGGGGAGTTGTTCGACCTCCCGATCCGGGTCTGGATCTGGTTCTGGTTCTGGGAATGTTACCGTCGACGGAACTGGGATGGAAGAGATGTTTGGGGATTACACGACCAGTCCCGCTCGGACCCCTTCGAAAGCTCGCACCAGCGGTCATCGAGGTGGAGGAAGACCTATCCGGGGCGTCTTACCTGGGAAAATGGATGTGCCTCTCAAGCACGACAAGCAGATACAGGAGGGGGAGATGACCAAGGAAGAGGAAGGGGAAGAGGGGTTCGTCGTTGTTCCTAAACTACAGCCGGTCGTCCCTCCTCCGATCGTTGTTACTTCTCATTGTGTCCCTTTGGACGGGACCGTGCCCGTACCCGCCACCACCATCACGACACCTACGGGAAAGGGAAAACGAGTGAAAAAGAGCTTGACTAGGGGTTTGGACGGGTTGAAAACGGCCGTCGCTGGAGGGAGAGTCTTGAGGAGCGCAAGAGGCAGGGAGGTCTGACAGGGTTTCCTCCACCCATGCTATATGGATTGGACTGCGATTCGGATGGAGTTGGATTTGGACGATTGGAACGGAGCGATACCCTCTTCTCTTCTTGAGCTTCTTGACAAGCTGCGACCTATGGGCTCCGGCTTGATCTATAATATATTCGATTTTACATACGGGCGGGATGATCTTCATCGCGCACGCCCTACTTTTTCTTGACTTATAATACGTCTCTTGTTATTCGTTGGCATGTTGGCATGTTACGATTTGTACCACCTTATATAGAACGCATATCAACACATATCGTTCGGCTGATCCTGCTCCCTGGAACCAAACCGTACGATCGGTTTTGGTTCCAGGAGAAGCATTTTATCATATTCCGGTACGGACGGCTGTTGTGAACAGTTCCAAGCGCGCGCGGGTGGCGGAAGTAAAGTGAATGCATCGATCCCGATGGGAAGCAAATGTACATGACTGAGAAGGATCGACTCGAATTTGTTCTCCGTCGTTACCTCTTCGAAGAGCTTCTCTTTGTCGCCTTGGGGGCCGAAGGTTTGATGATCGTCTTGGATCCGCCCCGCATGGTCGGTAGGGTTGGCGATGTGCGAGATGAAATGTTCATCTATCCATTCAACCTACATCTTCTTTCTTCTACTTGCCCACTTGACTTGAACTTTCGTACCTCCTGGAAATCACAGACGAAACGATGAGCTCCAACGTATCGCGCCCCGGAGTGTTCTCTTTACATACCATCATAGGGCTAGCCAAACGATACCGTATCATACAGGTCAGACGGCACATGTCATCCATCACTTTCAAACCCCCGGAGAGAGTTATACCCCTGGAAGACTCGGACAGATTTTGGAGGAGCGTTATGAGACACTCGTTACGACGGTTGAGGGATCGGAAACGAGAAGTGGATGGGGATTTCTCGCCCAGACCAAGGGACCGGAAATGTTCTCTCTCTTCCCTTAAGAGGAGACGCACGAGGATGACGAAGTTCTGGAATGCTCGGGACATGAAAAACCAGAGGGATTTGAAGACGGTCCGGATGGCAGATAGACTTGTTGGAGGTTGAAACTTTATAAACAGTTGAGCGTTTGGGAACCGCATCATGGGTTCAGGTGAGTCTCGCCTCTGTGTCTGGCTTGCCACCTGCTCAACAGCTCACCCCGCTCATAATCTCGCATCGAATCCATAGCGAAAGTTACGAGCAAAAAGACCGAAACGACCTCGCCGCACGCAACCTCCTCACATGTCTGCTCCCCCCTCTGTTCCCAGAACCTCTCACTCCGGGCGGCTGTTCTCTAAAAACGACCAGGATCATCCTGGGCAACTGGGGGTACTGGACCCAGGCGTTCAACCGGTTCGGCACTTCGGGGGAAAACATTTGGGTAATGAGTATGGTAAGCTTTGTTCACATCTAACATCGTCACATTCGATGCGTATCTCTTGAGAGGTGCTGAGTATCGCTCCTTAGATGGACGCCATGGAAGAACAAGGGTATACTGTTTTCGCTGTGGCTTCGTATGAAGGGATGATCATGACTCATGCCGCTCTCCCTGATCTTGTGTGAGTCTCTTTCGATCCTTTCGTTCCGACCCGTCAGACCCGCTAATCAACACCTGATATCTGATAATAGCTCCCATATCTTCACAGAAGACAAATACGTCGTCACCTGCGTATCCGATCCCTTCTGCGTCTCCCCGCAATACTTTCAGCCGACTACTTCTTCCTTTCCTCATTTACAACTCGATCCTCATGGCCATCCTATATTGACCGAAGAGATGAATGGTGAAAGGGAAAACGATCCAGAAAAGTGGGTCTGGAAAATGGACGAGTTGGTCGGTCTTCAGGAAGAGCAGGAGAAGGGGGGAAGGCCGGTGGGCACTATTCCGCTTTGGAAGCTGTTTTGTATCAATTGGGTTCGTCCATCTGCACGATCGAGAGAGAAAACGATCCATCCTGACAGAATACGTCGATCATTTACTAGTGGGGAACTCCACCCGGTGCTGGATATTGGCCTTCGTTGGCTAATTTCACATGGAACCCCCTAGGATCGGAATGGACCGCATCGTATGTCGCTCGCCACTATAATCAGAGCAGCAGTATGCTGAATTGATCGCAACTGCAAACTCCCGGGATAGACCTTTCGCCTACCCCGACCACACCTATATCCCCTTCTCCCTCGATCGGGAATGTTCGAGTATCCCGTTGATCCCATTCGAGGAAAAAAAGGAACAAACCTTTGTCCTCGGTAAACTCAATCAATACTTTCACGACGAAAGTAAAGCACCGCCACTTTCGTTATGGCCCGAGTTTCAGGAAAGTACAGGATTAGAACCCGTTTCCGTATCGATTGATAGGTGGGACGGAGGATCTCAGAGTTATGCAGGATTTGCTGTCCCCGAGGGAATCACCACTATGCCCGTCATGTCCAGGGAAGATTTTGAACGAGAAGTGGGACTATCAAAGGTCATGCTGGGAATAGGAAGTCCAGCTATCTCTCCCTCAGTCTATGTCAGTCTCTGTCAAGGTACTCCGGTGGTCATGCCTTACTTCCGTGAGCCGGAGGAAGTCAAGACCGGATATAATCTGTTCAGTTGGTGAGTTTCCCAAACTTCGAGTGTTCGCGCGCGTTTGCTGACGACCCGCTCGGTATATTTAGGGAATACGCTCAGCACGGTCCTGCATCCCTCATCGGTCCGCCCTACGTATTCACCTACCAGCATGACCGATCAAATACATCCGAGATCCTTGCCCTCGTCAAGAAAGCTGCTGAAACACACATAGGCAGGTATATTCCACCGGAAATGAAATGGGACAAGGCCGTCAAGGATATTGATGATCTGATGCGGTTCGACTGGCGGCGTCTTGCCGAACGGAAGATAGAGGCTGCTGGAGGGAAAATCATTCCAGAAAGCAGGATGGACATAGTTGGACGTTGTTTCGAGACCGGAAGGTGTCAACCCCTTCGCCCTTTGTAAGATATAGAAACTACCTAAGGCTGGTTGTAAGCGTTCTAGTTCGATGTGTAGATGTGAAGATTACTGCAATCTATTGCAATCTTGCTATTGCCAACACTTGCATCCGAATTATCTGCCAATTCAGAAGCTATCCCTTCAAACTCAACTACCCCTACTGGCGGTCGGACCCAATGACTAGCTTTTCTTCCAACGTGTCCCGCCCTCAAGCCATTCAGAGATGACCCGCCGCGTCTCGCATGAAGTCCGAACTGTCCCGACCCATTTGTTATCATTATTTGTACATCATGATAGATGCTTGTTATACATCAGCGATGGAAACTCGTAGCGGTATAGAGGAAATCTTGTGTCCCACCCAGATCCGGTCTTGGTCCCTGAGCGAAGGAGCGTGGTCTAGCAAGGAGCTGTGTCCCCCTGAGTGAGAAACCCTCTCGGTCAACCCAGTATAACCCGAAGGATAAGGGTTTACTCCGGCTCAAGCGAGATTGTCCTCGACACGCTATTTGTGGTATACCCGCCATTGATATTCGAGTCCTTCCAACACCTCTCTTACTTACATTCCTACTAGAAATCATATACCACGGTTATCGAATGAAACAAAATTTCATTAGCGTATGAACCGAAACTTACCTTGGCCTTACACCTTCCTTGCGCTCCTTTCTGATCCTCCCTACGCTCAGTGACAGCGCGATCCCAATCCTGACGAATCTGATACGTCTCCCTCGCGACCTTTAACAACCTCCCCAGTTCCACTTTGTACGATAACAAAGTCGGATCACGTTCAGGTTCTTCGGATTGTCTTCCGAAATGCACAGTCTCCCCTCTTAGCCTGCCTTTGAAGGGTAACCAAACCCCACTCCCACTGGCGAATCCTGCTTCTCTTGGTCCTCCGGCGTTACACATGACAACGGCCGTTTCGGATTCGAAAGCTCGGGCGTAACAGAGAGAGTGAATCAGGTCTAGCTCGTAATTATGGTCTGGTTGAAATTCAAGCGAGGCTCTAGAGAAGAGTGTGAGGTTCAGTTGACGAGAGGTAATTTTGTAGGTTGTGCTGATGACTTACGGTTCGCTATCCGTTGCTAACCAGTATGTGGGGGCCAAGATGATATCCACACCTTGTTTCGCCAGAGCCGCAGCAGCACTTGGATGAGCCAGGTCCCAACCTGTCCAAGGCAATGATATCAGCTCATGTATGAAATTAGGTTGTGAATGGACTTACAAATGAGAAGTCCCATTTTGATTCCCTTGAGTTCGAAGACTTCATGATCGTTATCCCCAGTAGTAAGGTATTCTCTACTCAAGGCTTAAGACTAAGCTTTACACCCCGCTGAGGACGACAAGGGGATCTTACCTTTCACTTATCCATAGATTCCTCTTCTCATATCGACCTACGATCTCGCCCGTTCCTCCTTCGAATACGTAAGCGACGTTGATCATGATTTCCACTCGTTCTGATCGGAGTGACGTTTCGTGTTTGGACGTATGGGGGGTATCCTTCTCATATCCTTCTCTAGTCTTTGTAGGAGTAGAGGAGTCATCTTCATGGGTAGAGAATACTTCGGGATATACCCGTTCAAGGTAATCTATCCAGGGTTGAGGTAGATTTTCTGGGGATGCATCTTCTTTCGTCAAAAATGGATCGCTGGACGGTTGAAATGTAGGATGGTGATCCCTGGGCTCCACTATCGTCCCGCATATCGAAACACCTGTCTCCTTTGCCAAGCTGCGCAACTGTTCGATGAGGGAACGAGCAGGATGAACGAGGTACTGCGGGACAACCAAGATTAGCCTTTCGAAACCTGACATCCACCAACTCACTTACCTCCCTATCTTCCACAATCCCCTGCAGCCAGTATTCGGGGAAGACGACCAGATCGACTTGCGATTTGGCAGCTTGTCGGACGACTTCGAACGTCTCGCCTAAGTTGTTCTGAATCGATTTGAACACGCCAGAACCGGGTTGGTGGACATGCTTGGGACCGGATCTAGGACACGTTTGAGCGACCCATATGTGCAGTGGATCATTTGATGGAGAGGACATTGCAATTCTTCCGTTTGTGCTCACATTGTCACGGGATGGCATCTGGTTAATCTGGACTGCTCGGCATTCGTAAGACATTGCCGGCCGCTTCATATGAATAAGATGAAATAAATGCCGGGCAAAACGATTGTCGTACCTGCGACTCGAACCATGACCCGCACCTACTTCAACACACAGCTTTTGACAAGGGTTTCAAGCCGTTTTTGGGCAAAAAAGGGGTATATCGAGGCTAACACAGCGGTGAAGGGAGTTTCGAAAGGTCAAAAAGTAAAGAGCCGTCGCCAACATTACTCCCAAGAGCTTACTCGTTAGTGCGGACCTTCAGGAATAATCAGCCTTGGCTACAGGAGTCCCTTGGCTTAAGTGGCATAACCACTGCATACCGGCAAGATTGTTGTTTTGAAATGAATTTAGTTTGCATCAAACCCGTAGAAGTTCAGAATAACGAGAGCCACCGATATCCGACTGAAGACGACCTTGCACTACCCCCGGAAACTACAATTCGACTGCTCTGTAAAGACATCTCGAGTATCAAACCGTTCTACAGGAATCCCATCCAGGTCTTCGATTACACACGAAAACGATTATATGTCCGATACAACACCCACGACCAGTTCCCCTGCCCGCACAAACTACCTCTCCCTTCTCAAGCCGTACTCCTATTGATATTCCCATACCCAATCCCTACGCAACTCATAACGTATTCCTCCGGTTTAAAGTTCTTGACCTGGTCCGTCTCCTTGTTGACCACCCCCTTGACTTTGATCCCCATGATCGTCTTTTCCTGCTCATCCTCGTCGTCCGAGGTACTGGGGGAGGTACCGCTGGGAGCGTTCTCACCGGGTGCGAGTTGTTTGATGTTCCCCGCGTGATGTCTCGTAACGGGAGTGATCTTGAATCTGACTCCAAAGAAGTCATTGATGTCCCTCAACCATTGTACCCTACAAAGCGTGAACCAGATCGTTATGTAAGCCTCTGCCCTCACCACGCCAGAGAACGAACAACCCGCCGATCTCAGCGCATGACTCACGTATAAGCGGAAACCTTTCCGATCCTACACCTCCCCACGTCCTCGGTCCCCAGTACCATAAGCAGAGCGACCAACCACTGGTGACCTTCATCAACGCACCCGCCCCTACTGATCTGCTCCAACAAGCCCCATGCGGCGTTCAGTGCGAGATCTTCGGGAGTTTGGAATTCGGGACGTGCAGGTGGATCTATATCGGTTGAGGCTGTGGTGGATCGGGAAGGAGGTGGGAGGGAGATGGTTTCGTACGTATGAAGAGCGGACGTCGTGGATTGTGATAATAGAGTCAAACCGTATCCGGGAGATCTAGTCGAACGAGAATGAGAAAACAAAAAACGGATTCCAGGAGTAAGACAATGTTCTCGACCTGAATTGACGAAAGAGGGAAAAAAGGGTCAGGACTCACTTCCCACTCTCTTCGCCCTTGTAGACATCGGTATATAGATAGATATCTGGTATGTATCGATTCAAAACGGATCGAGCGGCTTCTACCATCCTATTAGCGAATTGCGGCGAGACCCTTGTCGAGTATCTGAAAAACCAAGGTTCCCTCCTCGATCAACCCCGTCCCGACGACGAAAAACCATGCCCACTCACGCGATCCCTCGAATCCTCTTGATCTTCCCCGGATCGACGAAATCCAATGTCTTAACAGTCTTCACCACTGGGCATTTGAAAATGACCAACCCCCCACCTCCCGGTGCCGCCCCTCTTTTCTTGATCATCAATTCCAGACCCTCCGTGATCCCGAACATGTGCAAGGTGGGGAGGGAGACCGTACGGATCATATCGACGCTCATATCCCTTCCTTCCTCCCCCGTGATCCCCTCGAGTTTGATATCCAGGGGTTTCTTACCGAAGGGTGCGAGAGCGAGGAGGAGTTCGAGGTAGTAGCCTATTGGACGGGAGAGGGGACAGGTGTGGGTGTAGGTACCGCCGGGGAGAAGACCGGGGTGCATGAGAAGGGTTGTACCCGTGTAGGATATCTCTATTGTCGTTCCGTTCGTGATCTTCTCAAGTAGACGAAGCAGTGAGACCTCGTAGTCTGATTATCGTCGTGCCGTGTGATTGAAACGAAACAATCAGCCGATGTCGAGGGAAATCAAGCAGTCCAAGTACCCAAGAACTAACCTTTCAAACCAACCTCCACCTCATCTTCCCTTATCCCATCTATCCGTACACTCTTCCCCGATAATATACTGAGAATCAACCTTTGACGTAAATGCTTGTGACCTCTGTACCGAACGATCTTCCTCCCCGATGAGTTGAGGGACGCGTTTTTCGGTGGAGCGCCGGATAGGACTGCTTTTGGTTTGGAATTTGCGGCTGGCATGACGATGATATGGTTGAAAGAGAACTATAGGAGCTATAGAGAGGGAGGGACTGATGTACTTTGGTAGGTAGAAATGAACGCTAGAACGCTCGGGCGTTGAAATCTCTGAAGGTCACGTGATTTGTGTTGATGCGTGATGCGATCGAGTCACCGAGACGCTCTAGTGATGGCGATATGAGCTTGGTTGCCTACTTTTACAGCATTGTTACTTCACATCAGAGCCATTCTAGCCATCATTCGACACTAAAACAGTGAACAGCGAACAGGGCAAGGGTTGGATTCATCCCCCGTCCTCTACAAACGAAAGCGTGCCATTTGGACAGAGAAACCAACGATGAGCGATTCGCGTGTCCATCTAAACTCTACCAATCATTATCGAATACCAACCTCGACCTCGACTTGCAACTCTACATAAATACGTCTCTCTCCCTCTCTAACAATAATAGAAACAAGTAAAATACACCAAGAACAGAGCTCTGACGGCAAGATGACAACAATTCACCACACTCATCATCATCGTCTTAAAGGTGAATCGCCACGATACCCTTCACCCTGGACTCAAGCCATCTCATCAAACGATATCAACCTCCATCCATCACCCATCCCCACCCCCCTGATCTCACTCTCACTGAACAACTCCCGCACACATCTCCCTCATCTTCAAGATCGTATCCCTTCTGAAGAAAGGGACACCTCCCTGTCACCCTCACCCCCATCACACTCGACCTCACTGCCCCGGACCCCGAAGACCGAATCGTTCGTCCTGGCTCCATCACCCGATGGGACCCGTACGAAATTAGCAGCGGAGAGGGATAAAGCGGGTCATATTGAGTATAAATTGAAATTAGATGCGCCCTCGGGTGGGGAGAGGTTTGAACGGTTGGTCACTCAATTAAGGTGGAGGTGAGTACCGTCTTCTAAATCTTTCACGGTCTAATCCTAAAAGTAATTCGTTCTGATCATTACATCCTTGTTCTACGCTTATCAGGCTAACTCAAGGAGCAGGGGAAGCGATCTACGAACTAGGCATCCTTGATAACGGTACCCTCCTCGGACTCCCCCCTACCCTCATGTCCAACTCCCTCCTAACGCTAGAACGTATGGCAGAGGAGCTAGGCGCCACCGTCATCCTCCTCCGAATCATCCGTCTCATAAACCCCTCAAATTCTACCGGGCCGGACGGTGAGGGGGAGTCCGAGGGCGGGGTTAAGAGGGAGACGATGTTACAGATCCAAGAGAAAAGGGTTAAGAGGAGGAGGAAGGAGAAGGAGAGGATAGGGTTGAGCGTGAGGGAGAGGAAGAGGATGGGATTTAGAGCGGGAAGACGGGAAGAGGGGTATGAAGAAGGGCAAGACAGTGAGGATGATCAAGATGATCGGAAACCGGCACGGATAAAGAACTCTTCCCCCCCTTCTGACCCGGGGTCGAAAGGAATGAGAGAAGATGGGTTGGACTTGAAGACGATGACGTTTAACGGAAAAGTATATGGCCCTTCGGACGAATGGCCGGTCCTCCCCCCTACCTCTAGCCCCGGCCTTGATTGTGACCCTGAATCTCTCACACCCACAACGAACTTGAACCCCGGCGCACCCCTGAATTCGTGGAAACAGAGAAACCTCGCGAGTTACGCTTCCAAACGGACCTTCAACGGGCTTACGCCTCACACTTCATTGAGCTTGGGGGGAAATGAGAACGGGAATGGGAACGGGAATGGAACGGAGGAAACGAATGGGATTCAGACGGGGGAGAAGGAAAGAGGGAATTGGAAAGCTAAACGACTTTACGATCCGTTTGAGAAGGAGATCATAAGGAGGGAGAGGAGGGAGAGGAAGAAAGGGAGGAGAAGTGGGGGGAAGAGAGATGACGGTCGAGAGGTGAAGCGGGATGAGGAGGTTTTCGAGATGGACGGGGACGTTGGGTTTGGGGATCCCACTACCATCCCGAGGGAGGGGTCCAGTGAGGATGACGACGGGGTGGAAGAGGATTATATTCATCCGATTCAACATAAAAGTCAGCCCCTACCTGATCAGGATCTACCGAAACGCAAGACTAGGCTCCGAAAGACCCATCTGAATCGATTGAAAAGGAAGGAATCTCGACGCTTGGATCTACTTAGAGGAGACGGGCTTAGTCCGAACGGGGTACCGCTTCGGAGCGCCCGAGCAGAAGATGGGTTCGGGTTCGATATGGAGGATGAGGAGGAGGAGGAGATGGGTGGGTTCGGGCTCATGTCCGGCGGAGGGGGGAGTGAGGATGAGGTGGATGTTTTGGGGATGATCGGACGGATGAATCTGGGTCTGGGTTCGGGGGAGAAACAAATCGAGGTCGAGGAGTTGGATGGGGGAGGGATGAAGACGCCTATCGGGAGGAGTCCGAAGGCGGCGAGCGTGTTTACTTTGCCTAGTGGGTTTTGGGATGATGATGATGACGAAAACAACGAGGATGCAGTGAAAAAAGAACGATCAGGTTCCAACGCTTGTCATCCGGAGCCATCTTCTCTTCTGCCGGACAGCGACCTGGACGCGGATATCTCCCTAGCACATGCTCAGGTGTGCGATATTGATGCATCTTCCCCTATCACTTCGACCTCACGCGCAGATGGGTTTCTCTCGGATGGCGAGCACGAGCACGATCACGAGAACGAATACGATCTAGGATTGGATTCTTACGACCCAGGAACGACGAGGTTATGTGTCGAGGCGCTGGTTGTGAAAAAGTATGAACCGGAGGATGGATTGTATCTGGATTTGAGCAGGTTGATGGATGATTGAATCATTGAATTCGCTTTGTTTCACGTGATCTCTGCGCTTTTTCTCGCGTCACCGCTAAAAACTTTCGAGACTTGCTCATTCAAAGTTTCGAGGAAATCTATAAGAATCATCTCCTTCGCACTTGGTTGACCTGCCTTCTCTCCTCCTGCCCACTCCTGATCTTCCCCCTTCTGATCATGGTCTCGACATCAGCTCAGGCCTCATCATCTCGCGTTCCTATAACCCCGACGCGGCCTTCGATCAAAGGCAAGGAACGCGCTGTACAACAACATGATGACCCATCCATAGCCATCCTCGAACGAAAGAAGCGTAAACTCGCTATCAAATACCCCGATGCTTCTGCTTCTACCATCGAAGAGAAGGCTAGAAGGTGGTATGAGAGACAAGAGAAGCTGAAGCAGGAGCGAATCGCTAGAGCGCTAGCGGTCGGAGTCCCTGTAGACGAACTCGAGTCTGGTGACGAAGCTGTTCAAGGACAGGCTTACAAGGCTTGGGAATGGGCTTCCGTTGCCGAAAAGGTTGAGGACGCTGGTTCTCCCGTTTGGTCAAATGATGGAAGGTGAGCCGTTTTCAAAGCCTCGATTCGATAAGAGATGTTTGTTAACGTTCCTTTGTCCACGTAGATTCCACTTCATTGCATCAGGCAACCAGATCTTGATCCATGAATCATCCCCACCCGATTACACCCTGACCGGTACTCTTCCTAGCTCAACTCAATCCTCCCTCTCCCACACCTCCCGGATAACGTCATTCCAGCTCCATCCTTCTAACCCTTTGCAGCTAATCACTGCTTCGGAAGATGGGACGGTCAAGGTTTGGTCTTGGACCGATGGGACTTTGATTCGTACTTTGGATGTTGCGGAAGCTTTGCTTAGTCAACAGAAAAAGGGCGAAGACGAGGAGGGCAAGAGGGGCAAGATCGTCAGGATGGCCGCCGGTGTTGAAGGTGGAAAGGTGTTCGCCTACGCTGTAGTGGACGCTGCTTCTCGAGGTTAGTCACATTAAACTCTTGGTTTTCAAAAGACCCGTTCTTTAAGAAACGCTTGTCATACAGAATATCAAATCTTGAGCAAAGTAGTCAAATTCCCCATCCGACTTCCCACCACTCCTGGACCTCATGGTCAATCGGTCCCTGGCAACCTTTCCAAACATCTCACTCGACTTGGACAGATCAACCAGTACATCAGTTCCATCTCCATATCTCCCCATGGCACTTTCGTCGCTCTGACAACCGCCTCCGGTGTCTACCTACGTAAACTTGCTGGAGGCAAGACGAACACGGATTGGATCGAAGTCGAGACGGAGGTTGCTGTGACTTGCTTAAGATGGTGTCCCGCCGATCAAGTCGGTACAATCTCGGTAGTAAAAAAGGGTGACGAGGAATGGTTCGCTACCGGTGATAAGGGAGGTGTCGTTCAGCTCTACCGGGGTGGCTTGAATGCTATTTTTAAATCGCTCAACCCTGATGGGAAGCATACGACCGCCACAAAGGACTCGTGGGTCAAGATCGGCGCCACGGCTCATGCAGTCCAGCTAGCCTCGACCGCCATGCATTGGCACTCTCACCCTGTTCACGCTCTATGTTTCACTCCTTTCGGAGGGCAACTACTTTCCGGAGGAGAAGAGAACGTCTTGGTCACATGGCATCTTGATACTTTAAAGCCCAGCTTCATCGCTCGTCTGAGTGTCGGAGGGACTTCGATCGAGTGGATCGGTGTGAAACCCATGGGTGTGGGCGAGGGGCGGGAGGAAGAACATTGGATCGGGTTCGTCGATGGTGGGATCGTCAAGGTCGGAGCTGCTACTGGCAAGTCTCTGACTGTCGGGAAGAGGGCGAGGATCAATCGACTGGATAAGGATTTGAGCCTGGGGAAGGATTATCCTCTGGCTTATCATGCGCCTACCAAGTCTTTGGTCTTGCAGTCGTCCCATCCGACCACTTTACAATTCTTCCAACCTTCCACGTCAACCCTTTTGTTTGATCTCGAGGTGATCCCGTCTAACCGAGTCACTCGAGCGGACAAGGAGTTGAACCCGATTCGAGTTGGATCTGTAGTCTTTTCCCCTGCTACCGCTCATTCGGAAGCGGGTCAATGGATGGCTACCTACGAGACCCGCGATCCGGAAGAAGATCAAGGAGCGGGGCTTGTCCGAACGATCAAACTCTGGTTCTGGCATGCCAAAAACGGTTACGTGCTCAACACCCAGTTGGACCGAGTTCATAGGGTTTCGGATGTGACCAGTATGAGCTTTGCTCCTTCTGATCTACTCAAGGTTGGGACCGGTGGAGCGGATTCGAGAAGAGGATCGGGTTGGTTGTTCTTGACTACCGGAAGCGACGGGGTTGCAAAGGTCTGGACTGTTAAGCGCGGGATCACGGATAGCGCTGTCAAAGGTCCTGGTGAGTCGCTCGATCTGTTTTTTCGTTCCCCTTTCTTTTCTTCCTCAAAGTCAGGCGGACTCGGATGTCCTTCAATGATGAACAACATTTCACATAAAACTCTAATTTTTTCACTGATTCCTTTCGAGGAGATGTGGACCATTTGTTCTGCAATCCTGAGTTGGACATCCGAGCTCTGCTTGTCATCTGACACGAGAGAATATGAAACGATTCGGGTGCTTACGTGACAATCTCGTTTTCGTTTCGCTCTGAATAGGCAAGAAGCAACCAGCTCAAGAAGAAGGTTAGTGTCTTTTTTCCGTTCTTCCTCTCAATTTCCCTTTCTACACCCTCGGACAATGGCTTTCCCAATGATGCCTTTTATAAACAAAGCTCAACAGTCTTAACATACGCATGTGGACTAAAACTTCTTCTTCTTAAACAAACAACCTACTGAGAGATTGCCGTCCGACCCCCGTTTCCTCGTGATTTATTGTCGATGTTCGGGAACGCAGAGAGCTGACAATACGATTACTTCTTGTTTCGCGCTCGATTAGTCTTTTGGGCCTTGCGATCCAGCTTCTCCCACCTAAAGTCCTCGATTACAACCGGGACTTTCTCGCCGGATGGAACTCTTTTAGTGTTGTCCCAATCTTCTGTCGTCTCTCTGTGGTCCACCACTACCAACACCCTGTTGCGTACGATCCAGAGTCCCGACTTGACCAGCGTTGCTCAGATGTTGTTCCTCGGAGAAGGCGGGCGATACCTCGTCCTTCGAGGCGATCGAGAACAATCGGGCGGTCTCGGAGTCTGGGACCTCTTGGGTTGTGGAAGCGTTTGGACTAGGGAGGGTGGCAGATGGAGTGAGATCCAGTTTATTCCCGGATCCACCGGTTCCTTCGTCGCGCTGGATTCAGGCAAGAAGATCACACGGATGGAAGTGTTTGATTTGGAAGGACCGGTTGCGCTTGAAAGAGCTACTGTACCTTTCGGATTGGTCCAGACTATTGTCGCTCCCGGTCCGGTGGAGGGAGAAGAGGAATTGAATGGTCTGACTAGGGATGGAAGGGTCATCCGATTCGGTTCATCTTTGAGGGCGTGGGAAAGAGGATTACCCGAGAAGAAACCTTCAGTCCAGTCCATCGCTCATGGTGGAGCGGGTGGTTCGATCTGGGAGGAGATGTTTGGTAAAGAGACATTCATCGAAGTCAACCATCAGGTACTGGAGGATTCGGAGGAGAACAAGAAGGCCATTCAGCTCGAGAGTAGAGCGAGATATTCCAAGGTCTTTGACTCTGTTTACACTACCCTCCCTCCTTCTGGCCTGTTGTTCGATACCTTCGTGGAGGACTTTATGAAGCTTTCCACTTCCACCTTGAAATCGAACGCTACCGCTCTGAACGAGAACACGCACTCGAACAAACCAATCATCCCGATGTCTGCTAGCAACGTAGGAGCCGGTGTCCGTGATGTGCAAAGAGAAGCCGAACGTCGAATCATACCCGAACGGGAAGTCGGAGCTTGGTTCTCCAACCTTCTCGGTTCCGGTTTCAAACCCCCTGGTCAATCTTTCAACCGAGGAACGCCCATGAAAGTTCCTGCTTCGGGAAGAAAGGAAACTCCCTTGCAAGGTAGCAAGAGGAGAAAGAGCGCGGGGAAGGGGACACCGAGTAGGGGTGCTACGGATGATGAGGCGGTGCATGTGGGGAGCAAGAGGAAGGCTACCGAGTGAAACGATGTAGCTAGTTAATGAAATGAATACGATCATACCCCGTTTGCTTGTTGCTCTGGTTTGAGACGTGTCTGTATCTCTGCAGCTGAAAACCAGTCGCACCTAGCATTTGAACAGTGGCGAACTTGAGATGGATGCAGTGAAACTTGAAATGGTTTGCGGGCGACGCGTAATTACGTTCCGGCGGCCGTTACAAAAGTTGAATCGAGCTATCGCTCTGATAACCTCGACATGCGATACCTCATTCTCCTAGACAAAACAATCATTTCTAATCAAGACCTCACATCTTGGACAGAACTTACTAGCAGAATCCATTCCCCATTCCAACATGCCCAAAGCCACGAAAAAGCAGAAAGAAAAAGCCGCCGATTTCAGCGTGAGCTCGGCAGGTTTCCATAAGTTTTGACCTACTTCCTGACGACATATTGCCTGGTTTTCCTGAAACAGAAAGCGAAACTTAAATTAGGAAAGGGAAAGCAGGTCGCAAACAATGCCACAGATACTTCATACAAAGCTCGATGTAAGCTCTTTAGGTGCAGCGCATGAAGTGCTATTTGCTAAAGCAAATATCCCGTCTTCTAGCTATCGCCCTCCCCACTCAAAACCCCCTTCTTCGGTCCCTACGTGATCCAGACCTTTCAAATGAAGTTCCCACATCTCACCGAGGACTCACTATCTCTGAAGTCTTGGTCGTTTTGAGACATACCAACGCCTCTGCACGTAAGGAGGGTTTGAACGAGCTGAAAGAGGTTTTGGTGGATGGGATGAAAAAGGGTGTTGCCCTTGGGAAGAGAGAGGGGGAGGTGGGTTTAGTCGTACGAGCATTTTTGGGTTTGATCATGGATGAGGTTAGTGATGAACCATCGCAAACGGATCTTCTAAGGAGATTGCTGAACTTTGAGCAATAATACCAGGAAAGCTCGGTCAGAAAAGCATTACTAGCCTTCCTCAACTGGTATCTCCCCGTACTTCCCTCCGTAAGCAAGAACAGTGAGATCGTTCGCTCCTCTCTCCTAACATGTTCCACGATTTCCTCAGGACGCAATCCAACCTCACCTCCCTATCATCCTCCTACAAACCTCTTCAGCGCTATCCCACATCTACCCTGAGATCCGTCTAGACGCATGCCGCCTCGTCTCCCTCCTCCTTACCGTCTCCCCATCCTCCGTAGTCTCCTCCTGGCCATATCCTTCAGCTCAAGAAGAAAAGATCTCCGGACAAGGAAAGAACGGGGACGAGAACGTCATCCTCCAAGGATTATGGTTGGCCGCTGGGATCGGGGGCAGAGCGGGGGAAGGTGGAGGGATGGGACATACCTTTTCCCCCGGTAGTAAACTCGTCGTCCTCAAGACGCTTATGGGGTTCATTCAAGCTGGGTTACGTAAACAGAGGATGCTGCCTCTAGGCAATTCCGGAGCTGCGGATGGGTCGGGGGTTTCCGCTAAAGAGTTGAAATTCCCTGAAGAGATATTTGAACGGTTTGAACCGGTTTATCAACGGACGCGACATCCTCTTTCAATCGCCCAGGGGTCGAAGGAGAAGGAGATCAGCTTGAAAGATCTTGATAGGTTGGACGTCTTAGGTGGGATCGATGGGTGGTTATTCGGACCTACTGCAGGGGATGAGCTCGAGGCTACTGGGTTTGAGATTGGGAGACGAGGTGGATTGGACGGAGGTCAGGAGGAGGTCGATGTTGGCGAGGTCTTGTCGGTAAGTCGCCCGAGCCAAATCCCTCGCCAGTATAAGAAAATTGACTCCATGTTTTTCACGTCTAGACATTGTTCTTGTACCTAAATCCGCTCCTACTATCATCGCTCCTAGAATCCGCTCCAACCGCCTTCGGTCTCTCCCCACAACAGTCGTTCGGCAAGATCATCGCCGGACCCGACGTGCACCTCTCGATCTGTAGCGCGATCCTGGAGATCGTCGTAGCACTTGGTGGAGAGGTACTGAGGAACCATAAAGATACAAAAGAGTTTGCGGAAGTCAGGAAGGCGGTGGCGATGATCGTTGGCAAGATGTCGGCTTACTTCCCGTTCGGTAATTTGGGAGAGATCAGAGGGCAGAGGGTGAGCGTCGATCTGTGACGATACGAGCTGGCTACAATTTGCTAACGACGAGAAACACGCAGATGCCAGCTGGGTTCGCCGAGATGCAGGAATCAGTATCCGTAGCGTATTCCATCCTGGTCGTCCTCCTCCAGCCTACTCCGGGCAAATTACCCGCTCGTCCCAAGAACGCGAATGTGAAGTATATGGCAGGCGTGATGGAGCAAGCTTTCAAGCAAGTTTCTTCCGCAAAAAGTTCCAAGGAGCAAGCCGCTCTGGCAGGAGTTGCCGGATGGCTGGTAGATCTACTCGTGAGCTCAAATTCCATTATTTGCTATAACAGGGCTTGGCTGATGGAGAAGGGAATCTTTTAGTCTACGAACGCCGATCCTCTTCGGCCGGCTCTAAGTCCGCATGTTTATGTTCGAACTCTTCCTGTTATTTGGTCTCTTATGAGCTCATTCTCGTTCGTACCTACCACCGACGGTGACGAGTCGATACCGGAGATGATGCTCAGAGCGGTTCTCGAGCACCTTTCGAGATGTGGGACTGAAACGGCAACAAAGCGATTAGGGACCGAGTTCATATCGAGGATGATACTGGTGAGTGGAACTCGCATGAGAAGGCGTCTACAGACTATTTGATTCGCTTGTGCGGTATTACAGTTACATGAGAACCGAACGCCCCTCTATCCCTTCTACATACCGGCCGACTCAGCTTGTCGCAGTCTGCTCTCTGACTGGCTCGAGTCACTTCCCAAGGCGCTATGGGAGCTTGGCGACAAAGACAGCTACACTACGCAAACCATCCTAAATTTCCTACTCTGGCTAGGCCATCACGACGATTCTTTCTTTTCTGCGAAAAGCAAAGCTCATTTGCGTTCCAGGTTGGGGCCATACTTTTGGGTCGAGCATCCCACTAAAGGGGCAATGGCAGGGCCTTGGGCTAGGTTAAGCGATAGATCTATCAGGATGCTTGCATTGAGTGTTGCAGCTCTTTGGTCAAACGAAAGCCAAGATTTGCGGGTCAGCGTAGACAGAGCCACGGCCAACTTTGACGCCTATGAGGCGGCGCATTGGATTCGCATCACGTCGACCGCGCGTATTTCTGGCCTGTAGGAATATTGTCATATGATAGAATAGAGTCGTTCAAGGTCGCTTGGTATCGTTCGAGTTGTATACACTTCGTACACCCTTATCATAATGAGTGGAAATACAATGGAGCAAAATCAAAGTTTAAGTTGTACAGTGGTCCCGGGCAGGTCAGTTTCAAGCATCAGAATCGTCGTGGTCCGAGTTTTCCTCGTCGCTATGTGCGACTACTCGGCGACGAGCTGTAATTCAGCATATGGTTTAGTCAGCCGGTATGTACCACTTTTCGGGTCACCCTTTACTTACGCTTGCGCTTCTTTACAGGAGATACAGGCGCAGCCCTTGCACCCTTCCTCCTCGCTTTGGCAGTCTTCTTAACTGCGTTCGCTGCTAGAGCCTGATCTTCTTCTCCTTTGGCTCTATGCTCAGCAAGTATCGTTTCGAACTCTTTCAATTCCGCTTCCGGCTTGTTGGCGCTCAGTTTGTTACCACGCGCCTTGACTAGAATCTCGTTGAAACGACGGTAGACGGTTTCCTCATGGAGCTTGTCTTGATAGAAAGGTAGTCTGCAGTAAGAAACTCATATAAGCTGAGCTACTTCGACTGTCATGACATGTCCCTTCCACTTACCCTTCGATCAGCTTCTTTACCGACCGATCGGATTTGAAAGGCAGAAGCGACAGACAGAAGGCGATATCGCGCCATTGCCTTTCGCTGTTAGCAAGACGGAAACGTTGACACAGCTTTTCAATGACAGATTCCGCTTGCTTTTCCTATCCTCGTACTATAATCAGTCATGGTTCTCTCAGAGGCGTCCCATTTTCTACCTACCTTCTCGATGTACCCGAAGACGGTCTTCATTATCCGTTCGAACATCTCCTCATCTACAGCATGTTGACCGACTGAGAGATGACTAATGATGTCTTGCAAGTTGTTATAGAGCGAGTTATCCTTTTTAGAGAGTTCGTCGAAGAACAGCTTGGCCAGATCCGATACACGTGGCTCCTCGTCCTCTGTGCATTTAGCCATTTCTCCTAACTGTCCTTTCACTTTGATCATTCCGTTCAAGATGAGATGGGTCAAAACCATCAATGTGTTCTTCTTGACCACCAGATCCTTGTCACCCAGACCTTGATAGAGGCGCTCGCTGTTCTGTTACCGCGATCGAGAAGTTAGTAAGTACAGGAGGACTCGCAATCATGGGCGCTTACCTCATCTATCATGTTGCTAAAGCAAAGAGCAATGTCTCCTAGCGCAATCACGATGTTGCTCCGAACGATCGGATCTCGCGAAGTTTCCAAGATCTTGAACAACAGAGGTAGATGCGCCTCGCAATACTGAGCGCTTACGCACATCAGTTTGGTCATGGCCAGCACCGCGGCTTCTCGTAAAGCAGGTGTCTGTAAGGACAATCGTCAGCCTGCGTCACGACCTCTCTTCGCGAGGAACTGGCTTACCCGGTAGCTCTTGGGAGACGCGCAGATGTGAGCGATCAGACCTCCATATGAGGCTAGCAGCGAACTTTCCCCGTATAGTAGTTCCCGTTCTCTGACGTTAGCGACCAAGTCGCCGATATCGTCTTCTGCGTTACCGGTAACGGCCTCGAGATCGTTTGCATCCTTGTCAGCAGTCTTAGATGCTGAGTTGGCTGCAAGTAATATGCCAAGATCAGACGAAGTCGACGACATGCGAAGCACTCGCTTCTTACCTTTGCTAGTTTCGTCTTTCTGGCGTTTGACCTCCCGCTCCACCAGCTCGAGGTAGACGATGTGCTTGATGGATACGTGCCCAACAACAAACACCAGCTGCGCCAACTCGATAGCTCCTTTGCCTTTCTTCAACATAGACTGAGTCGGGGCAGCCGCCGTCTCCTGTCCGGCCTTCTCCTCATCCTCCATAGTTACATCCTGTTGCGACTCTTCGGTCACTTCCGGCATAGGTTCGTCGCCGTCGGAACTCGCGCTATTGAAAACGCGTTCATGTAGCCGGTGGATGATTGCTGTGCATAGGACGTCTGGCTGCTCTCCGAGCAGGTAAATGGTGTTCAGAGCTTGCTCAGCCATGGCAAACCTGGAAGGAATTCGAATATTAGCACCCGTCTATCCCATTTCGCCATTTCGTCGAGACCTACCATTGACTCGATTTGCTCTTGGCCTCGATAGTCTGCCTTAGTCTTTCAAAGACCAGACTGTCCATGGGAAGACGCATAGTCTTGTCAATCAATGAACCTGAACACAGATTGGATGTCAGCTTTATCGGAAGTACACATCACCATCTACTAAACTTACCCTTGACCTTCTTTGCGCTTCCACTGAGACGTTGCAGAGCGATACAAGTGTAACGTGCCAAGACGAGATCTTCCTGCCCTAGAGGTCCCAATCCAATCTTGAGCAGAGTATCTACCCGCTCTGTCACAACCTCTCGCTTAGCAATGGCGAGCATCCCGAGGATGATGATAGCTCCGCGCCTCTGCGCCTTGTCGATCGGTTTACTCGTACTGTAGACGTGCCATAATCGATTGATGACGTCGGGGTGTATACCTTCTCCCTCATGTTCCGCCATCATCGTCCGCATCAACTCCTCCAAAGAAGTCAACTCGGCTAACGAAGCGTCGTACGTACGTCTGCGAGATGAAGAGAACAATCAACATGCGGCCATACGAGCTCAGCCCAGACCGACTCACTCGATCATGTTCTTTGTGATCCGACTGATCTGCTGTTGAGCAGTCATATTGGTATCGGGAAGCACGTCAAAGTAAAGTCTCTTGTAGACGTCGAGCACGTGAGACCTGATCCCCTTCAACTCCATCCCATCCTCGGTAGTGCTGTTGTTATCCTTACTCCAGATCAGATGTAACATCGTCTTGATCCCGACCTGAACCGCATGGGTCAGTACTAGCCCATACAGTCCGACCCAAAGTAAAGCTCTGCAACGTACCTCGGCGAAATGTAACTGATAATGATGAGCGGTCTGGAAGAACTCCATACTAGCCAACACCTCCGCCTTGTTCTTGGAAGTGAGGAGCTGTTTCAAAGTAGGCACGGCGTTTTCCAGCTGTTGAACAAAGTAGAGAGCTTCCGCGTAGATCTTCCTGGTAGCTCTCATCTTCTCGACCATCTCGTCATTCACCGCGATATCCATCCCGTCTTCCTCCTGAGCCGGGGCTTGAGATGAGTTCTCGGGATCAGGCTTGATGATCTGATCCACCTGCATCGTTTCCTCTTCCTCATCCTCGTCCTGCCCAGGGGTCCGTTTCCTTCTTCCACTCTTCATCCTCTCCGCCTCATCCTCATCCAATCCAGCATTACGCCTGGCGACCTCCATCTCTTTCTTCTCAATGATTTCCAACCGTTTCGACAGTTTCTCATACCGATCTTCGATCAGCGTGATGTTCAACGGTCCACCATCGATCCCACCGTAAATGTGAGTCTGGAGTAGGACGTTCAACAACTGGATGGAAGATTTCCGAACGGACGAGGTCTTATCCTCCAACGACCGGATGGTAAAGTTCAACATCTTCAGCCTCTCCTTGGGGAACGGATGTCTCAGCCTTGACAAGCGTTTCACAAAGAGAAATCAGGCACCACTCGTGATCGCGACCGCCCAAAACGGCAGACAGACTCACTCGCAAATCTTGATCAAAGTGGCCAACAACTTGCTCCGAACCCAACCGTTATTATCCAAAAACCTCTCGAACAACAGATCAAAGAACCCCTTGATCTGTTTCTTCTTGGCCTCCTCGTCCCCTTCCCCCATCATGGGGATGTTCTGGATGAGGATCCCGATGATCTCAATGATAGCCATCCTCATCGTATATTCCTAACATCATCACGGACAGGCGCGGGGGGAACGGAGATCAACAGTCAACACCTCTCACTCGGCACACGAAGCGTTCCAAAGACCCACCTCGCTATCCAAATGAGCCAACAACAGGCTGATCTGCTTCATGACCAACCTAGGGGAAAGTTCCGCCAATTTCACGAGGAATCGGGAAAACGATTTAGGGCCTTTAGCATCGACCGATTGTTGGAACTTCTTATTGGCCACTTCCCTGTGTGCGTTCCGTACCGAATGAAATGAAAATGCAAAAAGCGAGAAAAAAAAAAGATCGACCGAATCAGTCCCTTCCATCCTCCTCGCGCCATCCCCTACGATTTCGGGGGAAACGAACGACGGACCTCAAGATCTCCTCGGTTATCTGGGTATGATCGAATTCCGTATCGAGCACGGTCAAGAGTTCCGCCATCGGTTCAGCAAGATGTTCAAAGTAATTCAAATTCTGAAAGATGGTCGTCTGGGCCGCTATTCCGTGCACGAAAGTTACAAGTCGAATCGAACGAGACGAAGAGAAAAGAAATCAGTCGTCGAGAACGAAATACCTCCGAAACGGCCGGACGACCGGTGAGAGAGACGTACCGAACGCTCCTGAATGACTCTTCACGCTCAAACAGATGACCCTGTAGATCCCTAACCGGATGGTCTGATCCTTCAGTCTCACTTCCGTCTCCGAGATCTGCCAGGCCGCTTTAGTAAAACACCTATCCTCCGCGCAATCAAATCGGTTCGTGAGCCCCCAAAAAAATTAAGGTCGGGGACGGAAAAATAGAGGGGGTCGGAGAGATGGGAAAGGACGGACGTACTCGACAAAGACTTCACGTTCGGCTGTGGTACGCCAGATCAAATCCGTCCTGATCTTGAGGACTTTGGAGAAGATGTTTAGTACGAATGGGATATGATCTGTCCAGTTCCATGTTATCGTCGTTGATGTCGCTGAGGGTTTCTTGGGAGGTGGTTTCTATTCAAAGTCGGGGGAAGCGTTAATGATGAACGGAACGGAATGGAACGGACGGGACGTCGCGCTCATCCAATCGATAGGTCCTAACTAACCTTCCCTCTCCCCCTCCCCCCACCCGCTCCAACCCCAGCCGCACCCTCCTGCATCCCCTTACTCCCAATCCTCTCTCCACAGCGACACATCCACCCCGCCAAAAAAGCATACCGTTCCAAAGGGTTCTTATGGATCCACCACGGTTCCGTATCCGCATGAACCGGCGGATCTTGGAACGCCGACTGCGAGTGGGAAGAAGCGGCGGAGGTGGATTGCGAGGTCGAGGAGAGTGTGGATTCGCTTTCGGTTAAGAGGGAGGAGAAGATGGAGTCTACTAATTTGGAGAGGGTTTGTGGTTGGAGCGTATCTGCGTGTCTTTTAGGACCAGGGGAGGTGAGCGTCCTCCGAATCCACGGATCTAGATCCAAGAGGGTAACAGGGAGCGGTGTACGTACTTTAACAAACTCCGATAAACATCGAATACTTCTGGAGCTACTATACTCTCCGTGTTCATGGTGACCATCTCGACCGCGCCGTCGAGAGCATCATCGATCCGGGTCGGGGAGAGGGAGGGGACGTCTAATTCGTTCGTGATCTGGTACAGGTCTATATCGGATAATGATTGCAGTTCATGTTGTAGGTTGAATTCCGTCATGGTGGGCGGAGGTGGTCGAGCGGCGAGTGGCGAGTGGTTGAGAGCAGAATCGAGAGAGAAATAACGGCCAAAAGGATGAAACTGGATGATTTGTTTGTTTATCGACCTCGCCCTTCGTTGTTGACAATGTTCCCATAACGCATACCCAGTCGATCGAGTGAGAGATAACGCATAGAGCCCTGTTCCGACGGGGATGGAATGGCTGTGTCAACTTGGCTCCTGGCGCCAATTCGACCTCGTCGTCGTTTCGATTCACTTCGTCTGGAGCAACCTCTACCACCATAATCGACCAACATATCTGTCTTTACTCTATCCGACTACGAGGTACATTCAAGGACGAGTGAAAAGGACTCGAAACCGGTCGTAACAAGCGTTTCAAACGAGTCGCGTGCTTCCGTTGTTTGGTCGATTCTCTTACAAAAAGGGGGAAACATCGACGTCCACCAGGGTGAACTCGAACTGGCAGGAAACGTCTGAGACTCATTCAACAGCGAGAATCGAGGATTCGAGTGGAAGAAATTACCGCGATTCCTGTTCCGATTGGTTGGATTCGCAATCAAGAACCATATCATCTCGACAAATCCGCAGTCCAAACTCTACATATCACTCATATCACACCGCCACACCGCTCCTCACTTCGACCTCATCTACACCCAAATCCACGCCGATGTCCTTCAAATCCCTAACGCCCTCTCTCCTCGTCTCCCTAACCTCCCTAGTCCTCCTCACCCTAGTAACCCTAAACACCCCCATCATAAAATCCCTAAACTTCCTCAAAGCGAGTTACACCGATGGCGCCATCCAGGGGACGGTCACCTTTGGGACCCTAGGGTATTGTTACGATTACACGTTCGGGACCGGGTCGACGGCGGGGGGGAGGAATTGTACCGGTCCTACGGTTGGGTATCAGTTTGGTTAGTCGTCGACGTTTACGCTTCGGGTGCAGAGGATGAAGGGGACGATGAGCTGATTGAGATGGAGGGTAGATTTGAATACGATCTTTGGATTGGATGATCGGACCAAGATCCCGACGGCCATCTCCAAGTATCTCACCTATGTTCTGGTTTTGCATATCGTCGGTAAGTCCGCCCGCTCTCCCCTCTCTCTTCCAGGACTGGCTCGCTGAACCAACCCTCACCTCGACCTCCATTACTGTCTCACAAACCCACAGCCGTAGTAGCATCCGCCACCACCCTCCTCTTGAAACTCCTCGACCTAATCCCCTCCTTCTCCCTCCTCTGCTTCCCCTCCCTCCTCGCCTGGTTAACCTCCGCCTCAACCCTCCTGGCCTTCATAATAGACCTCATCCTATTCTACATAGCCAGAGCCCGGATCAATTCCGTCTCCGGGGCCCACGCGGAGATCGGGATCTGTGTCTGGTTGATGCTCGCTGCCTGGGTCTTGACCGCCATCGCCGGCGTCCTGGGGTGTATTGGCGGGTGCGTCAGTGAGGGTGAGAAGAGGGGGCAGAGGAGGGGGAGAAGGGATAGGGAGGACTACGAACGGGTGGGAGGCATGGTCGGTCAAGCGGACGCTTCAGATTTGGGGGAGGGGAAAAAGTTCGGTCCCCCCTTGAGGGAAAGGGAGATCAGTATTCCCCTCAACGCCAACGCCCGTTCTTCCCCGGAACACAAATACTTGCAGGACGAGGAGGAGGAGGAGGAGGAGGAGAGGATCGTCCCCGGAGTAGGGTACGGTTCCGGTCCACGCCGACAACCCAGCTCCAACTCCTACAACGACCCACATCGTTACCCTCCCCAGAACCCTGGCGGGTACGAATACGACTCGCAGATGAATGCGAGAGCGGGGACGGGGTATGTCCCTAATGATACTGGGTATGCGCAGGGGGCAGGGATGGCGGGGGCCGGAGCTTATGGGGCAGGGGGAGCGGGGGCGTATGGGTATACCCATGCGCATGGGATGGGGGGGAATGAACCGTACGGGCAGGAACGGTATGAACCTGCCGTACAGGGACGGGGACAGGGGTATGGGTATGATCAGTGTGAGTCGGGTTTGAGTTGGTAAATTGGTGATGAGAATAAAACGGGGCTGATTCGTACGGAACGGGCGGGGGATCAGATGGTGATCCTTACCACGGTCAACAAGGTTACCCTTCACCCCCTCTACAACAAGGTTACACTTCCCCCCCACCTCAACCTATCGCTATGCCAGTCCCTTCCGCCTCTTCACCTCCTCACCAAATCGATCCCTACTCCAACCCTCAACCGCTGACCCATCCAACCCACCCGCCCCCCGCGGACGCTTATGGAGGTTATGAAACACCGAACACGGCTCATCCCGATTACGCCCACCCGGCGGATCATCAGCAGCAGCATCATCCGCAGCATCAGTACGGGATCCAAGCGGGGATCTCACCCATCGCTCCCGTCCCGAGAGGATTGACATCCAACATGCCCAACGGAGGACCGGGGTTTTCCTTGGATTCGGTCTCTTCCCCTACCGCACCTCCTAGAGCTTTGGATGGGTTCGATACGGCCGATCTGGCTGGACCTGGACCGCCTGCTTATTATCATTCCGGAGCGGAAGCTATGAACCAGGCTGGCCAGGTGGGTCAGGTGGGTCAGGCGGGTCAGGCGGGACAGGGACAGTCGGGGACGAGGAGGAGTATGGACAAGACGGGGTATTTCCGATAAGACTTTGGGTCGTCTATAAAGGGAAAGGCCCCGGTTCGGTTTTTCTTGTAGTATTATCTGTCCTGGTCGATCGGATCGTTTGTACTGAAGATATACCCAGTTCGTGGATCGATCGAGGTGGTCTTCTGATCTGGTTGGTAAGAGGAGGATTGGATTCAAAGGAACTGGACTGCCAAGGAGGTGGAGTGCGCGTTATCTGCTGAAACATAACATATGAAACGCGCAGGTGTGACTCATCCCTTTCAGGTCTCTCCTGGACTCCGTCTCCCCGTCGTTTTCTTCTTTATATGTTATAATGACAAGGGATAAGGGGAACCAAGCTTGAGTGTATAGTCCACGCTGGGGGCAATGACGGTTTACGGTTGTTCGATAATATCGCTTGAATTGTCACATCGACAGGAAACTATCTAGTGCGCCGCGCGCCAACGACTACAATGCGCATGCATCTCAAACCTTTCGCTCAGCTCTTGACTGCATCAGCCTTGCTTGTTTCACACACGATTTGCCGGAGCGAAGTCATATACCGGGACAGCCTGGTGATCGACGTTGACCATCCTACGGCGCAAGCAGACACGCCCGCGTTCTGGTTAGCCAGCCGTGATACTCGACTCAGATCGAAGCTCAAGCCGCACATGAACCGGCTCCTTTCGGGAGGAGGTTGTGTAGTGGTGTATATGTATGATAATACCATACAAAGGAAGACGGACGCTGATATGTCTCACGGAGCGAAATTGAACACCACGAAGTATCTCTACGATAAACCGAGTGCGATAGGCGCTCTGTGTGCAAAGTCACACCCTTTGAACGGTACTTACCCAGACGGTGCGATCGTTTTTAATACTTTATGGCCGGAGGGTCATGACAGACCATGTTTCTGGGTCGTTTTCCCGTAAGCACAGACCTGATTTGATCGATATGATCGCTGAATACGTTGCATTCCTTTCACCCCTAGGGCACTCAACGTAGACAACGATAATCTAGCTCGAGGCAAGGGAATCGTCATAGAGTCCAAATGGGGAACGGAGTATTACTACAGTGAAGACAACAGTAAAGACACGCTTGACAACGAGAACTGGGACATTGATCATCGAAAGTAGGTGTGCTTGATTACAGAATGGCGGTAGCTAACCCCCCGCACGATCATTATCAGTACAAACTTTTCCTGGTGGCTATCAAGAAGTTTCACGCATGATTATCGCATACCCCATCCACTCGTGCCCAATCCATACGCTTTGAGCAAAGGTAAGTCGCTTGTATCGTCAGAACGATCCCCTTTTCTTACAAATCCCTCGAATCCACAGGTGATTCCCGGTGGATGACAAACATCACTTCAGCTGTTTACGAAACGCACACGGGTGGAGGATTAGATTCGTGAATTGATACAATTTAAGTCGATGCTCATATTGGCGCTCTATATCATTATGTGTTTCGGATTTTCACATCTAGTTTCTGGTCCCCCACCCACCTCCTCCGGGCGATTCGATTCGTACTTCATCTCCCTTGTGCAGTCTAGCCATTCCATTATGCCCTAAAGCGATAGCGATATCCTTGCCATCACGTTTTCGAATCAACAGATTCTCTCCCCTCTTGCCGGAGCTCCCACCCTTCATGCCAAAGGGAGCATACACTCGTCTCTGACTAACGATCGAGGCGTTTAAATCGGTCATAGCGATAAAGTGACGGTAACAGCCATCCCCGCCCTTCCATTTTCCTTCGCCGCCGCTTCCTTTCCGAATTCCGAACTCTTTCAGCAGTAATGGAGTCCGAGATTCGATCACTTCCACATCAGTCAACTTGGTATTGGTCGAATGCACCGAGACCGAATGCGCTCCGTTCCAGCCATGCCCCGCGCCTGCCCCTCCCCCAAATGCCTCCCCATAAGCGAAGCCAGGCGTGACCTGTCGTTAGGCTTTCATCGATCAGGAACAAGCATCATCACGTGCACCAATGCAACTCACCTTCCCATAAACGTCTTTGCCTCCCGTCCCAAATCCAAGGCTGTTCGCGCATCCTTGACTTGCTGCAGCGGCTTCGAATGCCTTGAGAATAACGTCTACCAACCGTTGAGACGCAATCGTAGACGCAGAGACCGCTACGCCTCCGGTCGGATTGAGGATGGAGCCTTCTGGTACGATGTTTGTAATTGGGTCCAAAACGCCCTGGTTCAGTGGCATCGGAACATCAGCTAGAAGGAACGCGCGTGTTCAGCGTGTTTGTCTAGTTCAATCTCATCCCGCAGATGACCTACGTTTGATCATCGCGCGTAGACAATCTGGCAAAGGAAGTCGATCAGCACTGTAGTTTGGATTCTGTGGATCAAGAACATCCTACAGATTATAGAAGCGTAAGAGATGGAGATCGGCACGTTACAGTTACTGTGACTCTGCATGCCTGTGCCAGTCCAATCAAAAACAGCCGCTCCAGTCCCTCGTTCGATAGTGATCTTCAACTTCAAAACGGTTCCGTCATCGAAGTGGTCTTCCGCGATCAAAGGCTGTCCATCAAATCTGTCGTATGTTTCCTGCAGAAATGATCGGATGGTCTTGGACGCCAAAACCTGAATCTCCCTCATATAGAACTATACGCTCAGGTGGTGGTGAGCTATATCACGGGACGTACCCTTATGTGACCAAATGACCTACAAGCACTTTCTTGCTTCCAAACTCATCGAAAAGGGATTGCATTAACGAGGCGCCGCGCACGTTCGCGCTAACTGTGAATGTGGAGTAATTCAGCATTTACGATCTCTTACACGGAATCGTCCGGATCCCTACTAGCAGCCTGTAGACTGTTTTCATGAGAACGACATTCAACGTCAGCCAATGCAATATTATGGGTAAGATCAGGGCGGTGGTACCATGAAAGACTAACTCGGTGATGTTGTGATCGATCCGTCGGGTCGCGCTGCATCCTGGGTGTTCACCCGCTTCAGCGAACAGTGCCTTGATCCCTAACGTGATGAAAGCCCGGTTCAATAGCTTGGTGCCGATCAAAATAGCACTCCAACTCACCTTCTTCGTGAAAAACTCCTTGCGAAACAAGCTTGAAGGTTTTCACAGCGATACCCTATGTACCAAGCCGATCAGACGATCACCACTACTTGATCTAAACTGCGATATGCCTACCTCCTCCCAAAGTTCCTTTGCAACTGGATTCATAGATGTTACTCCTGAGCCTAGTCTCAAATAAGCGAATATTGAGTATAGTACCACCGGGAGCAGGCCAAGTTGTGAAACAGACCTCCTATATCGCTCTAAGGGGAATCAAAGCAGGACACTCAGCCTGACGTTACGACTGTCCTGCGACCCTACCTGCGTGATGGCCCCTAGAAGCGACATAAAACAATATTTTCGTCGTATCCGCTGGATCAAAAATCGGAGTGACAACGGTCAAGTCGGGTAGATGGGTCCCGCCACTGCCATGTCACCGCCAGAATCAATAGCGGTACAGTCATAGACAGCCTTGTGGAACTTACGTATCAGGATGATTTGTCAACAGCACATCACCTGGCTTGAGCCTTCCTAACCAGGCTTTGTGCTGGTAACGTACAGCATCGGCCATTGACCCGAGCTAAAGGCCCAGAAATCAACAACCACCAAACTAGGACCTGTGGCCCTCGACTCACGTGAATTGGGATGTGCGGTGCGTTACAAACCAAGCCTCCATCTTCACCGTTATGTATGGAGCAGCTGAAATCTAGACGCTCTTTAATGCTGAGCGAAATTGATGTTCGTTCAAACAATACCCCCATCTGCTCGGCAATGCTGTGATTTATTCATCAGCAGCGATCTTCGAGACAACAGCAACCAGATTCATGAGGCCTACCTCATAAATCGATTCGCAAAGACCGCGAGCGCGACTGGATCAACGGAGCTGACGTTTTCCTCGACTTGCAACGGATTGTTTGTCCGTACATCCAGAACTACATGCCTCTTCAGCACGATTGCCGTACTATTTGGTTCCACAACGATAGTTTGAGTGCGATCAACAAGGATAGCCGGGCCCAGAATATGGCTTCTGACAGGCGCGTCCGACAGTTTGTACACCGGTACATCACACCTCCGGCCCCCAGTTTCATAATCGAAGTACGCCGATACCTCCTTGAAGGGATAGGCGATCTCGCCGTTCAGTCTTGCCTTGTGCAGTTCTGCAGCGAAGTCAGGGTTCCTTAGTCCAGATCCTTTCGATTTCCCCGTTCCTGCTACCATTAAACTTGCAACCATGACGTTCCTCTCCATGCTGAAAGACGTCTCTTTGAAGTGCATGTCGATGAAATCTTGTTCCACATTCTCAGAAATCGGCACCTGGAAGATGGTATCCGAGCCATCGTAGTGGCAGCTGCAGCAATCATATCTGGTGAGAGCAAGCATACCGGCAAGAAACGTCGAGCCTTACCCTAGGTGTACCTCAAGAAGTGCGTTACAGAAATCCACCTCCTGCTCGGCAAGCGATGCCAGGACTTGCTGTTCTAGCTCGGTAATACGGACTTTCATCCGGGACGCCATGTCGCCTTTCGAAAGACTGCCCACAAAGGGTTCTTTCGCTTCCGATGTGATATCCGCACAAGCGATACCGTAAGCTGAAAGGATGGAAGAGAACTTGGGGACGATGACCGTCTCGATTCCAAGTCCCTTGGCAATAGCACAAGCATGTTGACCACCCTAAAGAGCTCGCTATTCAGTTTTGTCTAATAGTAGTGTCCGCACTGTATCACTCACAGCGCCTCCGAAACAGCACAGATCGTGAGCCGAGGGCAAATAACCCCTTTGTTGTGTCACCGTTCTCATCGGTCTAGACATCGCCTCATCTGATCCACACCGTCAGCCGGGTAATCGTACTCAATTGCGTAAGAAGTAGCTCACTCGCAACCTTGATGTAACCAGCCGCAACCTGGTCTACGGTATAGCGCGATTTTGCAGGCAAGTCCTTGTTGATCTCCATCGCCAAGTCCTCAAACTTTCTCAAGCTAGACTCCGTGTCTAACGGTTGATCGGCATTCGGACCGAAAACGGAGGGGAATTCGCTTGGAACGAGTCTGCCTAGTACCAGGTTAGCGTCTGTGATAGCCAACTAATATTGATAAACGGACAAAGTCAGCTGCGCTCTTACATCCCTCCCTCAAACTGAATGCACACTGACCTCTCCTCCTTTCCTGTAACAAGCAGGTCCAGGATGAGCCGAGACACTCTCCGGTCCCACTTGGAACAATCCATTCTTATATGTCAGCCTGGATCCTCCCCCGGAAGCGACCGTCTCGATACTGAGTTGAGGGACGGCGACCTTTTGTCCGGCCGTCATTGATTCGTAGGTTGTTTCCAAGACCCCGTTATAGCGGCATACGTCGGTGGATGTTCCTCCCATATCGAAACTGAGATCAAGGAAGGAGTCAGCACGTGGATTGGGACTCGGTAGACGAGACCATACTTGCCCAATAACTGGCTTTTGGCTGCTTTTACTGTATGCTGTCAGAGCACACCCGACAACTCCTCCAGCAGGCCCAGATAACAATGCTCGTAACCCGGTGAATCTGTGGACCAGTTCGATCAGCTCACAGAGAAACGCGCCAGCTCCGAATGATTTTCCTTACTTGCTAGCCGAAACCAATCCTCCATCACTCTTCATGAAATCACACCTCTTTCCTGCCCTACCACCCTCAAAGTTGCTCAAAAACGACTGGATATATTCCGACAAGACGGGAGATACGTAGGCGTCCATCGCTGCTGAGTGTCCTCGAGGCACGGCCTTGGGTGTTGCGGATAGAGAAGAGGAGAGGGAGATCTGAGTGAATCCGAGACGGGTCGCGACCTGAGATACACGTTTCTCGTGTTCTAAGATTTGTGCAGGTCATTTACGGCTAGGTTTCTTCAAATTGAACGAGATCGGGCTTACCGGGATATGTATAAGAATGTAACAAGCAGACGGCGATCCCCCTAACCCCCTTCTCGTAAAGGTTACTCAAATCCGCTTCCAGTTTCTTCTCGTCCAAGGGCTTGATGATCCTTACCGCCTCCCCGCTCAACCCTACAACTACCTTACCCTCCTCCCCAGCCTGGACACTAGCCTGAACAAGCTCCTCGGCAGATTTAGGTATAGGATCGTAGCTATATCCTTCTATCGTTACCCTCTCATCGGCTTCGACGATATCCGCACGGTCGTATAGTAATGAAGGTTTTCCGGAGATTTTGATATCGAATAGGTCTGGTCGCGTATGATCTCCCATTTCCAAAAGGTCGGCGAACCCTTTTGTCATGATCAATCCGAATCTTGCTCCTGTCCTCTCCAACAGTCTGTGAAGCGTGTCAGGTCAGTCTTAAGCGATCGAGAACGAGAAGATCGATGCTCACGCATTAGTTGCTACGGTAGTTCCCATTCTGACCGAATCCACTCCAGTCGTATCGATCTTCACACCCTTGCGAATCTCCTTCCCTCTTACGATCTGCATGATCCTTCTGATCCCCTCTGCCGGAGCGTCCTGATAATTCGCCGGATCTACACTCAGGAGTTTCATCTGAACTTGAACACCTTGATCTTCATCGTCTTGTTCCGGTAGGATTATGGTTGCGTCGCCGATGAGAGATGGAGGAGGAGGACGGTACATCCGTTGCGGTATGTATGCGAATAAATCACAGAACGTTCCTCCTCGATCGACAGCTATTCGGACCCCGCTGGGATCAGACATATTGACCATCTCGACAGCACGTCTTCCGTTCGCGATGTTTCCCTTGGTTTGGTAATGTCTACCTAGGAATGGACGACCTTTTCCCTTCAGCCATATCAGCCATCGACCTTTCATTCTCACTTCGACAAAATCCCCATCTGTGTCTCTTCATCCCGGCTATGCCCGCCCACGCGTGCAATCCGGGATCGGCTAATTTTGGCAAACCCAGAGGCTTCGCTCGGGATATTTTATTCGTCATTTTGTTATCATCACGCGGTCGATGTACATTTGAGGATGAAGGACAGAGGGATGAGAGGACTTGGCGGCGAGAGAAGTGTAACACAATCCGACAGTGACTTACAGAATAACTGGTCTGAGCGAACAAGCATGCCAGAGAAAGAATCGGAAATCAAGTTCGAGATCTTTTACGGGGTTTCATCGTCAGTGCACAACGCAATTGCCACGCGTGCGATAAGACAATTCTAACGGTCCAGTCATGCAGACCATGGGCATACTACGGTGCACCTCAAATCGAATCGCTCATCTCCAAACACAACATCATTCCCACCCTTCGTCCAATCATAATCGTTCAGGAAAACGGTGGCATCCCACTCCGCATGCGGCCAGATGCTCGTCAATCCTATCACGCGCTGGAACTCTCTCGATGGTCCAAACGGCTAGGGATGCCATTGAACTTGCAACCAAAATGGTACCCACTTGCTCCGGGATTGATAGAGATCCCAGCTCAGGCGATCATCAGAGCTCAACATCGTTATGGCTCAGGGGCGAAGATCGTTCGGGACTTCAGTTTCGCCATCCAACAGACTCTTTGGGTTCGGGAAGGACATATCGGATCTCCCTCCGTCCTCGTAGACTGCGCAGTAGAAGCCGGGATCCCTCGGGACGTCGCTCTTCTCATTTGTGAGGACAGAAGGGAGGACGATAACGACGCTGCTGTGAAGGAATGGAAGGGTAATATTAAAGAAGCAGAAGCACTCGGGATCTTCGGGACACCTAATTATGTGATAAACGGGGAGATCTTCTGGGGACAAGACAGGTTCGTCACAATCTCCTCCATCCCGACTATCAGTGGTTTTTGAAATTCCCTGACCGTCGATTCTCCTTCGCTTCGTGAAACAGGTTGAGTTTCGTGGCTGAACGGCTCGAAGAGTTGTTGGCTGATCGGGGTTAGCCGCACTTGGAAAGGTCTGAAACAGATGACGTGATACCTCGGCTAGTTTAGTTTAGCTCGTGCTCGTCCGTGGAGTTCCTAGCGTGATTCGACCTCCACTTTGTGATTTTCATTGTTCGGTTTTTTGCCTATCTCTCGTTTCTCCTCCGTAGCACTCGCTAGCTCTGCTGGTGTAGGGACACCTGCGATGCCTGTATCAAGGGATACGTTGATTTCAAACGTATACCTACCAGGTATTCCATACCGATAGCGTCATCGCTCACCGTTGATATACCCACTCTGATCATCTACGAAACGCCATACCTGTTACCTCCCTTGCACCCGGAAGGCGGGCTCGGGATGCTTATCAGGCATTGCGACATTACTTTTCTTTCACCTCGATCGACCGGGCATCCTCGACCAGAACGCATGAACAGAACGTACTAAACGTACTAAATAATAAAGACTTACCAGGGCTCGAGATTATAATACATCGCTCTGACAACACGGCCATATCCTAAATCTCTACGAAAGATCACTGCAAGTCAGGATGAGCGAGGGACATTCTAAGGACGCAACGGCGTTCACCAATCCCATCACTCCGACGTCACAACCGCATCTGGACGCGACAGATCCCTACAGCTCCTCATCTCCTGTAGAAACTACGAAATCTGCAACCCTCGCCGGTCGTATAAGCCGGATAGTTTGGGACAGAGATGAGAAGAGCGAAGAAGAGCGGAAATTCGTTCAGAGGTTGGATATCGGGTTGATGACTACGATCATGTTGCAGTACTACGTCAAGTATCTTTCCCAGGCGAATGTCAAGTGAGTTCGACGATTCATAATCTCTTTCCAACGGGGGCTGATCTTTCATTTGGGTTGTAGCAACGCTTAGTACGTTTTACCATCAGGCATCCATAGAACCTCAATCTTACTCTCTCCCTCCATCTCCTGTCACAGCGTATCAGGAATGAAGGAAGACCTAAATTTCACAGGGGACGAATATAACCTCCTCCTGTCCTGTTTCGTATGTGCCCTTTGCTTCGCTTCACTCCATTGTATCCCCCTCCTGATCTCCTACACCTTATTTCCAAAATAGACGATAGGCTATGTGATCGGTCAATTCCCCGCAACCCTCCTTATGGTCAAAATATCCCCTTCGATCTGGTTACCGTGTTGTGAAATCTTCTGGACCGTCTTGGTGATGATCTGCGCTCGAGCGAAGAATCCGCAGACGTTGATGGGGCTGAGGTTCTTGATCGGGATGGCGGAGGCTAGTAGTTATCCAGGAGGGATTTGGTTATTAGGGAGGTGAGTTTCCTTTTTCGCCATGTCTTACTAAAAGCAGCCTATTGATCCTGATTTCATTCAGTTGGTATAACAAACACGAATTGGGGAAACGAGCGGTCTTGTTCATCTGCAGTAGTAGTGTGGGGACCATGTTCAGTGGATGGCTACAAGCTGGAGTTCTGAATTTGAGTGGAAGGGGAGGGCTTCAGGGTTGGCAATGGTTGTTCATCATCGGTAAATCCATTGTTTCTTCCCTTTTCACAAACTAAAAGGCTCATCATCATTTACAATTTCATAACAGACGGATGTATCGCTCTCCCCATTGCTTTTAGCGCGTTCTTCATCCTCCCTGACACGCCTGATCGACCCAATCCTCGAGCTCGGTGGTGGTTACGAGAACGCGACATAAAGCTCGGTCGAGAACGTATGGCCCGGATCAACCGAGTTCCGCAATCAGGGTGGAGCTTGAAGACGTTCAAACAGGCCTTCTCCAATTGGGTACCTTGGGCGTTCGTTATCCCTTACACTTGTTTTGTTGTGGGTTTGGGATCTTATGCTTGTTAGTGATTACGGCGCAATCGAGCTCAGCGGATAACTTTGGCTGATCGCTTCGGGATCATAGATATGAACCTGTGGTTGAAGTCTACTGGAAAGTATACGACCTCCAAGGTCAACTTGATTCCTACCGGAGGTTATGGACTACAAGTTGTGCGTCCTGGGCGATTGACTTCTTTAGCTTGCAGAAACTGATCGCTTTTGATATATAGTTCACTGCTCTTGTTTACGCCTGGACGTCAGATGCTCTCGGTCTACGATGGCCGGTGATCATGTTCGGAGGCACAGTCGCTCTAGTGGGGAATATCATCCTCGCCACCTGGCCCGCAAGTGACAACCTGAAATTCGCCGGGTTCTTCTTGAATTTCACGGTCGTTGGGTGCGGAGCATTGACGCTCTCATGGGCTAACGAACTGGTTTCGAAAACCGGAGCGGAGCATCGAGCGATCGTGATTGGCTTTTTGAACACGGCTTCCTACGTCTTTAATGCCTGGGTTCCCAACTTGATCTTCCCCGCTTCCAAAGCACCCGCTTACAGAGGTGTGGGAGGTTATAAAGTTACCGCAGCGTTCTTTGCGGCATTGGTCATAGGAGCCGGACTGATCAGGATGTTGGAAATTCGGGAGGATTCCAGAGTCAAGGAGAGACAACCCGAGCAGGCCTTGGAGTTAGCTGTCGCAGATGAGAACAGGAAGACGAGCGAGGAAGCTGACCTTGAGGAGAAGAGGTATTAGATGAGGTGTCCGTAGAGTGACCATTATTGTATCCAGCTACTATTTAGAGCGCATGCGGTAGCCTGTATAGCGCGTGTTATAACGTGATTTGCTTCCGAGACGCAAGGGGAACAGTACGGAGGTGATTATCTCTAGACTTGGTAACATTCCTGGAAGTCGTCTGGCAGTACTAGTGATCTTCGTGTGACAACATCGACATACAGTGCTCAGTATCGAATCACATCAGTAGTCCACAGCCTCGTGTTTTCTCCTGTCACATCACCAGTCAAATACTAGCTTTGATCAGCTCTACAAGCTCTACATGCAACGCTAATAGAGCTCGGAACGACCCGATGCAACCACCTCCGCGGCTAAACTCAAGGGATCAAGATGTCACAGGAAGAAAGAGCTACTAAACGTCGGAAGGTCGGTGCACGAGCTGTGGATGACTCTGCGGAACGTTCGACCGCTAATAACATATCGCTGCTTCGCATTGCACAGACGCAAAGAGCATGCGATCGATGCCGTGATAAGAAGTTGAAGTAAGTAATCCATTTGCTTGTTCAATCCGGTTTGGAGGGATCAACTTACTCAATGTCTATGGTCCTGTTATAGATGCGAATACCCGCTACTACAGGATCAACCGAGATGTCACAACTGTCAAGAAGCGAACACAGACTGCGAATTCGTGGCTCCTGCTAAAATCGTTAGTGCTTGCGATCTTCAGTTTGTATCGCAATGGCATCACAAACCAAGCCATCCTATTCCAAACTAGGACAAACGAAGACTACAGACATTGATAGATCAAGCAGTAACAGCGGAAGCGAAACAGAAATTAGCACAAGAAATCGCCGCTCGAGGTGTATACACGGGGAAGTCTGGGCAACTGAATATCACGAGAAGACGAAAATCGGAAACGACCGGATCGACGAAACATCCACCTGAATCCTCCCTCAATAGCCATGCTCAAGAGGATCAAGGCAGACGTCCTAATTCGAGCTCGAATGCGAGCTCATCTCGCGTGGCCGAAATTGAGCCAAGCAGCGAGAACAGAGTCCAAACGGTCTTGAAAACGACCGGTCTGGAACCACGGATGTTGTGAGCTATTACTTGAGCTGTTACTTCTCATCCTGTTCGCTGAGATGCTGTAATTCCCATGCAGGGGACCCACAGCGATAACCAATCTGGTATCCGAGCTTAGAGACAAAACAGACGTCTCGGGACATGATGGTCGATTTGGGCTCTTCCGGTTCGAGGACGTTCTTTATTCTGCCAACCCTCAGGAACCTATGACGGATGTTGGATTGGTCGAGGACCATGTTACAGCTGCAGTCATTGAGAAACGTGAGTATGGAACCCAAAAATCAGATTTATGTTGATAAACTGATGTGAATACGGCCCATAACAGTCGTACATTTCTATGCGGATCACATTGCTTCCCTAAACCCAGTCATCCTCCCTGCTCAAGTCAGGCAATACGATAATCTCTCTTCCGAACTTTTATTTAGCATTCTGGGCGTAGCAGCCCTTCATCGTTCAGTACCTATGAGCATCTTCGTCCCCATCCGTCGCAAATTAGACAGCCTTCTCATCTCCCGTGATGTTGAGCATTCATCAACACTGGTCAACATCCAAACTATCATAATTTCTTGCATGTCACATGAGCTGCATGGAGTGACCTCGGCTGAAGGAGGATCGATCGCATGGTTACGGATAGCTACGGCGATCAGGCAGAGTCAAGATATGGGACTATACCGAACTTCTGCAGCTCGTTGGGCTTCAGATCTGCTTGAGGAAAGGCACCGAGTGTGGTTGAGCTGTATCGTGGCCGATAGATGGCAAGCCCGTTTTACACGTGTCCTTTGAGGTGTACGAGCTGATCAGTGCAAGTGAACAGGTACGCGTGCGCATATGGACAACCTCTGATGATTGATCTACTCGATTGCGATGATCCCCTTCGTTCGGAGAACCCGCTAGAGGCGGAAGGACTTCAAGTGCATCGATTTCAAAGACAGTTATACCTTGTGAGTGACTCCTCTCGGTAGCTCTCGTTGAGGCGCTGAAGTCATTTCTCATTGTAGACGAGTTGTTTGCTTGGGGATATCTGTGGGTCATAAATGTGGTCTAGATTTGGCGAGTTCGTCACTGAAGACAAGTTTATCTCTACAGGCCGAGGCGTGTACCGTCCCAGGGTGTTAGATAGATCCACTGACGCGGATCTAGAAGCGCTCTTGGGTCAATTGGATCGACATATCGCTTCTATTCCCGATGAATTCGTATTCACGGGGAACGATACGAATCAAAGGGGAGGTCTTTTGAACTTGATGATTGTTTGTGTCGAGGTGAGTAGCGAGGTCGATCTTTGACTTGTTCAATAGGGTTGATCCTCGTTTCGTCCATCGGTAGAGTCTGTTTTTCCGAAATTTCGTCAAGATGAACAGAAAACTACCTTCTCATATCACTTTCAAACCAAGTGCGGAGAGGTGGCACATCGTTGTTTGTCGATCGAAAGCGGCTATAGAATGGATGGACCTGCACGGGGATATCTTGTTGGACTGTTGGTACCTCGTCAAATACGCAGTGACTTATGGCGCTCTAGTCCAGTGAGTCGGCGCCAGTCCTGACTCGCTCATCGACGCTCGTTAAGGACGTGCGCTTTGTTAGATACTATCAAGCCATCTCGGCACAGGATCAAGAATCTCTTCGTTTCCTTCGAGTCGCTCGGGATCTTATGCGTCGCTGGGGTCAAGGGAACGGAGCGGATCGGTTGATGTCCTTCCGAGCAAAAGTTGCGGAGATTGTTAATCTGTTGTACGAAGCGGCTATCGCTGCGATAAACAAGGCGAAGGAGGTCAGGTTGATGCGGTTGAGGGAGGCGGTTTATCCTGGTCCTGTGATTGATGGTGAGTACGGTTGGAGGATGGCAGGCGGGGTAGAGGCGACGAAATGAGACTAATCGTGGTTCACCCATGATAGATGTCGGACCTAACGCTTGGTATACCCAACGAGAGAATCATCTACCTACAAATCAGATCAACGCGGTTCATTATTCCACACCGCTCGCTCCAGCACGGACCGTGCCGCCTCTACAGCCATCAGGACGATTATCGAATCACCTCGTTGGAGATATACCGATGACGCACGACCCGACGAATATGGCTCAAGGGGTATGGCCGAGAGATTTGACAATGGACGATTGGTTGGATGGATTTGGGAATGACCCGTTTGTCAGCAACGCGCTTCCGTTCCCTGGTAATGGCGTGGAGGCGTTTGACTTCTCTGGAGTCTCGCTGGGCGGGATGTTGGATTGATGATTAGGCATAGATGTCGGGAGCGATTGACTGAAGTGACGACTCGCTCAGTCTCCACGCCTCCCCAGAGCATATATATAAGTAGTTGTATGAACCATGACGATTTTATGACGTGTCAACAAGAACTGCGATTTGATTGATTGATACTGCAATCCGAATTGTGACTAACGCGGGAGCAGATTCGGATGAGAGCGAACTGATTGTTCGGAATATCAACCTGGATTGTCGCCGATAAGCGATTGCTATCGATCGTTCAGACGGAATTCCGAGTAAAAGTTCCCCCAGCTCGAGTCATAAACGCTGGTGGCCAGTAGCCAGAGCGTTTCAAGTGTCGTTGTACAGGTACATATGTGACACGTCGTTGTAAACATTTGACATCCCCTATCATCATCATCCATATCCATCAATCAATCATCACCATCATGCCCGTCTTCGAGTCCTCCAGTACACCTTGTCAAGCGAGCTTAACAGCCGCTGTCGCTTGTCTGGGAGTCCTTCCGCCCTGTCCAGGAGAATCCGACTTCAGCATCGATCTCACAGCCGGTCCCAGTCTCTCACGAAGAGCAACAGAAGGACCAGAACCTGGTCCATTGATCGAGAGGTAGACATCAACCGCTATCGCATCGCTCATTTAAACCTCGACTGATGCAATCGATCACTCTTAATTTAGATTCTCATGTCTTTTCGATAACCTCTATTGTCCGAAGACTAACCCCAACGGTATCATCTCCCTAGGTATAGCCGAGAACCTACTCTGCGTCAGTCCAGTCTAACCCTTGAATTTGATGAATAAAGCTCACTTTGAAATTTCCATCAGGCGGAAGAGATGCTCGCCTTCGCTCGAAAAGCAATCTGCGACAACTTGACCAGTATGGACCTTACTTATGGAGATAATCTATGGGGCTCGAGGAGATTGAACTCGGCTTTGGCGGGGTTCTTCAACGAGTGCGTAGCTCGCCGTCGTTCTCTGTTCAGATGCGCAGACTGACCACGATTTTCGATCGAATAGATACTTTGCTCCCAGTCAGCCTGTGCTCCCGAAACATATCATCACCGGTAAGCGCAAGAACCGAACGACTCTACAGCTGCTGATACATTTTCGCTTCATAGGCGTTGGAATATCTGCTCTCCTGGATCACCTATTCCATACCATCCTCGACAAGGGTGACGGTGTCCTTCTCCTCAAACCCTATTATGCAGGGTTCGACAGAGATTTAGTCGGTGGTCGGTCTAATGTGAACCTAATCGGGGTCGGCTACCCTGAAGCGGGTGAGGAGTGGGAAGGACCTGACGGACTGGAACAAGCTTTTGAAGAAGCTTATCGTCGAGCGATAGTGAAGGGGACGAATGTAAGTTTCCTTTCGTATTGCCTTCATGAGACATTCCCTTACTAAACGACTCGGTAGGTCCGAGGCATGCTCATATGTAACCCTCATAATCCATTAGGCACTCCGGTCGCTAGAAAGACGTTATTAGGTTACTGCAGATTCGCTCAGAAATACGACCTTCATTTGGTCAGCGACGAGATTTACGCGATGAGCGTTTACGATTCCCGTGAGTTCTCATATCAACCTATGTTCAACAATTACACCAAATCACAGGCCGCTCTTATCGATATATTGATAGAGATGCCCGATCCCTTATCCTTCACGTCCGCTCTCAGCCTGGACGTGGAGAAGGAACTCGGCGAGAGCTTTGATAAGGGAAGATTACACGTTGTTTATGGGATGTCAAAGGATTTCTGCGCCAACGGTTTTCGGTAAGCGAAACCTTGATAATGTTTCTCGACCGGAACTGTTCGATGCTCAAAAGTGCGTGAATGATTATACAGGATCGGCGCGTTGATCACGCAAAACAATCCGAGGTTGCTACGGATCCTCGCTCAGTGGTCGATTCAGATCAAGATATCCTCACCGGCGGATGTCATCTTCTCCACTCTCTTGACCGACCCTTACCTCCCCAAGTTCCTCACTTTAAATCGCTCGAGATTAGGCAAGGCGCAGGCGTTCGTCAGGGATTGGTTCGAACATAGAGGTGTCTTTGTAAGGCCATGTAACGCGGGACATTTCATCTGGGTCGACTTGGCCTCGAGACTGGAGATCAAGACGGAAACAGAGGAAAAACGAATCTTCCAGCGATTACTGGACCAAGGGGTCTATATCGTGAGTCTTGATCCGTCAAACCCTCGCTTTTGCGTTTCATCGAACTTATCCGGCGTGACAGGCACCGGGTTCGGCATATCATCACTCTATACCTGGCTGGTTCCGCATAACCTTCTCGGTGGCTGAACAAAATCTGAAACAAGGGCTGAAAAGGATGGAGCGTGTTCTGCAGCTCTATCCTGTGAACGAGTAAGGACGTAATTGAGAAGAGGGTATAGTCGTATATCAGATTACGTAGTACAGCAGATAAATTCGTGATTGTGTACATTTCGTTTCGATTTAGAGGCAAATCTAGAAGGCCATCAATTCAGAGATTGTATGAGATACTTGCGAAATATGTTCGTATTGAGTCGTGCTGCTAGTCTGACTTCCATGCATGGCGGCCAAGGCCGTAATCGATCTAACTACCAGCAGCGGAGCAAGCAAATCGAGAATCTTCGGCGGCGGTTTGTCTTTCGTAAATAGTCGTTATTTGGTGAGTCAGGCGATTGTCAAGTAAACACCGAATTACTGTTGTTCTTGGGGTTCAGTATTCCCAACAGCCGTCTTGCTCCTTACTTTTGCCGGTGAAGTCAATGCGTCCCTATGTTCCATGGGTTCCGGATGATCGGGGTCGGAATCAGAGCCCGAGCTCGAGGAGCCTTCGCTAGTCGATGGGACAACCTGCTTCTGACTGTGGCCTCGTCCCATAGGACCATAAAGCTCAACGAACTCTGGCTCTTTGTCATCAGCAAGGCGCACAAGATCATATATGACTTGTTGTAGAACCAGTTTCCCCCTTCTATCACGCAAATCCAACCAAAGTTTACTATCGGGCCCAGAGTACAAGCGGCTTCCGCTATGTACCAACTCGGAGTCGGTCGGTCGGATGGTACCGGGCCATTTTCCAGTCTCTTGACAAGGTTGCTCAAAAATTACCCCTTCTGGCGTCTTTTGATGATCAGCAATCCAATAGTATGGACGGACGAAGGGTCCAACTACAGCCAGGAACAAGATGCGCTCCGCTTTGTTTTTGGCAGAGGCGTGGCACCTGTCCCTAACTTGAAGATCCACAGCTCGTGCTTCTCCTAGTGGCACGTACTGCTCATATACCTTGACCCCGTCGATCAGCTCCTCCTTCGTTTTGCTAGGTTTAACTTCAAGGCCCAGGGCACCATACTTGGATGAAGACATCTCGTGCACCGGCGTGTCGGCTGGACATGCGTGAAATAACGCATCGATAACCCCTTCCGATTTCTCCACATTCTCATGCGTCAAATTTGCTGTCAACCAGCCTTCCTCAGCACTACTTGTTATTTCTTTGTTCGGTGCCTTCTTTTCCTTCCCGCAAAATCTCGACTGTGCTTCTTCCAAAAGTATCCCAATGATTCTCAATATCGCAGTGCGGACCCCGGAATGAGTGTCTGCGAAATCAACATGGTCGTCCAGCCTCAAGAGGGTGTTTCTCGTCAATCGTGCGTCTTTCCAAGCGGTCCAAGGCTCTCGAGAAACGCCTTTAGGTAATTCTGGCGGGTCCTTTTGGACGGTTTGAATCTCTGCATCGTTCGGTGATCGAGACATCAGCTTGCTTAATCCAGGCCTAAAGTCCGGTTTAGGCGATTGATATCCCGAGCCTCGTCTGACTAAACGACTTGCTAACCAATGGTGGTCTGGAGTTTTTTGATATCGAACCTTAGGGAGTGATTTGGAGAGAGTGTTTCGGATAGGAGCACGGGCAGGACTAGCTTCGCGTTTGGGTGACTGATCCCGCTTGCCTAGGGCAAGTTTGCTGCGAGCCTTTTCTAGATGGTTGATTGAGGATAGGGAAGGGCCGAAAGTAAAATCCGCTCGGTTGGTCCGAGGTGATAAATTTAGGGGTGCTCGCTCCTGCCAACAGCAACAGGATGAATCAGCTCGAGAGATGGTAGGACTCAAGATGGCTGCCAGACACCTACTGCTAGCATAGGCTATCTGTGATGAAAGTGTATATGAGAGATTTGTTTGAACCTTAAGAGCTTGAGATTGGGTAGCGAGCCAAGTATACTATCAGTAAATGTAGACGGATCGAGTTTGTGAGGGTCAACGGCGCTCGATTAACGTTGTGATTTGTGGCGCAAGGCGGACATCGGTCTGAACAATGTCCGCGAGATTTGCTACGCCGCATTCTGATGTAGAACTGAATAGGCAGGCGAGAAGTGTAGACTCGTGTCTTACTTTGCTTTCCTTCATGCGGTCCCATTCACCAGGCACTGCGCCCAATTCTGGCGATGTCAAGACTCGTCTGGGAATGCTCGTGTCAAGGGTTTCCACTGAATGCCAATACTATGCTCCCCCTCTTTCTCCAACAAATACAAACAGAAGCGCTTCTCCCCCTTCTTTCATCTAATTTTGCATCTCGTTCCGTCCTTTTGCTCTCAAACCAATCGCTTGAACAACTTGGGAGCGGCACAGGCATCGACACAGTGCATCTGTATTTTGCGGAAGATAACGGTACGCAAGGTTCAGTTCAACAGATGCTTCTCGCCGGACCGAGAAGAAGTTGCTTACGAGGTGGAAGAGCTCCTCGACACAATCCTCTGAAAAGAAGCATGCAAGCGAAACAAATCCGGCGATCAGTCCGCCACTCCTCGATATGTACGGATCCCATAAGCCCTCCTATGCGAATCTCTACCCATATCTCCCGCTCAAAATCTCAATCCTCTGCTCCCCTCATTCGCAGGGCCGGTCTGACCTTTGTCCCTCCTAGTCGCAGTAAATAAACAAGAAACTCACCGCCATGCCATCCCTTCCCCGATTCAACCTTATCACTACAAGCCTTGAAATGGTGCGCGGCAGGAGCACACTCCTTGGTCTTCTCGCACTCGGCTCTAATGGCAGGAGCAGGCTGCGGAGTTTGTGGATTTTGTGAAGGTTGGGTAAAAGAGATGGACGGGTTGAGACGAGTATCGATTGGGTACGGTTTTTCGCAAACGGTCGAGTTGTAAAGTGTTGAGGGGATTCGATGTGATTGATAGATGAGGGAATTCGATGTGATGATAGAGCAAGTGAAGATGATCGAGCATAGCAGCGGATGGTGTAAGGTAAAGGGAAGAAGAAAGACAGATCAGCTCGAGTCCTGAGATTGATATTATGACGCGGTGCTGAGCCCGATATCTTCTTTCATGCGCGACAACTGTTTCTCGTCCTTCATACGGGAATCATGACGGGGACTACAGTCAGAGAGTGAGGAATGGGTATCGATCAAGGTTGAGGTGAATTCCTTGAACTGAACTTGCGGGTGAAATGAGACCTAGTAGGATTTGTTGGTTCACTACCGACTACTCGATCGTCTCCCCACACGCTCGGTCATCCGTGCTTCCGAACGATGACTTGACTATCACCGTGCTCATGTTCGAATTTTCGTTTGCCCTTCCGGTCCCGATGTCTTGATCGCTAACCAAAAGACTCACATCTTCAGGCTCCTCGCCCTCGTCCTCCTCATCGTCATCGCCTCCAGCCGAACTCTCCTCCTCCTCGTCCTCAGGTGGGCTAACATCGACATCTTCTTGCTCAGACGAAGGGTTGCCGACCTCGTTCTTCTCCAAAGCGTCTCCAGAGTGAGCGGAGGCAGGGGCGGGGGCTTCTGCGTGAGCGCTGAGGGTAAGAAGGGAGTTGGTATTTGTTCGGGTGGAGGTCGAGGATAAGGGTGATTTAATGGTATGAGTTTGAATAGTTTCATGGTGGTCGGTAGTAGTCGGTAAGGGTGAAAGATCAGTCAAGCAAACCGTCCGGCACATCGCCTCGATCAAATCGCCATGTACTTACGTGGAGAAGACCATCTCCATTACGGTACCAAAGAACGAAGAAAGATCCGACATGATTGATGAAACGGGGTACTAGCTTGAAAGTGAAAGTGTAGGGAAGGAAGGTCTTGCAAGTCAATCGTAGACAAGCTGAATCTGACACGAAATGGGCAACTTGTGTGTATTCGCAGCGATTCCGATTCGCCAGGCTACGGGACAAACTGAACAAACGCTGGAGGTGAGAGTTCCGCGGTGTGATCGTGGACCTGACTTCAGCGGACATATACACGTCCTGATGATCGTCTTCTGTATGTCCGTTCAATCGCAACACGGACATTGATCATCTTCGCTTCACAATATAGACATACATGTCCGCTGAAGGGGTTTCTTAGCGTCGCCGATTTGAAATTGCGCTTACCGAGGTTAAGCAGCACTCCAGCAGAGTGCGCGCGCTTCCGCTTGTCTCCTCTCAATCCCTCTTCCACGCTCAATCTCTGAATATCGACCTGTCAGGATTTCGGTCGACAGAATTCAGAGGCCAGGAGAGGCGTCCTTGCACCGGCATTTTCCGAATCTTCAAGAGTAGGTTTTAGTTTGACGGTAAGTTCAAAACACCGTTGTCGGACGACGTTCGAACCGGGCGACTGATCTGTTTTCCTTTGCTTTAGATTAACAGTGAGTTCCGTAGCCGTGTGTTTGATGGGGCATATGGTCGGATTTGGGTTACAAGCGGATGGAATGGATTGGGCAAGAGATACCATCAGGGATACAGCCGTTTTCTGGTTGGGATAGTTGGCTGTGGATGGACGAAGTGGAGAGATGAGATGGATAGACACACACACGGGAATTAACAAGACGAAGTCACTAGAAATTGCAACATCATGGGGGCCTGAAAGATCAGCAAGCCACACATCACACATAGTCCATTAGTCTCTCCCGCAAACACAGCAAGATCCATTAAACCGGGACGAGATAGATGTCCACAACAATCACCTACAAATATCCCTCAGCTATTTGATCCATTCCAATTCCACCCCGAACCCAGATCCGACCTATCACCAAAAACCCACACCTCTCCGAATCAGTCACCTGATCCTTCACATCTTAATCATAGAAAATGGCCCAACGAGTCACTCTCCGCAAGCGAACCCCCTACAACACCACCTCCGCCCGAAGGAGGGTCGTCAAGACCCCCGGTGGAAAGCTCGTTGTCCACCACTTGAAGAAGTTGGCCGTATGTCTTGAGCCTTCCGTCTTGTCTTGGCAGAGGGAAGATCTGATTTGTTCCGGTTTCGGTTTGGGAATGATCTAGAACGGTCCCAAGTGTGGTGACTGTGGTCTCGGACTTCCCGGTGTTCCCGCTCTCAGGCCCAGGGAGTACGCTACCCTCTCCAAGAGGCAGAAGACCGTCCAGAGGGCTTACGGTGGATCGAGGTGTGCTGGGTGTGTCAAGAACAGGTCAGTAGCAGGGTTACGTTGGCCTTCCGACCTAAGTGACTAAAGCGATCTTTGTCGTTGCTCTAACTCAGGATCACCCGAGCCTTCCTCATCGAGGAGGCCAACATCGTCAAGAGGGTGCTCAAGGCTCAGGTCGCCAAGAAGTAAATTTGTCACCAATGAATAACTGTTGATGAAAAGTACCAATTGGAGCGTGTGTCGAACGCAGAGGAAGAGAGAGAGGGACCCTGGACTCGACTTGATAAGGGACGAAAGCGGGAAAGGGGACTGTGGTTTCGAGAGATGCGCATGTAATTTATGGGCGGAATCACAGTGGATCTATTTCTCAATCACTACCTGGAATCGTCCTTTTGCCGAAGCATTCTGCGAAAAACATGCGAGTCGGGATTTTGGAGTAAGCGATATCGTGGTCAGACCGGCTGCAACCTGAACCCCAATGGGGCGAATAGATCCAAGTGCATACACGCCTGGGTGTTTTATCATCCGACACACTTCCGTTCCATGAACAAACGTTTCATATGGGTGTGACTGGTACAATTTCAATCGGTTTGCTTATTTGGATCCCTTGACGTCTTGGTTCCGTATCATATTCGCAGTTGGTACATTTGCTAAACTCGCTAAAAGCTCTTTCTCGTCTTGTCTCATCATCGTTGCACGCCTTCACGCTTGCCTCGCCTTCAATCATCATGGAGCTTGAGGACGGTTCGTCCGACCATCTTTCCCTTGTGCATATCATCGTAGATTTGAGGCAAATCGGCCAATCCCTTGGTGACGAATTCACACTTGACTCGACCGCTCGCTGCGGCTTCCACGGCTGAGAGACAAAGGGGATCAGTCAGTGATGATTGTCATTGCGGATGAATGAAAGCGATTAGGGACCGACCTTCATCGGCATCTTGACGGTTTCCGACGTAAGAACCGATGAGCTTCTTCTCGTACAATACGTGGAAGAATACGTCGCTCTTGACCACCGCGCCGGGAGGAAGCCCGACGGCAACGACGGTTCCACCGGGTCGGATGTAATCTAACGCTTGCTCGTATCCTGAAGCTTGTCTACGATGGTCATCAGCTTGGGTCAATCACGACGATCCGATTGATTCAGGACAAGTGAGCAGACTCACGCAGCGGTGACGACGGCAGCCTGAGGTCCGAGACCGTCAGGAGTAGCCTCCTTGATAGCCTTGACGATATCCTTGTTCTCCTTGAAATCGACCCATGCATCCGCTCCTAACTTTTCACAGAGGGCTTTCTTCTCCGCTCCAGTCTGTGAGTTCCGGAAAAATATGAGCAAGTCGGTCATGGAAGGAAGATCATGGTAGGAAACTCGGACATACGTCGATTGCGATGACTCGAAGACCTTGAAGTTTTGCGTATTGGACGGCCAGATGACCGAGTCCTCCACCAGCACCAGCTGTACCCGATTCCCGGTTCAATGACTAAAATTAGAAAGATGCTTCTACTGAAACTCACGCAAAGCGATCCACTGTCCACTCCTGATTCCACTCTGCTTGATAGCTTTATAAACAGTAACCCCGGCACAGAGGATAGGAGCCATCGCGTCTAACGGAGCATCCTTTGGGATTTTCGTCAGATGGTTGGTATAGGAGACGGCATATTGCTGGAAAGTACCGTCCTTGGTGAACCCGTGGAGCTTCGCTTTGGAACAGAGGGATTCGAAACCTTGACGACAATATGCGCAGTGCATGCAAGAGTCCGCTAGCCTGACGAGGGAGGAGCGTAGGTCAAGGTCAGAAACGGAGAGATCTAAAGAGAGGGATGTGAAACGGACCATTTGAGACCGACGTGATCACCGAGTTGGAGATCAGTCGTGGTGTGGTCCGCAATAGCTACAACGATTCCTGCTCCTTCATGACCCCCACAGAGTCTGCGGCGTATCGAAGACGATGTGAATACTGTAATCCCAAAAGGTAGACGAGACCACTCACGGAAGCTTGTTATCCAATGGCCAGTCACCGAGGACGGCGTGAAGATCGGTATGGCAGACACCAGAATACATTACCTTGACGAGGGCTTCGCCAGGCTGGAGATCTTTCTGCTGAGTAACCTTGTACTCTTCGATCCCGACGTCTCCACCGGTCTTGTGGAAAAAGGCCCCCTTAGCGGTGGCTGGGATGTCGTATTGTTCTTGTGACATTTGATGAATGACTTTGTAGTACTGTGTGCGCGGGTTTAGGTGTTGTGAGATGGAGAGAAGAGAAGGTGGATGATAGATAGCAGCGGGACGAGAACGATTGCAAGGTTATATAGGCACATCTCTGGTCTCTACATCGCTCTCGGCCGTCGAAGCGAACATTCTCTCCTGGTCACGTTCAACCTCGGAACATGCCGCAGTTCAGAAAGACGAGTCGATCTGGCGTTACATGCGTGGAAAGTGAATGGATGATGAGCGATGAATCACTTGATCAACGCTCAAACGCTCGGCGGCGGGCGTGAACGGGGCGCTAAACCGGAAGTATATCTGCGCTACGGTCATTGTCCTCTCCTGCTTGACCCGCGGGCGCCCGCCTCCTTCCCTTTGGTTCCTTTACTGCCGGCCGAGGTGACAGTCTCGTGATCATCCTTTCGTGTTTCAGACCAGCGGCCGTCGTGTTCTCTCCAGCCAACTGCCAAGCGGCATAGAGCTGTGTGCGAAGGTCCTGTGACCGGAGGACTTACACTGCTGACTGCAGAGAATGTTTCACTCGAGCGTTGATCACGAGATGAAACAAGCGGTAACGGACGTTGGAACCCGAAAAGCTGAGTTTAGCCACATTTCAACATGTCGCCTGACATGCTCGAGATTTGACTAGCGATCGCGAGCGAAAGTCATATGATCTATGTTGGAAATTGCCCTTAATATCTATTTCATTCATATATCTGCATCAACTATCGAAGCTATCGAAGCTATCGACGGTCCTGTGCATCGAGACTTCTCGAATCCAGTCAAGAACTTCCAGTTGACCCTCTACCAGCAAAGCAAAGGAAAACTAACGATGTCATCATACCCAACTCAACCGCTCGAAAAGACCACAACGGAACGGACGATCCATCCCGGCCACCCAGCTCTTTCTGAAGGACACAACTCGACTTCCAACCTGATGCACGGGAGTATGCCATTGAACAGACAAATCTCCGTCCAACTCACTCCTGATCAGTTTGAGAGACTTTATTTGCAACCAGGTCAGCATACAGGCGCGGACTAGCGATGAATCGTTCGTTGGCTGACCTCATCGTATCTTCTCACCTCACAGGAGGGTTCGGGGCGTCCAAACAGGCAGACCTGACTAAACGATTGTCCGTTACCTTTTCTATCCACTCCCCTGCATTTTGGTTCCATACTGACCCTTGAGTCGTGCAGCGCAAATCCAACTGTTCTAGGCCTAGCTGTCTTCGTACTCTCCCTCACCCCCGTCACAGCCGTCCTGATGGGCTGGATGGGGACGAGTACCAATGCATTGCTAGCGTTGAGCCCGAGCTTAATCTTGTTGACGGGAATCGGGCTTTGGACTGCAGGAATATTAGAATGGTCAATCATCTTACTGGCTCTTTCCCTCTATCGTGGCCGCACAGCAATTGATCTTGGATTTGTCCAATGTTTGTAGGATCTTGGGGAATACATTCCCATTCGTCGTTTTCACTTCGTTCGTACTTCTCCTACGTCCTTCTCGTATGCTACCGCTGACTACGGTCATACCGAGATAGGTTCAGCGGTCTATACTTCGGGCTAGGATTCTTACTACAGCCTACGAACGGGATAGCCGCGACTCTCGGAGCAGGGTGAGTCACACCTCCATGAAACTACCAACCATGACAAGACACCTTGACTCACATACACATGCGCATTCACAGATCGGTGGATTACAACAACGCCATCTCCCTCTGGCTCATCTTCTGTAAGTCTCGCGCGTCCCTCCTTGCGCACGATAAAGTTCTTGGTCCTTATCCTCGACGTCCTTAAAAGGGTGCATCTTGACTTTCGTCTACTTCATCATCAGTCTTCGGACGAACGTGGTCTTCGTCATTTTATTCCTCAGTGTGAGTCTCCTTATCGGTTCAATGTTGTTTGGCCAAAAGGGAGACTTGAGGGAATGACAAATCCCTACAGCTGGATGTATTCTTCATGCTCGCCGCAGCGGCTTATCACGATGTAAGCGGAGGAAACATCTCTAGAGCTGGAAAACTGTTCAAGTGAGTCTCACGCGAGATCTTGCAAGGCCATAGACTGATCGATGATACGTGTTGGCGGAAATCTAGAGGTGCGGGAGCACTGGCATTCGTTTGCTGTCTATGCGGGTGGTATCTCTTCATGTGAGCACAAAACGTGCCAGCCAAAACCGAACATCTCCCTAATTTCCGCATCGTCAGCGCGTTGATGATGTCTTCCAACAACTTCCCGGTCGGCCTCCCCCTAGGCGATCTCAGTAACTTCCTTGAAACCCCTAAAGAGAAAAGAAGACGACAAGAAGCTCAGCCATCTACGTAATCCAGCATAATGAACCTGCAAGCCCCAATTCGTAACAACGGGATCAAGAGATAATGTGCGGAATGTAAAGTCTTACAACGAGGCGTTAAACAATGTACCATACAATCAATCATCGTCACTGTCGGATGTATTGTCATCATCGTGTTGAAGTACGTGCTCTACAGGCCTATGGGGTGTTCTGGCGACTTCAGTTTCCAGGATCTGTGAGAGCAATGATAAGCCGAATTTCACTATGCATCCTAATTCCTGCCAGCACCGTACCTTCTGCTTCAGGTCGCTGCCTGACTCGAGCTTGTCATCTCTCTCCTCGATCTCTTCTGCGACTCTCAGTTTGAATCCTTTCCTAAAGATCTCGCCTTCCTCCTCTAGCCAATCCTTGTTGACCCGCTCCAATGGCGATGGCGGAGTCTCGTAGGTGTGAACCTGTACGTCCGGGGGTAACACTGTGCTACTAGGACTACTTTCAGACACAGATGGTTCCAGTCGAGTTCTCGCGTTAAGGATACCTAATGATAGCCCATTTAGGTCTATTGGTTTCTTCTTTATGGCAGGGAGTTCAGCAGGCGTCGTCTGCTTGACTGGCGCGATTCCGCCCGCACTGGCAAGTTCTTCAGCATCAGAATCGTCGTCGTCGGAATTGGTGATGGAAAAGTTAGGACTGCTGATTTCTAGTGACGGTACTCGCATGTGACGTCTAGATGCAGGTCCCGAACTAGGCGGACGGGACATGAGAGGGCCTGTCGGCCGCTGGGCGCTTGGTAGGGTAGTCTGTACCGATGTACTACGCCTTGCCGCAGTCAAAATATCCTCTGCTCCAATGATCAAAGGCGCAAGCAAGTCGTTGACCGCTAGTAGCCGCTCCATCCGTATAGCATCTGCGGTATCCTGTATCAGATCGCCAACTCTTTCGAGCAAAGCTTTTGCCTGTTCGACGGCCCCGATGGCTCGTTGACGCTCTGTCGGATTCACGACGCCGGTCGCATACTGCGCGACGAACTTATGTAGATACTCAGCTACTTCCTCGCATGCGTGTAAGACAGCATTAGGATCCAGCTCATATACCTCATTTCGTGCCAGTCCTGCTGGCGTATCGACAGTCTTCCGAACTGCTTCCATGTTTTGGAGCGTCTCATATTCCTTGGCTTGCCGTACTAGCGTAGAGTTTTGTATTGGAGACCACATGGCATCTTGAACCGCTTGTGAGATCTTTTCTCCTCGCGCTTTCACAGCAGTTTCGGTATTACGAATGCAACATTGCATAAGAGATTGTGCTAGTTCTGCTTGCGATTTGTCGGCGTGCTGCAGCGTCATATCCAGACAGCGTATTATACCATTCGCTCGCATGCCGACTGTGAGGGCTGCTACGCCGTCTGCATCTATAGCAGGATTGCCAGTAAGATCTATATGAAGGATGTGTCCAGCCTCATGAAGGCCTTCCGCTAAAGCGATAGCAGCTTCGGTTGACATCCCTGTACTCCCGAGATACAAGCGTCTTAGCGTTGTATTTCTGGCAAGTGCAGACCTTAACGCGAGCACCCCTTCGACAGTGCCACAACAAGGATTGTTGCTCAGGTCCAAAGTGTCTAACGTTTCATTTGTTTTCTGGGGAAGCGAGAATAAGCGAGGCTGTCTAGCTCTTCTGACCACCAACCGATCCTCACTAAAGCTTGACCAATGCTCTGTAGACCGGTCGCGTCTATCTTGTTGTCGCTGAGGTTCAAAACTTTCAACGTCTTGTTCCGCTTTAGTACTTGAGCGATATATGTTACCCCGCCCTAATATTATGAGGTTAGAAAGAGGTGAGCATGCCGTAGAAATAGTCACTGACTCTGAGCTCGTTGCCTTTCACATCCAACGTTACTAAAGGACCTAGCTTTTCGGTTTCCAATGGTCGTCCTCGTCGCGTGTGAAGAGGGGACGTCGCTTCGGTTGATGCTCCATTTGTGATTTCATTAAGAACCATATCTTGATTGAGTCGCGTGAACAAAGCATTGCCATTCATAGGCTGCGTGGAAGAGGATGGACCAGCAACGTTGCTGTCTGGGTAATCCCGGATCATCAGAGCGACAGCTACAGCACCTGAAGGAGGAATTCTGTTCCGCCGTATGGAAAGATTTTTGACGTTCGAACGGCGCAAAGAATAGCCTGGCAGTAGAACGATCAGTCCATTAAACCAGAAATCTGCGAAATGAGTAGCATAGCCTACTTATCGCGTCCAAGCTAGCGGGACGAAGACTGCATCCATCCAATCTTAGAGTCTGTAGACCGGAAGGTTTGTCTTCCCCCTCAGGTGTCTCTTGAAGTAGACCTGCAGATGGCAAAGCGAAGCCTCGACGGACCAATTGCTCAACCTCTTCTACTTCTGCCTTCTCTGAAGTTTCTGGTTCTTCCGGAGCTTCGAAGATAATGTTTTTCTCTTTCAAAGGTGCAGCCATCAGAGCTTGTGCTATATATTCCGCCGACCGCTTGTCTATCAGGTTATCGGAAAGGTCCAGGAATCGCAAAGATTTCGCCTAAAGATGGATCGATTAATATCGAGCCTATCGAGCCATCAATTTCTGATCATGAGTCTCACCTTTCGTATATAAGCCGCAACCATCCGCCAACCTTGTGCTTTGATTTTCCTGTTCCCTGACAGACTCAGGTGTGGCAGCGTGCCCGAAATCAAAAGCGCGTGAAGTATTGGTTTTAGAGACTGTTATGACAAGAATAAGTTAGGGTAAGAAGCTGAAGGATTAGATGTGGGTATACCCACATCGTCGTGATCGATAATTCCGCCTTCTAATAACAACTTGCTCAATCCCCACTCTATGCCCAGTATATCCGAGAACGCTTCAGCAGAATACTTGTTGAGGGGCGGTTCAACGAGGTAGGTATTTGTAGTGGTCGATCCAGCGTTCGATGTAAGCGGTAGATGTTTAAGAGAAGGCGATCCAGATCGCCCGTTTGGTAAGTGCTGATAATGTAATGACTTCTCAGCAGCCATGACATTTCGCTTATAGGAAAAGCTTACAGCAAGAGCTTCTCGGATCCCTGAGCGGACCATCTCTTCGCGACCTTTACATGCACTCTCATATAATGCTATCAACTTCTGTTCCGTCCAGTAATCCTTTGTACCTATCATCTTGACTTCCTCGCTCTTCGTTCGTTCAATCTCATCTCGGTCAGATAAGACTTTATCGGACCAGGGTGCGTTTGTGGCGGAGATGGGATATGTGATGGACATGAGCGGGAGGATGAAAGATGCCTTCTTTAGGGGTTTGGTACCATCGAGAGGAAGAGGGGCTGAAGGAGAAGCCAGCGTGAAAGAAAGGGGAACGGTCGTAGGTTTGGCAGGGCTAGACTCCACACTGATTGATTTATCAGAGGTAGTACCATTCTTAGTGTTTGCACTTGGGACTTGAAATTTCCATGGTAATTGTATTGGCGAGATAGTGGCACCAGTAGCGTTATTAGGCTGAGCGGAAGTTCCCGAAACGAATTTCCCAAACCTTCCACCCCAACTGCCAACGACTGCTGCGGCTGCTCCTCCGACAGCACCTCCAATAACCCCAGCCCCCTCCATCACGCCGCTGGCAATGTTTCCAACTGGTCCGGCAGCGATTCCGTGCGCAGCCGCAGCGACTTGCCCGCTGCCGCCTGGAACTGCATAATCCAAGAATTTGGGATGTATAGAGCCAAGAGCGTCTCTGAGCTTCCCGCTAAATCCTGGTTTAACAGGTGGTCGAGGTGGTTTTAGAATTCCTTTCTTCGGTCTCACGATCTTGCGATGAGGGGATGGAGCTATCTTGACATCGTTTTCCTTATCTTGCGAATCCTCGTTCGATTTGACCTTGGTATCCTGAGCTGTGTCATCAAGCTCATCCGATTTCACTAGCACCAATGCTTTCTCGTCGACAGGATCTTCGGGAAGTAGAAATTGAGGTTCCTCAAGAAACTTCCTCTCCTCAGTCGGTGTGTCAACGACAGCGGTCTTGTCTGTCTCCAAGTCAGCCATGTCGTGCGATATACCACTCTAGCTGATCGGCTCAATGTATATGCTATTGTTCTTGTCTCGAGCGGTTATCTATGTGTTCATTTTCTAGTGTTGACTTCGTGATCTAGTCGTAGCTGATGTAGGTATCCGTGCGATGTCAATAGGAGTCGTAGAGTGGGCGGAATGACAACAATCAGAAAGGATCAGGACCATTCAAGCTCGCATCATCATCATCATCGACGGCGCCAGCTGCCTCCGCGTAAGAACAAGACACGAGTACCCGCCCTCGAAGCGTGGGGCCCAACACTAACAATCGGGGATCGGACGGGCACAGAGGTTCATGCAAGCATCAATGATGATGTGGGTAACGTTAAGCGGTACAGTAATATGGGTCATGTCACTATGTCTTGGGGTATTATTAGCCTTCAACCTTTCCTCTCCTGTCCTCAAGTCATGATCCATGGTTTGGGCAGAGTGTCCGAAAGCTCATATTGAGCGTAAACAGCGGAACCCTTTAGTCGTCCATACCGTACGGATACCGGATGGTCGTCCGCCGCATCCTGTAGATACAACGGACTCTGTTCAGTAGGATGTGCAAGTGCAGCAAATCACAACCACTTACCGCATGATCCGCAGCAGCTATACTAGCCAACGGGGTATGAGCTGAAAGACCTTTGAAATCTTCTCGCATAGTATAGCTCCAAGCGATGGTTCCTAGTAGTAGAGGAATCATTCCGGTAGATGCCACAACCGACTGCCTAGCAGCAAACAGTCCAGTCATAAAGATCTGGAGTAGCACGACTCCCCAGACGAGACGAGCGAATGTAGTAGGCCATGCATCGCCCGAAGATTCGTATGGGTTGACGAATACTGCAAGTTAGAATCAGTGAGTCAAGAACTGCCGCAAGTGACGATGTCTGTACTGCGCTCACCATAAATCAGCTTGTATTTGTATACGAGATCTAATCAAATGAGACATTAGCCCTTGATCCTGTTTGCCAAGGAAGCCCGACGACTTACAACCGAGTCCGAAGTAGATTGCGCCGAATATCAAAATCATAGGAGCAATCACCGAGTAATTTAAAGTGAGAATAAACACCATGATAGCAGGGGGGTAAACCATTCCGTAGTTGATTGCAGGTGGTGTATAAAGCTCGGTGTATTCTAAACGTCATCACCGTTAGCTCAACCCTCGATCCTCATAAGCATGTAGCATTGGCTTACCTCGGGGCGTCAACCTGAAGAAAACTCGGTAGATAGCAATAAAGAAGAGCTGTCCAAAGTTGAGCAGTTGGAAGGGCATGATACCAAGACCTTTGGACAGCTTGATCAGCCTGAGCAGCAGACAGAGATGTCAGATTTCACTTACCAGACAAAATCACATAGGATGTGGAGAAAGCTCGGGCATTGTTTTGCGTCAACGCGGCTGCTAGACGACGGGGGATCTGAGTCACGACAAGCTTGGTTAGTGGAATGAGCCTCCGTAGCCCTCGCGTCGATTACTGACCTTTTCAGGTGAACCAGCCAGATCGAGTAGGAGATTTAGGAGAGAAGAAACGAAGAGGAATACGAGGAGGACGGTCACGATCAGGAACAATGTGTACCTAGAGCAAGCGATACATCGTCAATAGGTTTCAAAATCAACCCTGCTCCCAATTACCTACTTCTTCAAGATCGAGGTCGAGATCTCCGATTTCGATCGGAAACCCTGAATATAGCACAGCCATTCCAATAGATAAGGGAGTGCGGCGTTGAAAATGATAACTGCAGTAGAGGGCAAGGTGGTCTGAACCAGAGCAGCGATCAAAGGCGATCTTTCGATCAAATCTGCCAGCCATGGGGCAACTCTGCTGATCTCCTCGTATGAAAGAAGGGACGCCAAAGCAGAGACAGGCGCTGATATCCAGAACTTGTCAGCGCGATCATTTGTTCTGACCAAGTACCGACACTCACGAATCCACAAGAACAACCCGGCAACCATGACAAGGGTGATGATGACCCCTCGGATGACATGTTCCCGATGAGTCATTCCCATGTTCTTCCAAACGATATCTTCGGGATCGGGAGCGAGCGTTGTTCGACATTCGGAATGTTCTGGGAAATGGACGACCTGTGATGCGAATTCCTATAGTTGCCCAATCTCAGTAAGATGTGTCAAATCTTCTTGTGAACGACTTACAGCGTCTCGGATGTTCTCGAATGTGACGAATCCTTCTTCAGTGGTATGCCACGCCTTGTGTCCTTCCAGCAGTATCTCAGAACCGTTGTGTGTCGCTTCTAGTCCTCGATCTTCAGGACTCGAATCTCCACTGTGCGCGCCAGCTCCGTGAACCTTTCTGAGTGCTTGAACTTTCGCATCGGCTGCATCGAACTTGTCTTGCCAGTAATCGATCGCGTCGACCTTTTCTCCTAGCATTGGAACAGCCTTCTGTAAGGTCGATCTCGGAATTCTGGTGCTTGGTCTTTCACCGGATGAACCGTTCTCAGAGATTCCTTCTATGGGAGTTCGAGATTCTGCATTGCCACTTTCTAGATCTTCCGTCGCCAAAAATGCAGGAGGTACGCTGGTTGAAGGCAAATCGTGTTCCCTCCTGACTTCTCCCCAATTGGGTTCTTCCGACAAAGCGAGACCAATCTCCGGCGTCTTTGCAGGCATCCTACTGCTAGATCGGCTCGGCACCCTGGAAGGCCCATTCCCATCTAGATCCAAGATTCCGCTCCTTCCATCCGTCTCGCTCTGCTCCTCTTCTTCAGGTAGCCTAATGTGCCCCAATCCCTTGCCTCCTCTGTATCTCCACCATGCCTTCTCCAATCCGCGCATGGCCACCTCTCTCTCTTGTAGAGCCGTTCTCAATTCCCTCCCTACATTCTTGACCATCCTGATACTCTCTACCTTCCAACCACAATCATTCTCGAAATACTCCCGAAGCTTTTGGTCATCCCTTAGATGCTCTGGGATCGCCGAAACCAGAACCGTTCGAGCAGGAACACTTCCCTTCCTAGCTAAAGCGAATGTCTGACGCCTAGCCAAAAATCGGTGGAAATTCTTGTGCAGCATGTAGAGAGCGAGGATGGAGAAGAAATAGACGAAGAGGAGGTGTAGACCGATTGTTGTTTGTGGATCGATCACGAGGTCTAGGAGGGTAGGATTCGTTCGGACAGGGGTGGTACCGTTTCGATCCGCTCGATGATGATGTTGCTTGCTGAAAGTGGTGTACAAATTCGAATTGTCGGTATCGGTATCGTTTTTGGGGGGCGGTAAATCATCATCGGTCGATCCGTTCCGCTAGATGGACAAGGTCGATGAGCCGGAAGTCGGTTTGGTGAGTGAGCGATTCTGCTTACTGTTAGGTTGACCGGGACCAGGATTAGTATTGCAGCACCAGCACACATCGAGAAGAAGAGGAAAGCCGTCTTCATGAAGTCCAGGAGCTATGGGGTTCTCAAATGCTCAGCAATCGCTCGGCCATCGCCTTTGCCGTATACTTGGGCTCACCACTACCGCATCCAGCCCAACCGTTCTGATGAGCATTCCATCACTGACACTCCATACAGGTTTAACCCATCCTAAGAAACCTTCATAGTCTTCTGAAGGATCTCCCAGATCTTTCGCTATATGACATGACACAACATCAATCAGTCCAAACTTTCTGTCCAAGAGGTGAAGAACAAACAGTACGAACACTTCAGCAAAGCTCTCCCCATGTAGACTCTTCTCCATCTTCTGCGTAGAATCTCAAATGTCAAGAGAGAGAAAGTTCCTAAACTCAAAGAGAGCAATAGTTGTGTTCGAAACCACGGTCCTAATCAAACGATTTGCAGATGAGAGGGTCAAAAACTGCTCATTCCCATCGAGTGCGATTGATTAGCTTACCGGTGTAATCTCCTGTATGTCGAGATAACAACGAATGAAACATATCAACATGAAATTCCGAGAATACGGCTACACAGTAACGAACGAGTAGGTCCTGTGCCCGGTGGTAACCCGGATCCAGGTGCGAGATTGCCCTCATGTAAGATATCCATTCCGCTCGATCGACTGCTCAAAGCTACCAAGTCTAAATCCCAGCTCTTGCTGATTGATGAGACTATCTATAGACTCTATATCCAATAGATGATCTGGTAGAGCCTACGTGCAACCAAAGCCAGTTGCGGGTCCTTGTAAGTGAGGCAGGCGGAGAACTTGGACATGATCAAGTTGCAAGTCGCAAGTCGAATGTCGTCAGAGCATCCCACATTCGCGTCGCGGTTGAGCATATTCCCCGGGCACGATTTATGCCCGGACATCAGGAGCCTAAAACCGGATCTTTTCAAAAGTGTATCAAACCGTTCTGAACGATTAACTCTCTTGTTACATGCTACATCGTGTATCCGCTACGCTCGTTATTGTTGTACAGAAACTGGTCTCACCAAAAGCCCACTTGAGACGTCATTACAGCCAAGAGAAAGCGATCTCCGAGAAACCCACAGAATGATCCCGTATTTCCCAATCCCGCCAACCCCGATCTAAACTATCCACCCGATTAATCCTCCACCTCCCACAACGATAATGGCCAGAATAGCCATCGCAAAGATCGCACTTCGACTGATATCTAATCCTGTAGGTGAATGAACCGCTGCGTTCGATTGCACGGCTGGGCTAGTGTTGATCGTTCGGGAATCGGATGTGGTAGAGGGGGAAGAGATGGTGCTCGTAGCGATCAAAGTCTGGGTATTGGTTTGAGTGGTCGTGGTTCTTGCTGTTACGAGCGCGGTGGACGTAAGGCTTTCGCTCAACCTGTGTCAATCGGGGTAGTCGTATCAGTATCGTCCTTATTAATGGATCCCTTCATGTCAAGCTGGCCAGCTGAACTTACACACTCCTGGGATTCGTGAAACCCGATACAAGCTGACGATCAGTCTTCGTTCTCTCGTATACCGAGCTGGACCGAACTCACGACATCAAGGGATTCTGTACCGCATAATTCTTGCAAAAGTCAGCCAAATAGTTGCCTGCCGATTCGCTATCCGCTGCCTGTCCATATGCGAACCACAAAACATACGACAAGAATGATCAGTCTTGTCGCTCGGTGCCAAGAGAACAGGGCCGGAAAGGAAGATAAGGACGTACGGGACATCCGGCGTTCAAACAGAGGACAAGCGACTTGAGGATGTTCCCATCGTTACACCTGCATCCTACGTCTGTTTTCTCGCACGAGCTCTGTGAGAGATTAAATTTCGGTAGGAAGCGACATGGTAGACAAGTGGGACCGAGTCAGCGCATTGATCGTGTATGATTTGATATTTTTGAGGCCAAAGGACCTCTGCATACTTACGGGTAAAGTACTCATCGTCGACATGCAGGGAGTGACACATTCCGGTAAAGACTGTCGGTTTGCTAAGCCTGCCTAGAAGGACCAAAGGGGTTCAGGGTGGGTTTCTAAGCTATTGAGATGGCGAAGGAGATCTCACGGCTTTGATAGAAGTGGCCAACAAAAGGGAAAGGATGACGCCGAAGACGAAAGAACGCATTGTTGCAAGTAGACTGCAAAGGTGGTAAGACTAAGAGAATGTGGTCGATAGTATCAAGTGTGCAGATGCAAGTGAGCAAGTGAAGGAGAGTCGAAGAGTATTATTATGAAGACATGAAGGTACAACAACAAAATCCAAGATCTGTGGAGTTTCGCTATTTCCGTTGTTGACTATTTGAACCTCTCCACGGTCGTCCCATTTCTGATGGAAGATAACATTCCTTCCTTCTCCCCGTCGGATAAAGCTGCACGAGACACTTCCTTTGTAGATCGCGATCAGTCCCCTGACTCCCTTCCTTTAGCGGCGACGTGCGACGGTCTCATCAGTTCACAGCGAGACAGACAAGTGCGAGAAAAGAAGAGACGGAAACGTGGGACAAGGGGTTCGGTCGGTTGTTCGTTGTGGTGTGAGAAGAAAGAGAAGGATCGCACTTCGCAGCGAGACAGCGTGTGGTGAGGGTATGATGCTGATGATCGGCTAAATGACGAGAGAACTCGGGGTGCTTCGGTCCCGTCGGGGGGAATGGAACGGTTGAAACACTACGCCCCCGCGCGCTCGTCAAAGGGCGATCTGGGCGCTTAGGGCAGATCAGTTGCGTGTCACGTTGCACAATTGGCATAGCAATCAAGGTTCACCAGGTGAAATGTTTCCCGTGTTGAGCCGCGATGCCTTCCATCACCCGGTCCAAGGCGAACCTCGGTTTCAAAACAATCCCGACGTCACCCATCACCCATCAGACGTTTCACCACCAATGGAATCCCCCTGATTTTCACAACCCAAGATAAGCAGAACATTCTCCGTCATTTCTGGCAAAAGAAGAAAGCTAGAATGCGAAACATGTATTATATCATCATTCGATCTACAAATCGATCGATCGCCCACTACCAAGACAGGAAAACAGGAAGATAATCGGTCGGGATATCTAGGAGTCGTTAAACGGCGTTGAGCCTTCAGTCGTACGAAAGTCCAGAGGAATGAACGTTTCGTTTATAATGCGTAAAGAGATAGGATCAGGGCAGAGTCCTAACCCGATGTATAATTGTTTTTTATTGTTGTCAAGTGTTTACGTGTTGCTGGTGATCCCTCCAGAAACGACCATATCGCCTTCAGGGGAATCGGCGTACTCCTCGACAGAGTCACATGTGCAGATGAGATGAGTGTCACCGTAAGCTGGAAGTGTCCAATCGGATTAGCGCTAGCCATGCGTGGTGCGCCATTTCGACGTGTTTCGTGACTCACCATCGTCAATCCTGGTAACCGTCGTCCAAAACTTGTTCTTCCTCAAGTTAGGAATGGGATAAACAGCCTGGGCCTTGGTGTAGGGCCTAATGAAAGTCAATAAAAGAGTGTATCAGAAGTCATCCTCGATCGGCAGCTGATCCATCTCCGACTCACTTGTCCCATTCCTCCGCAGTCAACACAGCAATAGGATGAGGCGCATTCTTGATGACGTTGTTATCCCTAGGTTGCTTTCCGCTAGCGATCTCGTCGACTTCTTTTCGGATGCTGATCATCGCATCGCAGAACCTATCGAGTTCCTCCTTGGATTCGCTTTCCGTAGGCTCGATGAGCATTCCCGTAGGGATGGGCCATGAGACCGTAGGAGCTATCAACCGGTGTAGATTGAGTCAGAAGTTCAACGCAACCACGACAAGTCGGCGCTCGACTTACGATGGAAAGAGTAATCTTGCAACCTCTTTGCAAAGTCCATGACCTTCAATCCAGCCATCTTGTCAAACTCGGCGAAATCGATCAAGCACTCATGCGCGACCCTTCCGTTCTTGTTGCTAAACTTGACAGTGTAGTGACCTTCCAATCGCTTGGCGATATAGTTGGCGTTCAACAAGGAAAGCTTGGCCGTATCGGTCAATCCCTTTCCACCCAACATCTTGATATACGCCCAAGAGATGGTGGTGATGGAAGCCGAACCCCAAGGAGCGGCGGCGACGGCTTCGATAGCCTTCTCACCTCCACACTTGATCAGGGGGTGTCCGGGAAGGAAGGGAGACAGGTGAGCACGGACACAGATGGGTCCGATACCAGGTCCACCACCTCCGTGAGGAATACCGAAAGTCTTATGCAAATTCAAGTGACAGACGTCGGCACCGACGGTACCGGGGTTGGTCAATCCGACCTGAGCGTTCAAGTTGGCTCCATCGAGGTAGACCTGTCCACCGTACTGGTGAACGATGTCACAAGCCTCTCGAACACCTTCCTCGAAAACTCCAAACGTGGATGGGTAGGTGATCATTGCAGCAGCAAGGTTATCCTTGTGTTTCTCAGCTTTAGCCCGCATATCGGCCAAATCCAGAGATCCATCGGGAAGGGTCTTGACGGCGACGACCTTCATTCCGGCCATGAAAGCAGAAGCCGGGTTGGTTCCGTGCGCACTGACGGGGATCAAACAGATATCCCTCTTGCCCTCGCCATTGGACTCTAGGTAAGCCTTGATCACGCACAGTCCAGCGTATTCACCGGACGCTCCCGAGTTGGGTTGCAAGCTAGTAGCGTCGAATCCAGTGATGAGGGAAAGATCATCTTCCAACTCCTTGATGACGGAAGCGTAACCTTGGTTCTGCTCGACGGGAGCGAACGGGTGAATCCCCCCGAATTCTTTCCAGGTAAGGGGCGTCATGGAGGAGGTCGAGTTGAGCTTCATCGTACACGATCCAAGAGGGATCATTCCATGTACCAGAGAAAAGTCCTTCTCCTGCAAGTGCATCAAGTAACGCATCATCTCAGTCTCCGATCGGTGCGTGTTGAACACGGGTTGGGTGAGGAAACTAGTCTGCCTGCTCAATTCTGCTGGAGCAGTCGCGATGGAGTTGGACATGGTGGTCTTGGTGAGAGAAAGCGATCCACTAGCCAAGCTGGACAAGCTGTCGGGGGTGAAAGCCTTGCCTCCGGCAACAGCCACGAAGACGTTGGTGATATCGGTCAAGTCGAGCAATCCAACGCTCTCATCGAGAGTAACACCGACGCTCTTCTCGTCAACCTTCCTAAAGTTGATCCCCTTCTTGACAGACTGAGTATGAACGGCCTCGGCTCCTCCAAACTTGCTCGCGTCAATGGTCAAGGTATCGAAAAAGTGACCGTCAACGTTGGTGATGCTGAAACCGGCACTCTCCACAACGTTCTTCAGGACGGCGGTCATAGCGTTGACCTTTCCGGCGATCTGACGAAGCCCGTCAGGCCCGTGGTAAACCGCGTACATAGCTGCCATGTTGGCCAACAATGCTTGACTGCATGGGTCGGATGAGCCTCGATAACGCGCACAAGCAAGCGCAGCAACTCACGCAGTACAGACGTTCGAGGTAGCCTTCTCTCGTCGAATATGCTGTTCACGAGCTGAACCCCGATTTTCAGATCAATTCCCGTCCGTAAGCCGGCGATACATCCAAGACTTACTCTGCAGTGCCAACCTATACGCCTTCTCCCCTCTCGTATCCCTACTAACCCCCACAAGCCTTCCAGGCATCTTCCTCTTCAACGCGTCCGTACAAGCAAAGAAAGCGGCATGAGGTCCCCCGTACCCGGCAGGAACTCCGAACCTAGCCGAGTTTCCCAGAACGATATCCGCTCCCCATTCACCGGGAGGTTTGAGCATCGTCAGCGCCAACAAATCCGTAGCAGCGACGACCTTGATGTTATGAGATTTAGCGACTTTGGCGAGCGAATGCCAATCCTTGATCCCTCCGTTGACGTCTGGGTACTGGACCATGATCCCCACGCAATCCTTCCCGACCTGAGCCAATTTCGTCTCCAGTTCCGAATCCTTGACGACGACCACATCCATTCCGAACCCCTTGCTCCTGGTCCTAAGGACCGCGAGGGTCTGGGGAGCGACGTTTTCGGAGACGATGAATACCTTCCCCTTTGCGGTTGGACTGGCGGATTTACTGGAAGTCGCTAGACACATGGTCATGGCCTCTGCGGCGGCGGTGGCTTCGTCCAAGAGGGATGCGTTTGCGATGGGAAGACCGGTGAGGGAGGTGATGACGGTCTGGTAGTTTAAAAGGGATTCCAGACGACCTGCCAATTATGATGGGGAAATCAGAAAGGTCCGGGTGGTAAGGCTATGTATGTGGTCTTACCTTGAGATTGCTCAGGACTATATGGGGTGTAGGCGGTGTACCAAGCGGGGTTTTCGAATAACTGGAAGTTGACTGTTTAGATGGTTTCTTCCTCGCGAACCCTTTCCCGGACGACTTACATTCCTCTGAATGACAGGGGGTACGATAGCGTTATGATATCTATCCCATCAAACTCGATCATCAATTCCGATCCCCACCGATCGCTATACCGACCCACTCACCCCATTCCGATATAACTCTTGACGAGTTGATTCTGCTCTGCCAACCTCTCCGCCCTTCTCATAAACTCCAATTCACTCAGAGGTTGGATATCCTTATCGTCCAGCTCCTTGATCCTGATGTTCTTGGGTACGGTTTCTCCCACAAAGGCCTCCATGGATTCGTACCCGAGGAAACTGAGCATAGAGTCTACATCCTTTTCACGAGGCCCGATATGACGTGGAGCAAAAGTATCGAGCGGTTTGAAGATCGATTCGGCCGAGTGAGTGGGGGGGAAGAGGGCGGAATGAGCGGTAGAGTTGGGAGAGATCGCGGTGGTTGAGTGATTCCTTGTATCGAGGAAAGAGGCTGGGGTGGAGGTACAGAGGGATCGGGAAGTGAGGGAGGGAAGGGGCTGGATTCGCGATCGGAGGTGAGCACGAGCGAGGGTCGAGGTACGTGCGATGATGGACCTCATCGTGGACTATGTGGGTGGGTGAGAGAGAAGGAGCGAGGTGTGTAAGTGTGAGTTGCGATTTGAATATGACGACGTGACAAAGGCGAAGATGAAGATCGAACACTTATACACTTACCTCGTTATGTATCAGAGCGATACTTCAAGCTGAAGATGGAAAGGACGTGATGTGGTAGCGATAGTAAAGTGGAATGATGAATATTGTCTATGCGCGATGACTACAAAGAGGTCGCTATATACAACAGAGTGCCCTACTTTTCCGCGATGTGCTGTCCGTCAAACCAACGAGTCCAGCTGATTGGGTGACGGTGACGGTCGCAGTGTGCGAAGTGCGAGACAACGAGTCCAACTGGAACAACTTGGAAATCCGACGAGCAGAGTAGAACCGATCTTGCCTGAATATTGGAAAACCAACGCCAAGCACGGTCAGGGCGGGCAGCTATCGCGGATACAAATAGCACCTTATCTAGCCCGACGCGTAACTCTATTGGAAAACGTTACAGATAACGACCCGTGGGCCCACGTGAGTGACTAACGGGCGGTCAGAAGGGGGTGTACCGCGGTTCACACCGGGGTCGTGGTGAAACGTCAAATGGGATCATCATCGTCGTCATCATCGACATCATCATTATGATAGTAATACGGTCAAGAAACCAATCGTAAGAGCTCGTGTATCGTCTCGTTCATGCAGCAGAATCAGAAACCCTCCAACCACGTTGACGACTCTCATCATACTACTCAGAGAGCGGCGATGAAGGCCAAAAGTCCAGCCATAAGACCGGTGGAAGGCAAAAGCATGGACCCAGCTCCGGTAGAGGTGGCAGCGGCGACGGCGCTGGTAGCAGACTGAACCCTGGAGGAAGCGTCGGACATGGCGCTGTTGATGATAATTGTTGTATGAGATGTCTGATCTTATGTCGGTCGTGATGGGGTAGGATACTCACCTGCTCAATCCGTTGGCAGCGGCAGAAGAAGCGCTAGCAGCGACCTGTCGTAGTGTATCCCGGACATATAAAATATCAATCGCCGTACCTCCCGGCACATTCAAGACACTCACGGAAGAAGCACTAGCAGCCAAAGACTCGGAAGCAGAAGAAGCACTGGCACTATCCATAACAAAACACAAAAACGAATGAGCTGCCTATCATCAACGCGACTCGCTCAACTTGACACTTACACGACCTGAGAAGTGACCGAAGCGGCACTACTACTAGCGCTACCCAAGACCGAGCTCAAAGAAGAAGCGCTCGATTCCGCAGCGGCAGAAGCGGGGTCGACAGAGGAGAAGGAGGTGACGGTGGTCTCTACCGAAGTGGTCGCGGTCGCGATGGTGGTAGCGTAGACGGTGACGGATTCGGTGAGTGCGGATGCGGCGGAGGAGGTGATCTGGGGAACGGCGGTCGTGGGTCCTCCTTGAGAAGCACACTGGGTTGTGAACAGAGATCATTGAGAGTTTCAGTAACAGAGTTCGCACGTGGGATGAGTCAATTTACTCACGTAAGCGGCGACGAAACCTTGAGCCCTGGCCAGTTCCATGGGACACTGATCGTTCAAACAACCAGTGACAGCCGCCAGAGCGCTGGTGCTCCTACAGAGACAAGCGACATCACTCTTATCGGTACACTCTGGTCTGTAATATCATCACATATACGAAAGGCCGTATGGTGATCAGTAGATGCTCGAAAGAGGAGCTGATCGATATGAACTCACGCGTTGTAAGGTGCAACGGCAAAACAGTTGTTGAAACAGGCAGGAGGGGTGTCTTGACGAACGACCAAGGCCTGTGTTCATTCCGAAGGGAGGTGTAAGCAATGTCGTTTTCAGCAAAAGAACGAGAAACGACTTACGGAAGCCAAAGGGATGGAGATGAGGGTAAGAGCGGCGAGGGAGAAACGCATTGTTTATAAGTTGGTTGGGTTTGTAAGGGTAAGAGTTGAAGAGGATTGAAAGGACTAGGACGTTAGGGTTCGTTAAAGATTATGGAGAACTGGAATACGCTTGAGAGAAAGAGGAAGGAACGGTTGAGGAGACTGAGAGGGCAAGGATACATATGGTTGTAGGTATTTATACGAAAATCAGGTAAAGGACTTCAACACGGCCAGCCATCTCTGTCCGAAAAAAAGCCTACAGAACCCTCAACAAGCTGTACCAAAGCAGGAAACACACGAGAAAACGTTGAAAGAAGATCAATGACGCAATGCACAGTGTCAATGGATGATCACTGATCACTGCACTGACACGCGATGAAACGTTCACACCAAGGGCTCGCGCGGGAAGAGCACAGGAAAGTCGCGTTCGTTTCAGGTTGAAACGGTTCTACCCCTGACGCCTCTGTGAAGCTGAAGCGAGAAGGAACGCTTCTTTAGAAACGCTTCTTTAGGTGACGACGACCATCAAAGGAAGGAAGGTGCACAGTTCAGATGTCGTCGTAAAGTTCGACCGAAAGCATATCTCTGGCCTCTGGCACATGGAAGACTTCGTTTTGCGTGCCATCAAAAATCCATGTGCTACCTGTCTCGAAGCTATGCATCAGAACGACCCTTGTTTACAATGTCTCTCTATCGCTATTCCACATCATCGCCCCCATCCCCTTCTCTTCCTACTGCTTGATCACTCAGAACGCCTGCTACCTTTCCGGCCATCAAGTTCGAATTGGAATGCAGACCAACCGCACTCCCAGAACTAGTCGTCCTAGACAAGACGGGTGTCGTTCCGGAAAACGTCCTACCGAGAGCAGGGAAGAATCCCCGCTTCATTCCGTTCCCTACGACGGATCGATCGTTCAGACCGGGTGACAGCTTCGGTATCACATCGTTCGACAGAGGCGTAACGGCACTGGACCGGACCGTGACGGTTTTCAAGCTCAGTTGACTGAAAGGACCCAAAGATTGAACGTCTTGTAAATTTGGAACATCCATCAACTCCTCCTGAGGATCAAGGTCTTCCTCCGTCTTGACTCTCATTATGGCCATCTTCAACTCGACCAAATCATGTTCCACATCCCCCAATCGTCTCCCAAAATTGGTCTCCTTCACCCGAGATCGTTCCCCCTTGACAAACGATTCTGCCAACTCCATAGCCATATCATCCGGATTCAGAGTGAGGACGGTCTGATGGCCCTTTGACGCTCGATCGTCGTCCGCCAAAGCGATTTCCACTTCAACTCTAACGTCTTCTATAACATCATGGATCCCGTCCAATACTGTCTGAAGAGACGCTTGATGGCTAGTAGCAAGTGATCGACAATCGCGTCTTAGATTGACAAGTGAGATAGCGCAATCATGTAATGCCTTTTGTGTCGACAAGTAATGGGGGATACGATTTTGGAGCTGTTCCAAAAGGGTGGTCAGTCTAGGTGACGGCTGAGATTTGCGGACGTATGAGGTGTCTAGTAAGAATGGGTCCGTTGTGTCCTTTTCTGTTTCTACATCCAGGCTGATTCCGATGGCATTATGAACGCCTTCATCCTCAAAGTCCTCACTATCCTGATGATTCTTACTCGGTGAAGCCACCTCAAGTTTGTGCGACACACCCTCGTTGGCAGGAGGAGTCGGAGATACGAGAGTGACTGGTGTGTCGCTTACGGGACTTGATGGTCCGTCTTGTCCTATCACTTCGGTCATGGGAAGCTTCCCATCCGGTAACGTCGAAATCAAAGTCAATCGCTCTTTTTCCAAAACCACATTCCGCCGGGTTTCCCGCTCCAAATCAGCTGTCAAGCTGCTGACGATTTCCTGTGCCAAGAGTATCCGACCTAGACTACTGTTAACATCCAACGTCCGTCCTTTTGTTCGAGCAGGAGAATCGCCGTTGAATTCGCCGTTCGCCTGGGACCCGCTGGCATCGGCTGACTCGATGAGGTTTTCGTTGTTCTCCTTGAAGAGTTGAACACCGGATTCAAGCATATCCCATAGCAATGATAGCCGTTCCTCGGAAGCATAATCATGAACAGGAGGGGCGCCTAGCATCGAGGATAAACTGGTGGACGACGCAGAAGCACCGTTTCCGCCTAGACTGTTTAATCGGGCTGGGTGTCGAGTAGGGCTCGAAGCGAATCTAGAGGGCTGGACAGGCCCAATCACGTTCAAACGGGTTCGTTCTCGTCTCACTCTCTCCGTCCATCTCTTGCCTTCCTCACTCCGCCTTTCTTCTCGTTCCAAAGCTTTCATCCGGAGTCCAACTTCCCTTCGCCTCCCAAATGTTTCTCGTTCATAACCTTCCGCAAGCTCATCAATGGCCGAGCGCAACTGCTTCGACCGGCTTTCTTCTCGAGCCAACATCGTTTGTGAAGAGAAAAGTTGAGCACGTAGATGTGATATCGTTTGCGACAAGCGGTTGTTGGCCGTTTGCATGTGATCATGCAGTTGTTGCGTTGTCTTTTGAGTGAACGCCCTGTATATAGTTGTTATTATCAGCGCGAAACTATCATATAGAAGCGTCATACTGACATATATCGCTCAACTACTTTACCGGCGCCAAAATTATCCGCTTTGATCAATTCCACTTGCGTCAACAGGTTTGCCGATACCTCCCGTGCCGCGGCTGCCTGCTTTTCAGCCACAATCTTGGCTCCCTTGATCTCCTCGATCGCCATACCGAGCTCAGCGACCTTGGCTTGCGACTCTCCTAATGCTGTTTCGAAATCTGATACCAGGCGATGTAAACCTTTGATCCCCAGCATAATGTTTGAAGGGGTGGAGGGAAGGCTGGAGTGATCAGATGCGAAAATAGCAGAACTCGACGAGCTCATCTCGATATCTCGGCCCGCCAGTTTCAGATCTGCTTCCAGATCCGAGGGGCCGCAAGCAGCGGTATCCATGGGCGAGTCGACACGACTGGTAGGTGCTGAATCCTCGTACTGCTTCAAAGCTAATTTTGTGATCCTCAGTTCCTCCTCAACTGCTATCCGCCTTGTTTTCTGCTCCTCTTTTTCTTTCTCGCATGAGACAAGTCGGTCTTTCCATTCCTGTAAAAGAATCGCTATATTATCACGTTCCTTCTTGTAGGCTGAAGCTTCCGCTTCCCTGGTTGCAATGATTTTTTGGGAAGTTTGATATGCAGATGATAGATGGTCCAATTTTGAAGACAATCTCCTGTGAGCTAATGTCAATTCGGACAGAGCTTGAGCATCTGTAGACGGGAGAGCTGATTGTTGAGATGATTTGCTGTGTACGAGATCCAGATCTCAGTTTTCATTCCGAATGGACAGGCTCTTATCAAGCTCTTTTACCTATAGCTTTGTAGCTCCAACTTCAAAGCTTCCACTTCTCGCTGGATCCTCTCCTTCTCTTCTTTGATCAACATGGATTCCATAATCTTGCTTTGCAGCTGCATAGAGCTCGCATGTGACGAGTGCTGGAATTTCCGCAGCGACGTTCTGAGTGAGGCCAGCTCCGATAACAATGGATGGTCGTAGTCGTCTTTGTCATACGAAGATGACATTAGACCAGGCCCAATATCACTGTAAGATTTCGCCGGCGAACTGTATCGCATCGTAGGCATGTTACTGGCTGATCTGCTTCGCTCTTCTTCCGAGCTTTAATATGTTCAATCTTCCATGCCTGAATGGCTGCCAGATTCAGAGAATTCGTGAGCTATGATGGAGAGCAACTACGTCTTGGCTCGTCTCCGTCAAATATGTGGTGTATCTCTATGGCAGATGGCAGATAGGATAAAGACCGGTAGGTGTATGGCTGCTATGCGAATTCTACAATCTTGAGCGCTCGAGCACAAGACAATCAGGTCGCGTTACGCTCGGTAGCAAATCCCCACGAGACTGCGGGTGTTTATCTTTTGACCGGTCATGCCGGTGAATTGATTGATGTCGTTACAATGCGTTTACAACTGAGCAACACGAGCAATGCACTATTTGCCTCTACTACCTCACACCGTTCGACAGAGCTGGCCCGCACTGTACTGTCGACCGGGCATCTCTTGTACTGTCCATACTCCCGACGTCCGGTCGCCTGATGCCGTGACTGCCCTTCGACCTTTGTCCTCCGGCGTGGTGATAACAACGCTTTGACCTGGACTTTCCGGAAGGAACGGATGCAAGTATTCGTACGGTATCATCTTCATCTCGCTAGTCTGCATACTCTGGCACTGAGCTCCTTCTGGAGTATGGGCGACCAGCTGGAACGGTTGGCCATTATATCTACCGTTGTCGAACCGCTGTTGCCCGTATGGATTGTATACGAGAGAGTCGCCAACCTTGATCAAGATTCGCTCTAGGCCTCTAGACCAGTTCGGATCTGGGATTAGAAAGTGAGCTTCAGCCTTCGCGCTCAAGAAAGACTACGCATACTTACCGAGACTGGGAGCAGCAGCGGCACCAGCGTAAGAGTTAATCATGGGCGTGCTGCCGCCACCATAACCATTTGGTTGACCATATGCCGGGCGACCAAACGGAGTTGCAGCGGTCGGCTAGGTACAAAGAATCAGCTCTTCTAGCAGATGTACGTGAGGCTCGAAAATTCAGAACGTACATATGCCGGAGTTCTACCACCCATGAATGGCGTTTTACCACCCTGAAGTCAGATTTCGCGCGTGAGCTTTTGGTCACGCTGATGTACCGAATTGTAACTCACATCAAACGGCGTCTTTCCGCCACCGAAAGGAGTTTTTCCTCCCTGAAAGATCGTAATACGTGTTAAACGGCATTCCTGATGAAGATAACGTATCTCATGCTGTCACTTACATCGAATGGCGTCTTTCCACCACCTCCGTACGGAGTAGCCGCTCCCAGATAAGGAGTAGCGGCTCCCTGAGTAAATATGTGATTGAGCAAGAAGGTTGAGCAATCGTATGCGTGATGCGTTACTTACCAAAGCATAGGGATTCGCGGTCTGACCGCCAGCGAAGGGATTGGCAGTCTGGCCGCCAGTATTGTAGGGTGCCTGAATATCAGCAAACGCAATTGGTCAGCTGATTCTATGAAACTAATTCCCAGCATTTCGAGGCTTACAGCGTAGGGAGTCTGACTGAAGGGGTTTGCGACCGGCGCGTAGGGATTTTGCCCCTGGAAGCGAACGAGTTAGCCATTGGCGAGCGGACTGAAGCACAAAGAAACCCACGGGTGCAGATGGGGCGTAGGGGTTGGACGCTGCGGGTGCCATCTGATAGGCGCCGACCTTTTTTTCTTCCAAAGCAGACACGACCTGGGTGCGAGGGCTTATCGAATAATGTGACAAATTAACGAACCGAAAAGATAGCAAGTCGCTTGAAGAAGTTAGGCTCACTCTTTTTTCTTGAGAGACGCTATTGGTACTGTAACGACCTTGTTATCCGTTTTGAGCTCCACCCTCGCGTTGTCTCCCTGCGTATCCTTGATGATTCCCTGAAGACCCTTCTTTGTTCCTTTGACGATAACGACATGGGTATTTATCAAGTGCCGCCGATTTGCTGCTTGTGGACCAGTGATGATAGGCGCTGCTTGATTCAAGCTTGGGTCTTGCTTTTTAAGATCAGGCCCGCTTTTCGTGGTCACTCGTTCGTCGATTGGGCCAAGGTTCTTGCTTCTCACCACAAATACTCCGCTATTTTCTACGATGTCTCGACTGTGTAAGAAAGTGAAGAGACCTCGATAGACATGCAAGACCAATCCTTTCCTATATTCTCCCTCGACCTCTTTCATTTGATCGCCCATTCGGAACTCGCGATCCTTGTGGTCCATACCGACCGTTCTTCGACTCATCTGAATGGGCTGCTTGGTGATTTGATGGGGTCTCACGGAACGAATTGAGCCATTCTGGTCCACGACCTTGAAGCCATCCCTCTCCGTTTGGAAGATGACACCGACAGTCTGCGCGTCAATCGTAACGAGATCATGGAGCTCGAAGTTACCGACTCGATTGTTGAGCGCTCCAATCGTTGCAGCTTCCCGTAGATCTCGCGAGAACGCTTTGACTTCCTTCTGCGATAAGTCTGAGAAGAAAGTCACAACGTTCTGATCGACGCTCAGCACCATACCGGTGTCGTTGACGTTGACTCCCTGCATGACTTTGACGTGATCTCCAACCCTAAAGATTTTGCGCACACTTTTTGCTGGCAATTCAATCAACTGATCTTCATGATTGCCATGCAATTCTCTTGATGGGAACCGAACCAGCACAACCTCTCCAGTAACGGTCTCGACCACCCCCTTCAAACCTGCCAACTCTCCTTCTGCCGCTTCAATCTGGTCACCTGGACGGATGTTACTACCAGCAGTCTTCTTTGCCGCCTCCGCAATAGCATCCAAGTTGAATTTACTTAGAGTCTCTCCATGGTCTGCATTGTCTCCTTGGAACTTTGCGATTTCGTTTAATGTCGGATTGATGTTCTCTGTCAAGATGGAAGCAACTGGATACTCTTTGTCCAAAAGACCTGCTTGAGTGAATTCTTCCCCTTGGAAAAGATATCTATCAGCCTCCTGCCTGAAGGCACTTCTGCCGTACACCTCTGCGATAGTATTTGGCCGAAACAAGCTTTGAGTTGGCCGGCTGGCTAATGTGTTTGCTTTCCCTTGCTTCCGCTTCTTCTCCTGCTGGCTCCGTTCTGGATTGTAATCGATCCTTGGTACCAGGAGGACCGCTACAGTCTGTCCATCTCCCATAATCTCGACGATTTGTGCAAGATCGCCGGTGTACTTTCCTCGCTTGATGCGGACCCACATGTTACGCTTCGGGGTCACTTCCTTCTTCTTCATTGTCAGCAGCGGTACCATATCTCGGTTCTCGATCAAGGTGATGGTGTTCTTTTGTTCCTCTCCGCCTGATCGAGCTGCTTGCAGGTATACGTTGGAAACGCCTTGCAAAGCACGAGCAACGTGATCTCGCCCATAGGCCTCCACAAAGATGGTCCCGGGCAAACTGTCTCGTTCGAATGCTGAAAATATCCCGAAGTCCTCTCCACGATCTGCAGCTGCGAACCCTTTCAGACAGATGGTCGTGATCACAGTTCTCTCTTGTCCAGCCTTGCACCGAACCTGCCAAAGCTTAGGATCTTGAGAAGTAGGCATGTTGGCCTTTCGATCCGAGAAGTTGGCGGAACCGTCATATTCCCTGTTCGAATTTCGGTATCGTTCTCTCAATTCTCTGGCAATCTCTTGAGCGTCCATTCCTCCCCTCTCTGCCTCCAGCCTATCGAAAGCTCTGTGCTGTCTATCATCGAAGTCTCGCTCCGGTAATTCGCCTTGTTCAATGAAATCCGCCGCTGCATCATACGTTGTGTTCTATAATCAATTGATGAACGAATAAGCATCATCCGAACATACCAGCACCACCAAAATCTTCTTCTTCGTCCTCGTCTTCTTCTTCATCATCAACCTCAGCTTCGATATCGATGAAACGATTCAGCCTTCTCTTTTTGCTTTTCTACAGAATAAAGCGCAAACAGTAAGAATCATCTAAGATGCTAGCAGAGTAAGAAAATTCACTCGTGTCTTCCCTCGGGCATCTTCTGCTTCAACATAAACTCAGACGGTCAGCTTTGATAAGCTTTGTCAGAACTGTCACGACCTTACCCTCTTCGTCATCATCTTCGTCATCCTCCTCATCTTCATCGTCCTCATCGTCATTATCGGCTCCGCGGCTGTCACTTTTTCTAGAAGCAGGGGCAGGAGCTGTTCGCGGTTCATCATCCTCTTCTTCGTCCTCGTCGTCATCGTCATCGTCGTTTCTATCTCTTCTGGCAGGAGGATCCTGTTCAACATCGTCATCATCCTGTTCGGATCGTGAATCGGTTGTAAGCTTATTGTAAAGCAGGTCTGTAAGTGCATGAACTGACTACATCCTCGGGCGCTACATCTCCCGTACGATCCGCCACTCTATCGTCCCTCCCAGCGTCATTGAGGGGTTCGTCTTGTTCATCGTCATCCGAATAGCCCTGTTCGTTTTCTAGATCTCTAATAGCTGGAGCTCCTGGAGATCGAGGTGCAGGAGCGGTATAAGCGGACGTCGGATAATCTTCATCCTCGTCAGAAGACATCTTGAGATCGTTTGGCTGCTGGCAAGAAGCACCTTCTGGTCTAGATCTGCCTATTACAAGATATGACAGTCAACTCGACATGTAGGATGCTCGGGGTCGGAAATAGGTGAAGCTTAATCTAACAGGTGACCTCGCGTATTCCGCGCGTCCTTGAGCTGGATAAAGTACCAATTGGGTAAATCGTATTGACCGGGTATTATATTTATACAGTACATTATACATTGAAGCCTACAGACTCTAGACTCTACAGGTGCCTCACGCAAAAGTCGTCCATCCTGTTGCCTGGTACCATCGACCATCGCTACGTCGCTGTTCTCCTTCCACAGCATCTGCACTGTCTACTACGATGGAGGGGGTATTGGAATTCTGCCGTCTGGACTCAGACGCGTCCCTTTTCTGTATCTCATCCACGCTCCGTCTTCTGGCTGTACTTCGTCGCCTACTTCCTGCTTCTTGCAAAGCCTGTGCCAAAGCATTGAAACCTAGGCCGTGCTTCTCCTTCTTCTCTTCAGGTTGTTGTGGTATAGGATCCTCCACCTCAAATGCTGGACTCCAGGCTGGGTGTGTTTGACTTCTGGCTGTCCCATTTGCCGAATCCTCTCTCAAATGAGAAGTGGAAGGTTTTGCTTTGCGATCGGGTACCGCTGGTGGTTTTCGTCGTTTCCCCAGGCCGAACAGCGATCTCTTCGGAATCTCCGTGTCGGGATTGTACGTGGCAGGGGACGTGGTGAAACTATCCTCATCACCGTTGACCGACTGCGTTGACGCAAAATCGGGTTCTGACACTCCAGACTCGCTAGGATATGGAGATTCTGCACCACTCAAGTGTGATGAATGCTTGCTGCCCTTCTTTGCTCGATTCGGAACGGGAGGAGCAGCCGCCGCAACAACGTTTAGCGATAACGTGGAAGGATTAGTATCCACTTTCAAGACGTTCAGATGGGCTTTGTGAAGTTTCTGCATATCCTCAGCGCTGCAAACACACTTAACATCAGTTATATCCGGTACTACCGTGAGGAAATTCGGAAAGAAGTGAGGCGAACCTTTGGCTCCGCCCTCCAAACTTCTTGAAAATGCTTTGTCCTCGCTTCATTTTCGGTATTGGAGAGACGATGGTGTCTTTGGGTGATTCTATGTCAACTCCTTCGGGTCCAGGTGATATTGGCGCTGGTGTCTCATCATGGGCAGGTGACGGGGCATGATTGAGAGCTGTGACCTGAACACCGTATCCAGCTCCGTCTCCCCAATCTGCATTCAGGCATCGCTCTACCAATCGTTGGGTAGTAGGATCAACTTCTCGAATATGAGCATGGGATGTGAGCGAGAGCAACACCAAACGAATTTGAGGATGCTTATACGGTTCGTTCTTCAGTTGAGTGTTGGTGAGGAGAGGATGAAGAACTCGAAGGTAGGTGTGACGACACTATATGCATGGGACTATCAGTCAGGATCAAACAATTGTACCTCATGGATACTCACGGCTTCGCTTTCTTCCGGCAGATCCACTAACTCTCGCAAGAAGACATCTACCAACACGCGCAGATCGTTCGTGTAGAAATATTCTTGTGTGCCAGCAGTAGTGAAGAGAAGATACAGTATCTTCAAGATGAGTAGCTGAACGCAAAGATCATCCGGAGTGTTTTCTGTGCCAGACGAAACGATCCCGGTCTTACGTCAGACGGGATTTCCCTAGTGTTCTCTTCTCGTTAATACGTACGACATCGATTCAACATGAAAATCACATTCTCTCCAAATGTTTTGCTGCTGCCCAATCGACTCATCAGGACTCCCAACACCCTATTTCTTCCTTTGGTCTCCTCAACCTCCTTTTCTCGTAACTTTTCGCGCTCTTTCTCTTGTAAGTCTTGGCCTGCGTGATATTCCCGGTCGAAACTTGACCCAACTGGATCTGACCCACTGCGATGAGGATTCGAATTGGAGTGTGCACGATGATGGTTTCGGGTAGTAGAAGCACCATTGGCAGTATGTTGAGGGGAAAGAAGGGATGAAGCAGCTGGAGCGGCCGGTACGGGTGCAAGCAGGGAGTTGGAAGGGGTTTTCTTTTCATCGAGCTTGGAAGTAGAAGCTTGAGCCGAGGAGACCATGAATTGTTCGTTTAGTGCTACCTGTCAACAGTATACGTGACGTCTATCAGCTGTTGACAGGCCATAGCTGACAGGACTCACGATAAACCGGATAACCGCATAATTTAGGTCCTCGTCATAGTTCCTTGTGGTTTCGACCAACTCGAACATCTTGTCGATGAACCGGTCATGGAAGGCATCTAAAAGATGATACCGGTACAAGCTAAGCCGAGGGAACCGTCAATCTGACAGTATATGAGGCTCACCGAGTTCATCTTTCGTCAATTTCTGGACTCGGCAGACTTCGTATAGCAACTGGACAGCCGGTAATCTCAATCTAGCCTCGATCGGTGCATTTCCGTACGTGTCAATCGCTCTCTAAAGACCGCCATTTCGCAAGAGAATCAGGCTTCGTATCCATCGCAACCCGTTCCGTAAACGGGTGATGGCTTACCTCATCCACCTCGACTCCGAATATATCCTCCATGTTCCCTGCTAACCGTCTCCACTTTTTGTGACCCCGGAAAAGGGTATGATGTTTAGAGCCCCAGTTGAGAAGGATAGTATAGAGCACGAAAAGCGTATGCGGATTCGTATTCTGCCGAGCAATCGGAATTATTTAGTTCGACGGAGGATGCTGAACCAGCGGGAAGGGAGTCCTTACGTGTTCTGCATCATGCATGACAAGACCTATCATACGTTCAGAGTGGTATCGGAAGAGATCGCTTCGCATCAGTAGGTGGTAGGCATGCGATGATTCGCCGGGGGATTGCATATAGTCATCTGAATACCAAAACATCCACATTAACTGCGATTCAGTCGACGGCTTGGGAACATCACTAACCCTGATACTTGGAAAAGAGAGATACCACCATCCGAAGCGAGTTGTCCAGGGTATCGAGACTCAAGGCTGAAGGAAGGTCCAGAATCCCTTCAAGCTCTGAACAAGGACAGTATGTCAAGTGTCAGTGACCAGGAAAGCGCTTTCGAGGTAATCATACCAGATACTCACCGACCCAGAACTCGTCGATATCCTGAACCTCTATTTCCATCGAATCCAAACTCATGTTGAAGGTCTGTTACGGGAACGATGGGCTGGGCTGGTACGGTTCACCCTCTGTCACTTCCGGCGTCGCTGTCGACAGGTTCGATGCAGGTCCTCGAGTTGGTCTCAACGATAGTGATCAATTGAGCTTATGGGTGTGACTTGCTCAGAGTGGTCAGAAGCTTCGCAAGAAGCCTTTGAGGTACTAAAGGTATAGCTGACGGTTAATCCTGAGCACGTAGCACGTAGGTCGGGTGATGCAACTATGATTCGAGTAATTGAGCGAGTTGAGCGATCGGGAAGCTCAACTCCGGGCTTCACAGATATTACGGCATCGCTCAATTACGCTCAGATCCACATTCACAATATCCGTAGATCTACCCTATCCCAACCTCTCTTATTCAAAGTCGTCATCAGAATTCGCAACTAGCAAGGCCTTAGTGTTGAGATAGATCGAAGGCTTGGGTCTTAAAATGGTCAACGCCAAAATGAGGAACGCAATCGTTAAGGTGGGCCTGTTTAGGTGAGGACACAGGAGACATACAACTCAATTGAGCTCGCGTTACATCCAGGTATTTTCTACCAAATATTCCTTGACTCTTCCTACCCAATCCTTGATCTTCATCGAAAACGTTCTGACGGATGGAGAAGTGCCAGAAGATGAATGGTTGGCAGGATTGGAGCTCTGGGCTAAGGAGTATCTGAGAGGAGAAGGTCTGTCCTGATCACTGTTAGCATGGAAGGCTCAGCTTTAATATCTTTCATCACCGCTATGGTCAGATCCCAACCCCTTAGTATCTCTCAAAGCATTACAGCATGCCTACGAATCTCTTTCATCCAAAACATCTGCTCTTGAGGACGATAATACTCTACCGAACGAATACTATGCTGGAGAAATGGAAGGAGTGGATTTGGAAGAAATGGCTGTCGATGGACAATTCAAAGTCATCAACGCATTTGACATGCCCGGATGGCGATTCGATAATGTCAAAGGAACATTCGGCTTGTAAGTGGGATCCCTTGGGACAAGGGTCGATCGCTTATCTTGCGATTCAAAGGCCGAACCACAAACCTGCAATAGGGGGTCCGGCTATCTCACGCTCGATGTACCTCAGAGAGCGATGGGCTTTAGTACGGCAGGTAAGCCGGGTTACACCCACTTGTTCCCATGAATGTAATACAATAAAGACTATCTTATCATCAGATCGTACTGCGAAACGAAAACTTTACTCCGCCAGCAATAGGGGGTCACGATCGAGCAAATTATCTCAAAGTCAGTCTTCCTCCTAATAATGCTGAACCAATACGTTCCCATCTTACTGACGGCTTTGTTATCAGTTGACATCGACCCGGAATCTACTGGGAAGACAGGGACAACTTTTCCTACTCTTCGGAATGCTATCCCGAAATCCAGAAGGCAAGCTTTGTTTAGAGGACGGAGAGGGGACTGTTGTCCTGGACATGGAGGATGCTGTAAGTCCATTCTCCATGACTGCGCATAGTCGATCAAGCTGAAAGTTTTCCTGTTCTTATCAAATGGGCATAGGAACCAGGAGAAGGGCTCTTTACCGAAAACTGCTTGGTACTAATAGAAGGGGAGTATACTCCTGAAGAAACGATAAAGGTGTTAGCAATGGGACATCCACCTAGTGAGAAGAGAGACGCAGCAAGGTGCGTATTATAATGTCCTCCTACTTAGCTCTGCCCGTCTAACGCAATTTCGGTGAATAGAGCTATATTTGGACATGTTGATTTTTTGGGAACTGGAGCTACCTCTCTGAAGGAAGAGGTGAGTTGTTCATCATCGACGACATCTCTAAGCCCTAATTGAGCTTAACCCATAATGCCGCTTTCTTAGGCCAAATTAGAGCGAATATCTAAAACTCACGAGGACGTTTCCCTCGTGTTCCTCTCAGACGTCTGGCTGGACCACCCCAAAACGATACCATCACTACGGAGGATGTTTGAGGGGTACGGCGGGGCTGAATTCCGGCCGTATGCTTTCGTATTCTGTGGAAATTTCTCGACGAAGGGGTGGACGGGCGCGGGCAGCATGAACGGATATCTTGGTAAGCCTTAACTTCGGTTTTGTGTAGCAGTCATCATATCAACTAAGCAGATAATTCGCTCGGAAGCTGGTTTCAAAGCGCTTGCAGATCTCATCGCATCGTTTCCTACCCTTTCGCAACACTCGCAGTTCATCTTCATTCCTGGCCCAACCGATCCTTGGACATCTTCTACGCTACCTAGGCCTGCTATACCGCAGAACTTCATTCAGCCCATCTTGAGTAAGGTACCAAGAGCGGTATTCACAAGTAATCCAGCGAGAATACAGTATTTCAACCAGGAAATCGTTATCTTTCGAGAAGATTTGATGGGCAGAATGCTCAGAAATCTAGTACAAGTCAAGGACGGTGTTGATGGCGCTAATATGAAGCGCTATGTGAGCACAAATCGATCATAACGGTGCTAGAGCGAGTCAAAAGCTAACTTACTACGCGAATCAGCTCGTACAAACCATTCTCGACCAGACGCATCTTTCGCCATTGCCTATACAAGTCCGACCGACAATATGGGAATGGGATCATGCTTTGAGGCTCTATCCAATGCCAACTACTGTACGTTTGAAGGCTCCGTATTCGAGCACACTAGTTCTCTGACTCGCTCTTGACTTTCGAACAGCTTATTCTGGCGGATAAATACGAACGTTATAGCTTGACGTACGAAGGGTGTCATGTCTTCAATCCTGGAAGCCTCGTGGGCAACTCCTTCGAATGGAGTGTATACTATCCTGCGACTGGGAGATCTGAGAGCAGGTAGGTTTTTTTCCCTCCACCTTGATGTGCTTGGCTGAGCTAATATGGTTTGGCAGTGCTCTTCCCGAAGAGGAATAAGAACGGAATAGGGGCTGTACTTATAGGCAGAAGTTGTACCCGTTCGAAATACGGAAGCAGGGGGTTTGTAGACTGGATACATCAAATCAAGCATCTGTATCGTCTACAAGGTGAGGCTCCTGAATTTACTTGGCTAAAGTCATGGTTCAGAGCGAGTCAAAAAGAACAGACAAAACGTGTCCAAGTGGTATAGAAATCGACACAGAACGGGATATGGCTCAGTGCGTTGAGAACGTATGTAATATAAAAGTTAGAACGACTGGATGGTTCTACCCTCTTGATTCCGTATATTAATTTGGCCATGCTAGAGTACTCAGAGAATTGTGTTGTAGCTGTAGCTGAATTGCGTAATGATGATTTGGCAGAGAGCGTTCGCCTCGCGTACGCCAGCACCACCGCTTTCCTCAGCAATAATAATGCTCATCATCATTGGCGATACAACCCCTATACATTTCTCGTGCCTCTCAATACTTACCTTGACTCATCGTTTGCTCCGCCTTCAATACACAATCAACACAAGCATGTTCCCTGGCGCTTTCCCTGATATCTGCTCTTCCGCCCGCTTTTACGGAGGAGATCACGATCAAACTATCCCCTCGATCAAAATTAGAGGGCCACAATCTTCGCTCCTTCCATCTGAACACCAGCACTTTGGAAAAATCAATCGTTATTCCGAGGAGGTCTGCCTCGCTGGAAGTGTCATCAGACTCGCCAATCCCGAAACTATGGAATCCGGGACAGAATCCGTTGAGTCCGCGAAGATACCCATCGAGCTTCACCTCTTAGAGGTACTGGGTTCGGGAAACTTCTGGGTGTATACAGGGGTTGGTTTGAATGGCAGGAAGTATGCTGTGAAGGTGGGAACCACTTGGGAAACTCTCGAAAAGGAATGGGGCATGAACAAGAAGCTCGCCGAGAATGAAGAGATGGGTTCCGTCGCGGTGCTGGCCATGGCCTTCGCAAAAACAGTCAGGCTCCACTGCTTCGGTACTATGGACATGGGTGTGGATGAGACTATACATGCTATAGTCTTCCCCATTCATGAAGCATTCGTGCCAAAGATGTTCGGGGATGATGGCTATCGAGTCATTTGGGCTGCTTACAAGGCTCTGCATGTGAGTTTTCCCGTATCGACCGAGCGACCGATGATGTTGACATTTGATCCGTGTCAGACATTTCATGAGCTTGGCTGGATCCACAGAGACATCAGATCCACCAACTTGGTGTGGTGTGAAGAGGAGAAAGTAGCGAGGTTGGTCGACCTCGGCGATGCCGCTCCCATCAGCACGAGGCTCGACCACTTTACGGCGATAGGGACTATTCGACACTGGTCTGCACCAGTTTTCTTCCGCACCTTCTTGACTTGGCTAGAGGCCCAGAAGGAAAAAAGGGAGAGCTTGGTATACAGCCTGAACCTGCTGGTGACTAGAACAGAACTAGATACAGTGGACGAATGGGCGTTGGCTAGTTCTATAGCCTATGAACTGTCGAAGGAATTTGGTCGGGCCGGCCGAGTCAATGAACTTGCGGAACTCGATGTCGGCGGTGGTTCGAAGCGATGACGCGAGATCTGGTTGATGATGTCTCTGATCATCAGAAGTATCGGCAGATAGAGTATGTTCAGCAGAAGTTTTCTGCCATTTGCAAACACCCAGAGTCATTCTTCCCCTCTCTGGCTGGTGACACCTCACCAAATGCAGCTGCGTTGAAAGAATTGTTACGCTGGCTGCTTCGTAGACCTGCTACCAACTCCGAAGCTCCCCCTCAAGATCGAGATTCCCAAGCCGGGCGTCTTCTGAATCTATGCCCTACCTACGCGGATCCTCTGCCGAATCTCTCGCCCTCAGACGTAACTGCGAAGGCGAAACCCATTACTGCCGGATATGCCGACCCATCTTAGCGGCTCGAGAACATGTGTATATATTGTGTTCCAGCTAGACTATGCAGCTATGTACCATAATGATGATACTTGCATGGTAACGGTCGAGGGTCACTCTGTATTATTCTGACGCTCAGCGTGATGACGCAATAAACCAGAGCTTTATGCTTCATGCGGTATATCTTATCTTCTCAAGCTTCTCACCTAAGGGTCATATTTAGCTCGACCTAGCCACAGATTCTTCCGTCCACCACCTATCATAGCAACATCAGTCATGGGATACAGATCGCCAGATCTTCACAGTTCGGCGGTAAGGTGAACCATTTGTCATACTCGCAGCCATCGCTGACAATCATACGTGGTAGCTATCTCCAGCGGAATATCGAGTTTACCCGGCTTTCGTAGGGTCGTTACTGGAGGAGGAAGGCCAAAGAGAACGTCCGGGAGCACAAGGCAAGGATGGAGCTCATCCAGTTGCTGTCGCCAAGGTCACATGGTGGTTATCGGACCGAATGGGGCTAGAGCGCAAAGCTATCACACAGGTAAGTACTCCTTCTCAAAATCGAGGCCTTTCCAGGTGATATAACTAGGCATCTCGATTCAGATCCTTGCAAAGTTTCCCTCATATCCTTCTTCAACACTTTCTATTGGCGAGATCTATGCATTGTTTCGTCTGCTGTCCCATGCCAAACAGCGAGGTGACCATCCACTCGAAGACGATCTGGCATTCGTTCAGACTCTTCCTCTTCAGGCAAAGGCTACTACGGCTGGAAGTCACCTTACTCGTGGACCAAAGAGCATGAAATCTACCAAGATCCCACCTCCTGTACCCGAACGAAACGGACAATTTGTCCCAGACAAGTCGAACAGGGCTAAGCGAGAGATGATACCTGGAGGATCGCAGCAGCTTCCACCTTCTCAGAGCATGACGGTTTCCACTGTCAATTCCAGTCTACGATCGTTCCGAGACGCAAAACCCTCTCCTTCGACGCCTTTGCTCAACCCATTTAGGCAAAGCGATAAGACAAACTTGTCTTCCCAGATGTCTTCCGGGCTAGCTGCGACTGCAAGCATCAGCATCACCAGCAGTGAAAGTTCCACAACACACATGAGAAGCCAGGGAACAGAGGTATCTCATAACAACAACCCCTTCAGGAAGCGACTGAGCTTGTTGTCGGCCATGCCAACTCAAGAAGATGGTCGGAAGGACAATTTATCTACACAATCCGCCTTAGCCCCCTCACTGCCTCCTCTTACTGAAATCTTGGATATGCGTCCTTCCTGTCTTCCAGACTCGTATTCAGTCACTCCCGCCTCACCTTCCGCAGTCGACCATCCGATCGAATCGAACTTGGCGCGACCTGGCCTAGCCCCTCGCTCGCATCCTCAACATCTGACCTTCACCTCTTCTACCAAATCAGCAGCACCCTCTGGACCGTCGGAATCGAGTTCCTCTTCCAGCGACGAATCTCAAAATGCGTACGAGAAGAGTCTGAAAGCAGTTAAACAGAGGCACGATCAGAAGAAGCCTGCACACGCTCCTCCGATTAGTCAAGTAGCAGAACTCCAAGTTGTCAGGCGAAGTGGCTCGACACATAAGTCCCATACGAGCGGTGGACAGAGCAATCACCATGCGACTGTGGGACCCCCAGGCAACGGTCTATACGTCGCACGCGCTCCGCCATCCAGAATTTGAGGTTTGATGGGATTAGGGTATGTAAGTAAGCCCTCAAGGTAGCAGGTATCAGCAGTTGTTGACCCGCATGACATCTTCCCATAGCTTAGATATCGTTGTACAAGTTGTGAAGGCGATCGTATCGGATATTCGTTATTGCTTCGGACGGAACTCTAATTTGTTTCGGTAGCAAACGGCTTTGATCTTGTTCTGCTAAAAATATCCTCCGAACTAGTCGAACTAGTGGAGTCTAACATCCCAGTGGACCGATATGCAGTTCGAAAGCAACAGCTTATTCACCAGGCAGTATACGAACGATCAGGCCAGGTCAGATCTTCGCCATCATGTACGTAGCGACGCAGTCGCCAACAAGGCATACCTGCCCGCGATTTCTGCCCAACCACGAGTGACGACAAGGTCCAGGGAAAGAAACGGAAGCTTTCGTGTGCGCCAATTGCGCTAGTCATCCGCGCTCCCTCGGATCAGCTCGCTTTATCAGATAAACTGAGAGCGGCACTTTAGCCCGAAAGCTTTTTTCTCTGTGGAATGTTCAACTCCTACGTTTATAATACCTCGATAGCGTCAGAGTTCCTCAACTCGACCGAGCTTGCCTCAATCGATTGTATCGACACACAAAATGCGACTTATCTCATCAGTTCTAGGCTTTTCGGCTCTTGCAACTGGAGCGCGATCAGCATTGGTCGAGCATTACTGGAACATTTCCTACACTCAGGCCAACCCTGATGGACTTCAAGAGCGAACAGTAATCGGAGTCAACGGATCTTGGCCGTAAGGAATTGCTCTTCGCCTGTGAATGCAATAACTGATGTCAATCGGATTTGAAGACCCCCTCCCATTCTGGTCAATCAACGCGACACCCTTCGAGTACACGCTTACAATGGGCTCGGCGACGTTGGAACTTCGTTACATTCCCACGGTAACTTCTTCAACGGGACAAACTACTATGACGGAGCAGTTGGGACCACTCAGTGTGCTATTCCGCCAGGCGAATCTTTGACCTACGAGATTCCTGTTGATCTGCAGCAAGGAACCTACTGGATTCACGTTAGCACTCGAACCCGCTCTCATATAGTTTAGAGGCTGATTAGTCGGTCCTATACAGGGTCATTACAACGGACAATACGTCGATGGGCTTCGAGCTCCCGTCGTGATTCTGCCGGAAACAAACCGAAGCGATGGTCTGACTTGGGACGAAGATTACACTATCATCGTCTCTGACTGGTACCATGACAGTCACCCAGATCTTGTCAAGAACGAGTTCTTGGTTTGGGTACGTATCTGCAGAGAGTGTTCTTACGATACTTGATTCTGAGGTCTTACTTCTTGCAGTGGAACCCTACGGGAGCGGAGCCGGTACCTAGTGAGCAGCGCGATAGCCCATTGCGCTACCTTCGTCGATTAACCAAAACCCTTCTTCTATAACAGAATCTGCGATGATCTACATAGCTAAGGATGGTCAATATCTCAGCTCCTACGAAGACATTATGGCTGGTAAAGGTACAAACGACAACGCGATTATCCCATTTCAAGTCGGCAAGAAGTACAGAATCAGGATCATCAATATGAGTGCGCTTGCCAGTAAGTGTACTCAGCCTGCAGTCTGCCTAGCTGGATGAGCCATACTGACCAAACGATTTGTTGTACTTGACAACAGTGTTCCACATGTCGATGCAAGACCATGTGATGAAGGTCATCGAGCTGGACGGAATTGAGACTGTACCAATGGAGGCCGATATGCTCACAATCTCCGTCGCTCAACGATATTCGATCTACGTTGAAGCTAAGAACACCACGGACAGAAACTTTGCGATGATGGCATGGCAAGATCCTGATATGTAAGTAGAAACGGAATCTTACCCTTTGAGACGGCTGGAGCTGAGCCCGCTACTACGTCAGGTATGATGCCATCCCGGATGATCTCGTGCTCAACAACACCATTCAGATCCAGTACTCCGAGTCGTATCCTGCGGCCGAACCCTTTACTTACGACGTTGCTCCCACGGAATACTCGACTTATCCCGTCACGGATGACACCATCTTCAAGCCTCTACAGGTCAATGCAAGTGTTGTACCTGACCAAGAGTACACTATCACCGCGACTTTCGATGTGAGCAGATCCTGAGCCTTCGTAAGATTATTAGCTCATCAATCCACGTTGTTTGCGAAGACATTCGATGATGGGACTCCACGAGCTGCCTGTGAGTAAGATCGAAAGTTGGTCTTATTGAGTACCTTATTGATTATGTCGCTGGTATACGCTCCCTTCCTCATATAGTCAACGATGTGTAAGTTCTGGATCTTTCGGTCTAATTGCCTCAATACTAGACTGAATCGAATTTGCATACAGCACATACCAGATGCCTATGACACCCACTTTGTTCACTCAGATGTCCATGGGCAATGACTCTAACAATCCAAGGGTTTACGGAACCATGACCAACGCTTTGATGCTAGACCACCTTGCCATGATCCAAGTTACTATCATCAACACGTAAGTTGAGCCTTGTATTCTGTAAGCGACGCGTCCCACTGACACTCCGTTGCTCGTTCAGGGATACCGGTTTCCATCCATTCCACCTGCACGGTCACGAGTTCCAAGTGATGGGCAAATCCAAAGACTACACTTCGGATGACCCTGCCGAAAATCCTCCGATCGTCGAGCAGGCAAACCCTATGCGACGGGACACTATTGCTGTACCTCCAGGTGGTTCAGCTACTATCAGATTCAGAGCTGATAATCCTGGTGCCTGGCTGCTACATTGTCACGTACGCCTTCGCCCGACAAGTCCCGCTGCGTCTGAGCGCTGATCAATATCCTATGTACAGGTTGAGTGGCATATGAACCAGGGTAAGTTATCGCCTGAAGTACACAGAATCCAGCCAATTGATCCATTACACCACACAGGTCTGGCCGTGACGATGGTCAGCTTTCCCAACGAGACTCAGAACCTCCTCACCATCCCTCAAAAGATGATCGATCAGTGTAACGCTCAAGGTATCTCTCCCACCGGCAACATCGTCGGTAAGATGTCTACCACCGATTTCAAGGGAGAGCCTTACGGCCCATGGCCCCAAGTTCTCGGTTGGAGGCCCAAGGGTAAGCCAGGTGCCTCGAGTGCGTACGGCGTGATATTAACCAGCTTCGACACAGGTATTGGTGCTCTTGCTGGATGCATTATCACCGTTTTACTCGGGTTTGCCACTGTGGTGTGGTACTCACATGGCAACTTGGATGAGGCGGAGATCGAAGAAGAGATTCAAAGAAAGCATGAATTGCAAGTTGCAAAAGGAGGAAAATACGGTTTCGTTAAAAAGCTAGTTAAGGGTTCCCCAGGGGCCTCCGGTCAGTGATTTAGGATTCAGATATTCATCCGATAGAAATCGAAATGTATATTATCAACAACTCAATAATGATACAGCATAACCGTTATCGTGCTCTATGAGATTGCAAGTAGACCGTAGTCTAATGGCTCAGGTTATGTAATGATATCGGTAAATTTTCCCTTTCGTATCCGACGCATCTTGTCGAAAACAAGCTTCCTTTTGTCCAAGAACGCACTGTCGCCATCGATTGCTCGCCTATCCGACGGACGTGTATCTATGATGCCCTGGAGGGCTAGAACACGCAGAGCAGGGAATTTAGGTCTATCATCGACTGGTTCCCCGTTCAGGCCTGACGAGATTGGCTCGAGGAAGATGTCCAGGAAATTCTCCTGGACGAAAGGTGCGAACGTATGCATGTATGAAAGATCCAAAAACTGTTCGCACGGTCAACCTGAGCGCACAAGCCTTATATTTCGAATTGTGCGGCTTACCTCCAGACCAATATAGCTAGTCGAGATGCGGACAAGTACTTGCTGAAATCCATTCCGATCCACAGCACTCAAACCGGCCAAGCTGAGATCTTTCAGTTTGAGGCTCATGACGCCTTGCGCGTGCGCTGAAGCCCGTGCCCGGCTTGTTGGAAACAAGAGGTCTGACACCTCTTCTAACATCAGACCAGAACCAGCGAAGGAGATCGACGTTAGATTCTTGAGATTCAGATGTTTCGTAAAGACATTCCTGAACCTGCGTTGAGCTGTAGGTGGCATAGGGCAGAAGGAAAGGTCTAAGATAGATAAGGCCTCCGGGGCAGGGTCCGTGTTGCTATCGCTAGCTGAGGAACGATCCCATTCGTCTTCCTCGCTATGCGCTTGATCCTCTTCGCACACTGCTTCGAATAGGTCAAACATCCCTTCCCATCCGGATTGCTGAGTCCAGGCAGCGTGAGACATCAAGCCGATGCGAAATCTAGCGCCGAGCAGATCTTTGGTGTCCGCACAAACTAGCCAGCTGGACTCCTTGACCCATCCGCCTTGATTGGTCTGTTCATATGGGTTCACAAATGGGGCGAGAGTAGACAAGCAATAAGCTGTCAGTGAGGACACACCAGTGACCTCGAGGGACGACACGGGAAGTATCGAACGAGCCAGTCTGGCCCTGCCAACTAGTACTTGTTCCACCCAGTTGGCGTATACCTGTTGCCGTCTTTCCCTATCCCAAACTCTGCCGTTAGCCCAGAGGGACATGTCCGATTTCGTCACTTCCTCTTCTGCAAGTAAGGATTGCCATGAATCTGGAGCTTTCGGTCCCGGTGTCCGGCGGAGCACGTTGTTTGGTACAGAAGTATCGCGATCGAATGGGATCACTGATGGACCATTACTGAGACTTGCTGATGAATATGTAGGCTGATATAGGTCCCAATTTGCTGTCTGATGACCGGCTGTACGAATGTTTCTTTGATGACGACGATGTTCATCTCTAACAAGCTCCTATCAGCATGCACGCATACAGGTATCAGGAAGGTAAGTGAGATTACCGAAGTTGTTGGAGTCGTTGATTCACATCAAGCGAGCTCCCGCTGGATGCAGCGGGGGGGTTGTTCGATGGTAATGGCGTGCCGCTACCGTATCGATATCGTGCAGTTCCTGGCATGCAGGATCATTCAGGATCTGGTATACGAGTTTGGCTTCGGCACGAGTAGCGGGGAGATACAAAGAGGAGCGATGAATAATATGCACCAGCGTAAGTCGGGGAAAAAGTAAAAGGGCGTGTTGCGAATCGAACCGGTGTACACCCTGAGATAGTTGAACGCAAGGTTATAATATGGGCTTTGGCTCGATATCGGCAAGTGCATGATGTGCCAACTATCCGAATCCTGACTTTTACGTTCCTTGCCCGAAATCAACCATAGGAACCTTCACGACTCCCAAATTCGTGTCTCGTTTATCTCTCGCATTCCTCAATGCGTATTTTCCCCTAACTCTTGCATCTCGTTACATCGTCATCATCTCCCTGCATGCGCCAAAGCCGCCTCGACGTCCTCCGCTACGGCCAAACTACTCGTCAAACCAGGAGAATTGAACCCGCAGAGAGCGACGAGTCCCGGTCTCTCCTCCGCGTCGTAGGAGATATGGAAGTCCGTGAATTCGCTCCCGGGAGGGGACAAGTTGGGTCTTATGCCTGCATAATCCGGTTGGAGCTTCTCCGGGTCGACCCCTGGTAACTATATGATCGGTTTCTTTGGGTCAATAGAGTACTAGTCGAGTCGAACGGGAAAGACGACTGGGGTAGATGACGTACATAATCGTGGATAGCGGTGACCATCTCCTCCTTCCTATTAACGCTCGGCCGTAAATGGTCGACCCACCAATCTTGCCCCTCCTCCATCCCTTCCTCTTCAGTCTCGACCATCCCCAATTTATCCTGTGCGGCCGACCCGACCCGTGCGATCTCTTCGACATCGGGACCGAATTTGATGTTCCCTGCCAAATCAATCGTCTATTCCAACGCCAACGTATCGGATGGAATTCAGTTCTGGACGCTCTGTTTCGAATGCTCCGAACAGGCGTTGGAAGGCTTACGAGATGAGTTCCTAGTCCTGAAAGACCGGGCTTGGGACAAGGATATAACAACCTCTCCACATTCCCTACGCCTGGTCCTTTGTAAGACAAATAAGATCCTGAATCGCTTTACGAAATCAGCCGTCCTCTTCTCGTCGCATCTCCTTTCGTCGATCCCCCATTTACTGTAACCCATCGAATAAGCATATGGACTAACCTTTAGCGTAATAAGCGGTCAACCGTTCGTCAGCCGGTAAGAGCGGGTTCAACAAGCCGACACAGCTAAGTCCGGCGGAGAGGACGAGGTTTTTCGTCTTTATTGAATCCGGACGCGTTGAGCCTGATGTGATCATCTGTACCACCCAGCCCGTTATCGATTCTCTGCCTACGAGAGAACAGGTGAGAAAAGGTGGGAAAATATTGAGGAGAAGGAAGAGCTGACCGTTTTCTCCTCTGTAGGGATCGATCCTGACGACCCTAGTCCCAAGCGCTACACTGCCCTGTCCCTCCCCCTCCCCAGCCCTAGTCACCTCCGCCTCCAAACTCTCCATCAGAGCGTGACTATCAACAATCCCGCTCTCCGTACTGAGCATTGCGCACATGACGTTCTCCCCCAGATCCGGCTCCATCCGACGAGCTTCGGTCGGGGCGAGGAAGAACGTGGGGACACCGGCTAGGGAGGGGGAGTAGGTGGGGTCGTTTAGGATCGGGTCTTGGAGTGTTGTATGCAACCTGTCTAGGTATTGAATCTCTCGTTTGGTCGTGGCTACTATCATCTGTCATGTCACGTAATTAGAGAATGGTTAGACGACGAGCCGGGAAGATGACTGACCTTTTGAGTCTTCTTGTGAGGAACCCCTAATTTCTCACATCGTTCGTACATCATCTCCCTGCCTCGGATACAGTATCTCATCTTGAGTGATTCGAGAGGATAGTATATTCCTGCATGAATGACTTCCGAGTTCCTAGAGCTGTTTAAGGTATAGCGTCAGAGAGGATCAAGACAACAGAAAAGGGTGAAAGATACCTCGTCTCTTGTCCGATCTAGTTTATCAAGCATCGTCAAGAACGGCTAGATCAGCCTAAATTAAACTGCAGGGCTATAAAATCGACTCACCTTGCCATGGCGCTCTACCACGATGGTCGTCTCGTTCGGTCTCGTCTCTCTGAACTTTGCAGCGACCGCGAGCCCGATGACCCCTCCACCTACGACGAGGTTATCGACGTTATAATCTGGTTCTCTGTAGGAATACCGTTGCAGAGCTCTTCTAAGAACTGTCGCTGATCTCATTTCTTGTGAATTTGGTGGGAAATTGAGGTTGAATTTGTGTTTCAGGTTGAGCGAACAAGGGTGAACTTGTTCCGATCGAGTAGAGCATCGGTCAACGCCTATCAATCAAATATAACGTCATCAATTGTATTTACACGTGTTATTGTTTAGAGTCGACCGAGGCAACTCTTTACTTTGTGTTGCTACCTCAACTTGCAACTTGGACCTCGACCTCACTTTCACTTTCACTTTCACTCTCACTTTCACCTCATTCATACCCTCACGCAATGCCCAGAGCAGAAGCAGGCAGCGCAAAAGCGATCGGTAATGCCATCAAGGCCAAAGGTTCGTCCCCATTTTGATCCCCTCTCTAATGCAACACCCTTCGAGCTGACTCGTGTTCGCAAACTGATAAACGTATCGACGAAACAGGTCTGGGTCGGTTGAAATGGTACTGTCAAGTCTGTCAGAAACAATGTCGGGACGAGAACGGATTCAAGATGCATACGCAGGCGGAATCGTTAGTCTCCTAAGAGTTCCGATACAGAGGATATAGCTGAATTGGATGAACTGATGATACATCTCGTAATGACTGATAGCCATTTGAGACAGATGTTGGTAGTAGGCGAGCAGGCGCACAAACATATCGATAATTTCTCAAAAGACTTTATGGATGAATTCGTCACTCATCTATCCCGTCGGTTCGTCCCTGTTCCTGCCCAGTGTAATATATTCGACAATCGAATGTCTTTACTCACCAACGCCTTCGCCTTACCTTCAGACACGGAACCCAAAGAGTCCGAGCCAACGCGGTGTACAACGAATATATCCAGGACAAACACCACATCCACATGAACTCTACCAAATGGGTCACCCTTTCCGAATTCATAAAGTACCTAGGTCGGGAGGGGATCGTCAGGGTGGACGAGAACGAAAAGGGGTTCTGGATAACCTGGGTCGATACCTCCCCTAAAGCTTTGGCTCGACAGGCAGAGATGCAGAAACGGGAGAGGGCGGATGTGGATGAGGAACAGAGGCAGAGGAGGCAGTTGAAGGAACAGATCGAGAGGGCGAGGTTACAGGCCGAGGCGCTCAAGGGGGAGGGGCAGGGGGATTTGGAGAAGGGGTTGCAGAGGGGGGAGGGGGAGAAGGTTTCTCTCACGCTAGGAGGGTTGAGGGGGGCGGCGGGAGGTAGTCCGGATGCATCTACGGAGGTGAACAATCCTTCCACCTCGACCTCGACAGAACCCACTGCCGTCACTCCTTCCACGACCACAATCATTTCCACCCCTCCCACCAACCCAACGCCTCAACCGACCGCCAACCCACTCAAACGTGCATCAACGTCAAACGTCTTCAAACTGTCCAAATCCCTCAAATCATCCAAATCCTCAACCCCCTCGGAGGCGGAGACGGAAAAGACTCATCTCTCTAGCAAAAAGTTCTTGACTGTCGCTGAACGGGTCATGTTGGAGGATCAGGAGAGGCAGAAGAGAAAGTTGTCCTCCGGATATCAGGGAATGGGACCTAGTAGAGGGGGACGATGACTGGTTTGAAGAAACGTGTGAGAAAGCGTTGTACGGCTTTACAGCCATTGTACCGAATCCCCATGACGGATTCCATAATAATACATCCCGTACAATTACACCCCGAGAGAAATCGATCGTGACGAAAAAACAAAAGCAGAGTAGAGTTGGAGAGACGGGGGGATCAAGCCATCTCCTCATCCGACCCGTCTTCTTCTTGATCGAGATCGTCACCCTGAACAAAGCCTTCATCTTCCGACCATCTAGAACCTAGTTTGACTTGGAACGTCTGTTCGTGTGACGAGACGAAAGATCTCAGTAAACCAAACGAGGAGAAAGAACGTGCACGAGGCCTGACTCACCGCCTGCATGTACCCCAAAATCAACAACAACCTAGCCTTCTCCCCCGTCAACTTTTCCCCCTTCTTACAAACCGTCGTCTCCACCTTCAAAACCGGTACACCCTTTTCTAGACTGGTCATCAACCCACACCCTCTCAGCTGCGGCTCCATGGAATGGGGGAAGACTTCGTCCTCAAAGTTTTTCACGGGACCGACGGGGAGGACGAGGGTTTGGGTGGCGGGGAAGTTTTGACGGGCGTAGGTTGGACGGGAAAAGGTGGAGAACCATTCGATCGTTTCCGTAGGTTCCCAAGAGGTTAGGAAGAGTCCGAGAGGACCTTTGAGACGCTGTGTGACGTGAAGATGCCGGTGCAGGTGGTCAGCGATGGGAACATAGAGAGGTGTAGGTAGGCTGATCTCGTCTAGACTCACCTTGGCGATCTCCGACAATCCCGTCTTATACTCCGTCTCCTCACTCTCTCCCAAAGCCTTGGCGACGACCTTGTTCTTTCCATAGATGATCCTGCCCGTACCTTTCCAGAGCTTCCTGACCTCTTGTAACCCGTCCGCACGCATATCACCGACAGAGAAGAGGTAGACGTATTTGTACTCATCCAGGCAGGCTCGGATGTCTTCTACCATTTTCTTCTTGTGCTCCATCCCCTTTTTCTGGGTTTGGGTGAGGGACACTGGAAGGAGAGAGGGGCAAGCGGGTGAGCGGGCTCGCGGTCAGCGTGAAGGTCAATAAGCATGCTTACCGACTTTGGAACGTCTTGATCTAGGCATTTTGCTGGATGGTGTTATCGATGTGTTGAGTTATGAGTTCGATGTCAATGATCGGTGTATTCAACGTTCGAGACGATGTATATGCTCGACTTTGGTTGTATGGGACATTTTTGGAAGTCACGCTTGATCACGTGATCTGACAGATTATCTAAGGTTTCTTATTAGACCTCGGACTGTTCGCGCTTGGCTTCGTTCCCATCGTTTCAATAATTTCAACAACCTCGACATCGAAATCGCTCTTCCCGCTCATTTTTGACCGTTCAGCCTCTTCAATTTCTACCTTCCTCCCTCCCATACAACACCCTTCGTAATGGGTCACAAAGCACGTAACAAGCAAGCACCCCCTACTCCCCTTCACGATCCCGATGCAGTCCGCCCCGAATCTCGTAGACGGAACAAGCGAAAAGCAGAGGAAGAGGCTGCCGCTAGTACCGCTTCTGCCGCAAAGAAGAGGGTAGTAAAGAAGACCACCGAGGGCGGGAAGGGAAAGGGAAGGGTCGCTGCCCCCAAGGCTTCCACTGGGTCAGTACAGCGGGTCTTTCAGTCGGATTTCGTTCTGAGTGAAATTGTAGCTCATGGTCAATCGCTCATCATCTTGAACAGGTACTCGGACGATTCAGAGGATGATGCACCCGTACCAAAAACGCTTAAAAAGAAATCAAAATCTTCCAAGAAATCGTGAGCTCTCTTTCGATCCTCTAGTTCTACTATCCGCATGAAATTGATTGAAACTCGGATGGCGATACAGTGCAGGAGATGTCGCTTTCGATGATGACTCCGAGCCTGATATTCACGATGAATCAGCAGTACGTGCACCTAGTTTCCTCCTGGTCCCTTTCTCCTGGATACTGATCAATCCGTTATACATCAGTTCATCGGGAACGATGATCCCGACGCTCCAGAGGTTCAGCACAATTTCGATCTAGACCAAGCTCCTGATGGTGAAGAGAACGATTTGGCCGCTTTCATGGGTGACGCCGATTCCGATTCGGGTTCCGGAGACCTCGATGCTGAAGAGGGGGACGGTCTGCTCATTGGGGAAGGGGATGGGTTCGGGATGAGTGATGATGATGACGAGGAAGATCTGGGTGGGGAGTTGGAACACGATTCAGCATTCGATACTTCCGATGACGACGCGGAAGGTCTCGATGGGGACAAGGACGATGAAGATGTCGAGATGGACGAATCGGATGAACTCCCTCCTCACCTCCGACCTAACGCGGGGATCGCTTTGGATTCCGATGATGAAGGTGCCGACGGTCAAATCACGACGAACTTGATGCAGGATATCACCGCTTCCGATTTCACCCTTCCGGCGGTGACCAAGATCCGAGCTAAGACCGCGGCGGATCCTAACCTCGGGGAATCCGATGATGAGGACGAGGTGGATGAAATTGAGGGGAGAACCAGTCTGAGGGACGTGGAGAGTAGGATGAGATGGTTGGTCGGTGTTCTCGGAGGAAAGGAGAAGGATGAGGATGGCGAGGTCATCGCCGGTGGAAAGTTCAGGGGGTTGAAAGGATTGTGAGTGGGCTCTACACCTTGCATGTATCATCCGGGGGGAGGTGACTGATTTTACTTCACCTGGGATAGCTCGAGATCAGATCACTTGTTACAGTTGCAACACGACATCGCTACTTACTTTGGGTACAACAATTACTTGGTTGGGAAATTGATGGTCCTCTTCTCTGCCGCCGAGGTGAGCCATTTGTCTCGTTGCAACCGGAATTCCGTGAGACTGACGACTTCTCTTCCAACTTGAACAGGCACTCGCGTTCTTCGAATCAAACGAAACTCCTCGACCGGTAACGATCCGTACCAACACCCTTCGAACGCGTAGACGAGATCTAGCTCAAGCCCTGATCAACCGTGGAGTCAACCTCGAGCCGATCGGGAAATGGTCCAAAGTCGGTCTTCAGGTGTTCGAATCGACCGTCCCGATCGGAGCGACTCCGGAATACTTGGCAGGGCATTACATGCTTCAGGCAGCTTCCTCTTTCTTACCCGTCATCGCCCTGGCTCCTCAGCCCGAGGAGAGGGTTTTGGATATGGCTTCCGCTCCTGGAGGGAAAGCGACCTACATCTCCGCCCTGTTACAAAACACCGGTGTCGTCTTTGCCAACGACTCGAACAAGGCCCGTACGAAGAGTTTGACGGCGAACGTGCACCGATTGGGATGCAAGAACGTGGTCGTTTGTAGTTATGATGGAAGGGAGTTCCCCAAGGTCATGGGTGGGTTCGATAGGGTGCTTTTGGACGCGCCTTGTAGTGGTACCGGGGTCATCAGTAAGGATCCTAGTGTCAAGGTTAACAAGGTCAGTCGACGGGCGGGCTCGTTACCGAGAGTCAGAACGGTCGCTGATCGCACGCCACTACCATAGTCCGAACGAGATTTCCAACTCTTGGCTCACTTGCAAAAACAACTCATCCTCTGTGCCCTCGATTCTTGTGACCCGACCTCCAAGACCGGAGGATACGTCGTCTACTCCACCTGTTCCGTCACTGTCGATGAGAACGAGAGCGTGGTGGATTACGCATTGAGGAAACGACCCAACGTCAAGCTCGTCGAGACTGGGTTGCAATTCGGTGTCGAGGGATTCAAGGCGTTTGGAGGGAAACAGTTCCATAACAGTGTTTCGATGACGAGAAGGGTGAGTCGAGCGAGGCGCCTGGCGATCGATGGAAATACTGATTGGGATCTTCATCTACAGTTCTACCCTCACAAGCATAACAGTAAGTCACCGATACTTCGATCACCTCGAGGTACATCAACTGATCATTCGCATCACAACAGTGGATGGATTTTACGTTGCCAAGTTCAAGGTCATGAAGAAGACCAAGAAGACCGAGGCTGCCGCTGACAACGTCAACGATGATGAGGACGTTGTCATGGGTATGGACGGGGATGATGACGACATCGAGAGGGCTGCCAACGCTACCTTCAACGATGAGGAGGACGAGGCTTTGATCAAGGGTAAGCGTCATTTGATCGGCTCTGACATGAGCGTCAGCTTATCGGAATGATTTTGCTCTCTTACAGATGCCAAGCGAAAAGCGCTCAAATCCAAGGGTGTCAAGGTGACTGTCGGAAAGAAAGAGGTCAAAGAAGAGGCCCCCAAGGTGCCTAAATCCAAAAACAAGCCAAGGCCTCTGCCTCCCAAGAACACTGGAAAGGGCACGCCAAGGATGAAGGGAGGAGAGTAGACTGATGGTTAGCGTAGTGTGAAGCTTGGTTAGGTATTCTTTTGTCTTTTTATTTCGCATGTAATCGACCTGTATGCGATGTTATACCATCATCCAGCGATCCAGATTTAGGTCGGTCAAGCGCGAGATGGTTGTCGTTCAGTTTCGTAAGATGTCAGATATGGGAGCTCTCGTTACCTTTATCCCAAGTCGAGAATCCGACACCTAGCTATCGACATCCACCTCAACATGTCTGAACAAGCAACGACACTACCGGCAAATTTTGCCGAGCCTCGTAGACCGGAAGGATGTCCTGTGGTACATCCTCATGAATTCCCACCAATACCCCCGGCTCCGTTTGGCCTGACCGAGGACCTCTTCTCGGCACTGGACTTCCTGCCTCTTTTCAACAAACACGTCGGACATCCAATAGAGACGGAGGCTTCAGGCTCTACGAGTGAGATCAAACCGGCCAAGAGAGAAGGAAGTGCCAGTGCTGGACCTTCCACGCCGGTTCAAAGCGGGTTCGGGGATGTCCAAAAACCAGTAAAGAAGACCATCACTAGGAAATGGATGAAACCTCAGCTATACTATGAAGCACTGTTACCCGAACTGCCAGGTGAGTTCCAATTCTTGGCTTGTATAATTGGATCATGCTCAGTCCGCAAGCTCTCAGACCCTCGTCCCCTGAGAGAACCTCTACCTCAATTGATTCCTTTACTCTCGGATACCGCGCCAGCACCTACACAACCTGATCCTCCTGGGTTCAGAAGACAAGACATACATAGCGCAACATTCCGGTTTGACCCGGTCATCGATCCGACGAACAATGATAGCCGAATACACGTCTCTCTACCTGTTGGGAGGGTAACAGGAATGAAAGATCTCGTGCGTGATCTGGCCATCCTAAATGAGGCTAGTACCTGGACTCAGACCTCTCTTTTTATCAGTACGAAAACGGAAAGAAGAACCCCAGACGAAACAAAGTCAGACCGCACGATTCCCCTTCATCAGATAAGAACCGCAGGAAGAAGAATGCAGAAAAGGTGAGCCTATTGCCTGACGATACATCATGCTTACGTCCACTAAACAATCATACAACCTACAGCATCGCAAAGAAGCTGCCGCTCGGAATCGAATGACCGCTCCAGGACTACTCGAGCACTCCAACACAGCGAACACTCCGGGAACACCTAGATCTGCACAACCACGTACGCCTGGATATGCTAGTCCCAGCTACAGGCCGAGCACCGGGGGCGGATCGAGAGCAGGAACTCCAGCTTATGCAAAGAGTGTTGGGAGTCCACGTGTTGGTTGAACCAATTTCAAGCGAGCGGATTGAGGGAGCTTGGATAGCAAAGCATTCGGCAGACCTTTCCTTTTGGATTGGTGTTGATCAGGAGATCCGGAATATCCCTCCGCAACATGCAGGCATATCTAGGAACGAAAAAAAGAGGCGGGGAAGACTGCATAGTTTTAGTACACAGGGAGACTTTTGGGCAAAATGGAAGCCATCTGTCTGGACGTTGGACACGACAATATGGCCAGTGACAGGTGACGATACCAGCGAGGAGGGCCCGTGACGCCGCTGGTACACTCGCCCACCTCATAGTCATGTTTTCGCTCCGAACTCCGTGATCAACGCTAGGCGGTCGAGCAAGTTGACGTCAAGGACAGTCTTGGCATGTTGCATATATCTCCAGGCATTGGTCCAGTCACCCATCAAGTCATAGATTCTGTTCTCTTGCTTTTGCAAAATGCAACATTTCATGTACCGATTCCAGAAGACATTGAGATTCGATAGTATGGCTGTTTGACAAAACTCAAAACCGCACATTCTGTCCCATTTTTCGATAACATCCTACAATCTGAATGAAAATTCAAAAGCGCCATGTGGAGAGGATATCTGTTTGACCACAAGTTATGACTGATAAGTAAAGCGAGTGAGGCTAGATCAGTGAGTCGTGTTCCAGGTTGCCACTTCAACACGCGAGCGGGCTTGTGAGACCCTGAGCAGCATGGCTGCCTGGCTCGAGACATGATGATCAAGAACTGGTAATGACTTCAGGAGGTTATTTCAATGCACGATATTGTTCTTCAATACGACGCAGAGGTGGAAAAGGTGTGCTGGCATCTCTCCAAGATGTCGATAAGAGAAGGGAAGACCGGTAGAGAGGATGTTTAAACCCGTAATCTGTCCAGTGGCCAGGATTAGGTACTGTAAGGGTATACTAGCCTGCTCAAAATCGACGACCGGACCGGTTCGATCCATGTATATACTTTTTAACGAGCGTTTGACAACTTAAAGAATTTCCAGTATCCGCACAAGTAGGATTCAGTTGTCGAGATTATACGTACATACATAATGAGAGATTGTGCTAGAGAAACATGAGAGCGAGATGCCATGTATAGTGATGCAAAGCCGATCAAGTCCTATCGGCAGGGATAGAGTGGTACCTAAACGGACCGAAGCGATATCAGTGTCCCGTTTTGAAAGGTCATGTGGACCAAACGGTGAACCATGACTCACTGGGGTGGTAATTCCTCTTCACCCTGTGGAACAAACCTTCCGCCATCTTCATGAACCCTAGGAACCCTATCGCTCTCCCCCGGACTACTAGGTTCCGTCTGAGGGATCGGACCAGCCTCGTTCTGAGCGTACATCCCCCTCATCCTCTCCTGCTGAGCCTCCCTCATCTTCCTCGAAGCGGCCGTGGAAGGGGTAGAGGTCTCGTGGGAAGAAGACGTCCCGGTAGGTATGGGGACGGGCATCGGTTCTCCCAAGATCGGAGTGCCAGATGAGCTTTGTCCAGGAACGCCTCTTCCGGCATAACCGGCAGAAGTGAGGGTAGACCCTGTCGAAGGTCCTCGTCTAACATCCCCAGCAGGCCCGGGGAACCCATCCGTACTACTCGCGGTAGGCGAATACATCCCCGCCCCCGCTGCCGTAGCACCGACCGCTCCGGCCCCTGCAGCAGCGTAAGCGCCATACGCTCCTGAAGCCGAGTTGGGGTATTGAGACATTTCAGGTCCAGCTGATCCTGCTCCTACGCCCGAGCCTGGACCTCCGGGGTAAGAGTAAGGCTCGACGACGGTCGGGCCGGAATCTACCAGGTCGGTCGTACCGGGAGGAGCACGTCGATTACCTCTGGCCGGGTCGAACTGTTCGTCAGACGCAAGTTCATCAATCAGGAAGGTTTCCCCCGCTGATTTGGAGAAAGATAAGGCTGACCATCATATCCCCGTAATCCTCCTTTGCGTTCCTCCTCTTTCTCCTCAAGAAGAACCAGATTAGACCGGCGATAAGGGCCAGACCGACCACTCCTCCGACTACTCCTCCTACGATCGCTCCGATGTCTGTTCATTGAAAGAGATAATGCACGAAGAGAAGAAAAAGAATGGACAAAGGAGGTAGTGTTTTTGGGGCAAGGTCAGGATGAGGGAACGTAAGAGGTTTATGCTTGGTAGCGACATACTGTTTCCTCCTCCTCCATTATTGGGTACAGCAACCGCACTAGTCTGAGTGGAACCATCACTGGCAGTGACGATCACCGTCCTTTTCGTATGAATCAACCAAAGATCATCAGTGTCCCATTCCAGATATATCTAGAAAGAGAGTAGATCAAGAGCGACTTACGAATACCTGGTACTCCCTCCCTGCACGCTTGAAGCGGGAACAGTAGCCGTTCCCGTAACAGTGACCGAACTTCCAGAAGCGTCCGTGCTGACAAAGGTGGTAGGTACGACCGCACTGCTAACGCTTGCTTGAGAATCGGTCACTGATCCTCCTCCGGCGGCTGTCCCGCTACTGGTGGTCACTCCTGTACTGGTCGTTTCCGACGTTACAGTGACTGGGACGGAGGATGAGGTGGTGATGACATCCCCGTTAGAAGTGGTGGTTACGGGTGCTTCACTGGAGGTCGTCGAGGTGGTGGTGATTACTTGCGAAGTTGTGATCACTTGAGAGGTGGAGGTGGGTTGAGTGGAAGTGGGAGTTGTGGATGTGGATGTAGGAGTCGTGACGACGGTGTTTCCTCCCGTTGTGGTGGTGATGACTGAAGAAGTGTCCGCTGTTAAGAAACAAGAAAGGAACCGGGATAAGGTTAACTATCAGGAAACAAGGATAAAGATGCCAGAGGTACCTACCCATGATGATTATGTTCTAGTTCAATTGATTATCGATCACCTGAATAATTCTACGTTTGTAAGCTTTGTAAGGATATAGTTGTAGCGAATGTGATGCGATGTGATGTCGATCCTTAAATCTCCTTCGCGTGATGATAAACTGTCCCAATCAGGATTCCTGCTATAACGAGTGACCAGAGCGTAGGAAGATGGATAGATCGTCAAGTCCAATCACGATTTCCAGGTGAAAACTATTGCTAGAAACTGGGAGATGATGATCCTCCTCAAACGTAAAACTCGAATCCGATGACGATATTCCCCCTTTTTTCCTCGTCTTTTTCACCGGATGATGATCACTTTCTATTTCAAGGCTGTGCTCTCCACTCAGCGAGCGCTCGCTGGGCCGGGAAGGATGTTAGGAACCGGAGGGAGCCGCGAGTGTCGGATTTCCTCGTATGGGCGATTATGCGTGGACTGTCCGAACGTTGAGTTGATATATCGCTGTGGTTGAGAGGATGAGTGTACCGCTGACAAGTTGTCGAGGTCGATGTGAACCAGGTGGAAGCTTCCCGGTGGAGTGGAATGACGATGTTTTGTTTTTCAGCGACAGAGCTTGGACTTGCAGTACCGATGTATCAGGTCGATCTTCCGCGCGGCTTCAGGTTAGGGAGACTTCTTCCTCCGTCTCTGAACAAGCAGACTTGGCGCGAAAACAACACAAGGTCAATGGGCTTCCTCTTCTCGAACATGGGCTTGCTGAGAACAAGATCGACATAGGAACGCCACATCTAGTTCTCAAAGGCTCCCCTGGATACGAGAACGAGTCGATCAGAACCAGAACCAGAACCAGAACCAGAATGACCATTTCGGTATCATGATATCATAATCGCCCCTCAACTTGAGCACTCCTTTGTGCTCCCAAAAAGTCAAAGATGCTGTCCGATGGAATACATAAGGCAGCTTTTCAGGTTTCAATCGTCAGGCCAAACCCGATGTGGTTCCAAACCAGCTGTACCTTCTCTGCCCCAAAGCGTATTCCAACTGCATCCCAACCTCTATCGCCATCATGTCATTAGTTCCCAGTTCCATCTACTCAAAACCCAACGCCAGTCAGAGCTCTTTATCCCAAGTAGGTTCGAGTGTCGAAACTGGTGGAGGCTCCCTTACCGGCACTCATACGCCGACCGCATCCATCTCAACCGGTCCGGCCCCCAGCACCGGTTCGGCTGTCGCATTATCCGACTCCTACGTAGCTGAAGGAGAAGCGGTTTTGGAAAGCATACTCAGAGAGGCACAATCTACCAAAAGCAAAGACTCCTTCGGAAAGAGGTTTCATGATGTGGCAAAGACAAAGCTCCTCGCTCGTGGAGAATTTGAGAAAGACCTTCCAGGTCAAATCAAAGAGTTCGAGCGAAGGTTGCAAGAAGATGGCCTATTGCCGTTGAAACCGATCCCAAATTTGGGACAAGCAACGGATGACGAAAAGATCGAAACGATCCGAAAGTATGGGAAGATCTTCCTTCAGTTCAAACCAATGGCCGCGTTCATCTGCGTGGCCACCGGTGCGACTTTATCCGTTCTTTGGTGGGCTTTCCATATATCTGAAACCGCACCTCAGGAAGACATGGAGTTGCAGAGATTAGGATCAACCAGCCCTGCTAGTTCCAATGGATCTGATGACGAAGAAGTCTGAACGTGAGACTCGGGGTTCACGAGCCGCTTGGATATCCAACATGAACCCCTTGCTAAGAGCTGTAGACCATGCGTCAGATAATTCACTCTTTATGGCCGTTATGATTATAAAACGCTATATCATCTGACGTCACAGAGCCGAACCATTTTCTCATTACTGACACAGGAATCATTACCTCATAAATTCTGTGAATCAGAACTAGTGCTCTTGAAACAACCCTCGACGCAGTGACGCGGGCCATTGCGCTAACTAGGCCCTAGGCCCTCCGCGGACGCGCCTTATTTCTTCAGATGGGTGGCAAGACTGCGCAGATTGAATGGCTGCTTCATACGTTCTTTCTTGCTACCCTTGACAAATGTAGTTTTATGTAGAATCGATCCTTGTTACCCTGATTGAATGATTCAGCTCTCGATGCCGGAAGCGTGTACACTACGTCAGGGGTATATGCGGCACGATATGAGATCAGCCTTACTGAGGACGATGGTCGTCGTACTTAAGGTGAGAATCGTCGATACAGTATCTACCAGAACCAGGTACCTAAGATGCCATGCAGCCTATGGTTACCGTCTTGTCACCAGCCCCCCTTCTGCTCGAAAGCTGGCTACCGCTTCTGGAACTCGACTAAACCGGATTGAAGGAGTATACGTCGACGATCTCAGGTCATTCATTGACATGACGAGAGTATCCTATACGAAAATTATGCATGTTTGATATACAGATCCTCCGGAAAGTTCCTTTTCTTGACATCCAGGATGTTGAAAAGTGGGGAATTGGGAAAATGTCCAAAACCCTTGCTAGGTCGATTTATGCTTTGATAATGTCGTTTCTCCTGGTTGTGCTCATGCTGGTCAAGAGCGTAGAACCTAAAGACATGGACCTCCTTTGTGTGTATACCCAGAATATGTCGAGACTTTTGTATCATATATAGAATGGGGTTTCTGACAATATGACTTTCGGTCACCTGTCTGGATAGCGTCTATTCGCTATGTTGTTACTCGAAACGCAGCCATCAGCAGACCATGGTTCTCATCGATCTCATCATGTGCAGATCGCGCGGATACAATTGAGAAGCACTCTTTTGTGTCAATATGACGTCAGGTTCTTAGCTGAGAATGACTTGTGAGAGCATATAAGCAGAGTTTTTAGAAATACGAGGCGTGCCATTTTATTATGATATTCGGTGACATCTTCCGCAGCCCTTGTCGCGCCATTCAGAACTTCACTCCTAACGCTATGGCTTTCCACTCCGATATCATATCAGCTTCCGACACTAGATACAGCATCGGACACAGAACAAGCGGACTATCCTTCACTCAGGCTTCAATTCTTTCCGAGGTCGCGACAGTTCTAGTCCCAACCTCGATCGGTTCTGCATGTAGCTATCCTTCCCACGTCGAATTACCCAAATTATTCGACATCACTGGTCCATCCGTCTGCGTCCCGCAAACCCCCTTCAATCTGGAGGAACCGGTCGATTTGTGCACAATAGAGGAATGGTCCAAATCATTTGAAGGAAGTATTCAGGAATGGAAGCGTAATCTGAGCAAGGAATCGTCAGTCAAGCTGGAAGCAGCGATGGAAGTGGAGAATCAGCGTCTCAAGCGGATGAGCTACGAGGATCTGTTGAAGACAGCTCAGCGTATTCACCAACTCATCACCCTTTGTCAGATGACTGGCGCTCAGCCCAGGAATGAGATCGAACAATTGAGAGGACAGGTAGAAGCCATCTCCAGGAAGATATCAGAGGATGCGGCGTGGAACGGTGTGCATAATCTAGCCTGCTCGATCAACCAATTGGGTCTTTCGGTATCAATAATGATGATATTGCTACTGTTGGTCCTTGCGCGTATTCGAAATTCTTAAGGAGGGAGCGAACTAGAAGGGATAGGACGATGCCAAAGATGGCATGGTAGACATTTTGTATAAGGAATGCTTTCCGTGAAATGCCGCTTGTTTCGTTTGAGATACTGTAGCGCGCGCATCATGCAACTCCCATTACTATACGAAACTTCCTAGGGCTTGAATCGGAGAACTGTTTAGATACAGCCGGATGTGATGATGGATGCGTGTCTTCTTCTGCTTGGTTTCTAAAGACAAGCAGAGAGAGGAGGAACGTCACGGTCTGTATATAAAGAACACGATGTACTCCATCATCTGTACGCTGATACTCTAGAGCTTACTAGGGCTGCACTGCTGTAAATCACTTAGGACTCCTTGCGCAACCGGCGCTAGAAGACGAGCAAAGCTGCATCTCAAGAGATACCTTCCTGTCATCGTCTTTGGTCGTATATCGGTCGCCAATCCACCTCGCACAGAAATTGAATACCGAAGATCCTTGACATTCTCTAGAGCGTAGCTGGCAAGAAACGTATGCACATACAGCTTGGTCAATAAAACGAGACCGATATCTTCAATGGTATGAAGCAATAGATTCAACACATCGATGCTCGCGATAATCGAGTTGCGCGCCGATAACGCGAGGTGTCGCAGTCCGTACTATTTATCTGTGCGTCCAAAACATCTGACAAGCAGATGTACAGCGGGCCAGACCATACATTTTATCAGAGAAGCTGACTGATCTCGAACCACTAAAAATCAAGAGACGGGGAATGGACCCATCAAGAAAAGTCAGAAACACCTGACGACCGCCTTGCTGATCTCGAATCCGCTCTCAAAGAGATTGACAAGCGACTCAAATCGATCCCCGCCTTGGGGGACGACGCAGAGACGACGATCGACAGAATACGTAATCACTGGAACAGGTTCTTGGATAATCTACCGTTGACCCTTTTCTTGACACTCATGGCTTCAGGTACGGCCTGCATGTTGCGATGGGCCATCCTGATCTCGAGGAATCCTCCCGCCCAAGAGGATATCGAGCTGCAGAGGCGAGATTCTATCAGCTCTGCTGGTTCTTAGACCAGTACCGCAAATATCGGGCCGGATGGGTTGTTTGCCATCGTCGCATATCGTATGCGGAAATCAAAGCCATCAATCTGTACCAGATGTATTTGGTGTGTAGATCTGTTAAGTCTATATAGCCATTTGAACGAAAACATACGATAACGTATGATGCTGCATGTTCCTTCGCGATGACCTATAAATCACTTGGCTAATCTATCCATCACTGATATATAGTCTCTAACAAAGCCGAGTAATTTTATAGAGATCACAGACCATCCGGTGAGGCGAACCATAACATTTCAGCTCGTAATACACCCGTAGAGCATTCGCTCAACCATGTCGCCATATATTACGGAGATTTAATTGCTTATCTCGTCATACCCGTCGGAGGAGGTTTTCCCTACATCGCAAGAAAAGCTGCCCAATATTACCAGGCAAAACAGCTTAGTTTGTGGTGAAGATCTAAATGGTAGCTAGAGTGCGATATTATGTATACCGGAACATGTAGGGGTGATAGCGAAAGCATGACTAGGGCTAGCATAGACAATTATGAGGAACGATTATCTCACAAGCCATAAAGAGAAGTGTTGAAGATTCATAGGGCCTGATCTTGGTATAGATATAGTATAGCCTCCATCGAATTCGCGCATTCTTCGATTTATAAACCAAACGGATACCTCGAAGCTGGCTTGCGCCAAAAGTATCAACTTCGTCATAATTGGTATTCCTTTGTGTCTGAGATGATATCTAGCCAGGAAGCACTTACATACAATATAAATTCAGAGACTAACAGCGTCTATTAGTATTACACCCTCCAGGCTACACTACTTTCATATCCTCAATCGATTGAAAAATCGTATTTCCAAGACTACCGTCCATTCTTTTTGAAATGGCTCTCGCCCCGTCTAGCATCGCTACCAATGATCTGTCAACCTCTCCTTATCTCCTCAATGATGATGCTTCAATAACCACGTCTACGACCACCACCTCATATGGCCATGTCCCATCAATCGCTCCTCCATGCGAAGTGATCTCAGGTATTTCTTCGCTAGAAAAGATGTCCGCGCGGGATCTGGACAGCGAGTTGTCCCGCTTCACGGGACGATCAGGAATCATTATATCAACTGGTACCACTTCTGCTTCCGAGCCCATCAGTTCTAGTGTAGACCCAGAGATGTCGGTGCTCCGCTCTTTGCTGGAAAAGAGCTACTCTACGGAGTACGTTGAGGAACAGATACAAGCCCTACGAGCTAAACTCGCGCCTCATGCTCGGGAAGAGTTCGATCTGGTCAGATCCAAGATCTCAGAGAAGCTGAGCGATCTCGAACCTCTAGAGATTAAGATACGGGGAATGGAACTTATCGAGGAGAGTCGATCAATACTGCAAGGCCGCGACGAAGATTCCGCTCAGCCGAACGGTAGGGACGATTATGTGGCGAAGGATAGCGATCTCTTCAGTTGGTATGAAAGCTTAGCACACGCAGGTGGAATAGCAGCCCTGGTTTTCTTGCTCTTCTATATCGTCTTTCAGACTTTCCTATTGGCTACGCAAAGACGGACAAGGCAGGCTCGTGAACCTCACGTTGAGGAGGGTACAGAACTTGCAATCCGTCATGTCGCTTAGGAGAGGGAAAACGTAGGCTCAATAGGCACCCGCTCGTTTCATGGTATCAGCCTAAGTAAAATAAAAGGAACAGATAAAGAATGATACTACGATGAAAATGATAAAACTTAGCTTCCGGACCTCGTCCTCCATGTCTTCGAATGATGCGCGTGTTCGCTGCAAGCGCAGAGAGAATCGTGATTGTGTTAGTACAACGAGTCATACCCGGTCCCAGCCTGCAAGGCGGTAGAGAGGGTATCACACATCTGCGGGTACGACCTCTTGAGTGTCCCTCTTGCTTCCATGACCATTGGTTGCCTGAGTGAACCCCTCTTCAAGCTACACTTATGTACTGCAAAAGAATTTGAGTCCAACCGGTAAACGTCCCCAGATCTATCTTCAAAATGTGAGAATAGGGTGTGAGGGTGAAATGAGGGATTGGGCTCCTTGAACCTGTTGTGTAGAGATTTTATAAAAACACAATCTCCCGGAGAATCTATCTACCAACCTACCTGTACGTCAAGACCTTGGGCTCTCTCCCCTCAGCGTAAATTATCAACGTCTCAAGCGGGGCAAAGTCCGCAGAAAGTGCTTCATATGCTAAGGGATGATGAGCCGAAAACATGTTGCGTTCGGATAAGGCTCGTGATAACCATCCTTCCGATACAGCGGACTGAGTATGGCCTGGATTGCCATTCCTTTGTATTGCATCATCTCAAAAACCATCACCTGTAAACGAGAGGTATACGGATACTACAGGTAATAAAACTACTTACAATAATCTTCTTGCCCAGCTCTCGGCGTCGAACAGAAATACAGACCTGTTAGACATGTCGTACGTCAACTCGATCAACTTGACCTCGACATCCGATGGCGGAAACGCGTGACCATACTCAGGTACGAACGAAATCATTTACATCACCTCCTCGCACACCCCTTCCAAATCATCATCACTTCCAGTTTCCTTCAAAACGTCTATCATTCCTCCCGAAACTATCGTACCTGACCACGATGTGGGTGGATCGACTAGCGAAGAGTTGGACAAGATCATACAAGAGACGCAACGCACGCAACAGAAGCCCTCTGGAGTTTCCTCTCAAGAGGAAGGTGAAGATAAGAACGCAGCCAATCTCAAGATGTTAGTAATAACGGCAGTAGGATTTCCAGCCATGATCGGGGCTGGGGTAGGCTTCTACTATCTCAACGAAGGATTGCGGCGTCGGCATGAAGCTAGGTTACGAGGAAGCGGATAAGGAGCACTATTTCTTGGCGGACAATATGATGTCAATTTGTGTGTGCCTGCGGATATATGGTATATCTTGTTGTAATCTCGCCTCACTCGTCGTCTAGAGTAGGGTCGTCCGTTGATATTGTTTGCTCAAGGGGTCTCACGCAATGAGGCAGTAGTGTTGTGGGCATCATACATCCAATCGAAACCTGATGGACACGAACGTGTGCCATCAGCTGATGCAAGATAGCGTTCCTTTGTATGAGACCGAACTTCTTATCACGAGTTTTAGGCTATATAGGCTCTCAAGTGTGATCATACCGCTTCCAAGCCGAAGATCAGTAGCTGTAGTACGGTACTTCGTATCATGTCGTTATCATCAGGATATTCTGATACGTCTACGAACTGCGATACTGGATCCATGGGCAAAGCTTCATCCGTCATGAACTCTGTCATCTCTGATGGGACTACGTTTTCAACGTCATTCATACATTCACGAACAGACCAGCCAGCTCATCACCTACCTACAGTACAGGCGGTTACCAATGAGGAGCTGGAAGCATGCATGAGTAAAATTCTCGAGCTCAGCGATGTTGAACGTAGACAATTGGCCGAGGAATGCGTGCAGAGATTAGCCACTGCTACTGAGGACCAACAGACGGCATACAAGGAGAGGGAAGGGGAATGGAAGAACCGTTTGGAAACGCTCATCAAGACCGAGGAAGAGGGTGCCGGGCGTACCATGAGCGATGGGGCGCTAGTTGGGATGTTGGCTGGATTGACGGTCTTTCTGGCGTGTGGTGGTTTGCTGATTGGGTATAGTTTTAAAAAAAGCAGGCAATCCTCCAAGACATGCGAGTGCTGCCGTAAAACTTTTTGTACAAGGTTCCGACAATTTGCCTGTGATATCCCTCGGGGCTCCTGAAATCTCGACTGAAATGAAAGGATACATCGAGGGTTGCCAAGTGAAACGATGTTGCCGGTAGTTTAAACACGGTCGACGAAGAGTCCGAGGTCCAGCTGATTACCTTTCGATATGACATGGTCGAAATCACAAACAACCAAAAGCTGCGAGTCGAACATCGTTTCAACCAGATTCACATCGTCGCACACAGAAGAAGACAGCCACAGAGACCGGTGATCCTGCCCATGCTTCTCCCAGTACTCTAGTGACCTTGTCAACCCATTCATCCCCCGCACAACACCCATCTTATATACCCGATCATCCTTTAACCGAGATGGCTCTCCCTTCCTCTCGAAACGAACCTCGTCGAGCTCATACTCTCGGTCCATCTAGAGTATCCGATGGTCCTGGGAACGGGTATGATCATCACGCAGCTGGATCGATGAGCGGTAGAAGTCAGAGCGTTCGGTATGGTAGGTAGTCACGAGTTGATGAAAGCGACTAATGAAAGGAGACTACGAGCATCTGATCGTACCTCGTACTTGCTTCCTTCTTGATAGTCCCCAACTACTCGTCATCAAGCTCAAATATCGTTCCTCCACTTCCCCCACCTATCCTCCCCGAATCCCTCCCCTACCCACCTCAATCAGAGTACCGCCCAAACCCTTCCCCCTACACCCGGACCCCCTCTCAATCATCCGCTCACAGTTACCCTTACCCCGGTCCTGCCCGAAACGAAAGTGACCTTACTGGAGCGTTCGATCAGATGAGGCTAGGAGGAGGCTACTATAACCCCAACCAGAGTCAGGCTTCCTTACCTGGTCCAGGTGCAGGAGCGGGGGGGAATCATCCTTACCATCAACCCTATACCGCTTCCCACGCTCCTAGCGTCTACAGCTTGGACAGCGGGGTCGGGGCTTATAATGGACGTCGTGCCAGTGCAGAGACGGCGACAGGAGACATCTTGGCGGGTGATGAATACGGTGCGGATGAGTTTTCCGGAGCGGTAGGGGAATTAGGATTAGGTCCTCCTCCCGTCGGCATGAACAAGTCTAACCCCGCCGTGAGAGCTCTCCGAACGGCTTCCTCTACGTCGGAAATCTCACTCCATAGGACCCCGACCACCTCGATCGGGTCTTCCCGTGCGAAACGGAAAGGAATCTCGGCCGCCATCGATGTCACCAAACCCCCTTATACCAAGGAATTCGTGGACGATTATAGAGCCCGGATGAAATTGGATCCGGATCCAGAGGCTCAGTTCGCTTTTGCTAAATACCTCATCGAAGCGGCCCGAAAGGTCGGGGAAGACATGTCTCAAACGGATCCAAAGGCGGGGAAGAGGTATCGCGAGAACCTGATCGCGGAGAGTTTAAAGGTCCTCAAACGACTGGTATCCGAAGGAGGAGTCGGGGTCAAGGGGGAAGGAGGATACCCTGAGGCTCAGTTCTTCTTGGCCAACATGTTCGGGACGGGTCAACTTGGGTTACAGGTGGATCATGAAAAGGCTTATCAGCTTTATATGCAGGCTAGTAAAGCTAATCACCCTGCTGCCACATACCGGACCGCGGTCTGTAACGAGCTCGGAGCGGGGACGAGGAAGGAAGTCAACCGGGCCGTCTTGTTCTACAGAAAGGCGGCGATGTTGAAGGATACGGCGGCGATGTACAAGTTGGCCATGATCTTGATCCTCGGGAATATGGGTCAACAGATCAATCATCGAGAAGCAGTCACTTGGCTCCGACGTGCAGCACTTCAAGCGGATGAAGATAATCCTCACGCGCTGCATGAGTTGGCGATGATTTATGAAGACCCGCGGTCACTCAAGATCCACCCTTCCATCCTACCCCCCTCGATCGATCTGGCTCGGGATCATTACACTCAAGCAGCTCAGCTCGGGTACGCCCCTTCGATGCACAAACTGGGAGTAGCCTATGAACACGGACACCTGGGATGTCCAGTCGATCCCAAGAGGAGTATCGCTTGGCTGAGCAGGGCGGCGGAGAAAGGCGACCCGGAAGCCGCGCTGGCACTGAGCGGGTGGTTCTTGACGGGGGCGGAAGGGGTGCTGAAACAGGACGACGCGGAGGCTTATTTGTGGGCGAGGAAGGCGGCGAATAAGGGATTGGCTACTGCGGAATATGCTTTGGCTTGTGAGTCGTTCGCTTCTTGGACAAGGGGGAAGATTGGTTTGCTGATCAGGGCAATGTACGTTAGACTACATCGAGGTGGGAATCGGTGTCAAGAGCGATATCGAATTGGCCAAGAAATGGTACCAGCGCGCAGCGAGTGAGCCGAACCATTCCTGTTCATCTCCTCTTGTCTCCACACCGACTGACCACCCTCTTTGTCTCTTTTCCCTAGCGAGCGGAAGTGATCAAGCAAAGAAACGAATAGAAGACCTAACAAAGCGGAAACGACCTGCAGGTCGAAGTGGAGGTAGACCGACGAGGCAAGAAGCTAAAGCAGAGGGTTGTGTGATAGCCTGAACGCCATTTACTCGCACTAGTTTGGATCGAGGGGCAGCGGTTGGTTGTATGAATATGAGCATTTATGAAACGATACCACTATCTCTCTTTAAATGGTTGTGATCGACATGTTCAAGCCATACCGCAGGATGGCTTTACCCGATCGATCGCGGGTCCGACCTACCTAGTCGATTTCATAGTTGACTCTTCCAGCAGCTCTAATCGCGTCGATGAACAAGACGAATTTCATGTACCCAAGACCAAGGAATCCAATCACGTCCGACCACAGAGGGCGAAACAAGACAAGAATCAGCATTATTTAGCGTAGTGTGAGCCTTGAGATTACATACTGCGGAAGGTACGATTAGGTTTCAACTTTTTCTCCCGAGAATGGGAAACTAGCGTGATGGTGTTATGTGTGATATAATACAGATCCAGTGCTAGGCTTGCAAGTCCCTGATAGCAGTTCCACCGGACCTCGTTGACGACGTAGTCCTAACAGCGCTCTCCATCTCAATATTTGAAGTCCTTCAGGGGTGGAAGGACCCCCTGGGTTCTAATGTCAAGGGACTGTAAAGGAGGGAACAATCCCCAATATACCAATAGAGCAGAAATGGTCTGTAGACATTGTTGCTTCCTCTCCAGGATCTGAACTGGATCATCTGTCTCAATCTACTGGTCATTGAGAAGGCACGTCCCTCAACGGGAGGCCAGACGCTCGCGGACTATTCTGATCATGTTCCGGCAGCAGAGAGCATATGAAAATATTTCGACCTCCGAACTACTCGTCTCTACATCGTATTCCTTCTATTATTTCACGCGCGCCCTGCGCTCTTTCCTGCCAGAGCCTAATCTTAGCTTCTCCGTCTTCCTTCATCGCTCGGTGTTTCGCTTCGTACATCGCTCTAACATATTCGACGACCGTCATTTCAGTCTGTTCATCCGTGAGTGTTATGATTTCGTTATCCGGTTCAGCGGCAGATTCATCCGCTAATAATGGTAGTGCTGATGCTGTTGGTAGTGGTGATGCAGTGGCGGATACAGCACCTAATCGTCTGCTCGTGATCGTGGCTCTCGGCGTTGGCTGATCCAAAGTCTCCATGACCGATCTAGCTTCTTTCGCTCCCTGATCGATCATTCTCATCCGTTCTGCTATATCCTCCTGTGGTTCTACTTCAACTACCATGTTCGCCACAACGTCCGCCTCTGACTCGTCCTCAGTAGCCGTAGCAACAACATCGGCCTCTGATTCCGTTTCTGACGCCGTTACAGAACTTGGTGCAGCCTTTCTCGTCCGAACGGGTACTCTGGGCTTGAGCATTGCCGGTTTGATGCGTCCATTCGTCCTGGAGCGCAACGTATCTCTTACGTCATCACTTCCGCTAGCAGCGGAAGAGGCATTCGACGATGCAGACGAAGCCAGCCCGGCTTTCGTGACCGTACCTCTTGTCCTCGTTTTGGGTGCTACTATCCGAGTTGCTCTTGCAGGCGGTACAGCGATAGTCTCGGCTTCCGTCTCCGTCGTGTCGTCTTCTACCTTTTTCCCCCGCTTAGCAACCGATACGGTAGCACTCTTTGGTACAACAGTCTTCCTGCTGACAGTAGCTCTTGTTGCCCGTTTGGCGGGAGGCTTCGAGATTGGTTCTGGCTGAATAGGTTGAGCAAGCTCATCGATCTCGCTTGGTATGTTCAGAATCTCTGGTTCTGGTACTGGTTCTGGTTCGACCGGCACTACCGTCTTCCTCCCTCTCGCAGCGCTTGTAACTCTGGGTTTCGATTTCGATTTCTGGACTGTCTGTATCACCTCCTCCTGCTCTTCCACCAGCGGTGGAGGATTTACGGATACCTCGAGTTCCGGTTCTGTCTCAGCCTCGCTTTGTTCCGCTACTGATGGTTGTACTGTTTTCCGGGTCGTCCGTCGAGTGGTAGATGGAGCTGGTTTGGGTACTGATTTGGTTGTTTTCGTGGATCTTGACGCTGGCCTGACCGAACAAACATGGCGACATGTAAGTTTTACTATGTGATGAATAGTTGTTCATAAGTGAAACATACCGTCTTGTCGTTGTCGATGTCACCTATGTCAACTTCGTTCAGTAATTACATATGACGAGGAGAAACATCCAGTGCTCACCTCATCTACCACTTCCTCCTCGGCCACACTTCCGGCCAACTTTGCCTTGAAGAAGGAACAATTTGGTCTCTTTCTACGGTGAATTTCCCTACGATACAGTGTAATCAGAATGAGCGAAACAACGCGTGTAAAGTCCGGTTCTATACTAACCAAGGATCATCGGTTGGTTCCCATCCAACCGTACTGTAATCGCAGTAGAAGCAAGTAGCGCAATCTTCATCTTGCTCTGTTGGGGTGTATACGAATCCGGCGTTCGATAGCTGTAGGGATACCGAGGTTAGCTTGATAAGTTTGTGGAAAGACAGCGATTCACATACAGTAGCTGGAGTAGGCAGCCAACCTCGATTAGGATTAGGCCACCACTTGGCATATGTTTTTATTCTTGCTTTGACCATGGTTGTGGATTGAGGTAACCGATCTGCATCATCGTATATTATTCTACTCGTTTTCGGTAAGTCCGTGAACCTCTGACATGACAGAGCTACCCAAGCTTACCTTGATTTCCCAGCTTTCTTTCCCGACTTATCCCCCTGTCTTTCGTCCACTAAGATGGAGCAGACTGCTGTTGCCCAAGCACAATCTCCTCTCCTCCAATGCTCCTCGAACGGATCATCTTCTTCCTCCCATCCGCCTAATTTCGAATCGCAGAGGAAACAACCGCACTGATCCGTATCCTCCGCTGTAGGACTATAATAGTATCCAGCTTGAGACAAGTTCTCTGGAGTTAGGTGAGGAAATCTGCTAGGTGATAATGGCCAGGAAGAAGGAGCTGCCGTTTTTGTCCGTGAGCGACCTTTGGGTTTCAGGGAACCACCGTTGCTGAACGACTGAAGACGTGCTTCTTGGAATTGCATGGCCGGGTCAGTCTTAGAAGCTGCTTCTCCCGTATATGATCAAACAGTCTAGAATAGTAATAGAATCAGGATTCCACCCAGGTAGTACAGCACGTTTACTGCCTAAACGTTACTTCGTGATTCAACCTGAGACGTTTGTTTACGTTTTGATCAACAACACTCGCCCATCCCAAAGAAAGATCCGCGGTGCAGGCTCGTTCTCGATTCGACGAACGGAAATACCATAAAGAGCTCAAATCAAAGGTTTTCAACTAGATGTACAAACTTGGTCGTCTCGTTTACGGACCGGACCTAACGAAAAGTCAAAGAAGAGGTTTTTGCGTGTCGTTACCACGGACGGGTCGCGGTTCATCGACCTTCCGTCTTCTGGACCGCAGCTCCACTGGCATAAGTGTTTAAACTATAAGCGCCCGTACCCGGTGCACCCCCATTCGCAGCGGATTCATCATAAGATCCGTCCTGCCGTTCGTTACCTCTTGACGTATCCCTCCCGACCGCTCCGCTCCTAGACGTCTGTACCTGTCCCGTAGCTTGCGGTTGGGCGTTCTGGGAATGAGGTGGAACGTTTCCGCCAGCCTGTTGACCCTGTTGTTGTTGCCCCTGACCGGTCCCTTGGGGGGAATAATACTCTCCACCTTTACCTCCATTTTCGTACCTCCCCGCATATTGTCCCGTGGCATAATCCACCGCTCCGAACCCATTCCCACCCTGACCTTGACCCTGCGATTGGACGTTATTCTCCGACTTGATCCCCTCTCTCCCGAGGTTCAGTCCGATCCCGAACCCCTGCCCCTGTGCCTCCTTCAAATGCTCATGCAAAGCCGCATTCTCATTCCTGAGCCTGACCACTTCGTCCTGCAAGAACGCGTTCTGAGCCGTAATGCTCCGATGATTCTCCACCGAGATATTGATCGTCCCTGGAGGAGGAGCGGATGCGTTCGATGCGGCTGGGTAGAAAGGGTAAGAGGGGGTGGACGGGTTGGGGTAGGAAGGATCGGGTAGACCGCTGACGTTACGTGTCAAAGCGTGGACCTGTCTCTGAAGGTTAGAAACCGTCTCTTCCAGCTGGAAAACGTGTCGAGAACCGTATCGATCAGTATCGCTTTCACATCGCTCCCTAAATGAAAAACGTCAGTACTTACGTGTTTCACATGAGCCTTCCTCTTCTCCCTATGTCTCTTCTGAGCCTTGGCGTTCCTAGTCCTATTATCGTTATCCTCGTCCTCCTGCCCACTCTTCCCCCCCGTCCCATGGGAATGCGCTTGCGCATGAGGATCATGAGGATGAGCGCCCATATGTCCAGACGTATTCACATGAGGATGTTGAGTGTGAGGATGTTGAGGGTGGGGGTGATAAGGATGACCGTACGGACCGGCGGGTAAGAGACCTGCTCCATAGGGAGTGGAAGGGGAGGCTTGACCTTGACCTTGAGCCTGTTGGTTCTGTTGACCCTGAACACCGGGTTGAGGTTGTCCCTGACCTTGCCCGTTGAAAGCGGGGAAAGGGTAAGGCTGACCATAGTGTCCCGAATAATTCTCTCCAGGGCTGACAGGATAACGGACATTGGAAGGAGATTGATCCGGATGACCCAATCCCGTTTGAGGAGGCAGGTTTTGTTGACCCTGTTGACTCGGTCCTTGTACCCCATGAGACTGTTGAGTCTGTCCAGGTTGACCTTGCTGAGGTTGTCCTTGTTGAGAGACCCCACCGGACTGAGGATCGGGGTAAGCGGAATAATCGTGCCTCAGCTGTAGGGCAGTTCCATTGGGTGATCTCTGCTGAGCCATCTTGTCGATAGGAGGAGTGTGCTGCGTGATGGGATTATGAGGGATCAAGGATTGATGAAGTGTCTGAATGTGAAACTCTCGTTAGGTTTCCGTTGACGTAAGTGAGATCGGGGATCGGTTCTAGGGCGAAACGATATCTCCTGAGTTCTTTCTTGTTGCTTTCTATCTTGAGCGATGAGGACGAGCAGGTGGCCATGAGCGTGGAAGGTGTTCGATAGTAGAAGTTGTAGATCATGGTTCAAGAGTGAATGCGTAGGGATAACGATGACCGATTTGTGAATTACGTTTTCCCGCGATTGAGTCGAGAGCAAAGCCGAAGTGAATAGGTCAGTTGTATGTTCCACTCGGTATCCCCAAGCTGGTGAACCTGAAACATACCTTGTGTAGGTAGAATAGCTGGCTGGCTGTTATGACTCTGACTCTAGCGAATTGCTCTGATCGAGTTTCTAGGTTGAGTCACTTTACGTTTGTTACGATTTACGAAAGAATAACGAACCTCGTTCGCTTTCCAGACCTCAGATCGCCTCTCCCACAAGGATCGCGTACAGGCAAAAGGCGAAAGGCTAACACGCGTACGCTACTTCGGTCGAGGTCGATCTGCTCTATGGCAATGCTAGACGATCGACTATTACCACTGGGTACAAGCGATACTAACGGCCATGATCATCCTCCCCAACGTCTAGCTGACCTCATCCACCTCTCTCCGTCCAGTCAAAAAGCTCGGTCTCGCTGAGAAACGATTACGTAGCTCTTCACCCCGCACGCGCGCCTTCCCCGCAGAAAAGAACGCGGATACAAAAACGGGTGCGCGTCGGAGCGTCAGGTGATGAGATGTTTCAGGTTCTTCCTTTCAACCAGCGAGGGGTTGGGGAAAGTGTTTCATGCTGACGGTACAGGTAGTAAGGCCCGTATGTCGAACCGACATGTATCCAACCTCCTGCATGACTCTATCTCCAGAGTGATACCTTGGAACCCACGAAACGATAACTCGTCCCGAAATGGACCCTGCTGCCGAAGTCAGCAAAACCCAAACGGAGGGTGAGACGTTCAAGACCAGTATCTCATCTGCCGCAAGTCCACCTTTCTCCTCGATTCAGTGCTCTTGCTTATACGATTCATTCATTTCCTAGATCAGTATCATCTGTCCACCATTGTTCGAATTCGCAAGGCTTTTCGGATCGGATGAAATACTCTGGATAACCCTCTTCGTCCTGGCCCATTTGATCTTCTAGTAAGTCTACCCTTTCTCAATAACAAACAAAGCGAACGAACGCTTACCCGCTAGGGAAAACGAAATAGCGCGACATCCCCTCGTTCTCTCCTCTTCCTCCTCCCCATCCCGCTAGTCTACCTCCTCCCTATGTACGCCACCATGGCGGCCCTCTCCTCGACGAGCACGGATATGGCGAAACAGAGGACGCTCTGGTTGAGTTATTGGTCCGTCATCGGGTTCGTGGATTTGGGGGAGATGGTCCTGCTCGGAAGTATCGGGAGGGTCTTGGGGGTATGGCCATTGGTGAGTTCGACGATGGGACGCGAGGTGGTAAAGGAAGAAGTACTGATCGGGTCGCCCGTGATGCCGATGACGATAGTTGAAAACCATCCTCGCTTTGTTCTTGATGAGTGAATCCCCCTCGACCTCCATCGACCCTCATGTCCCCGCCTCCCTAATGGCCGACCAAAAACGTTACGTGTCTGCCGAACGGAGAAAGATGCAGGCTAGGGGGGACGAGAAGGGTAAGATTGACGAGTGGAGGAAAGCTCAGAGTATCAAGGATCAGATCGAGTGTAAGAAGAGTATGGTCAGGGTGAGGAGATATGTGAGTTCCGTCTACGATGGGACATGAGGAAAGGATGGTTACTGAAAGAACTGGGTGATCGATTTCAGCATTGTTTCGCCATCGTGGAGCCTTTCTTACCGTCTCAAGCGTACCCTGGAGGACCTAACATCAATCTACGTCGAGACGGAGCCGATAAGCCCGAGATAGATCCCAAGACTGGGAAACCCAAGAAGACGGACGAAGAGAAGAGGGAAGAAGATCGAGCGGTAAACGTTCGGAAATGGGAGCTCGAACGCGAAGGTGCGGAAGCCGGTCAGGGACTTGGCAACTGGGCGCAACCGATCATGGATCATAACGGGGAGATTGTCGATCATAACCCTACCACGGACCAGTATGGGAACATCCTTGACAAACACAAGCATGGGAGATCGGGACAGGTCGTATTCGGGACTCCTTGGGATAACGATCCGAACGCTTTGGATGCCAAGGCCGGTTTACCCTTTTCGGAGGCTCCACTGGGACAAGATCCTACTCGACCTACGGGCGGTAGACGGATCCATATCCTCCCTGACGTCGCCTGGAGGGAATACGCCACCGACCCCGGTGAGAGTACTGCGCTTGGGGATGCCGATCCATGGGTCAACGCGCAAAGGGATCTGGGCCTGGGTTTTGCAGGGTATAAGAATCACCCTACGACCGAGGTGGCGCAGCTGGATGATATCAGAATGAAACTGGATTCGTCTGTAGATTGGGAGATGAGGAAGAGGACGATCGGGGCATCATCCCATAAGGGGTGACGGATGGTCGGATGTGCCGTTTCAGAATCCTTTCATGTGTCCAAGATATTCTAGATCTTAGCCCTTGTAGTGGAATGGATCGTTCCAGCTGAACGATATCAAATCTCTTTGCCGTTTCAACCTGACGACGGGTGGCGTGTAAGGCGTTTCACTTCTTAGGTAATGAAGCGGACGAGAAGTCTCACCTCAAGACAGCTCGAATCGCTAGCCGGTACCGTCGTCGCATCTCTGACCATCATCTGCCATGTGCCGTCCACGTCTTCCTTGCAAAGGAATTCCAGCCCGTTCTAGGTTGCGATGGTCCGCACCATATCATCAGACTTCATTGCACAGTGAAATATCGCCAGCCAGCAGTGGGCATTGCACGACCAGCATTAACGCTTACGGGTCGCCGTTTAGCCATGTCTACCCCACATAAGACTCAATCAATCAAAATCCCAAAAGTCGGGGACTCTGCGGACGCATCTTCGACATCTGATCTGCTTTCCAGGTTACTCCGGACGCAAATCTGGGAGATCACTGGACATCACGATAAAAATACACCTGAACGCATAGGTTCGCCCAACCTTCAGCATTACTGTCTTCAATCGATCTCATTCGAGTTGGTTCGTGTTCGAACGAAATCGGCTTTGGACGGCTGGTTCCTTTCTGTACAGAGCTGCCCAAAATCGACTCGACAGCAGATTTGGAGGTATCTAGAGCTTGTCCACGAAGATCTATGTGTCGGTCCGCTTCGGCAAGTATGTAGAATACGTTGACCATAAATTGCCTTCCTATATCAACTATGGTTCACTATAGATCATTGACTACGACAGAGATGATCAACAACCAGGAGTGTTCTTGCTGGATCGCTGGGTTTCTCGCTCAGAAGTCGAGAAAAGGTTTCAAGATCTTGACGATCCAATCCACACACTCCTGATCGACACATTTTCCTGGAAGAGGTGGAACTTGTTGTACGACACCATAAACGATAGAACAAGGCTACCTGCATTACACACCGTCAGGATTAGGTGAATAGCATATAGCCTTACTTGCACCCAGATATCGTCTCGTTGTTGAGACAGTTTGCTGCAGGAACAATGATAATCGTCAAGATCCTATCGACAGAGTTATGATTTGCCTCGGTCATCAAGTCAAATACCTTGTTGTCTCGGGCGCACCATCAGATGCTTTCGGTCGTGCCCGTCGGGACTCAACTATACAAGATAGAGTGATTGCCCGTCAGAATCAATTCCTCAAAAAAATTGGTTTCAGCGGTGGAGAGGTCGTCCCCTCTGACCCTAGTCTCGGCAGAGTCTATGTGTATGAGCGCCGGTAGATGGTGAGCAAGCGATTCAACACGCCCTTGTAAAGGTCTGGTCGGATGCATGACAGAACAATAATGCGAGATACGTGAATTTACATCACAGTTGTGACAGGCTGTAGATGAGCTAGCGCATCAATTGTTTGTGAACGATAATACCTGACAGTCTTTATTGGCGTATGACATTTGGTACTAGGCTATGAAACATCATCCTCCTCGCACAATCGGACACTTTCGATCGGATACATGTTATGCAGATCAGTTTGTTCGTTCGACAAGTCGTTTCGTATGTCATAAGGTGGTGTTAAGGCAATGCAGCATTGGTTTCCCATATGGGGATCCTAATTACAAACGAGTTCTACCTAGTGTGACGAGAATAGATTAAAGCAAGTGTCCGAGGTATCCAAAACCGACACACATGGCGGGTATAAAGACGGCAGAACTGGCCACGGCCGCAAGTCTGTTTCGCTTGACCCATTTCTCTGGCTTGTCCCGATTGATAGGGGGAAGGACAGATTTGAACCCTTTAGGCCGGTATTCGGTGATAGGTCGAGTAGTGACCTGGGATCGGTGTCGACTACCGATAGGAAGGTGTGTTGAAGGCAACAGGTTTCCTGCTGGTGATAAGGCCCATCCTCCTAGCAGCCAGACCCCTACATCATTGACATATAGTTAGCAAACCGTCGTTTCGTTCTGAAAAACATGTCGTATCACTCACAAGGCCCAAGCAAAAAGCCCATCACAAAGAACAACTTGGCGGGCAATATTCGCGTCTCATGCTTTAGAACCACCGAGCGGACGCTAGACACGTTCGAATCGGCATGAGCCATATTCGTGACCATGGCTTGATCTCGATGAGCATCTTGAACATCAGTAATAGTGTACTGCTGAGGTCGCTCCTTTTGTTCCAGCATCGGAGAATCCAGTGTACCGGAAACGGTATGACTAGCCGTCGAATTCGAGACATCGCGACGCGCCGCCTGCATGATATTTGGCGAGGTTTGTGCATGAATACCGATATTCGGTCTTCGTCCGAGAATCGAGGCTGGTAATCCCAGTTTAGATGTCAGAGTGCTCCCGAAAAGAGCAGTGTCTGCTGAACGTGGAACTTGAATCAAACCGACAGTTTGATCGGCGGCACTCTGGTCCCAGTTGTGAACCTCGACTCGAGGTTCTGCTCTTCCTTTGCCTTTCCAAACGGAAGCAGGAGGTTGAGGTTCGTAAGGTTCCAGTCCAAGACCATATAGTTTGCCACTCATATCCATGCGTGAAGGCGATGGATCGTACTTTTCGTTGTAGTGGTAATCAGGTCTGACCAAAGACGGCAAGGAAGGCTCGGAGAAGCTGTTTCTAGAACTGTAAGATTGTAGATGCTCCTCGTCATGCGAAATTCCGGACGTGGGCGAGAGGATGTCGTTCTGCTTTTGACCGTTTGCGTGACGCATAGGTGTTGGCAGGATTCCGACTCGCGTTCCTAGGGATGTTGGTAGATACTCCGGCGTTTGTGGGGAGAAAGATACTGCCGACAAGGGAGAGAAGTGATTGGCTCCCAACCGACTTGCCATCGTGGGGAAGGCAGGAGGGGACAGCATGGTCGGCGATGGCGAGTTGAGCTGTTGCTGGCTTGTACCGGAACAGGCTTGAGAATACGGTTCCGTCGATCGACGAACGTGGGCTTGATCCGGTAGCGATATCGTTAGCGGTTGCTGAGAGGATCGGAAGTTTGCTTTGAAGGCTTCTGGTAGACTGCCTCTCCTTTTCTTTCCGGTGCTGCCTCCCAAATAGTATTTCCAGCTCTTCTTCTCCTTCAAAGGTGGTTGATCCCGAGTCGGTCGAGGACTTGCGACTTCGGGAGTCGGGTGAATTGTGATTGGAGTGTTTGTAGTGTCCCTCCCACGTCCGAGACTGGTATTGGGGAAATGTTAGCGAAAGAAAGTCTATGATCGGTTGCAAAGCTGCTCACCCAAAACCCTTCTCCACTTCCACCTCGGGAGTCGTCTTGGTCTCGCTTCTCAGCCATCCCTTGGCCGCATCGCTCCAGCTCGTCTTTCTTTCGCGTCCAGGTGACGCTCCTGCAGAGTCACTGTGAATCAAAGCAGGCGAAGGTGGTCGTGACATGGATCTTCTAGGTACGGTGGGTATCTCTTCCCTGAAGGCGGCTTGTAAGCCCATATCGCTCTTGGCCTTTCGGACCACCGGTTCGCCAGGAGACAACGATCCGTCCTCCGTCTGCTGAGCGCCCGGAAGCCAGAACAACTCGCGGATCATCTCGCCACTCTGCGCTCGCCAAGCACTGGTATCCAGGGTGTTGTCCGAGTCGTCCCTCGGGAAAGGCTTCAGACCGGTCGTGTTCGCAGAGTTGATGTCTACGGGGTAAGAATTACCGGTCTCTTCGATCACGGAGATGGTGATACCTGGGCTGGCAAGGGGTTCCGCCGCGGGTTCGAGGGTCAGAGGCGAACTGACGATCATGGCAGGTTGTTCTTGCGTTGTATTGGCAGGACTTTGGACGGCACTGTGGTATGTAGTCTCGACAGCGGACGCCGCGGGCGATACTGCGGGCGCTGCACTTCCAGAGTTCAGGTAGAACGGCATGAGCGGTGTACCAGCTCTTCGTGTTGGAAGGAAATCGTCATCGCTCTTGGGTACTCGGTCCCTGAGCATAGCAGAGTAACGTTTCCTCTCGACAGGACGAGGCGTGTCCATCGTTTCCACGACTTCCTCGCCGATCCCCAAGTTCTCCTCTACCATGATCCCACCTCGTCTCCACTTTTTACTCTCGTCGGGTGATTTCGGCCAGTCCTCGTCTTGCTCAGCGACGACGCTGGCATGACTGGATCGCAAGGTGCTGTTGTTATTCTCCAGCTTGAGTCCAGCGACCAAGAACGCTCTCGCCCTTCGTCTCCTGATCCGGCTCTCTCGATCTTCATGAGGCCCGACATTCTCCTCTGCGTAAAGCCCTAGATCGGGTGTCGGTCCACGCAAGGAGAACCGGCTTTCCGTCCTGATCGATCCGTAAGCAAAGGTCGAGTTGGTCATCCTACTATCGGGACGGATGCTGGAGAAGAGCGGGATGCTCTCCCTCTTTTCGTTCGCGAGACGCTCCCGTTCGGCGACGCTCATCCGGAAGTTGAACGCTTCGGGGGAGAGGACCCTGGGTCCACCGAGATGTTCACCGGAAGAACAGCTCGATTCGGAATTCCCTCCGAGCACGGCCCCGAGGGAGCTCATGGACGAGTTGCTCATCGAGACGGAAGAGGTGGAAAAGTTTCTCAAGTGAGGCGGGAGCGCCTGTTTAGAGGGGGAAACGACTTTACGTTGAGAGACGGATCGGGAGAGGGAGATCGAACCGTTGCTCGAACTATCCATGCTGGATCGTCCACCACCGCTTCCTCTCCCCCTTCCGTGTCCCCTTACGAACGACCCTCTCCCTGAGCTAGCGTTGGACCAATCACGGGCGTGAGAGATGTACGCCTCTTCCGCCCCGTTCTGATTCGCGAGTGCAAACGTGGTGGAAGATTCCGACCTCGTCATCTCTGTCAACTTGTCACTATCCTCCTCCTCCTCCTCCTCTTCGGCCTGTTCGATGACGGGTTCCGGTAGAGGTAAAGCGGGTCCAAGAGGCTCGAACGTCATCCCGTTCAGACTGGCTCGTTTCCTCTCCCTCTCCTGCTTCATCACGAGGGAGAGCGGTCTCAACCCTCCACTCATACTCGACGACCTTTCGTGCGTGTATCGTTGTGGCTGTTGTTGTTCCATCCTACCCGATCCAAGGACCGGTGAGAAACGTTCCAACGAACCCATCCTCCCATGTCCAGCTCCCGGTCCGACCTGTACCTTGGGGGACAGCGGGTTTTCTCCCCTAACCAGACCAGCCTTGGCCAACACCCAACTCCTCCTCTTCTCCCTCCCCTCCCTCCTCGCCTCCTCTACGATCCTAGCCTGACGTTGATCCTCCGTCTCCATCGGACTGACCGTACTCAAATCCCTCACCCCGATCCGGCTGGTCGGGTGGTCCGATCGGACCTGCCCCGACCCCTCATGCGCGGGGACGGGACCGGGACCGGATCGGGCCTGTTGAAAAGCCTCCTGTAACCCGGGGGAGAGATAGAGATGAGAATATTCCCTAGAATGTCGCTTCAAGAACCTCGCTTTCCTCCTCTCGTCCTCGTCCCCGTCTATCCTAGGGTCATCCCCCAACCCCCCACTCATCTCCGTCAACCGTTCTTCCCCCTCTTCCTCCTCCTCTTCGGATCCTTGTCCCGCATGACCGTGACCGTGACCCTGAGAGCGAGCGGGATGAAGATGGACGACCCGCTGTAACGCCCGTCCACTCTTGACGTCGACGTTCATGACCGCCCGATCCGTCTCCCCCGGCTCGAAGAGAGGAACGTTCACGCTCTCCCGCGACCCCTCGCTGCTCCTCCTCCTTCCTCTCCTCGTGCCCGCCGTGCTCGCCGTGTTCCCCGTATTCCCAGGATCGACCCACCCCATCCACGCACGGGGCGTGACCTCGACCTCCCCCGCCTCGTCACCCAAATGCAGCCTGATGGTGGAAGTGGAAGTGGATCGGGGAGAACCGGAACCCAAGTTCGTCCCCGTCCCCGTGCCCGTGCCCGTCCCCGTGTCGGTGAAACAAGTATCGAACGAACGGACGGTCGTGAACGTCTCGCTCCGGTTTCTCTTTGGGGTTTCTCCTTGTCGTCGCGTCTGCGTGTGCGTGCGCGCGTGCATGTGCGTGTAAGTGTGGGGGTGAGAGTGAGAATGGGAGGGGATGGAAGTCATGGTCGTCATCGTCCCCGTCGGAGTATCAGTAGCACGATCAAAGTATCTCTGGGCGAACAAGGACCCGGCGGAAGATCCGATGGAGTTGGGGTTGGAGTTGGAGTCGGGATTGTATTTCCCCTCGTCGTCGTCTGCGTCGTGGTCGTGGTGATGGTCGTCCTCAACGTCCAGTCTTCCCTCCCATTCCTTCCCATTCCCAAGCCTCAACATCGGAACGCTCCTCACGCCTCTCAACTTTCCCCCCTTCCCGGCCATCCCCCCAGACTGTCCACCTTCCTTGGCGGGCCAAACGTTCTCCTTCCCCACCCCCATCTCCCTGTGACTGCCCGTTCTGAAACTCCCCCGAGAGCTCTTCCTCGATATCCTCCCCGGGTCGATGGAATGCACGCTGGACCGGCCTGGGCTGTGAGTGAAGGAGGACGCGGCGGTGGTGGACTGAGGGAAAGTCGTGCTCGTGCTGGGATTGACTAGCGGGGCAGAGAGGGGGGCTCGATGGAATTGGAATGATTTTTTCCGACGAAGGGTTTTCGGTTTCGTCTGAGCGGGAGCGGGAGGGTGGGGGTGGGACATGATGGCGGGTATGTGGGTTATGTTCGTTTCACTTGCGGTTGTTGTTGAGGACTGTACGAGGTCGAGGTGAAGGGGAGTCATTGAGTCAGGACGACGAGACTAGGTGAATAGTAAACTTGCGACTTGCGTGTATCAGCCCAAACCCATTTCACCGTCCACCGTTCGCAACGTCCAGCACTTGACCACTCTGTATTGTGTTCTCGCTGGTTGAACTGGTCGAATTGCGTGTCCGTGTGATCGTTCTGATTGGCCGAGAAGAGTGAAAGTGAAAACCGTTCAAGAGAGGAGAATGGTGAAAAGAATGATTCGCGTTTCGCCTTGACGTGGCTCCTTTGAGAGGAACAGTCGTGATTATAAAATACGCAGAGAGTGACCGTGTTTCGCTGAAGAGCGGTGTAGTGGCAGTGTAGTAGCAGTGTGTTGTATAGCAGATAGTAGCAAGTAGCAAGTAGCAGTAGCAGCCGCAGTGATGGTGATGCCAGTCGATGTAGAGACAGTAGTGATCAAGAAGAAAGAAGGTCGAGTAGGGTCGAAAAGTGTATCGCTTGCAACAAGTGGTAGAACCTGTCTCACCGTGAATCACATCAAACGGGTCAGTCTCGGTTCGTTCCAAGAGGGAACTGTCAGGGCTCCCACTTACGGGTCGATGTAGGATCAGTAGTAGTGGTGGCAGTGGCAGTGGCAGTGGCAGTAGCAGTAGTAGCAGTGGCAGGTGGTGGAGGGAATGTGCAAGTGGACGATCGTCTGGTGAAATAATAACCGAAGCACCGTCTCTCGTTGTTGACAAACAATCACAACCCATCTTCACGTAATCCTTCTCGTAAGCGGTTACGTCATCCGTGCCCTCGTCCGATGATGCAAGGTGTTTCAAAGTGTTTCATAATTATAACATCCAAGTCCAAACACACACCCAATCAATAATGAACAACCAACAAACAACCCCCCCCCCCCCCCCGGCTTGCTCGGCACCCTACCGCTCCCCCTCACTCCCCCTCTCCCTGCTCTCCGCACTCCGACTCCTCCTCAACCCCAACGACTCGCTCCCCACCATCGCCTTGTACTTCTGTCGCTTCGGGTCGTTCTGTCGTTTCTCCAATGTCTTTTTCACTTTCCGTTCCGGTCTGCGCGAGCGTGGGCGTGGGCGAGCGTGAGGGTGAGCGAGAGCACAAGGCGAGTTCGAGCGAGTACGAGCCGGTCAGTCGATTGGAGTAAGAACGAAACGACCCGGTACGTACCGGACGACAATGACGGGCACGGGACTGTGAGAGACGCAGTACCGACTGACGCTCCCCATCCCCGGTGCACCGAACGCCGCTCCGAACTTTTGGAACGTCGAGCGCGAGCCTTTCGTCCCTACGATCAGGGCTGGGCGTGGGCGGCGTCGTATCGAGGTTGTAGGAGATTGTAAGAGAGAGAGATCGTAAGAGAGGGGAAGTGGGAAGGAAACCCTGCGCGACTCACAGTCCGGTCGGTAGAGAGAGATCAGACGCATCAGCGTCGCCGTCACTCTTCCCGCGACGAATTCGACGATCACCGAGACCTGTTTCATGTGCGAGGTACGAGTTGGGTTCAGCTCGAGTCGAACCCTGTCCACCCCGCTACGCCACGGCGCTCACCTGTCGATCGGAAACCTCATCATTAACCTCCAAAACCTTCCTCAACAACCCCCCGGCCTCGTCCCTGAACCCCTCCTGAGCGTCCTTACTAGCCTTCTCCCCCTCGTCCAACTCGATCACCCGGACCGCCACGATCTCATCCCCATCCTCGATCAAACTCTCCATCAACCATTCCAGCGCCTCGTTCCCGGATTCATCGGACGAGACGGCGACCATGAAGACCCGGGTGTTCCGCGTTCGACGGTACGAATCGGATTTAGCCTGAAGCGTGTAGCTGAAGAGCGCAGCCTCGGTGGACTTTTCAAAGGTCTCGAACCCGACCTTCCTCGTGTACCCGAATTCGGGGCCGGTGAAGCCCGTCTGGCCGGAAGAGGAGGTCCGGGTTTTGGGAACGCCCATTTGGGATCCGGAAGGTTTGCGGGTATGAGGGTAGTGCGTCTCGGGGGAGAGATGGAGGGGAGGTTCTTGTCCGTGAGCGTGAGAGTGAGAGTGAGAGGGATCGGGGGAGGAAGGTGGTAGTCCCGTCGTCGCCGTCGTAGTAGTGGATGAAAACTGCATCTGCTGCTGCTGTTGTTCACCAGGAAAAGTCACCCTAGGCCCGTGAGTAGAAGTAGGCGATGAAAGGGGAGGAGTGCCCGTCCGATCGGTCCCGCCTGAATGGGAATGGGGGGACTGGTAGCTCGCTTGAGAATGCACGATGGACGGTCGAAGGGAGGGGGAGGTGGGGCGTGATGATGCTGGGGAAGAGTAGGAGGTGCGTAGGATGGGTCTTTCTGCCATGGTCGAGGTGTGGTCGAGGTGTGGTGGTGGTGCTGGTGTCGTATGGCGGTGCTCGCTGTCGGTGACGATCAAAGCCAAGCCAAAGCCCAGACCAGATCATCCCATCACATCCGCAACCGTACTCCCTCCCGTACGCGCTTACGTAATCGCCTCGTACAACCTCCACATCTAAATCGCATATGCATATACAGTCGAGAGATCATCGTACATCGTCAAACATCACCACCCGCCGAGCCGCCAACCCTCGTCACCTCGAGACCACTCCCCCCACCCTGCCCCCTCTTTCCTCAGGCGAGGACGTTGATCCCCCTGTCCATCCCTGTCAATCTGACCCCGTTGTTGCTCGCGCTCGTCCCGTTCTGTTCCATCGGTGCCGGATCGTCGGAATGAGAAAGCCCATCCGCGTATTGGAACTGGTTAGAGTTTTCGTACTGTAGATGTATAGTCGGATGGCCGAGTGAGCGTCGTACGATCAAGTAGAGGAGAGTGAGAGAACGACTCGACTCGACCCCGCGACCTACCTCGTACATGTCCACGGCGACCTGACAACTCTCCCTGACGACCTCGGGCGCCTCCCCATCCCGTGCCCACTGTTTCAAGATCCCCAAGACCCCCTTCTCCCTATCCCCCGCTCGTTCGTAAATCTCACCACCCCGTTCCAGATCGATCACGTCGCTCGGTGGGAACTCGGAGGCGATCCCTCCCAACGCTTCGGCCGCTTCGTGCCGCACCATGTCGTCCTCGTCGGGGTCCCGCATGACGTGCAGGAGAGAGGGGATCGAGTAGGGGGAAGAAAGTTGACCGAAGATGTAGGCGATCTCGTGGCTGCCGTCGAGCGAGGGTAAACCTGATCAGTCGTCTCGTCCGTTGCCCCTTGCCTGACAACCTCGGACGACACTCACCGGAAAAGCGCACTGCCATCCCTGAACCCATCGCTCAACGCCTTGACCCCTTCCCTCGCCTTGTCTTCCTGCTCCTTGCCCTTGATCCCGGCGTTCTTGGCGACGATGTTCCGGAGCGCGAACATGGCTCGGTATCGGATGAAGAGGGGGAGTTTCGGGTTCAGAAGCGTCTCGGAGAGGGAAGAGATGGATTCCGTCGAGGAAGCTAGGGAAGCCGGTGCTGGGTCTGTCGTTGGGAAATGTTCACTACGAAACGTCGCACGTCGCACGTCGCACGTCGCACGTCGGATCAGTCCCGCTCGACCCCACGCGCATCGTCTCAAAGACTCACTCTCCCATCCTAGCCTTGCCCTCCTCCGTGAAATGATCCCACTCGATCTTGTCCACCGCGATCTCACACGTCTCCCTGACGCTCCTACTCTCATCCCCCCTGTACTTCTTGAGCAGGTCCAGGCTCTGCAAGCTGGACAACGCTCCCAACGCTTCGGCAGCTTCGTGACGGACCATCTCGCCGTGGAAGGGAGGGTCGTCGATCAGGACCCGTTCGAGGTGAGGGATCGCTTTGGGGTTCTTGATCTGGCCGAGGACGTAGGCGAGTTCGTGTTTGAGTAGCGCAGACGGGTCTTTGAAGCCTGTCGAGTCGGTCGGATCGGGGTGAGTACGGTCTCTCTTTTCATGACGACATTCGAGAACAGGACCGAAAGATCGGACTCACCGGCGGCAACGATATCGACGACCTCATCACCTCCTATAGCCTTGAGCGTGAAGAGGGCACGGAAACGTTCGTGCAAAGGCGTCTTCCCGGACCCATCCAAAAGACAGTCCGAGAGTTTTTGCAGCTGTTCTGGGTTGGCTTGGATGGACATGGGGGGTGTTGTGTGTGCGTGTCGTGCAGCTGGTGGTGGTGGTGGTGTACAATATTTGGACAATCAGATTAGAGAAATTCCAACTTTCGAACGAACGAGGCGGATCCAAAGTGGGAAAAAGTCCGGGGTAGATGCCAGATGCCCATCGACGATCACGCGTACGGGTTAGACAGGCTGGACCAGGTAGAAGCGCAAGGTGGAGGTCGTCTTTGGCTAAGCGCAGGCTCATGCACTTCATCTCCTTCGAACGTACAGCCAAGTCCAATCGCTGTACGTTGCAACTGATCCTGTACATTCCAACCAACGTCCCGTCATGACCAACACGACTTTGCTGAGAACATACCGTTCGACCCTTCGAGAACTGAACAGATCCGTACGTCGTCGCCCGCCCTCGTACCCGAACCCGCACTCACCTCCACCGTGAACAGTCCATTCAACCGAGAGGGAAACGAAATGTAGACGTGTTTAAGATGCTTCGTTCGATATATGAAGATCGTATTCATGCTCTTGGGTCTGGTTCTGGTTCTGGTTCTGGTTCCGTATCGACATCGCCAGCGGCACAGGCAACAAGCTCGACCGTAGCAGCGGCGGCGAATACCATTTTAAACAAGACGGAACAAGTCTTGAAATCTGTCCTGCCCTCATCCTCGCCCTCGCCCTCCTCCTCGTCTTCTCCCGCCCCCTTCTTCCACAACGCCCCCTCCTCTTCGCCCGGAATAAACACCGATTACCCATCGACATCGACCATCTCCACCTCTTCCCCCTCCTCCGTCCTCCTCGCCGATCCGACCCGGGCGGAAAAGGATGTAAGAGATTTGAACGAGGTCAAAGAGTTTGTGAGAGCGGGGAGGGTGTATAACGTGAGTCTCGGTCTTTTCTTTGAGGGATCGGTTGGGGTTGGGGTTGGAGGATTGGATCGAGGAACGTCATGGATGGGAGATCATCACGAAACCTAGCCCCCCCTCCTGTTCTCCTCCCACCCGCCGCGACGAACCCAACTAACCCCATTGTCCCTGTCGCAGGACCTTCTCCTCCGGTACAACCCGCTCCAAGGTCTCTCGACCGAAGACAGAGTCACCGCCACCTCTCGAAGAGTAGGTCTACAGAGCCCGGAACGGTACGACGAGAGCATGCAGGGGAAGGAGTTGGGGATCAATTGGGCGTTGAAGGATTTGTTCACCAAGAAGGAGTAGGGACGATGGGCAATGCGAGATGCGAGATGGCCAAGGGAGGGGACTTGGTCGAGTACGTGGTGCTGTTTAAACACGTGTATCAATACGAGACATATATAGCATATATACTTGTGCAATAAGGCTGTGCGGCGATGCAGGTTGCTCGCGCAGTTCAAGACCGGGGTTCGAGGTGAGAAACGGGTCCTGCCATGTGACGCATCGATCGAAGGGGTGGCTCTATACGAGTCAAGAATCCGTCACATGTTGTGACCAGCGATACGACTGCGATTCGCTTGAGGATGATAGTAGCTGGAAAGGTGGTCGGGGCATCCTGCCCGCACGATCGCCGTGGGTCAAGTGTGAGCGTGCCCAAACGCGATCGGGCGGATGAGTGCATGCTTGTGCGTGGTAAAAGATGGTTGACCTGTCCCAACTGAACTCTGATCCTGTTGTCTGCCATACTTGAATCCGTCAACATGGCAGCCTCGTTTTACAAGTGCTGTCTGTGGCTGATAGGTTGTGATCTTGTGTCTGGATGGATTTCTTGTTCCCAGGTTCATCCAGCAAGTTTGATTCAGATCAAAGTGTACATCAAGCCTGATCATCCGAGGCCCTGTGCCGGAGTGGTTAACGGGTGCCCCTGCTATCTAACAGCAGTCCAGGGTATGGCATTTGTCGCTTGTGTTCGAATCACAACGGGGTCGTTTCTTTTTGCCCATGTTGACGACCACCGGTGTTTTTCCCGAAGCTATATGGACGTACGGTTTCACTATAGCCAGAATGGTCGAGGTGTTACTGTGTTGGAGAATTGGAGAGGCAAGAACCCTGTACAACGTCCAGTAGCACAAGATGAAAGGCATTCACGGGGAAACCCGGTTGATCATGCCCGTTATAACGGCGAATTTACGCGATCACGACAGGACTGACAGCATCAGCAGAGCACTCCCATCATATCGTCTACTTCGCTACTTCGTCCTTTCCAATCAAACCCATCTCTCATCTCTCATCTCCCACCTGCCTTCTTACACTCACTTTTAGTCCAACTAGTCTAAATCAAAAGCCACCTTCAAATTATTACAAAGTCCTATCCCAAACACGATCATGTCTACCTCTACCAACAACGCTGACGTCAATCAGACTTCTGGAGGGGACTACTCCGTCACTGGCCGCGGAACCAACGATCAGGGGAACCATTACTGCACTCGAGACTACGGTGACAGCGGTAATAACAACGCTTACCACTACTCCAACCAGTAAGTGTGCCCAGATTTCCTGGATCATCTGTCCCACCGACTGACCGGACATCATATCACGTTGGTAGAGACGGATCTTACTACTATAAGAACTCCGACGATTCTACTTACTACAACAACGGACAGGGTCACTCTCAGTACACCCGTCCTGGCAACTGATCAGAGACTCCGCTGATCATACTACTCAGTCGAGGTTGCTGCCGGAAACCGTCTTACCAAGAGGAGAGAAGAATGAAGGGCTGCAAGGGGAAGAAGATGAGAGTACGGAGGGCGGAGAGACGAGTGATAAAGGCGCAATCGAGTAGAGATGTGACGGTTCTGAATTATATCGGTGTACATGACGTCAAACCGGAAAACGAGAGTAGCATATACATGTGATGTGCTGCCACTTCTCATCGTCATCAACGAGTCCTTCCCGCCTGATGACACTGCCTATCGTCGTTAACGGTCCCGACTTCAAATTCGTGCTCGACATGTTTATAGGGATGTTTCGCCGCGATGTTGTTCGACCAAGATGAGCATTTCTTGGCTACCGATCCGGGAGGAGAGTAATTGAGTTGGATCGAGGGAAGAGGGGGTATGGCGGAGGAGTGCTCAGTGATGACCGATTTCTTGCGTGAAACGGTGGGTTTCCTCCTCAGGCTCAAGGTAGAGAATCGTTTGTTATTGTGATTCCCTTGCTCCACGACGGGTTTGGATTGAAGAGATACGTCGGGTTTATCCGGAATGAGAAAGTATTTGTTGTCATCCTCGACGACGAACGATTGCTCCAAGTTGGCAGTCTTGATCTGTCCCGCATCGATGATGACGGGATCCGCTGGATGACGCAACGCGATCAACGAGCTCCAGTTCGTAGAGAAAGTAGCCTTGGATTGTGGGGTCCGAGGGATGGGCTGCTTGGTCTCCGGGTGAACTGGGAAGGAGGTGAAAGACTCTTCGGATAGGTCGGGTAGGAGATCCCTGGTGGACGAGGTGTCCGAATCGGACTGGTCGCGGAGTGATTTGAAGCGGTGAGCTAGGGGAGACATGGTAGCGCTGGAACGAGGTGTCAGGTGTCGCAAGATTTGCCAGTATGAGGATGATTGTGTCTATCTTCCCGGGGGGAATATGACTTGGGGAATAACATATACACCAAATGCGGGAAACAGTTGTTGTTGTTGTTGTTATTGACGAACATCGATTGATCGCAGGTGCCCCTTCGATCACGCGCGCTAACCTGAAATCGACGCCGGTCGCTGATCACTGATCTAGCCCAGTGAATGTCGCTACAACCCTCAATACAGTGTGTCAAGAATAATAATAATTACAACTTTACAGAGGAATCCAGTTCCCGATTATAGCTATAGGCATACCCCACCTGAAATAAGCCAGCAGCAGATCAGTAAACGCGATTCACGACCTGCGCTAAGGGGAAACACCTACGAGTCTCGTCGGATCGTGAAATTGAGAGCACATCTAATGGTCCTGACCTCTTTGGAGGGGTTCGACTGTTCGATCGAATCCAGACTGAACGGCGGGATAGCAAAGTTCTGTTTCGTATAGTTCCCATTGAATCCTCCTAGCGGCGGTGAAGAAATAGGAGAAGTGAAGGTCGAAGGGTTGAAAGGATGGGTCGGGGCTGGTCCCAAAGCCGGGCTGGTAGCCGTCGTTTGTGTCCGACTGGTCTCCTGAGGTTGACTTTTCGTGAGATGAGAGGGTATATGTAGAGTACAGACGGTGTTGACGCTTTTCGTTTCTGGGAAACATAGGATTCTAGTCAGGACTGTCCCGAGCTCTGATTATGTAATCTGAAGCTCACTGGTATCGAATGCAATACTTCCAAACAACTACAGTCGCAAAAGACAGCCAATCAGTATCGCCACAACGATCACCACCTCGACTGCGATCCTCACCTGATAATACTTGACGATCGATTCCTCATCCATCAACTGGAAAATCCCCAAATTTCCACCTCTAAACCAACCACTCGGTATCCCCGTCAAAACGCTCATCTCCTTGTTCCCCTTGTAGATCTCTCCTGTTCTCCTCCATAAACAAGCCGGGGTGTGGATAGCAGAGAACACACGATCGTAATCGAGCATCAACCGTTCGAACGCTTCTTCAACGAAAATCAAGTCCAGGTCGGATAGGGATTGCGCTATTGCTCTGAAAGCTGGACGAAAGATGGACATTGGACGTAAAATCGCTTGAATGGATGCCTGCGAGACACTATTTTCGCAATCACATGAGCTCGAGTGATCACGTTGACAGGAGAAAACGAACATGCTCACTTTTTCTCCAACCATTTGAACATTCTCGCATACCCTCGAGCGTAATCGTAAGGCTTCAAAAGACCCGCTTCGTACTTTGCCTGAATGACCTTTCTCAACCTCTCGTCTCTCGTTCCGGATTGTTGATCTGCCGCTGCCAGGTAGAACTTTTCACTATGACAAGATCGAAAGGGAAAGTTATGAGTATCATGCTAAACCGTGCTCTTCGGTGTTGTCGACCTACGTGCTGTTGGCTTCGGGAATAAGAGGTTTCGTCTCCTCCTCCGTGCCTGTGCTGGCTCCAATCCCATTCCCCTTGATCTGACCCCCATTCCCATTCCCATTCCCCCCGACCCCACCCATCCCTAAACCTCCTGCACCGGGACTCCCCAACGCTCCCCAATCGATCCCAAACTCATCCAACTCCATCCCTCCAGGGTTAATGAAATCTCCTAACATCCCCGTCCCCGCTCCAGGTGCGTTGTTAGGTTCAGCCAGATTCAAGACGTCTCCCAATCCTCCAGGGAGAGAAGGGATCCCAAGGGATTCCAAGTATTCGGAGAGGATCCCGAATTCTCCCCCTCTGTCTGTCGAGTTTCTTCTTTGGGTCGTTATTAGGTTGGATTGGAGTGGTTGGTTGGGTGCCGAGGTGGTGTTGGAGGAGGAGGCGGTGGGAAGGGAGTAAGTGGGGATGTTGAGTTGAGGTTGAGGTTGTATTTGTAGTTGAGATTGTATCTGTGCCTGTTGTTGCTGTTGTTGCGCTTGTTGACCTTGCTGCTGCTGCTGTATCGACGGGGCAGACGATTGCTGATACCCCTGACCCAAAGCCCGATCTCCCCCACCCATCCCCAATCCCAACTCCATCTTCTCTTCCTGACCTGCTACATCCTCTTCCCTCTCTTTCCCCACCCTAGACCTCTTCCCGGTCCCAGCGGGACTAGACGCTCCGGAGGAAGCGGCCGCTCGTTTGAAAGCGACCCGGGCGGCCTGGTTGGCCAGTTGAGATGCGGCGAGTTTGCTATCCTCCAAACAAAGATCGGGGATCTCACGCTTGATACAGCGGAGGCATGGACGGTGGGTATCACAGACCATGTGACTGGTAGGTTGTTTTTACCCAAGCGATCAAGGTGTAACCGAATCAAGCGGGAAAATGGGATATGCTCTTCAGTTTCGATGACAATGATATCAATGAGGAGTAAAGAATGAAGGCGACTGACCTTCTTCTGCAATAGATACAAGCCCTGATCTTCTTCCCTCCCGGTTCCTTCTTTGTCCGTTTCGTATCAGAGGTAGCATAGACCCCGTTCTCTTCACTAGGAGAACCAGGTGTATCGGGAGTGATATCCATCGATGAAGATTGTTGTGGCTGTTGCGTCTGGATTGGAGCGAGGTATTGGTTGGACGGAGATGGTTGGGTCTGTGCCTGTTGTTGTGGCTGTTGTGGTGGGAAGGGAGCGAACATGATGGTGATGAGGTGTACTTTTGACTATTCCAAGCCAGTCGGTTGTCCGTTTTCTTTGCGAATTGGATGCTGAGATAGGTATTCGTTCACAGAATAACACTAGGTGGTTGAAGTTGGGAGTACCCGGAGTATGGCATGATCTATAGAGGATTGAAGTGAATTGACCAGAATGAAGCGATGTTCGACGAGTTTGGCCAGTTGAAATCCTACAACAGTGAATGGATTGAACCGAACCTCAGCTGTGCCTTACGGGCGCCGCGTACCTCGTGCTAGCCGGGGGCGTAGTGTATATAGCTTAGCTCGACCACCAGGCGACGTGTATGCAACGATGTCATAGGGCTCACCCTGTCTCTACCTTGGCAACTGACTCGGTCTCATAAAAAGTCGCTCAGTCGTCAATTTCATACGCACAACCAGCTGCTCGACCGCCCACACACACATATTCTTATACCACAAACTCAATATGGAAGACGAACTCAAGTACTTTTCGACCAGGGGAGGAGACGAGCGTTTGACCTTTGAAGAGGTAAGCCCAGGCACCTCGCTCCACCTGATTTCGGCCGAACCTCGTTTCCTGACCTTCTCTGCTCTGCTCTCCTCTAGGCAGTCCTCACCGGTCTAGCCCCAAATGGTGGACTCTACATCCCCACTCAGATCCCAGTTTTACCAACGGATTGGAAAACCCAATGGCAATCTCTATCATTCTCCGACCTATCCTTCCAAATCCTCTCCCTCTTCATCCCAGAAACATCCATCCCTCACTCAGACCTCAAGAAAATCATCGATACCTCCTACAGTACTTTTCGCCATGATGAAACTACCCCCTTGAAACAGGTGGACAAGCAGGAATACGTCTTGGAATTGTTTCACGGACCTACTTTTGCTTTTAAAGATGTCGCTTTGCAATTCCTGGGGAACGTTTTCGAATACGTCTTGAAGAGGAAGAACGAGGGGAAGGGTGAGGGGGAGGGAAGGAGTAGGTTGACCGTTGTTGGTGCTACTTCTGGTGATACCGGAAGGTGAGTCCCGGATCGTGCTTCTTACACCTTTTCTTCTTTATCCCCTCGACACTCGCCTGTGCATGTAAACCCGGAAGACTGACCAGCTCATCATCTGACCTACAGTGCCGCCATCTACGGTCTGCGAGGAAAAAAGGATGTCTCCATCTACATCTTGTACCCATACGGACGAGTCTCTCCCATTCAGGAAGCTCAGATGGCTACTGTGCCCGATGAGAACGTTCACTGTGTCGCTGTCGATGGGACTTTTGATGATTGTCAGGTGAGCCGTAGTGAACGGGTTTCGAAAAGGGAGACAAATAGTGACCGTGTTCCGTCATTTTTGCGATACTCCAGGACACCGTCAAGACTCTCTTCTCGGACGTAGAGTTCAACGCTACTCATCGACTAGGAGCTATCAACAGTATCAATTGGGCTCGTATCCTCGCTCAAATCGTCTACTACTTCCACGCCTACCTTCATCTCCCTGCCGCCATCCGTGATTCCCCCACCCCTTGTGTCCAATTCGTCGTCCCTACCGGAAACTTTGGGGATATCTTGGCTGGATTCTACGCAAAGAGGTTGGGATTACCCATGAGGGAATTGGTCGTCGCTACGAACGAGAACGATATCCTTCAGAGATTCTGGAAGACTGGGAGGTACGAGAAGAAGGATTCTTCTTCAAAGGATATCAAGGGGGAGGCCGAGGAGACTGAAGTCGTTCAAGGTTCTTCGGACGGGGCTCAGGCGAGTTCCGCAGGGGGTGTCAAAGAGACCCTTTCCCCTGCGATGGACATCCTCGTCTCTTCCAACTTTGAACGTCTCTTGTTCTACCTCGCCTACGATACTCAATCCGTCCCTCAGAACGTTTCCGCTTCCTCCGCTTCCGGGGTGGAAACTCCTCGACCGGAGATCGCTGGCGCAGGGAACGCCGCTAATCAGGAAGATCGAGTGAGGAGAGCTCAAGCGGCTGTGAAATCCTGGATGGACGAGTTGAAGGGTACCGGATCGGTCGATCTCTCGAGCGTACTCAGCAGGGCCAAGGAGGATTTCAAGGCGGAGAGGGTTTCGGATGAGCAGACTGCAGAACAGATCAAGAGGTCGTACAAGGGCAACGAGGAGTTTGGACCGTACGTCGTCGATCCTCACACTGCCGTCGGGTTGGAGGCTACCCGAAGGGTTTCCAAGGTTTCGTGAGTCTGAATCAGATTTCGAACCATGTCCCGCCATATGATAGACGACTGATCGCGGTTGCCCGCCCGTGTAGCCCCCCCGAGACTGTCTTTGTTACCCTCTCTACCGCTCATCCCGCCAAATTCGATGCGGCCGTACAAAAGGCTTTACCCACTTCCGAGTTCCCAGAATTCGACTTTGACGGTCAGGTCTTGCCTGACGTCCTCCGACAACTATCCGGAATGGAGAAGCGAGTGACCCGAGTACAAGGTGAACAAGGAGTGAGAGAGTTGATCGAGAAGATCGCAAAGGAGAACAAGGAGAAGGAGGCCGCACCCGTCCAGGAGGAGGGCAAGGGGTCTATGTGATTGGTGCATGTATTAGAGCTTTGGGGTCCATCATATTTGCATTTAGATTGTTACTGTTACAGGACGTTTCGAGGTTCAAGGGCGAGATCGGAATTGGTTTGATGATATTCTACTCTGAGATCGCGCGACGAGTCTCAGCTCAATTACAGGTTGATGAACATCTATCGTCTTGTCCATGTCGTACTTCTCAATCACTTAGCTCGCTCGAACATTGTTGTCTACCGTATGAATTCGAACCATACATCTCCTGGTAGGTCACACCGCAGACCGTCAAGTCTTTCACGTCTCTCAACGAAATTTAGAGGATCACAGGACGCCGCTATGCCTGGTAGTCTCGCACCATTCTTCTCCGGACCACCAATGACTCCTGCTCCACCCGACCCACTCGATAACGACCCAAGTCATGTACGTCTCCCATCAGGATCTCACAGAATCAGTAACAGCCCAAGCAAAAGGTCGAACCAACGCTCACGCCGCGGCCATACCTCCAATCCACCTCCTTCCCTCCTGTCCGCCACGAAAGGCGCCCTTACTCCATCTCAAGCTCACAACATCCCTACCAGCACTCTCACAATAGCATCTTCCTCCAGGAAGTCAACATCCCAAAGAAGCCAGGCTCTCGGTCTGCCTCTTGTCGATGATTTGCCACTCGATCTGCAGGACGAACTTTTCATCTCCGAACGTCGAACCCGAAACGTTACCAGATTATGTCCGGAGCCGAGGATGTACGATGGATTGGAGGCCTTTGACGAGGGAGTTTTGATGGATCTCAACACTTACTACGCTAGTAGGAGAGATCTGGTGGATGATAATTACCGGCCGAGCAAGACAGAAAAGCGTAAGCCATACTACGTGTGGTGGTGCGTCCCGCAGATACTGAGTACCTTGCTCCTAATCTGAAACAGCGAGTCGCAACCTGACTCAATTACCTACACATATGTCAGTTATTAGATCATTCTTCAAACTAAGCATCATACTGATCTAAGTGCTCGTTTACTAGCATCTTGGAAATTATAGCCTTCCTACCCTCTGAAAACATCGTAGATCTCGCTTGCTGTTCAAGGTCTCTCTACGACACCGCTCGTTCCTCCTCGGTTTGGCGCAATAAATACTATTCGAATCCTGGCTGGAAACTTCGAAGACCGACATGGGATTACCAAATCAAACATCCGGAAATGGATCCCCTAATTGAAGGACAGCTGGACTGGGCGGGGTTGACACGTGAACGACGTACACTAGAGGAGAGATGGGTCTCCGCAAGCAAAGCTCCTCGCGCGGATACGTTTCACGCTCATCAGTCGACCATTTACTGCTCTTTCGTCCACGAGGACTATATCATTACCGGGGGAAGGGATCGATCGATCAGGTTCTGGAAATATCGTTCTCGGAAAGATCATCACATGTACCTCGATTCCTTATGTATCATCAAGGGGGCTCACAGGGGGTCCGTGCTTTGCATGCTAGCCGATCCCGCTGACGCGGAAGGGCAGGGCATGATGGTCACGGGCGGTTCCGATGGCGGAGTGAACGTCTGGGCTCTAGAAGGTTTATTGGGAACGGATCGAAGCGATACCGCCAATCCGAAATTGGTCAGAGCCTTAGACAAGCACGATGCAGGGGTCCTTGATCTCGCTTGGGGACCGGAGGATTTGATTTCTTGGTCAGTACCCCTATTACGATTCTTCGCTTGCTGCGCCGGAATCTGATCTTTTTTCGATCAAAGTTCGAAGGATGGATCGATTAGGGGTAACAATACGATAGTCTAGCCATTGATCGATATCAAGGCTTATATATCGACCTTAATCTACAGTTTGGGATCGTAAATGGCTAACTCTGCGTGGCGTCATCAATCCTCTTCAAGGACCTCTCAACTGTATAGCATTCCATCCAACGAAGAAGCTGTTAGCTACAGCAGGATGTCGTGGCAAAATATTCCTATGGGATCTGGGAACAGCTCAACTGGTAAACGAGTTCTTTGTTCCCCGCGACGATGTTGTAGCATGCTTGGAGTTCTGTGTAAGTTTCACCCTTGGGTCGAGCCTTTCAAGTGTGATTGATCTCGAAGGGCAAGCAGAACGACCAACTGGTTTTCGGAGATGAGAGGTTAAGAATTATCGATCTAGGCTTAGGTTGTCTGGTTGTCGACAAACCGGCGCATTCAGAACTTCTGAGAAGCTTCGTCGTTGTGCCCGATATGAGCAGGATCATTACAGGAGGCTACGATAAGCATGTTTACGTGAGCGTGACTTGCACATCACGAACTAGATCAGAAACCTCTAACAAAGCTAAACGCACCAGATTTGGACACACCAGAATAACAAAGCCAAGCGAGTCCATGAAGCGCATTCGAGTCCAGGCAGAGTGCTTACGGTCAGTGCTACTGCGACCAAGCTTGTTTCGTAAGTCACGTCGATTTTGGTAAGATCATCATCAACTATGCTCACCAGATAATGGCTCGTAGAGGGGACGATATGGGGAATTTGACGATTCAGAATTGTTAGTTGTTTTGACTCGTGTCAAGAATCCGGAACGTCTGACGTCACTGAGTTCTTCTATAGTCGGGGAACATCTAACTTACGCCGCCTACTTCGCCTGATGTCATGCGAGTCCGATCTGTAACCGTTTCCAAATCGACATGAGGGATTCTTTCGATGAGCCCATGAATTGCAAGTACATATCCGCTGCCCGTTCATGTGGACTATTCTCTAAGGAGGAAGCAGCGAGGTGCTGCAGGGACGCGGGCCAATCGTCATTCGTGGGATAGGGATAAAATTTGTAAAAAGGTTCTGGTCTGAACTTTCTGAATTGTTACAAGGAGTAAGGACGAGCAGATGATGACTACCTCAACGGAACTACCTCTGGGCCCATGAACTGGACTCCATAATGATCCTCACCTTCTCTCTTTTGCAAGCCTCACACTCAAGTTGTAGTGTAGCCGTGTATTAGATGCCTGATGACTTGTTTGAAACTCTCTCCCATCCCGATAATCCTTCGGAATTGAACGCACCTGGGCACTGGTCAACTTCCACCCAGGGAGGGCACTATGATGGTCAAGGATTCTGCAGAGGATTAAAGTTATGAGTATTATCGGAGGCACTACGAGACTAGAGCCATCATAACTAGCGACAACCTGATTTCATTATTGGCCGGTACAAAATATATGATCGTCTTTTATAGACCATTACAACGCGTTAACACAACACCTGCTAACCCCTTTGAACCCTTCATTGCATGCGCTTGTAGAATAGAATGTAAGCCCGATCTGGACGTGACTGTTTGGCGGAATGATATCAGTTCATGGTGATAGGCGGTGATCAGCTAGGAAACTCACAACCACATCATTGACTGTATGCTGCGTAACCTTGCTGTCGTCGCAATACATCCAGTTTTTATCGCCCGAGCCTTTTGCAGATTTAACGAAAGCGGTGTCTAAGTGTTACGAAGATCAGTAAAATGTGATGACAATGAACGGGACGATTAGCTCACAATGGCCGTTACTCAAGTTGCCCATGTGGTTGCTGACGGCGAACAGCTCGTATCGATAAGGTCCTCTCATTTGCATTGGATCCGATGGTCTGCCAGTTCCTGGAGGGTCTTGGGGCATCCATCTAGTGAGGTCGAGAGGCGTTTGGGGAGTCGCAGGGAAGATCACGGGCGTTTCTGATTTATCGAAAAACAATCCGCCTTGACGAGCCATGAACCGCTTGAAATGGATCAATAGCACTGGCGGAAGTCGGGCAATGGACAGCGTTTTGGTTGCTCGCCGAGGTTTCTTGCATCTAGAACAATGCCTACAGTCGACTGCCTCATCAATATGGCACATCTTACTGCAGTGTATGCTATTGCTTACCAAGCGTTCTCTCCATCTAGAATCTCGGTCTTAGTGAAGTCATCGATCAACTCATAGACTGAGATTTGGGATTTTTGGCTAGGAAGTGGTAATGAGAGGTACATGAAACTGTCGTATGTGGTCGATGTCTGCGAAAAGCGCACGTCAATCACTACGTGACGCTATACTGTAAGAGCCAGCTTACCTTATGACAAGTCATGCACTCCAACCGATTTCGGTATTGCCCCTGAAACAGGTCAACAACAAAACTGTTGTTACGTTGCTTGTAGATCGACCACTCCTTCGCTGCAGCGACGGATGGTGGCAACGTTTCCAGAGCTGCTTCCCGCTCAGGCGTCATCTCCACGGGCGGTGGCCGTTGCTTGACCCGGTTTAGATCCTCGTGCAGACCGTCCAGGAGGAAACTAAGAAACTCTTGGGAATCTTGTTGCTCTGTACCAGCGAATGTCGGAGCAAACGTGCTGATAGATTTCTGATTTGTTGGCACCCCTTGATCAGTAACAAGAGAAAACCCAGGTATCGCTTCAGCAGACTTACTCGGAACGTGATGGGCGAAAGGAAGGTGTAGCTCTCTTGCCACAACATGGAGACAAGTGTGGAGAACGCTTTCGCCAATTCACCTTTGGTACCAAGAGGGTTGACCGTATTGATCGCTCTCTTAAAGCTCCCATCTATGTTCGGTTAAAACACCATTAGGAAATCGCTACGACGAACGCTCAGGAAATGCGCACCTCGAAAGAACCGAGCCAGCGGATATGTTGCGCTGAGGCATTGTAGCGTCGAGTTCATATAACATGTACTATTTAGAATTGGCGTGATGAGCATCGCGATACGTCTGCGAGGCGTAGATAATATTACTAACTTTCCGAGGTTTTTCAATCCGGAAATACCGAGAGCAACATCGCTCCAATATAACATGTCGTCCTGGTCCGGCAGCTTGGAGAGCCCATCAAATGAGATGATCGATTCCGATCGAGGAGGCTGGGGTCTTGTCTCTTGGCGCGAGGAGCCTGAAGAAGCAGCAGGGGGAGGCATCTGAGGTTGGGTCAAATTGGGATAGCTAACTGTAGATGGACGGGAGGATCTGTCCATATAACCAGTATACGGCTGATTGTGCTGCTCGAGATAATCGCTTCTTCTCCGAGAAAGGGGGCCTGGTGAGGCATTGGCTGAAACGGGAGGTGGTGGTTTAGGTCCCCCATCCGGACTGCTGCTGTAGTTCGAAGAGTACCGTGACGATCCCGCGGGTAGATGGGACGGTATCAGTGGCTGGCCATTATAAGCTCCAGTGTATCCAGCCATAGACTGTGGGTGACTACCTGCAAACTGAGGAGGCATGGTCATGGTCAGCTAACGATGAATCAGAGCATAGTTCGGGTTGACCGACGTTTTCAGTAATGTCCCGAGAGTAAGCAGAGGATCGGTAAACACCAGTTTCACGACGTATGCGATTTGGATCGGGTGATAGTGGGGTAGCACCTGGCAAGGGGAGACTAGGCTTCCTAATTCTATCGCAGAAATAATCGTCAGTCGCGGCTTCGACGAGAAGGATTGGACGGATCGCTTACGGTAGCATTGGTGCAGACGATTTTGAAAGCTGATTGTACTCGTCCTGTGACCGAGTTGTGCCCGAACTGTGACCAGATTCCGAGATCCACGCTTGATATCCTCCTACAAGCAGGACAGGACTCCTTGCCAGAGTTTTAGATGAACTGAACTCTTTCTCGAAGATGACCGAGAACAAAGAAGCAGGAGCAGTAGGGTCTGCTCCCTTGGCTGGGAAAGACCTGGAATTAGAGTCGTATATGACCACAAGGTCATAATCTTTCCGCCTCTCAAACGCTCGCTGCTCCGATGATGGCTGCAAAGTCAGAGCGTTTTCCAACTTCTGGGAATCCATCCTGTGCAGTCTCATATTCAAATAAGCGGCCTGAATATGATTTTCGAAGGCTACTCGCAACTTACCCTTGTCTCCGCAATATCGTGGGATCGACCCAAACACAGCTCGACCCGTTTTCCAACTCCCCTTGCTGTATCCATCCGCTCTTGTGCTCTTCGTAGGAGCGAGTATCTATCAGAAGAAGCTTGAGGGTCGGGTTGCTCAGGTACTGCTTGAGAGTACTTGGCATGATGGCGTTGGTAAAAGGAAGGTTTGGTTTCACTTGGGCGGTAGCAGATAATGATGCGGGTTTGGGCAGCGGTTTGGGTGCGATAGGCGGCGGTCCAGCTTTCATAACAGGACTTGAAGCTCCTGAAGCATCGCCGTTCAGGGTCAGGTCGTTCATGTCCGGCATTGGCAAACTAGAGGGTCGGGGCGGCATGTCAGGGATGCTCAGAGAACTAGATCCTGCGGAGATTCCATTCGACCCGTTCGTACGCAAACTGTTGTCGACTGTGGGGAAACCTTTTGGGGGAGAAGGCAGTTTAAGTAGATCGGTTTCGTCTTCCTGTCCTTCGGTAATAGTGTCAGGTCGACTGGGTCCACTTTTCTGTCTGCTGAATCCAGGTCGGTCTCCATTGAGCGAAGGAGGATTGTAAGTCGGCATCGCGAAGTCTGGTTTGTGTTCGAAGTCCGCCAGCGAAGGGAACTGAGAGCTGAAATGCGCCATATCGTCATCTTGTTCAGAGACCGAGTTTTTACGAGATGGACCTGCAGATCCTGGAGCTTGCCTGTACGCGTTACCACCTGATAAGGCTGAGACATCATCGTAAGGCATTCCGCTTGGCTTGCTATTATTGCTGTTATACCCAGATGAGAAAGCAGGCATATTGGGGAGGGAAGCTTTGTGATGATGCGATGGAACAGTAGGTACGGTGGGCAAAGGCCTCGGGGCTATTTGCGGGGAAGGAGCAGTAGGTGTTCTTGAACCCGAACCGGATGCTTGAGGGGTCATCGCTCGATCATCTTGCCTGGACGATTCTGAGAACCCTCCATTTAACCTAGAAGATAAGCCTATAGATTTGATGGAGGTAAAAGACGACCCGGTCTTGTTTGCATCAAGCTGAGTTGAAGGCGTTTGTGGTGATTGTAAAGCAACCACTGAACCTCGCCGACTACCCGTAGGTTCTTGCAATCCACCTGAGCCGTTAGAAAAGGTTCCACCGGTAGTCGGTGTTCTCGATCCATTCGAAGTGGCCGTGTATCCTGAGCTGGCAGTGCTAGGAGTTTGTAGTCCAGAACCGTTGACATCTTGGCTACCACGCTTGGCATTAGTTTGTACCTGCATACCAGCTCCTCTCAATGCTGCCATTCGAGCTGCTATAGATCCACCAGCAGAAGTATCAGGTCCGTCAGAGGGCTTAGTACTAGACACAGGTGCTGCGGGCATAGGAGCCGAGGAAGCTCCACTGGATACAGGTCAGTAGAAATTAAATATGGGGAGAATTGCTTGACGTACTTCGGCGTGCCAGATTCAATACTTCTTAGTTTCAGCTGCTCTGCTAGTATCTTTGCTTTGTTCAAGTACTGGGATTGTTTCTACAGACACACAATCAGATGTGACTCCAGGATATGATGACAACCGAGCCGAGCTTACTGGGGAGAAATTGACATAGTCGTGCCATAATGGGTTCTTGGCACCTTCCCCCTTGATTTTTGGGTAATCCTGGTGACCGAGAAACAGTTGAAAGAATCTGACAAGCAGTTTGGACTTCATCGCAGTTTCAAGGGGCTCGTATCTCAAGGTTACTCACCCGCAGGCCTTCACATACTTGACAAACGCCTCCTCAGGTCGGTCCTCCTGCTCCGCAATTGCTGCTTCCTCGGCGGATTTCGTTGCGTTGGTGATCCAGCTTTTAGCAGAATATTGATTTGGATCTATCTGTAACTTTGCCTTCGTCCTGAGTTCAGCTAGTGTCAAGTCTTTAAGAGAAGCTGGAGGTGGTGACTGAGTCATGTTTGGCTGTGTTGATCTTGGCTAGTCGTTTCAGCGCATACTCCTCTTGACAGACGGTCTCCAAGTCAATGTCTTCAGACCGATAAGGATTATAACACGGATTAGTAAAACTGTTCCTTCGAAGCGGTAGAGGACGGTGCTGATTATAGTGATAGGGGATCCAGCCTAACCAGTATATGTGGAATATGGGTATGACATGACGTATCGGTGTATGCATATGATGCTGCGTATACGCGGAACCTTCACGGACATCTACCGAGCTGCTCGACCACTTTCACATCTACCGGCAAATAACTGGTCGCAGCTCAGTGTTCTTTGCATGCACCGTTATTTCAGTTCCCAGACGCTCCTTTCATGAGAAATGTGCATGCAAGTTGATACCACCACCGATTCGAGAGCTCATTGATCAAAAATGGATACCTTTCGTTCACAACTGGAGGTAGTACGAGAAGACGCATGGGAAGCGATCAAACGGCCATATCCTGTCAAAGACTCGCCTTTACAAATCAGACCTGTGAGTAGAATCTGAGCGAATCCTGAACCAGCCATTGACCAACCCGTTGCGGTGCAGATAGTGGTATTTCTGCTGGCAGGATGGTTGATCGTATTAGGCATCCTTGGTATGGCGCCGATACCCGAGGTTCCAATCAACGACAAGGTTCTGCATTTCTTCGGAGTGGGTGTTTTTTGAGCGAGGGATGTGTCGTCGAATATTGATACTCGTCTTGCGTAGATGGGTATAGCAACTTTCGCTCTTTACTTTGTCATATACGTACCTGAGTAGGTCCCCTTTCAATCGCTCCTCCTGCGTCAAGCTGATAGCTTCGCTGAACAGCCAAGCAAGACGGATATGGTACTACCGAAGAGCACCCTTGATCCTCACTCTGTTCTGCGGTTTCTTTTGCGGAGGTATAGTCAGCGAGTTCGTTCAAGGATGGCTACCTGTGAGTATGACTGTTTGGCATGCACTGCAACGGGATTGCTTATATCTCTCTTGCTGCATAGTGGAAGAACTTTGATTGGAAGGACGTTATAGTGAGAATTTTGTCTCACCCTACGAGTCTCTTCGCTGTACTGATATATTAATCATAGGCAAACTTATTGGGATGCTCGACATTCTTTGCTATAGCTCACCTTATGCACCAAAAGTCTCGTAAACGCTACGAGATCTCTCGATTATACCAGCCTATTACAGTAAACGACAACTTCCATAATCGAGCCCGGGATCGGTTCGTGGATCTTGAAAGAAGTGGAAGAGGGAGTATCGACGATTACGAGGTCGATGAGGAAGACGTTTGGGGGGATCGGGAAGCGAGAAGAACGAAACCCATTGCGGAGCAGAATTACGCCAATGTGGCACGAGAAGCGGATCATGGGTTCACATTGGGAGATGATGAAGATGAAGATGACGAGCCGGAAACAGACACGCGTAACGACAATCGAAATTGATAGTGATCATCAACCCTTTGTACAGTTGCATTCACTACTCTAACAGTGATTCCTGCATGCTCCATACTTGATGACGACAGCGAGAAGATTTCGCAACGATCGAGCAAGAATTTCACCCGACGCCACATGCTGTAGACTGTTTCAGAATGTCGTTCAGTCGTATCTCTCTTTGCACATCGAGGAAGGAGATGGTCAAGCTGTGGTCATTGCTCTCCAAACTTGGCTTTTGGATTTCCTTCGGGTGCACATGTTGGCGATGACTGCCAAACAACAGAAGCTCTTCAGCCGCTTGTAGAACAAGTCACGATAGAGATTTGATTTTGAGGCAATTGCTCCAGCAGTTTGGTAAATCTTTTCCATAATTCCAATAGCCCATCTAAAGGCTCTTCAACTTCTCGATCCGTCACCTTGTTCATGAAAGAAGCCTAAACAAAAATGAGATGCACGGAATTAGCCAAGCGTACCCTCTGACAGAACGCCACAATAAACCTCTCCGGTATTGACCCATTAACTGCTCAGCGAGCCAGTAGTGCATTGTACGTACGCCTTGCCCCGAATTCAAACCAATGCAAACACGTTGCTTCCAGGCTCGTTTCCGATTGCCATATGCTGGCTTTGCTGTCTTGTTCCCGGAAACGGGGGGATGAAGTTTATGACTCAACATGCATGCCGTCGTTTTAAGAGGAGTTCTTAGCCCGCCGATTGACGGATGTTGAGATAAAAAATGAAGACCCGCGCGTGTTTATTGTCTGCTGTACCGGTTTCGAGGAGCTTTCAATAGGATTTGAGTCGATCGATATTCCTTTCGAAACAGCGCGCGTCACTTACGCCGCCATTCCAGAGACTTGATTACAATCCCTAGTCTAATCGAAGGACCCATTAGGAAAACTCCTCTGCTGACATCATTAAGGTCAGTCGAAACGATTTGAAGTGATCCACCTAGCGAACTTTGGCACAAGAATTGAAAACGACACGCCAGATCAACCACTGAAGTAAACAGTTTGCCCTGTGCCGCGGATAACCTGGTCAGGTAGTTTGGAGGGCCAACAACATAAAATCACTCGGACAGCTATTGATGTTGGTGCCGTAAGTCACGATAACATCGGTCCTAGTTCTCTGACAATCCCAACCGACTCTGCTCTGATCACGATGGGATGCTCGAACTGGCGAAATGGCTTGAATAGCCAACGCATTCTTCCGTGTATGACTTTACTATCGATTTATACAACATTTGATTCGAGGCTTGCTATGCGCCCGTGACAATCGTTCATAACGTCTAGACCTGGTACAACAATCCCTCAAATGGTTGAAGGGTGATCGAAGAGCCCTTGAAATGGGGTGGGCTGTACGCCTTCGTGGCTTCGTAGCTTCCGACGATGTATTGGGCGTTCTCGAGGTCACCCACTTCCGTAGGCACTTCGTATTCAACGGCCCTGTCCCTGAAGTTCAAGATCACCAAGACGGTCTCCTTGTCATCCGATCCAGACTTGATGATTTGACGAGTATAGGCGAAAACGTCCTCATGCAGATCAGAGAGCATCTCGAAACGTCCGTAAGTCTATAAGGCAGGAAGTGCGCGCGCTTTAGATCGAGCCGATCACGCGGATCAAGCAGCAAGGAACTCACCAAGACTTCCTTCTCCTTCCTGAGAGCGATGAGACGTTTCCACCAGTTGAATACGCTCTGATCGTCTCCTACCTGGGCTTCGGCGTTGCAGACCTTACGGTCGGGGGAAGGAAGCATCCAGGCACGCTGACTGCCTTTCCCGTTTCCGAAACCCGCGTCTTCCGCTCCAGTCCACTATGTACCGTGAAGACAAGTTAGCACCATCATCAGATGTAGAGCTGGATTGCGGCGACGAACCTGCATTGGAGCTCGAGCGTGGTCTCGAGCTCGAGCCAAAGCGTGTCGTACTTCCTTCTCCATATCGGGACCTCCTTTCTCACGAACCCTACAACGAAGATATTATCAGCGTTCATCATCTTAGAAGGGCGCGTTGACCAAGCACTCACATCTTGATACGGTTGATACTCTGGACGTCTTTGTACTCTTCCTCGGGGTACTCATCTGGAAGGTTGATTTGCCCAATCTCCTGACCTGTTCCAATGGGGCCGCAGTCCATCAGCTCCCATTCGACATACGAGGCAAACCTCGACGTACCTTGGTAAATGTAAGGAGTACCGAACGAGGTCATCTCCATCAAAGCCAACATCTTTGAGGACAACCACCTGTATTCTGGAGCATCGCTGGCCCACCTGGTAGTACTTCGGCACTGATCGTGGCTATCAAAGCGAAACAAACATGTCAGCCTAAGACCTCGCTCAAGAGCCATCGACGTCCAGACGTACTTTTCCAAGTAGAAAGCAGCCCAACCACCTTCATACAGTCCAGTAGCCCAACCGGCGATAATCCTCTTGAACTCATGAAGACCCCACTTCCTCGGCTCCCAACTGGCTCCGGTGGAAAGGTCGAGGTCTACCAAGCTGAACTCGAAGACCATTTGTAGTTCGTTTCGATCCTCGTGAACGTATTCCAATACGGTCTTGGCGTCTTTGGTGCAAGGCATCTGAGAAGACAGGTGCGGGATATCAGACTCCAGTTCTTTATCGAATCGTTCGCTTGTAGCTCACCTCTCCAACATTCATCATATCATACTCTATTGGGACCCTTATCAGTCAGACCTCATCATTACCTTCGACACAAACGCGAAGACTCACTCGAGATGACCTCCCTATTCATCTCCTGCAAAAATTCGTGCATCCTAGGTCCATTACAGAAGAAATGACCGGCACGTTGAAATTCGAGGTCAGGTCGAACGACTTCAGCGTCAGGGAAATCTAGGTGTTTGGAAATCATATTGATGACCTATCATCGAATCCGGTCAGCCCGCCGTGTTTCCCGGCTAACTCGGAATGAAAGGAAGACTCACGTCCATCTGAATAGGGGAATCGAGGTAAGTAAGCGTCCATTGTATCAGGCTTTGACAGAGAAATGAAAGCGACTCACCCTGAAACCATCAACACCCTGATCCAACCAGAACCTCATGACGTCCCAAACGGCTTTCCTGACCTCCGGGTTCTCCCAATTGAGATCGGGTTGTTCTGCGCGTAGGAGGAAACGATCGTTGGTCTTTGCAAGATGAAGGTGTAGCAAGGAGGATACGTACCTGGGCAGAAGTAATGCAGGTAGTATTCCTGAGAAGCTTCATCCCACTATAAACGAATGAGTGCAGAAGATAGATCAGACATTCGTCCATCCCGTTCGACAATTGGCAAACGAACCTCCCAAACCGACTATAAAGATAAACGGATTGTTGATCAGTATCCCCTTCATCGTCTCTGAACGTGTACAGAAACCGACTCACTCCACCAAAACAAGCACCCCAGTTATTAGGCGGCCTCTTCTCCCCAGTCTTCTCATCGATCACGGGTTTCTTCCAGATGTACCAATCCCTCTTACTCCCTTCTGCCGTGGTCGAACCGGGTTGGGCAGAGCGAGAGGATTTGAACCATTCGTGTTGATCTGAAGTATGGTTTACGACCTATCAGGTACGGCGATGTTCGTTAGAGATGTTGTAATTGTAAGGGGACGAGGGGAGAGTGGAAAAGGGCTCACGAGATCGAGTAACAGTTTCATCCCTCGTTTGTGAAGCTCCGAGATGAGGGTTGTGACATCCTCGTTGGTTCCGTAACGTGAATCGATCTCTGTTGTTTGTGAGTGGCGGTTCGGTTAGTAAAGGTCTACTCGATCGATCGGAAAAGAACTCGCTCTTGTAGTTGGAGATATCGTACCCTATTCACAGGAGGATCGTTCAGTATCAAGTGAAAGAAACGGGTTTCAAATCTAGGGACTGACCCATATCAACCAAGGGACTCTCGAAGATCGGGGAAAGCCAAACAACATCGATTCCTAAATCTTTCAAATAGTCTAGCTTGGAGATGATTCCAGGTAGATCACCGATCCCGTCCTGCGTCAAGAGGAACACTATCAGTGAAAGAGCATATGGTAGAGTACAGAAGATGCTCACTCCATTACCATCCTTGAAACTCGCAGGATAGATCTGGTAGACTACAGCGTCTTTCCACCACTTTCGTTCGTGGGGTCTGGTAAGGATGCCAGCAGCGGATTGGTCTTTAACGGGGATAGGCATGGTAGTGGTCGAGTCGAGGTGAGGTGAAGTATGAGTGGGAGAGTATACGACGAGGTGTGAAATACGTTGGAACGAGCTGTGTGTGTCGCCTTTTTATAAGAAACCAGTCGCTGGGTGAGTGAATCCAACACAACGCCGGTCATGAATCCAGCCCGAAGTCGTTCCGAGATTAGCGCCCGCGTGATCCGGGGAAGCAAAGGTGGGGAAACCTTCCGATCGATCACTCATCAAAACGCATGGAAACGCATGAAACGCGTCTCTCTCACGGCGAAACGACGGCGATCACATGTCCAAACCAGATCTCACAGCGGCCACGTGATGCAATCCTATGGTAGCTATGGTACAGCGGGTGCAGGTGCTAGTCCTTCAGGTCGTTCTGGATATCGTAGGTGATGACATGGGAACTTGAGAATGCTATGACTCTTATACCATTCGTCTGTTTACATTCGGACGTGACGGTCCTCCTCATCCCAACACCTCTACTTGCTATGCGCAGTCTGCTTGATTCTACGTGCCTTTTCCGCCTTGGGCATCTTCGTCTGACGTTTCTCCCTCTTCTCCTCCTTTAAAGCCTTCTTTCGTTCCTGTTCAAGTAGCAACTGGAAATCAGAATCGGGTCTTCTTTCAAACGAATCAACTGATCATCTCCGAGGACTGACCTTCTTCGCGTCCTTGTCTTCATGTCGGAACCCTCTGGATTTCTTCTCCTTGCCATCCTCATCATCATCATCCTCCTCCTCCTCACTCTCCTCCTCGTCCTCGTTCAACTCGTCCTCCCACTTGACCCCTCTCCGCTGTTCCGCCTCGCCCCCAGATTTCTCCCCCTTCAAAGCCGACTTTGTCCTTCCCGCTTCTTCCTCCCTACTCTGCCCGGCCCCATTGACACCCGTAAGACTGGCATAAATCAACTCGTCCCCCTTCCCCGCGGCGATCTTATCGATATCCCTCTCCGGGTCATAAACCTCTCCGAGATTCCGAGGGATGTAAGAGGACATGAAGACCGCTTCGTCCGTCGCCCTCTTGCCCTGTTCTTCCCCTATCGAAGAGGAATCCCCAGTCTCGGGGTTCATGGAGGAGATCACGTCCGTCTTATCCTCCTTCAACCCGATCCCACTGTCCAGCCAATCCCCGACGATCTCCTTCAGATCATCCTCCGTCTCTTCCTTCTCCTCGATCCTCCCCGTCCCATCCGCGCGTTTTAGGGAATCGGAAACGACGAAATCAAAAGTCCCCCTGATCCCCAAGGTCTTGATCTCACCGCCTGAACGACGGACGAAGAACTCGTCAATGTTCTTGATATCGTGTCGTAGGAAATCAAAGGAAGATGGATGGTCGTGTTCGACCGATTGGGAAACGTCGATGATGTAGAGATGGTTATCGTGGTACCTGCAAAGTTCCCTCGTCTCATTAGCACGACCCCTCTCCTGCTTCGGACGCCCTTCACGAACGAAGCCTCGTCGACTTACAAGATGTTATACTCGCTCAGATCCGTATGGACCAGACGACATCGTCTAAACATCCATCTCATCGCGACCAACAACTCGGCGTAAAGTTCCCTCAGTTCGTCCGTATCGATATCAGCGTCCTTGAGCCTCTTGGACGCACGGGAGGATTCCGATTCTTCTTGTCCCGCGGGAGATCGTTCCGTCGGTTCAGAGGGGGACGGTTTGGATGATGAGGAGGATGGTGCTGTTGTTGAAGACGATGGCAGGGCTAGACCGGATATGTGAGGTAACGTAGGGGGAGCTTCTGATCCCAGAAACTCCATGACCAGTACGTTCTCCCTCACGTCGACCACACGGGGACATCTGACCCCACCTTCCCTCAACCGTCTCAAATTCCTCAACTCCTTCTCCGCCCAGACTTTGACCATCTTACGAGGATTGGCCACTTTGGTATAAGCGTTCCTGAACCGATGTTCCCCCTGGATATACTGGGAGCGCGATTTGAAGCTCAAGATCGAAGTCTTGTAGATCTTGAGGGCCAGGTTTGCGGGGTAGGGACGGGGATAAGTCTTGCTCTCGCTCAATTCTACCGGTTCTTCCTTCGGTCCGGGAGCGAAATAGACGTTGGCTTCTTTCCCTGTGGAGACGCAGCCTTCTATTCGAGAGACCAAGCCCCGACGGATGAGGGATTGGAGGACGGCTCGGGTTCTGGAATCTAGGACTTGATCTACCGTCGCTCTATCCGCTTTATCCTTTTGGTTGGCGGAGAGGGATGAATGTTTAGGAGCGGATGGGACTCCGCCGAGTGAGACGGGCGGGAGAGGTTTCTTCTTCATATTCTGCGCAGGCGGTTTCGGTACTGTAGAAGTGGAGGAAGAAGCCACAGCGACAGCCTCCCCGTCTACCTCTTCCCCCCCGTTCAAACGTCTCAAAACGGCTCTCCTCTGCCTGGCGGTCAATCCTTTCCCAACATCTTCTTCCCCCTGAACGACTCCTCCCCTTCGAGCGTTCCGTGCGGGGAGTGGCATATCCGCTTCCGTATCCGCTTCACCCTTTATTCCCTGGGTACCGTTACGGGTCGTCGGGAGGGTGGAGAGGACTTTTTGATGTTGTCTCATCCTATTGTAAAGTTTCGTAAAGTCTAAAAGAGCCGGGGGAGGAGGTTCGAATGAGAATGGGAATGAAGCGGTGAGTCGGGATGACGGGGGTGACGGGGGAACTCACCTCCATCGGCAATCTCCCAATCTTCATCCTCGATGTTCAAATCCTCCACCCCCATTTCTTCCTGTAAGAGTTGGTCTTCCTCATCGCTATCCAACTCGTACTGTTCAAGGTAAGAATCATCGTCATCCCCTTCCGAATCGTTGTCGTCGTCTGGATGGGGAGCGGTGGCTAGACGTTGGATCTCCGCTTGGACCTGGACTGCGTCGAGATTATCACTTGGGGTGTCTTGAGTTGGGTCATCTATTCGTGCGGGCGCGGTTGACATGGTGGGCAAGTAGGGATGTCTATGGAGTGGTGTGAGCTAGGAAGAAGCTGAGGTCTCGAGGGAAGAACGACTGGATTTGACCGCTCGTACAGTTTGAGAAAGTGGAGGCAACCCTGAGATTGCTCAGATCTCGACTTTATCGTTTCACGTGACGTTATCAAGATAGCGTCAAGGCAGATGAGAGCTCGATGACTCAGTATAGTGTGAGCGATAAAAATAAAACTTATCAATGACGGCATCGAGTAAAACGCGTCAAAGTCGCCTCGCTTTCAGTTTTTTCCGCCTCGCTTGTCCGTTTTTATAAAATCAGAGCTTCTCATTCCGCTCGACAGCACTTTCTACCACTTCGACTACTTCCACTACCACTACCACTACTACCCACCACTACACACACTTCTCTCTATCCCCCTCTCTCTTCTCTACTATCTACTCCCACCACTACCACTCTCGTTTTCTATATTCTTCATATAGACGACGATATCACGTAGCTTTGAATAGCCAATAGAAAGTACAGACAAAAGGAATAGACTCGCCAGTCCTGATCAATCGCACACCGCAACTGATCGTTCGACATCAAATAATTCAAACAAACAAAAAAAGACACTTCGTCTCAACACACAAACCTCATCATGACTGCTCCCATCAACGGACAAAACGGATCTGAGAACGGTCCTACTTCTCTCGAGAAGAAGCTCGGTAAGTAACTCGCCCCCTTTTTTCTCGTCGCGCGACGGACATCCTTTCCTGACCTACCCCCTTTTTTTTTCATAGGCAACATGTCTCTCAACGGTGCCGCCCCTGCCAACGGTCTCAACCCTTCCCGACCCGCCTACGTTCCCCCTCACATGCGTGCGGCCGGAAACTCTCGACCCCCTCCTCTCGCCCCTACCGTAGACTCTGGTAACACCTTTGCTCCCCGTACCTCTGGATTCTCCCGTGGAGGGTTCGAAGGAGGAAACGGAGGATCTTACGCTCCCCCTGCCGCTCGTGGTGGGTTCGGAGGAAGGGGTGGGCTCTCTGGTGGATCTCGTGGAGGATTCGGAGGAGGTGGATACGGGGGTGGAAACGAGAGGATCCCTGATGGGTTCGGAGCTTGGAAGGATGGAAAGCATGTGCTCGGAAACAGGCATATGAGGATGGAGAAGGAGTTGTACGGAGAAGAGGGTGATGGTGCTCACCAGGTGAGTCTGACGGTGGCGTTTGGTCGTCACAAGACAAGAACATATCGCTGACCGCCCGCTACCCTTGCTCTAGTCTACCGGTATCAACTTCGACCGATACGCTGATATCCCCGTCGAGGCTACCGGACAAGGTGTCCCCGAACCCGTCACCGAGTTCACCAACCCTCCTCTCGACCCCGTCCTGTTGGAGAACATCAAATCCGCTCGATACACCACCCCCACCCCCGTTCAAAAGTACTCCATCCCCATCGTCGCCAACGACCGTGATTTGATGGCTTGTGCTCAGACCGGTTCCGGAAAGACTGGTGGATTCTTGTTCCCCGTCTTGTCCGAGATGTTCACCCATGGACCTGCCCCCAAGCCCGAGGAGGACAGCAACTCTTACTCCTCTTACTCTAGGGGAAGGAAGATGTACCCTACCGCCCTCATCTTGGCCCCCACCCGAGAGCTCGTCTCTCAGATCTACGAAGAGTCCAGGAGGTTCACTTACCGTTCTTGGGTCCGTGCCGCCGTCGTCTACGGAGGAGCCGAGATCGGAAACCAACTTCGTCAGATCGAACGTGGATGTGATCTTCTCGCCGCCACCCCCGGTCGATTGGTCGACCTGATGGACCGTGGAAAGATCTCTTTGGCCAACATCAAGTTCTTGGTCCTCGATGAGGCCGATAGGATGTTGGACATGGGTTTCGAGCCTCAGATCAGGACCATCATTGAGCAGTCTGATATGCCCGGTGTCAGGGACAGGCAGACTTTGATGTTCTCCGCCACTTTCCCCAGGGAGATCCAGGTCCTCGCCAAGGCCTTCTTGAAGGAATACGTCTTCCTCTCCGTCGGACGTGTCGGTTCTACTTCCGAGAACATCACTCAGCGTGTAGAGTACGTCGATGACAATGACAAGCGTTCCTTGTTGCTCGACGTCCTCAATGCCGAGCCTGCCGGTGGATTGGTCCTCGTCTTCGTAGAGACCAAGCGTATGGCCGATATGCTCTGTGATTTCCTCTGCCAGGCTAGGTTCCCTGCCAACTCTATTCACGGAGATAGGACTCAGCGTGAACGTGAATCCGCCTTGGCAAGCTTCAAGTCCGGTCGTGCCCCCATCTTGGTCGCCACCGCCGTCGCCGCTCGTGGTTTGGATATCCCCAACGTCATGCACGTCATCCTCTACGACTTGCCCAACGATATCTCCGAGTACACCCATCGAATCGGTCGTACCGGTCGTGCCGGTAACACCGGTACCTCCACCGCCTTCTTCAACAGGGGCAACTCGAACATCGGTCGTGACCTCGTCGAGCTCTTGAAGGAAGCCAACCAGGAGTGTCCTCAGTGGTTGGTCGACGTTTCCCAGGAGAGGTCTTATGGAGGATTCGGCGGTGGACGTGGAGGTGGTCGAGGTGGACGAAGGGGTGGAAGCTCTTACGCCGGAAAGGACGCCAGGTCCGGTGGTGGATTCAGCTCTGCTCCTGCTAGGAACGGAGGCGGCGGTGGTGGCGGTGGATTCGGAGGTGGATACGGTGGAGGTTACGGAGGTGGTGCTGCTGGCGGTTCCAGTGGTTGGTGGTAGACGATGCAGAGCGTTGCTCTCACGTCTGTCGACCAGCTTGGACCGTTCCGTTCGCTCTTTCCTTCCCTTCCCATTTCCTTCAGAAAACCCATAAAAACCAAATCTACTACCCTCCCGACCCGCAGCTCCATCTACGAACGCCTCGTTTCTACACCTTTTCTCGACCGACATCACCCCAATCACCCAGTTACTCTACGCGCGCTCTCGCCCCCGTTTACGACCTAGAAATCATTTGGACAGTCTTCAATTCTCTTTTTACGACAATATATCATGCATGGGACAACACATTTCGAGAGAGATCGACTTATAATAACAATCAACACGGATTGGACATGCGCTTCGCATCACCTTGTCAGGAGAGGAAGTAGGATAGAAGAGAAAACCAACCTACAACTCCTCATCCCTGATGACACAACACTTTAACGACCGTCTATGACTGCAAATACATTTGTCACGAAACGACAAACCCACACCCAACCTTTCTGCTTGTGACGAACGAAAAAACAATATAGACGGTTTTTATACATCGGTGCGACGAAGCATCAATCGGGGAACGGTTGTTATTCCCACCAGTCGGCGACTCGGACGTTTTTCTGTTTCATTACACGACACGCATTGTCCTGTGCGAAAACCAAAAGAGAGAAGGAAAGATCAGAATGGATCGAGCGGCGTTCTTTCAGGAGACGTCGCTCACCGGAAAGATGATGATGGATTGGTTGTTGGCATCTCGGTTTCGAAATATATAGAGCATCTGGGCGTACCGCCATCGAGCTGCTTGTTGCGTCTTTACTGTACTATTGTTATTACCTATCATATCGATGTTGTCCGATCGTTCGACGTGGTCTCATGGGCCTGAAATCCTGCACACACGATATCCTGCCTTAGGATGTTCGAGAACGCATAGATTGTCAGAAATGGGTATTACTCGAGGTATGAGTAATAATACCGACTTTCCGAAATTGTTCTGTTCAAGAGGTTCGAGCTATTCGATCGAAACTTGCACCGGCCTAAACTAGATCATCTGCTTCGTCAACCAGCAAGGTACTTACGGTCAAGATGCCTGGACGCAAAAAACCTGCCTCCAGTAAGCAAAAGAAAGGTATGTATGAACCCTCCGAGCGGATGAACGGAGAACAATTCAGCTGAACAGAGTTGTCCATTAGCCATCCTTCAAGAAAAGAGGTCCATCAAACGAGGAGATTTCCCTGCAGAAAGCATCTTACTGAAACGCGCACCCGGTGTAAAGAACCACCTGTCAAGATCGCTAGCAGGGTCTACTGTCGATCCGGATGCAAGACAGCGAGCCCGTCAATTGCAATCTCGGTTCTTGTCAGTCTCGCCGGAATACCTAGCATATACACAGCAGATTGCGTTTGAGAGACCTTTGGCGAGACCTATACCATCGGAATTTACCCATTACCGATCTCCGATTGACCGAGAGCCCACCAGTGACAAGCAGGACAAGGTGAGACGCCTTGACGACCGGCTCGATTGTCCTAAACGACCAAAATGGAGATATGGCGTTACGAAGAAGGAGCTGGAAAAGAACGAGGAAGGAAATTTTGCGAAATGGCTACAATCGGTCGACGATGTCGCGGAGGAGTACGCTATGGTCGATGAGGAGACGGGCTCGGACGATGATGACGAAAACACAACTGCATCGTTACAAGTGGTAGATCGAACCGAATTGGAGGTTCGATCGCCTTCCTTCTTCGAGCGAAATTTGCAAGTCTGGAGACAGCTTTGGCGAGTAGGAGAACAATCCAATATCATCCTGGTCCTCATGGATATCAGATGTCCTCCAGTCCATTTCCCTGCTTCCTTGCGAGCGTACCTTCGTGATCTCGTCGGTCTCCCGGACGACCGACCGTTGCCCGAGGACGAGACGAACGGTGTACGCAGAAGCAGAAAACCGAAGAATGCCCAATCGGGACGAAAGAAGGTGATTCTCCTTCTGACGAAAGCGGATCTGGTCGAGCCAGAGAGACAGGCAGAATGGGTCCAGTGGTGCAAGCGGTGGTGGCGGTATGGTAACAACGTACCTAAGGACGAAGAGCTTTTCGAATACAACGAGAGTACAGATCTTCGTATCGTTTGTGTTGAAAGCTATCAGCGAGAAATAGGTGAGTCGGGTCGCCGTACCAGATCTCCATTCACCTTGAGGTTTATCTTTGCTTTCCAGACGATACTAAACGAAATAGACACATTCCCCATATTCCGGAAAAATCGCTTGACGCTCTTATCTCCGCAATCAAAGAAGCTCATCAAGACCTCCTGACCCCTCCCAGTACTATCGGAGACGATGCCGATAAACTTGAACGATGGAAGAAGGACGCGTTATCCCGGGTCAAGGAGGAGGTCGAATGGGACGATTTGTATCAAGGGGATGCGAACCTACCGAGCATGAGTCGGAACAACCTGGCAGAGGATCAACGTCACACCGAAGATGTAGAAGAGACTGAACCGGAACGAGAACATGAGGAAACGTCTGAGGATGGGCAAAGCACGCGAGTGGCGACTTGTCTCACTGTAGGACTGATCGGTACGTCAAGAACTAAACGGACGAGGTACACACGATATTCAGGCTGACCAGGCAGTCTATCGATCTAGGCCAACCTAATTGCGGGAAATCGTCCTTACTGAACGCGCTACTCGGTCGATCGCGAGTACGGGCGTCGAAAACTCCTGGAAAGGTATGATCTCCTCAGGCGAAGCGACCCCATCAGGCAAGTTGACTGACATCGGCCAATTGTTACAGACAAAGCATTTTCAATCGATCTATTGGACGTCAGACGTACTGATCGTTGACTGTCCAGGTCTAGTTTTTCCTAGCTTGACGAATGTGGAGATGCAGGTCATGTCAGGAAGTGAGTTGTGCATCGCACCCTTCCAGCTTGACAACGACTAACATCCGTCCCGATTCGCTTCAGTCTTGCCGATCTCTCAAATTCCGTCCGTTCCCGCCTGTATCTACCACTCCTCCCGGCTCTTGCCTCTGGAATCGATCCTCAAGCTGCCTAATCCACCTCGGTGGGTGGAGGAGTTCGAGCAACACGAGGAGGAGGAAAGCAAGAAGACTTACCGTGCAGGGCTAGGTGGACCTGCTGCTCAGCGGGATAGGGGATATGTCGCTGCCTGGAAGGGTGGGGACATGATGATAGGCTGGGCAAATCATCGTGGATATGGTAAGCCATCGGAGACGGTTATGAAGCATCTACAGCTGTTGTCTGATACAACACGCTTGAATGCAGTCACGGCCAAGGCGGGAAGACCGGATACGAATCGAGCGGGAAATGAGATCCTACGCATGATCGCTGAAGGTCGTATTCCTTGGAGGTTCCTGTCCCAGGATGCAAGCGCGATGACTCTTGAGTCTTCTCATGGAATTTGGCTTGAACGTAGTCACGACCAGACGGACTTGGTAGCCGATGTTGCTTCTGAAGTAGCGGACGAAGGGATGGACACGACAGACGAAGAGATTGCGAAGGAAGTACATTCTGAAGCGGAGGAGATTGAGGAAGAGTCCGAGGATGAGCCAATAGTTGCTAAGAACAACGTCAAGAGTATGTTTGCGGCTTTGGCTTTGGAAGGAGAGGATAGCACCGAGTCCGAAGAGGAGCAGAGTGCTGGAGAAGAAGCTTGAAGGATCCCACGCTGCACAAGTCAGAGGAACATTCATACTGTATTATAAGGCATTTCTCATACAGCTAGACGGACAAGCTCGATAATGATCTGGTTGATTGCTCCCGATGGTACCGTACCGCATAACTTTACCGTTAAGCTACACGGCTCCTTGTCTAATGTCTTCCACAGCGCGCGTGCGCGTACTCAGACCGAGCTTGTTCATCTTCTTCTCTCTACCTCATGTCCTCCTATGTCATCCTCCTTCGGCTTCGTTCTTCCTGTAGTCCTCTTCACCGATTCCTTGCCTTACGCTTTCATCTCTGCATCCGGTATCGATTGTCTCCCTCTCATCATCTCTCGGCCCGTCAAGAAGAGTAACATTTATGTCACTCTTGATGTCCAGATGCGCTGTATATGTCCCCTCAAGTTGTTCCTGCTCTGATGATAGTGTTGATCCTGAAGCAGAGCGGTTGTGCGACTCGAAGTGTGTGTTTATGCTCCTGTTCTTGGGGCATAAACAGGCTGATTTTGCCCGGTCGTTTCAGGAAGCATGCGACACGGGACTCGCCACTGTCTATACCTCGACCCTGTCCAGATCCTTGATGATAGCCTTCTAGGGCGCTTGCCTCCGGTCCGGCTCAACAGCTGCTAATAATGCTCTTAGTGGTAGCAGTCGACGGATTGGCGTAAAAAATTGACCCGCTTCAAGGATTTAAGACATAAACAATATATTGTTTAAAGTAGTCCAACAATCAACCACCGTTGAATCGTCCAATGGTTAAGACACCAGATTCTGATTAAAAGCTGCTTTGAGTAGGTTCTGGTGATCTGGGTTCGATTCCCAGTTCGACGTCATCTTTTTGCCCCATGTTTCGTCGCTGTTTCCCCCTTTCCCTCAAGAGGAGAATCGGCGCCCGATGAGATGTTTTGAGCTAGTTCGATGAATCGATCGTCTTGTTGGCTGTCGAAGGGTTGAGGTTTGAAATTAGTGCATTCACCAGGAGGCCCAATATTGATTGCAGCAGGGTTGTCACACTCATTGTCTCTCACTGATTCGACCGCCAAAGCCCAACACGTATCTTATCACAAGCGAGAGTGGTATCATGCATAAAAAAGTTTAGGTGCACATTAGGCAACAGATGCTGGTATTATTATACAACGTTAAATTTCTTCATTGCCACGGGTGCCTTGGATGGTAACAGGGTCGCCTTGAATTCCACAATGTTGTCGATGACAACATTGCCTTCTCTGAGTTTGGCGTCCTTATCGGATACGTTCGCGTTTACGGTATCAAGATCTGCAACCTGCTTGTCCAATGCCTGCCTGTCTTCTTCTGATAGGTGATCCGCTTGAGCCAGACAATCTCGAGCGAACTTCTGAATATCGGCCACTCCTGGTGACGACGCGAGCAACGCTCCAACAGCGGCTTGATCAACAGGGACCTGCTTGATCATAAATGCTTCGACAATGGGTCCAGCCCTTGCAGGATCAAACTTGACACCCTTGTATGTCGATCGCATATGAGTACTTAATTTCCTCCTGATTGGGGAAGAGTAATGGACCCGCTCCATGAACAAATCAATGATTTCTTGTTTGGTGACGGTCTTGGTAAGTTCTGCATCTCTGAAACCTGAATGACAAGCGAGGGGAGTTCAGCGGTTGCCTCATAGCGAAATTGCGTGCTACACTTACGCCTCTCAAAGTCGTAGTAACCATCGCCAATGGCGCCCCAGAACCTGCTTGCTTCACCGTGCAAATTTTTGGGTTTCTCCAGCTTTTTGTTGATAACTCCGGTCTTGTGCTTCTCGAACTCTCCCTCTTCCAGGTTACCCAAAAACTCCTTCAAGTAGTCGAACAAGGCCTCGACTCGCGTCTCAAGGTAGACAGAATCGCGTTCACTTTGAACCAGGACGTTAAGACCCATCGAACCAGTTGACGCTCTAGCCCCACTGTGCACAATGTATCCCAACTGCTCCTTTGTTCGTAAGGTGTTGAAAGTTGGCTCCGATACCAGCGAGGCCAAAAGGGAGAGTCGAGGACGAAGGTAGTCGTCCCGAATGTCTCCAACTTCACAGTAGTAGTCCAATGCGGAGTTGACGTTTGAAGGATTTTCTACGTCAAGTTGCCAGACGTGCTGAGAACCTGTGTTACCGAATATAAGCTTGGTCCGCTGCGTTGTCATTTCTGACTAAACTTACTCTCTGGCAATAGTAAACTCCTCTCAGCAAGCTTCTCTGCCGAAGCGAGAGTTCGAGGCTGAAGAACGTCCTCGACCATTTTCTGGATATCCAGAGCAGCCTGATGTAGTATGTGTCAGCTTCGAAATCGTCATACTAAGGATACTCGGACCACTTACCTGTTTCTCGACGTTTCCGTGAATCAAACCTTCAATGTGCAATCTGGCGAAGACTTCCTGAGCCAAACGCTCGACGGCCTCAGGCGTACAAACTATCAAAGTGGGGACCCGTCAACGTGGGATTCCTTCAAATCCTGCAGTGTAAGGTACTAACACTCCAATTCCTCAGCCTTTTCTTTCATGGTCCACATCGTCTCCGCCTGTGCGTAATGAGCATAATACGCAACCAGCTCGTAAGGCTCCTCCATCACGAAGTTCTTCCAGTATCGCCTCAACTGCGCGAGAAGGGATATCAGCATGTTAAGCCAGACCGAAAAAACCGGTTGACGTGCTTACTTGATCCCGGATCAACTCGAATCTGGTTGGATCGACCTTGAACGATTTCAATGTTCGCAGAATCTTCTCGGTCAAAGCATACAATTTATCGTTATACCCGACAGTTCCAACAATCAGCCGGTCACCACTGTAGTCCAGGGAGAACTGAAGTCCGGCTAGCTCTGCGTCATAGGTTTCCTCTGCGATCGAGTCCTTGAACATGTCGACAAAGATTCGCGCAAGAACGGCGTTTCTTGGGGTAACTTGCAGCAAAGGTCTGATCAGATCGGTTTCAGTTATCAGCTTGAGAAATGCGGTAGTGATTTTGTACACATAGACATACGATTTCAAGGACATGAAGACATTGGCTCGAGGGATCCAATAACGGTCGTCCTTCTTGTACCATAGTTTCGACAAAGGCGTTTCTCGAATAAGCTCCGGTGCAAGCTTCGGCGTCTCGACCTCAATTTTCTTAACATCCAGATTTTCAGGAATGAAGGCGTTCTTGCCTGGCAAATGCAACTCTGGTACGGTTCCGTTGAGGGCCTCGTCAATGAACGCCTGGCTCATCTTGACCTTCTTGTACTTGGTAGAATAGATTGGCTCGACGAGATCAAAGTCACCTTCGATACCAGGAGGAAGTGTCCTGCTCGAAATGGCAATATTGCTCTTCCTCACATCGAGTCGTTCCAAAGTCTTGGCAGTCTCAACCGGGTCGAACTTCTCGACCAGCCATTGAGACGAGATGACCTTTTCTCTAGGAACGGGTTGATGTAATTGACGAGCCAGATCAGAGACATAGCTAGAAGCCTGGCCACGCTCGACGAATCGGAATCCAATATCAGCAAGAGCCTTGATCTCGTTGAAGGTCTCTTCCGATGGAGGATTTGATTTGAGCAGGGAAATGTACTTGTAGATTGTCTGCGCGACCTTTTCGTAGTTGACTAAAACGCAAACATAAAAGTCAGCCATCGAATTCTGGCCGGCACATAGCAGACTTGAACATACCCAACCCGTCTTCGGTCAGATCAACGGTGATCTTGAAGAGCTCAAATCCGCTACTTCCATTCTGCGCTCCACTCCTCAAGTTGTTTACCCATCCTTTTCTCTTCAAATACGACAAGATTGATCCAGGTCCCTCGTGGCCCAAGAAATGAGCGAGGTACGAGCCTGGTTTAGACTTGTAGAACTGGCGCTGATCTGGGAAAGGGAAGGTGATCTCCAGACCCCGGGTATCTCTGACCGGTTCTACAAAGACGATATGCTGCATGATCGGAAAGTGCTTCAGTTCAATCAACTGGAGCATCGAGGCCAAGGAGTAACTGACTTACTCCCATCTGTTCTGGCTCGAACACCTCTTCCTGGTACATGACCACTCCCTTGCCCTTGTTTGGGACCTTCTCAAACCTATCCCTGATCCACTTCTCCAATGTGTCGAGTGATTCTTTACCCAAGACGACCAACTTCATCCTCTGGGAACAATATTCCTTCTCCCACCACTGGATCAATTCCGCTCTGGGATCCCTGTCCTCCGCCTTTGGGTGAGTCCATAACGTTTCCAAATTCCCCGTTCCGAATTTATTGTAAGGATGAGTTGGGGAAGAAAGATGTTTCTCTAATTGATAGAACCGCCACATATCCGCTTGCAAGTTCTTCTTGTGTTCCGAATTTACGGCGTTGGCTTCCCTCTCCGTGCAGTCTTCAGCGAACATGGGTTCTGTAAAGAAACCAGAGAAACGGTCCAAGGCCCCTTCTAAGGCATCAGGTGCGACCTCAAAGTAATACTACGGAAGGAAGTGTGAGCAAAGGTAAATATCACCTCACTGAGCCATACTCACGTTTGTATTACAAAGGTCGGTATACGCATTCGAATGTCCATTATGGTTAGTCAAGTACCCATTGTATTCGTTTTCTTTTGGGAATCTCTTCGTTCCCAAGAACAGCATGTGTTCACAGAAATGCGCACATCCAGGCAAGTTTGCGGGATCTTCCAGATGTCCTACTCCGACGTCTAACGCTGCTGCGGATTTATCGGAATCTGGGTCAGAGATAAGGACTACTTCGAGGGAATTGGGAAGGATTAGGTGGCGATGGGGACGAGTTTCGGTAGGTGGTAGGATGAGGTTAACGGAGGTGTTTGGAGTAGGAATAGACACGTCCGCTCCTCCAGCGGAAGTCGATGATGAGGCAGCGGACATGTTGTGTCTATCGAGCAGGAGGATCCGCAGAATCAGCACACGCAAACTAACTACGTCTGCGGCAAACAGTTTCTTGGCATTTGAAGAAGGGTTCAGTCGAAAGGCAGTTAACTGAACGAACCCTGTTATCCTGGACACCATATCGCCAGGCAACTCGAACATTGCCGCAAGACAGACGAGGAAGGAGACGATGACTAACCCTAGCATGGTCGACATGTTTCTATAGGAATTTGCAATAGTGTTGTTTCTCCTCGAATTTAATGATTCTACGGGAGCCTTAGTTTCCTTGTTGACACTTGAAGACTTCTGAATGACGACGCCTGTTCGCTGGTGCTTGTTATAGAAGGAGGTTAAAGAGCGGATGGATCCAGTGGTCGAAGCAAGCGATCTCGATTGTCTGGTTTGGTTTAGGAGGACGTTGTTTAATCTCCTCGAGAGGATGGTGGTCATTCCTCTTTGGCAAGTAGATAGACTTTTAGGATGTGCGGAAGCCCTGGTTATCTGTCTGAACAATGATAATTACCGGGTACGGAACGGTCATCGCAGTCATTTATCACCCTTTTGTTCACTTTGACTAATCGATCGCCCCTCCAAACAGCCAAGCGACAAGTCTCAGCTCTCGTCATACTATTCGTGTCATGTCGGATGTTTCACATGAAACCGTCTCCATTCTGATCATGCATAGAGAAAACATTGAGAGACACAACTGATTCCTGCAAAACTTTTCTATAGTTTTATGAACTGCCATTCTCGTGGACAGCTTTAGCCGCTTCGTACAGGTCGTTGAAGTGTCCGGTCTTCGCAGCCATTCCCTGTTGATAGAGTAGATAAGACATCGCTCCGGACCACAAATAAGACAAACCGACTCACCTTGAAGACGGAATCCCTATTCAGCAAGTTCCAAGGGGTATCAAATTCTTGAATTTTTCCGTTTGACAGTACAAGCAAACGATCATAATCGATGATTGTAGATAATCGATGAGCTATTTCGGAGGCAATGAGATGATTATCAGTTCCATTGACGCGCAGATCGCCGAGTCTCGCACTTACCGATAGTGATCACACAGGCGTTGGCAAACTCGGTCCTCATGGTCTCTTGAATAGCCTCATCACTGTAAACGAATGACCTGATCAGAAACGCGGGATTTGGAGGGGATCTGAAAGGCGATCAACTCACGTGGCAGTATCAAGAGAAGCACTGCACTCGTCAGCCAAGATCACTGAAATAAAGCGCAACGACTATCAGCGAGGATCGCATTCAGCAAGATCTGAGCGACATACAGTTTGATCGACGTAACAAAGCTCGAGCCATACTACTCGCAAATAGTCCAAGAATCAGTTACCCATTCCGATACGTAGTAACCGGGAGAAACTCACGCAATCAACTGCTTCTGTCCCGCACTCAAGGATCCACCACCAGAAGAAACCTGAGTATCCAAAGTGATCTGTCCCTTGACAGGACCCTTGATCACGCTAGAAGATCCTTCCTCCGTGAGATTCGTCGAGCTTGGCACACGGCTAGGGGCTAGGGAATCGGCAGGCGTTCGGCCGGTTGGGATGGCTCCTAATCGAACCTTCTCCAGAGCTTCTGTCAGCTCTTCGTCGCTATGTTCTTGGAAGGGATCGAGGTTCTCTCGGATAGTACCTGTTCGAAGAGCAGACTATTCAGCACCTCCGCTCGCTATAAGCTTATTCTCGACAATACTAACCAGTAAACAAGACAGCCTCCTGAGGAATGTAAGTGATGTTACGTCGGAGATCGTCGAGCCCAATCGTGCATACGTCGATACCGTCTAGAACGATCTTCCCCGCGCTTGGGTCTACGAATCGTAGCAAGGCCATCGCGAAAGTAGATTTCCCGCTATAAGTGAATATTCATCAGCATGCGCTTCGAGGGAAATTAAACGACAATGCTCGCTCACCTTCCGGTCCTTCCGATGACACCGATTCTTTCCTTGGCTTTGATCGTGAATGTCAAGTCGTGCAAGACGTCAGGCAACTCAGGGGCATAACGAATTGACAGATTCTCAACGCGTAAGAAGTTCTCCTTGTTAGTGTCCGAAGGCCAGTACGCAGGAGGACGGCTGTTAGGGATAATCGCAGCGGGTTCTTGAGGCAGGTCAAGGTATTCCTTGGCTCGCTCAACACTATTGAAGTCCTGTTCGAGCTGTCCCCAGTTTCGCGAAATCCAGTAGACACCCATGACCAAACTCTGACTTGACAAGATGGCAACACCAGCAGACCCCGGGCTGACTGCTCCGCTCAATGCGAGGATAGTTGTCAAGAACACGGCGAAACCTCCAAGGAAGTCAAAACGGTACAGCAACCATCGGTTGCACATCCAGAGGTAGTAGAATGCAGCTTGAGATTCGTCAACCTGGTCGAATAACCTCTTGGTGAACATACGTTCAGCTCCAAAAGCACGGACGATGGAAATCCCGTCCAAGACCTCGTTGAATCCGCTGAAGATTGGACTTCTTTTGGTTGATTCGATTCTCCTCATCGACCTGGAGGCACTAAGGTATCGTATCGTCAGATAGTAGAAGGCATAGGCAATGAAAGCCGCGGGAATCAAGAATCCAGGCAGAATGACCGCAACCAGGAAGATAGCGCCGAAGAGTACACCGACATTGGCTAAGACCTGCTTCAGATTGCTGCTCAAGCTGTTGTCTATGGTTTCGACATCCTTTGAGAACCGGTTGATAATTCGACCTGAAGGAGTGGTGTCGTAGAACCTGACGGTGGAACGCATAACGGAAGAAAGCATGTTATCGTGAATGCTGACGGCAGCCTTGTAGCTTCCCCAAGCAGAGTTGAGAGACGAGATCATCGCGATCAAGAATCCAGTAAGGTCGATGATGAATAGACCAAGGACATAGAAACCGGGATGAACGTTGGCACTAGGCATTTTAGGTAGGCCAATCTTCTCCACAGTCATGGTCTGGTTGGTCGAGGCCGCAGCGAATAGGTGCTGCTGGTGCTGGTTGGCGAAATGGATCGAGTGCGTGCTGAAACTGCCGTCGACATGCCCCATGGTAGATGTAGTAAAGGTACTCATCGCCTGAAGCGAGTACTGATAGGCTTCACCCCAGATTTTAAGCCACCACCGCTCACCCAGAGTGGTACCTTGAGAAGCGGTCAACAAGACAACAGTGAAGATCCAGACGGTCCAGGTACTTGCGACAAGGTAGGTCTTGTAAGTCGCCCAGGTAACGCTGCCACTAGCTCTCTCTTCATCTTTGACGAGTTTACGGCCGGGACGACTCTTCTTGTCGAGTTTCTCCTTGGTAGTTTCTTTGTGGTCCTGCTCTTCGAGAACCTTAGTCTCAGCGGCGATCTGCTCATCGTTGTCCGCTGCTTGTTTCTCGTTGTCAGTTTCCTCGCTTGTCAAGAAGCCGTTCAATAGTCCCTTTTCGCGTAGTTCAGAGGGCGTACCAGCGTTCTCGATACGTCCGTCAAGAATGCGAACAAGATAATCCGTAACAGGCAATAACAACTCGACATGATGCGACACGAGCAAAACCGTTCGTCCTTTTAGAAGTGGTCCCTTCAGACATCCTTCGACCAAGTCTTTCGCGGTATGGGAATCGACTGCTGCCAAGATGTCATCCAGAAGCACGTGTGCAGTACGGGAGTACACTGCACGAGCCAATGCGATACGAGCCTTTTGTCCACCGGAAAGCGAGACTCCTCGAACACCAATCTCAGTCTCGTCTCCATCATCGAGTACCTCAAGATCTGGCACAAGAGCACAAGCCTCTAAAGTCATATGGTACCGGGTCTCGTCGAATTCTTCACCGAAAAGGATGTTCTCTTTGATAGACTTGTGCTGCAACCAGGGACTCTGACTGCAGTAGGCGACAGCGTTCCTTAGACCGCTCAACTTATCAATCTGAGTATTCTCCTTGGGAAGAAAGACTGTTCCTTTGACGCAATCCATTTCTCCGAGTAACGCAAGCAACATAGCGGATTTGCCTGAACCGGTCGGCCCAGCGATAACAGACAACTTCCCGGCTGGGAAGGTGATATCAAGATCATTCAATTCGAAAGGCAAGATCTCCTCTTCCTCCTCCTCTGCAGGTACGGCGTTTCCGTTTGTCTTTTTGGCAGCACTATCCTGTGCGGCCTTTTTAGTGTCCTCTGCAGTCATACCGGTGTTCCACTTGAAGTCAGCGTTATCGAATCCGATTCGAGTATCGACCGGGGCGTCAGCTGCGGGCGTAGGTCGCTTTAACGAGGAGACCCAATCTGGAACTTCGTCTTCCTTCAAGAAATCCTCGATTCGCTGGACAGAGACATATGCTTGAGCCATCATGACACCGAATTGAGCTATAGAACGGGATCTGGCGGTTAGCAATATTCCCAGGTTGATAATAACGAGAAACTTACGAATAATGTTAAGCTATGTGGTAAACGATTCGAGTTGTTAGCTGAGGGACGACTGCTGGTCTCACTAAAGGAAACTTACCGGTTGACGGATCATCGAGAACAAGGACAATGAAGTAAATGCTACAGAGACAGTCAATTCACCTTTGGCAACGAAGATATACCTACACGCTCGCGATATAGGTCAGTCTATCTCTGAAGTGACAGCTAAGAGAACTCAAAGCCCACCAAGTGAAGGAGATCAAGGTCACAGCCATAGGTCCAATGATGTAGACCATGTTGAACAGAAGTCCATTCCAAAGGTTCTTTGAGCCATAAAGCAGATAAGTTTCACTGAACCCTACTTGATCACCAGCTTGAGCTCACCTTAATCCACAGTTTCATTTCAGCCTTTCGTGCATCAGCCACTCTGCTTTGCCACTTGGCAGTCCACCCGAAAAACTTGATGAATTTGATTGCAGTGATGAGCTCGTTCATGACAGTTATCCTCTTATCTCTAGCTTTCGAGGCTTCCTGCTGGATCTGTTGGCCGTGGCAAGGAATTATGAGCTGGGCTTATGCTATTGGATAGCGAGGCAGGACTTACGGCGATGTATCGCTTCATGAAAATCGAAGTCAAAGGACTGGCAATGACCATGACAATGAACCCAACAAACGCCGAGTACCCTAGCAAGCTGTACAAGAAGATGGCCGCAACAGGTACCTCCAAGCATCCTCCCACGATGAAATATAATCCGGAAGCGGTGAATGCGATTCGAGTGGAATCAGAGGCCATAAGGGAGACGACCCTTCCAGAATCAGCCGCTTGTTGTTTAGGAGCTTCCTTCCCCTTTTTCTTGTCCGCCGCCGTTTCCTTGGTGGATTTCTTATCCGCCGGTGCTTCTTTACTCTCGACGATTCCCGAAGTATCTTTCCTACGCAAAGCTTTATCGTAAATCGCAGCGATCAATTGATTCTTTGCTCGTACAGAAGTCCTCCTTCCGTGCCATAGATGGAAGACGTCGACCTGAGCTTTGGCCACAGACGACAAGAAAGCCAATGAGGCATAAACGTACGCCCTCGCCCTCAATTCCGGGGTGGGGGAAGTGATAGCGTCCAAAATCCGTTTGATCAGGAAGGGAGAGGCGTAGTTGAATACGACGGAAGCCATAGTGAGCGTGACATCCAACATGATATCCAACGAATTCGCCCGAATAATCTTCATCATCAATGAACTCTTGCCGTAAGACTGAAGAGTATCGTACGATTCTGCCGTACACATTGAGCGGGAAAGAGGAGGGATTTCTTCATCCGCAAGATCGTGATCGTGGCCCAACTTGATGAGAGGAGAAACCCATGAGAAAGTGATCCACTCTCCTAGGGTAACCTTGTCGTCCAGCCTCATAACGGAAGAGGATTCGATAGCCAGATCATCGACCATGGTGAAACTCATGATAGTCAAGATCCCCGAAAGGGAGACGATCCAAGTCAAAATCTCTCCAACGAGGAAGACTGGACTGTGAGCGTGGGGAGGGAAGACCCCATTGACCGCTCGAAGGTAGAACAATGAACAGAGGGATAAAGACGATACGGCCATGTGAACGATGTAAATCGCAAACGATGTGTAGTGAGGAGTACGGCTTGGTCGGAAGATGGGTCGGAACAGGAGGTATAGCTATAAAAAGGTATGAAACGTCAGAAATAGATCAATAGGATTAGGGCAGGCAGATAGGGGCTTACCCAAGAGAAAACAATCATCCCCGTCGTCCATGCTCTCCAAACAATCTGTTTCCTTCCTGCTCCTGCAGAAGTGACGTGAACGATGTTCAAACCGAGAATGACCATCCACCAGAGACTGGCAACCAATCCACCGCCGATGAGAACGGCTTGTTTCCATCTAGGTGGTCCGACATGTTTGTTCGCCTCTAACGTTGCTTTGACTCGGGTGGAGGAGATGGCGTTTATGGAGGTTCTGTCTTCTATCGTATCGATGACAGGAAAAGCGAGCTTTTTGATGAGCCTGGGAACAGGGATTAGGCTAAGTAGAGCGAGGACTACGAGAGCGCAGGGGATGATCGCTCTGAGGAATGCTAACGAGCAGCCAGAGGTGAAGTCCTGCCGATGTGTGCGAAGAGTTACTCAGCATATATTATGGAAGAACAGAGCTGATGTTCAGACTTACGAAGCTGCCCTCTGGACATGCGGCAAAATGAGCGTGGACCATGTTTGATTGGTGATCACGCTATATCAGATTCCTGATTGGACCGAGCTTAAGAACAGCTCGATCGAAGAGGGACGTTGAGCTCAGGATGTCGCCGCAAGTGTTATTCGAAGCCTTTGGTGTCGACTACCTACAGGAGGACCTGTTTGACGAAGTACCCAGTGTTATGGTCGCTGGGTGTTGACCTAGGTGGTTGTCGTTTGGGTGATTGCGTGCTGTAAACGAACGATTTCGTGTGCGCGTGAAATGATCTCGTGTGCCGGACGAGTCGATTGGAATGATAAGAACGGCGAACACGCGGCACGTGACTCATCTTCGGGATCGTCCGATCAACGTCCCACAGAAAAGTTCAAGGCTATATACGCGTCGCTACAGCATTCTTACGTCATCACTTATTGACGATCTCGATGGAGCAACGATCAACAACATTTTGAACGTGTGAATCCGACGGCCTGACATGAAAGAACTCTTCCAACACTTCCAGCAACATTGCTTCAACTACTGGTATTCAAGATGGCTTCATCCAGATCAGCGAAACCCGCACCAAAAGGAGCCACACCTTCCCGGAAAACCGTAGTAGGCGAGCCACCGGCAACCTCGACTTCGAGCAGACGGACTCGTGCGAAAGTCTCTTACAAGGAGGAAGATGAGGGTGCATCTACCTCTGCTTCAGAAGATAATGAAGATGGATACAGAGAACCTGATGAAGAGTTAGAAGAGGAGCAACTTACACCGGAAGAAGACGAGGGGGATATGGATAGTGAAGATCTCGACGCTGCGCCGAAACCAAAACGAAGCAAGAAGCCTGCTCAAGCTAAAAATGGAACTAAGAGGAAAAGAGATTCACCCCAGAAGAGTTCAAGCAAGAGCAAGAAGAATAAAGGAAACGACGTGGATTACTCGCAAGATGAGGATGAAGAGAACGACTCAGACGAAAGTGAATTAGCAGAGGGTCAGACTTATGCCGGTAAGCCCGCTGTACCCAATATACATTACCTTTTCACATCTAATAATTCCCTTGTCTTTTGGTTTCTAGGCAAGATCCATCCAGCACCTAAAACAGGCCACGTGCCTAACGGTCAAATTTCACGAAACACGTTCAAGTTCTTGGTAAATCTACAAGACCCAGAGAAGAACGACAGAGAGTGGTTCAAGCTACGAGAACCGGCTTATCGTTTAGCAGAGAAGGTGAGTTATGGGTGCTACGAAATTCGGATTAGATAGAAACTGACAGGACTATTCTGATATCGTCTGCTTCTGTTCACAACTTACCGGGCAAAGGAATGGGTCGCTTTCGTACAGACATTCGTCCCGCGGATAATCAAGCTCGACTCTGAGCTTCCCATGCTACCGCCAAAAGACCTTATCGTGAGCCTTCAATCTCCTTCTCAGAAGACATTGAACTTCACTTGGCTATTTGCAAAATAGCATCGAATTTACAGAGACGTGAGGTTTAGTAACGACAAGACACCTTACAAACGACATTTCTCGGCGAGCATCAGTCGGAGTGGAAGAAAAGGGATTTGGGCTGGTTGTGAGTTCTTACCTATCGACGATGGCGGAGAAGAGATAGAATCGGGCCTAATCTGCTGTCGATTTAGATTTCTTGTAAGTCAAGGGTTCGTAATTGGGTGTAGTACAGGAATTGACGTAACGAGTATTATGCTTGGTGCCGCTTAGTTCAGGTGAGTATGAGCGCTGGTTGAGAATGGTATTCCTATTGACTATCTAATATCTACCAAATAGTACAACCCAGAAATAAGTCTATCCTTGCGGGAGGAGTGAGCTTTCGTGTTCGTTTCCAAAAGATGGGTTGAGCTGATCCATCTACACAGGTCTGGGGACCAGGGAAGAACGAATTAGCATCGATCAGGTAAGTCAGTCTTCTCCTGCAGACCCACTTTGTAGCTTAATTTTCGTATGGTAGGCATGCGATCAGACAGGACTCAGCACCTCTGAAACAAATCCTTCAAGAGGAATCGTTCTGTCGATATTATGGACCATTCGAGCCTACTTCCAAAACGCGGACAAACGTTTTCGGGCACGACGATGCTTTGAAGACAGCGCCCAAGGGGACACCGAAGGATCACCCCGAGATCGATCTTTTAAAGTTACGGAGTGTTGCCGCGGTTCACACGTAAGCGTCGCTTGCACCGATGTAGCTTGACCGTTTCCTCATCCCATTGGTCGCGCAGATTCCCGGATGAAGACGTTCTTTCACCAGATTTCATGGACAAGCTGCTTGATGCAGCAGCAGCAATACAACCTTTGGTACAATAGTAAGTGAGGACATGATATAGGGCAAAGATCGCAGGGTCTTATTGGGGTATGCAGCTTGAATTCAGTTATAGCTTTACCCGCGCCAGCTGCGGAATGAAGACCTTTTACTGGTCTGATGACATGCATTATTGTTGCTTCTACGAGCACTAAGCATTACAATCATCGATCGGCTACTTTTTGGGCGCTTAAACCTTCTTGAGGGCATTGCCGTTGTAGTGGTTCCTCAATGTTCCCTGCCTACTGCGTTCGTCTAATGCAGAGATACCCATACTGACCTCGGCAGGAGGGATAGGAATCTTTGGGAACATGGGCGGCGGAGCAGCTGTCATGGCGGCAGCTCCAATTTGAGCATCAGAAATGACTTGATGACCGCGCGAACCGTTGGTAGCTGCGGCTTGGTCTGGCTTGACAGTAGACATGCTTTGCGCGGGAGTTGGCGCGAGTCGGCCGTGACTCTTGATCAATGAACTATGGCGAGATCCGATAAGCTATACTCATCCAGCAAGATACGGATTTCCTCGACTTACAGCTCTTCCAGAAGTGCGGTGTGTCGGTATCCGAGACGGATGTTTGGTACGTTGGTCTATAATCCGGCGCATGCTCAGTCTCAGCAACCCTTACTAGCGCGAATAGACATACCTTGTCGATATCATTACCGGCAACTCCGGGTAGATACCACTTTTTGCCTAGCCAGTGTTTCTTGACTTGCATCTCCCATCCACTTTGAAGCACCGAATTTCGAGCCAATTCACACATGTCTGCCGGGGTAAACTTGTAGATCTATAAGGCAAATCAAGCGAAATCAGCTCTGGGGTTAAAAGATCTATCCACAACGACGAACCTGTGCTGCAACGGAATACTCCTCCTGTATGAACGAAAAAGAAGATCAGTTGACCTTAAGCAATAATGACAGCCGTTCGTACGTACCATAAGCGGTTCCTAGGGTTTGGGAATACATTACGGTCAAAGTCAGTTGATGAAGAACAGTAAACGTAGGTGAAACAAACCTTAGTCAAGTGGAATTGCCTGAGAAAAGTGAGATCAGCGCAGCAATTGTAACAAATCTAGAAAGAAGACTTACAAAGGATCGTCGGTAGACAGAGATACTATAACACATTAAAGTCAGCTGATCGATGTGATGTTATGCCTCTGAATCAGATATGTACCGTTCAATCCCGTTCGGAAGAAGTCCTTGAAAGGGTTTCTTTCATACGTCAAGAACCTATATCGGGCATTTAGCTGCATCTCATTGTTAATTGCTTGCGAATGGACTGACAATGCGTTATTCGACAAAGGACTCATAGCAAGACCGATTTGCTTTAGGTAGAATAGGTACTGAAAGACCGCGCTTGATTAGCATGATCTTTAGAAGAGGCGCAAGCTGGCTTACTTGTAGTGCAGGAACTTTCCGCAACAAGATACCGTGCGAGATCGAGTGCGCAGCCAAGAAAGCCGAAGACAGATGATCGGGATCTCCGGCTTCTCCACAATGAGGTCGCAGCACGAAAGTGTCTACCATCCGATTTCAGCGTTGATCCGTTTCTCGAGAATGCTGGTTGCACTTACTGAATCCTCTGGAGCGTCTCCAAGCGTTTAGACTCGCCATGTTGGCATACATGTAGTAAATCCTGGAATCCCGGTATATTAGAACGTTATCTCTGAATTAACGCCGATTTCACTGACCAGTAACTGTAAGGCGGACCCTGCGCGGTGTTCCAAGTTCCAGCTACGGGGAATTTTCGGTATAATCTTCTCTCAGGTTTAGACTCGTCGTCAACACTGTCAAACCCTACTACCCTCTGAAGGAAAACGTGCAGCTCTGGGTGCGACGAGGGATCTTTGGTCACCTCGAACAAAGGCTGGAAAACGTCTGATATCGAGCAATACCCTCAGAACAGTTCAAGCTGAGTAGGGCGATGGGCCAAGACTTACTGCGAATGATGTCACCGAAGTTTTCGATCTGCTTCGATCCTTTGAATACTTCATACAGTCTAGGAATCTGTATGAGCCATCGCAGATTGTGCGAGAACAATTTGTGGTTAACAACCCATTTTGCAAGCTTGTCCCACTCGTTGATGTTTCGTCCATAGATACTCAAACGCCATTCGACATTTTGGTATTTGCTTTGCTCTGTATCATTGATTACCTCTGCGCAGCGATAGCATCAGTATTACAGTAGTAATGGGACGTAAATCCGTAACGTACCTCTCGTCAATTCCGCGAGATACCGTCCTCCCAAATAGTTGTCAGTCTGCCGATATAGATCGAACCAGGCAGGTCAGGCTAGCGATTGGAACTCATTCAACTGAAGGCTTACTTTCAAGAAGATCTCTCGCAATCTACTCGATCCAGTAGGGTTGTATCGGTCGTTGAACTTGTCGAATCGATGGAATTCCTGCAGTCGAATGAATTTTAAGGGTGTCAGACGGCTTGAAGATTGAACAAGAACAATTGGGCAAGCTTACCTGATGAGCGTGCATATCCAGAGTGTCGATGGAGAGATCGTAAGCGGTCAAGTCCAAACTTTGGAACACCTCTTCCAAGGAGAGATATCTGAGCGGTTGTAGGGTCAGAACCTTCACAACACCGCACATATGTAACGACCACTCACTTTCCATCTCGGAAAATAACGATATCCTGTATTTGAAGTATTAACAAAAATCACACCTGCGCGAGGGTTTCTGACCAACCTTGGGCGATTTCTTCATCTTACTCTTGATGAAACGCAACAAATGCTTCTGGTTCATACTGGCGGAGTGATGAACGTGCGTGTCGACTTTACGGACGTTGTAGAAGTCTCTGTAAACAGGTCGTCCGTATTAGCGATAGCCCTAAATCTGATCTCGAATTTTGCCTACCGATGGGGAACAGCCTGTAAGGAACGTCAGTGGTCAGTGGTCGCGATTGTGTAGCGCCTCCCAGCTGACATACCTTCATATCTGCAATTTCCTGGTACTCATTCAACAAGCAGTACAATGACCATTTCGATTGAAGATACTTGAGTCGCCTGAAAGCGAAACTCTTGGCGGGTCCGTCCGAGCACACGCTCAACACGTAGTCCAGATCCGTGTAGTATTCTCGTAGAGTAACGTTTCGGAAAAGGGGTTTCTTCTCAGCAGCTGGTGTTTGAGCAATTTGATTAGCCAAGAATAGCGTTGATCGCATGAGAATCGGTTTACCTTTCATGCCGGGCTTATCGTAAACCTGGTAAACACCCGCCTCATCCATTTCAAACTCCCATTCCCGTCCATCCGCGCCAGGAATCTCACAGTCGTCCATGTTGAACCCCTCACTTCCGTTCGTTCCCCTATTCTTTGCTTTCTCCTCAGCGAAAGTGTCGACAGGGACTCCCTTGACATGCCCGTCCGCCGCTCTACCAGACTCGTCGTATCCTTCACCGCCTTCCCCTTCAGGCAGGCCGGCGCCTTTCCAGTGCCAATGAGGGGGAGGAGGCTCAGGGTAAATCTTCCAGGCCCTCGACTCCCCTTGATCCTCTCCTGCTGGCTTCTGATCGGCTTGGTAGGGATCGACGTCAGGTCGGAGCCCGTTGACGTCCGCTTTGGTAGCCGGGTAGAAACCCGAAAAGGTTCCATCATGATCGGCAGGATTGTCACCCAGTCGCTGAAGCGAGATCTTCATGTACTTGTCACGTAAGTCGAGACATTTTGAGAATCGGCCACTACAAGTAAAAGAAGACATTAACACCACCGTAGAACTAACTTACCGACGGAGTCTTGCTTACTAGAGGCCCTCGAGCTCGGTTGCAATTCCGCTTTCTGCGAAAGAATTGTTGGCAATTTCAATCAGTAATAGTTGAGACTTGGCAGTGCTGGTCGTGGGACGGGGATCTTTGATGATTCGCATCGTTATTTGCTTTCCAATTTATTCTCTCGTAGTGACTTCGTATCAAGTCGTTTAACTCGATCAGGCAGTACGAATCGATAATTTCCTACTCTTATATAGGTATTTTGGGTCGGAAGCCAAACTTGACAAGAAAGGAACACCGTCAAGCACTGCCTTTTTAGGGTGTACCGGTCTTCCGACTTCTCGCCTTCAGAGTCCAAGCACCAGTCCTGAACACGAAAGCTCACTTACCAGCCGCTTTCAGTTGCGCTTCAGCAGTATTAGACCTAGGTCTATTGGCCTTTTCTCCAGAGGTTTGCGAATCCTGTAATCCTTTGACTAGATCCTTCTCAATCTTGCTTACCCCTCGACCCTCACCACCAGTATGAAGACCGCTCGCGAGATCGCGTTCCAGTTGTTCTTCAAGCAATTCCAAATTTTCTTGCAAGTCTTCGTTTCGTGCAGAAACGTTTGCATGAGAGGTCGATACTCCTGAGCCGGATTGAGTGTTCTCCTCCGGGATAGCTGGTGGAGGTAAAGTCAGCGAGCCACTCAGGCTGCTAGATAGCTTGAGGTTTCCATCGGAAGTGTAGGAGTTGGAAGGGTGTTGCCTCGACCAATGGTGAGACAAGTAAACTCCGTCTTGCTGAACATACGGAATGATACAGTCAGTAATGGCTAGATATGATCGATGAAGGCTTTACTGACAGCTTTCAATTTCTGGAACTCGTGATAGTCGAAGCTAGGGGATTGTTTGGCTCGAATAGGAATGGGATTAGGGGTGCTGGTACCACTTCCATCTAAACCCGGTGAATTCGGAGCAGAATCGAACGGGCTTTCGTCGAATGTGTCAGGTACGTCGTCCATCTCCATAGAGGAGGTCCTTGAGTAGGTATTATCGCCGCTACACATCTTGGGATCTAGACCAATGACTCTATGTGACCGCTGCTATTGCGCTGGTTGTAAAGACAGCAAGATGCAAAATGAATCGGCTTCGTCTGAGCAAGAGGATGACTTCGCGATAATGAACCTCGGTAAGTGCGCTATAATCTGCTTCCGGTAAAATTGCACGTGATCTGGCTTTGACTCGCCAAGCTTCATCTAGGAGGGCGTTAGACCTGTAGTAGCTGTTGCATCACTGTTACTGGAAATGTGAACCTGACTATAACAGTGTTAGGATAGTCGAGACTTACATGTCGTCGAATACAACTCCAGCCACATAGGGCCGAGACCGACCTACAGTCAGATGGGGTTAGGGCACAGCTCCAGCGAGATCGCATCCAGGATGTAATAGACGTCAAAAAGATACAAGACAGTGTTGTAAGAAGGACGAACGTCAGGATTCCAAATTGTACTGGAGTGGTTGGAACTATTGTATCAACATGTTCTAATAGGTATACAACGACCCCTATATCTGCTTTCTCAAGCCTCTACGTCCTCCTCGCCCACTGCCCATCTCCTCATCCCACTGACTTTCAGACTGACTTGACGTTCACCACCCCAACTCTCTAGGACTTCTTTCACCGAGCGTTGTTCGTTCTGGAACATCATGAACGGCTGTTCCAACAAGTAAGGAGAGATTTCTCCTTCACCCACTGGTTCGCCGGAACTAGGAGCGGTGATTCCTGTCGTAGGGAATCCAACTATCTGACGAGATATGGCTCGAGCGAGTTTTTGGAGTTCTCCCCCTAGAGTAGGCTCTGTGCCGATTCGTTGCAAGATCGGTTCAGGGTTTGTCGAGGTGATGGAGAGGATACTGAGAGCTCCTACGGTACCTTCCGTCGTGCTTCCTGAAGAACCGTGAACGTATACTCCGGGAAGGTAGAAAGCGGGGTCCATATCCTCTGGATTGGAGAGGAGGGATGAGGAAGTCATGAATGGTGGTAATGGGGAGGAGTAAGACACCGCTCTTGACAATTGGATGTTTTCTCCCGTTTGAGTGATGGCGGATCGGATTGCTTGGGAGACAGTCTGTGCTACTGGAGCGGCGGCAGCGGTTTCGGAAGTCATGGAGGTTGGGTCTAGGGGGATGACGGGAGCTTCTGCCAGATCATTGACGGGGAATGCAATGAGCGGGTCCGAGGGAGTTCCTTCACTAGGAGCATCCAGGAAAGCGGTAGTAGAAGTGACATTCTGGACGAGAGTCTTGAATACTTGATTCCGACTGACGAAATCAGTCTCGCATCTCATCTCTACCATAGCAGCTCGGGTGCCCATGACGGTAACCCCGATCAATCCTTCCCTTGTCGACCTGCTCCCTACTTTCTCGGCCTTCTTTGCTCCGGAAATTTCCAGATCCTTGTTTAACCATTCCAGAGCCTTTTCTACCGAGTTTTCAGAGGCGGAGAGGGCTTCTCGAGCTTTGGAGAGGGAGATGGGGTTGATTTTACGGAGTTGTGCGATCAAGGCGATGGGGACTTTTGAAGCGTTTGAGAGGGAGGTGCTGCTGCTGAAAGATCGAGCAGGGAGAGAGGATGATGAACGAGCTATCGTCCTAGAGATCGAGTTGAAGAATGACATGGCTGTAAGTGGTATAAGTGATTTTTCGAGTGCGAGTCGCTTGAGACTTCTCAACTTTGAACATTTCGAGTGAACGAATGAATTTCGATTTATTTCAGCGTCGATCGTTGTTGTTGAGTTGACGATATCAATCAAAACACGTCATAACTTGATAAACGAGTGACCTAATGTCCAACATGTCCAACCTTAGATAACTAGATTCCGGATACTTTGGTTGACCTCGCTGTACATCAGATGCAGCTTCAACAATCTCTCAGAGCTGTCACAACTGTGCCTTGAGCCCCCTATACCCCAAAAATGGTAGAAGCCATCGAATCACTCCAACCGGAATCATCCAAGCCTGCCTGGAAAGATCCCCGAACTCTCCGTACTCATGCCGAAATCCAGCAACATCTAGCACTCCTTACAGCCCGGGAGAACCAGCTTTCCGTAGCTCTCAATGAAATCATCAGTAATCGTACGGGAATAGATGAGAGTATACAACGACTGAACGCTTTGGTTCCCAAAGTCCAACATCTCGAGCTCGAAGTAAACGGTCGGAACAATAACAAGAACAACCACCATCATAGTTCGCGTAATTCGTTCGCTTCCCCTACACAGCAAAGACCTGCAGTATTTGGGGATTCGGATGACGACTCTGATGAAGATAATGACGAGGGCCTAGTCGAGCGGGTGAGAAGGGTATGGATCACTAGTGAGAGAGTAGGAGGAAAGGTTAGGAAGTTGGATGATGAGGTTGGACGTATCAAGGAGGCTTCCGAGAGGGTCCAAGAGGTTTTGGAACTCAAGGTACTTTTTTTACAGAACCTTAGTTCTAGGACTACGCTAAACTGGCTTTTAACCATTGTAGAGCGCATTGCAATCCCTAAGAGCAGCTATCCCAAAAGGAGACTGGGAATTAGCTACTCGTTGCTGCAAAAGAGCAATGGATATAAAAAAGGAGGTCCTCGAGGGAGCATTTAGTGCCCGAGTAATCGTAAGTCATCGACCTTGCTCCTTCTAGCCTAGCCTATATACTGACCCGTCTGCTATTACCTTTCGAAACTTATCAGCCAACATCATCCGACCCCCTCCCCCCACCTCAAGCGCTGGAACAACTCCGGACTCAACTCTTGATCACTTTCAAGGATGAGTTCAATCAAGCAAGTGCGAAGAAGGATGAGCAAGCTACTAGCAGGTTCTTCAAGCTGTTCCCTATGATCGGTGCAGAGGTGCGTTCTTGTTGTCTCCATGTGAGGTGAATCGAGGATCAGAAGCTGATTCGAGTACGATCGATACGGTTCACGCGGTGCAGGAAGAGGGTTTAGAGGTTTATGGGGATTTCGTCACTACTCTCGTCAACGCACGAAACCCAACCAGTGGGAAACGTAAGTGACCCCTATTTTGCTTCTCTTGCCTTTCGTTACCATTTCAGGCTGACCGACCTCACAACTCCTCCAGCGTCTTCTCCATTGTACTACATCGCCCACCTTACTTCACTCTTGGAGAGCATCGCCCTCATCATCGATCAGCATCAAAACGTCGTCGACAAGTATTATGGAGAAGGCAAGATGAGGGTGGTCGTGGGGAGATTACAGGCCGAGGCTGATAAGGTTGTCAAGGGGTTGGTGGAAGGTTGGGAAGATGAGAGGAGGGTGGGAAGATTGGTCAGTCTCAGTTCATCAGATTCAGAGACAGCTGTAAGACGGGCCGACCAATCAGATTTAATGATAGATATCGGAGACTAAACAGACTCTGTTCGAATATCTGAACAACCCAGTTCAGTCCAGCTCATTATCGAGCGCTACCGCCCACGTTCAAGCGTCTCTCACAGCTCTCTCTCACGCACAACAAGGTCTAGCAGGTCTACCCGGTGCTGCGACTTCTTTACTAGCGCAATATGCAGGAGCCAAACGACCCCAGGAAGAAATCGCTCTTGAACAACAGCAGCCGGAAGAGCAGGAGGAGAGGAGAGGGCCTGATCCAAGGGATGTGGATAGGATCGTAGGAGAGATGGTGACGCTCAGTGGGAGGTGGGCTTTGTATAGAAGGTTTGCTTGGAATCGATTGGCAGTGAGTTTGAGCTTCAGATTCAGACTGTACGACGTGTTGATGTTTGGTCTGGCATCAGATTGAAGACGATTCAGAGGCGAATACTCCGACGGGCGAGATCAACAACGAAGTTCTACCAACGGATACGGTCATCACCGAGATCGACGAGTCTGACAGTCAGAAGGTAATATCGAACATGCTTCGAACTTATTACGAACCGTTGGAGGCTTGGTATCTCCGGACCAGTATTGAAAAGGTCAGATCTTTTCTCGATCCTAAAATCACCCATTGCACCTGCTGAGATCTGGACAATGTAGTCTCACAAAATGGATACTCCCGACCTGACAGATCGACCACACGTGTCGTCGGTTGTGGATGATGTCTTCTACCTACTGAAACTCGTGTTAAATCGTGTCATCACCTCCGGATCGATCTCAACCCTCAAGTCGATGTCGGACAATGTGGGTAGGATCATGGAGAGAGACTACCTGGGAGTATTGCAGAAGAAGATGGACGCTGTTTATTCCGGTGGTGGAGCCGCTATCGGCTTATTGGGCAGTAACCTACCTGGAGTGAACAAGGAAGCCGAGAAGGAGAGGCGAGAGAAAGAATTGAGGATCAGTTACAGTGTGAGTCAGCTATGTACCTGGACGGGATACAGAGAAGTGGCTTACGCGTAAAGCCACGGACAGGTGCTCCTGAATGATCTTGACCTTTCGGCGAGCTATATGGAGCGCTTGGTCGATGAGACGCTGTCTGGAGGTTTGGCGGAGCAGTGGTTCCTCGATACAGAACTACCGATAGTTCAACGGGAACTAAAGAAGCTCGTCGATCTCGGTAATAGGATGCGCTCTGTTTCCAAGGTGGGTTTTAGCACACGCAACCTAATGGCGTGGTCACACGTTCTGACATGAAACATGTTCGTTGTTACAGTCGGGAATTGATCAACTTTTCAACCAATTGACGAGACCTCGCTTGCGAAGTCTGCTTGAGGACGTCTACAAGGGCGTGTCGTACTTGCTTGACGAGGACACATATGCCGAGGCTGAAAATGACGATCTCGTACGAAAGAGATTCATGAAGGGCTGGGAACCGCTAGTGGAAGGCTATAAAGTGGGTCACTGAGATCGCGATTCTAGTTCTGGCTCTGACAGTTCGAAAACAGGCAAGCTTCACGGATACCAACTTCCATGCCTTCTTCTCGATGATGGTTGAGGTGCTCGTCCGGCCATGGGAAAAGATGGTACTTGGCATGCGGTTCACCGAATTAGGGGCAATCAGGTTTGATCGTGACGTCCGATCCGTGTCCAACTACCTATCCTCCCAGACCGACTTTGGTGGTTCAAGAGAAAAGTTTACGAGGTTGCAGCAGATGGCAACGATCTTGAACTTGGATCCCGTGAGTGTGACTAGATCTTCGAGAGATGCTCCGTATTTACAGTCTTACTGCTACGATAGGATGAGGATCCAGAAGAGTTCTATGGTTCCTCTGGTATTGCTTGGAGGTTGAGTAAAGCGGAGTATGACGGAATCGTCGGTATCAAGGTATAAGGGCACCCATGAGGTTACAAGGTTGTAAAAGGGTTCATGTTAAACCGAGGCATTATCGACGAGATTTTTCATTTAGGCGCGCCTGTCAACAGCTGCTTGTTCACGGCCGATTGGAAGTAAAGGGATCATCGTATGAAACAGAATTGAATCTGTTGATCGCCCCCATTCAGTAGACGGTCATCATTTTTTCATTTTCTACCTGTTTTGCCGAGCTTTGGCGTTAAATTCAGGGCAAGCATGCGTGAGTGCAGAAAACACGACATCGTTGTCGTCAGGTCCGGAGCTGGATTGGTCGTTCCATTGAGACTGATTACGCCGTCAGCCGTCATCCCGTAATCAAACCCTCCTTCCAAAGCGTGCGCATGGAAACGCTTGCTTGATTCAAGGATGACACTGACTAGCTGCAAGTCCTTTGCCGTGTGCCGCAAAGTGCTTCCCAGACGAACAGGCCACTCAAGACACAACACCTCTGCCCCGTCGTAAAGAGCCTGTAATTCCTCCTCCGTGACCTTCAAAAGCTCGGCAGCGGTTGGGATCCGTGAAAAGAACAGATTGTGGTCTGGTGAGAGAGCTCTTCTGCCTGTCTCATCGAAACGTATACAACAGTCAGCCCGTTGCCTGAGCCCAATCCCAAGTTTCTCTTACGTACCTGCTGACGCGTATTCGATCTTGAAGTGGACATACGCGGATGCAGTCAATCCATCGCCTGAGTCCAATGTCGAGTCGTTTATCCACAGGACATGGCATGTGCTAACACTCGTAGGTGACATGTATGAGCTTCTCTAGTTTCAGTTGATATTCACGATCGACCTGAGCAAGAGATCGCGAATGTCCATCAGGATGTACTGATGGAGTATTGCTGACTATTCCTTGACTGAAGTCCATAACAATATTGTCCATGGTCATGTGATTGTGAGACAAGTATGTCGTTCCTCAGAGTAGTGTAAGCGACCTGCTGTGAGCACCTATCTCCTTGATGTAACTTCTCTGTTGTGCTGATATCGCTGGATCCTCATCGTTGTTGTCGTTGTTACCCTCTTGAAACGGTCCCTGTCGAATAGTGAGGTTCTGATCAGGGAAGCACATCTGGACAAGACTGATGAATTGCAAAGGGACGTATTGAAGGCGGATTTGCTCGGTGTGAAGGCGATCGCTCAAGGATGAAAGAATCGATCGAATTGTTATCACAAAAGCTGATAAGATGCGTTAATGACCGAGTTATGAGAGCGGCCGGCAATTGATGAAACGCCGAAGGGTAGCAGTAAAGAAAGGTCTAGCTGCAGGTACTGATATGATATGAATGGCGAGCGACCGCCATACCCGAAGGAGAAATACGCGCCGGGTCCTCTGGAGGTGATACTTTCCTCCTGCATCCATCCAGCAACAGACGTTTGGCGGTTTGAACAATATCGTGTTTATGCGCAAAAATAGCCATACCCACCTCTCTTAAATGGTATCAGTTGGCGTGTCGTAGGGAAATCATTGATGTAAGAGGACTTGACTGGCAGATCCAGTCCGCCCAGATGGTTTAGCGCTCAAGAGGCAGAAACGCGTATTGGTCGCGAACATCACTTCGACTTTCAAATTAAACTGTAAGGAGACCTCTGAACAAGCAGGACTGGAGTGTCAAACCTGAAACAAGGGTGTTAACCGAGTGTATGAAATCCAATCGATGCGACGCAAATAACCGATATTACAACCGTTGGACCTGTCGATTTCCTGTGCGATCAGGACCAGGATATCGAAATCAAGGGGACAGCCTGTCGATCTTCCAAGATACCTCGGGACCTGACCCTTCTGGTCGAGTATAACGGAATCGGTCGTGTAACCTGGACGGCTGACCTGACCAGAATTCGACCTCGCTGGAAAGAGAACTTGGTAAGAGTGGGTAATACAGGGATAGGGTCGAGGTGGACTTACAAAGGCACGACCCTCCATCCTCCCCAGAACTCGGGACATTCTACAGCTCTCCCTTCAAACTTCTTTTCGATCTTCTTCACTCTCTCCTCTAATACGCCTTCATCCTCCAAGACTTCGCTTTGTCTACTAGCCCAGGCTCCGAGTTGACTCCCTCGAGGTCGGGAGTTAAAATACTCTACGCTCTCTTCCCTTGTGACCTTTTCGGCTTTCCCTACTACCCTGATGGAACGGGAAAGTTCCCTCCAGTAGATGGCGATAGAGGCGTACGGGTTGTTCTCCAACTCCCTTGATTTTCGGGAAGAGTAGTTTGTGTAGAATACGAACCCTGTATCGTCTGCTTGTTTGAGGAGGACGACTCTTGCAGAAGGAATTCCAGAGGGGAGGGAAGTACAGATGGTCATCGCTTCAGGTTCGTGGACTTCTGGCTGTCCTTCCTTCGGGTTGAGGGCGGAGGATAACCAATGTTGGAACTGTTTCATCGGGTCGGGGGAGATATCTTCCCTCAGTAGACGAGGTGTCTTGTACTGATTGTGAGAGGTAACCTGGATCTTCTGGGAAGAAGGAGTGGTATGGTCCTGAGCGCCGGCATCTTTTGCAGCAGATGTAGGGAGAGAGGGATCTGATTTGACTGCGTCCATTTCGAGTCGGGTCGAGGTTGAGATGAAGGTGCGTAGGAATGATCTAGACGAGGGTATGGGTGTTGCACGAATCAATCTGGACAACATTCAAAGTGTTTGACCTTTGAATTTGCGTTTGAAAGAAAGGAAATGTCGATTTCGATCTGAACTCTGAATTCGTTGGTGTCGTCACTATTTCGGCCGCCGTTGTTATCGACGTGCATACCCGTTATACAATATGCGTTATCAGGCTACTAGAGTGTAGATCAGCTCTGAACATCACTTTCAACCACTAGTTGCTATCACAATGTAGCTCCAACACCGTCTCCCTCAACCTCTCCCTCTCTTAATAATGGCCAACTCTACGCTCAAGGGTGCTCTCGCTATCCACGGAGGTAATCCTCAAGTAAAGCCTCCCACACCGCCTACCAAACCAAAAGAACATCGAGCTCACTCAGCCCTTCTCCTAAACTACAGTTCCTCATCGAAAAAGTAATCAGAGCAAGAATATATGACAGTATCTACTGGAAAGAACAATGTTTCGCTCTCACAGGTACCTTATCGTCTTAACTCCTGTCCTTCTATCAGGCTGAATAATTTCCTAATTCCCTCTCTCGACAGCGGAGACGATCATGGACAAAGCGATCGGTTTGGAATCCATAGGAGGAGTATATGCCAATCAAAAACCAACCGAATTCCTCAGTCTCACCTTGAAGTTGTTGACTCTACAACCGGAGCGACCTATTCTCGAAGAATACCTTAAAGCGGAGGAATTCAAGTGGGTCTTTCGTCATTCTCCAAACGCTGCTCAGAGTGATTCTGAAACGATCTTTGTTGATAGATATCTAAGAGCACTGGCGGCGTTTTACGTACGCTTGACTTTCAACTCGATAGACGTTTATGAAGTGTTGGAACCGTTGATGAAGGATTATCGTAAACTGCGGATGAGGGATGTCGGTATGTCCTCTCCCCGTCCATTCTCATGTCATTTCTTTACTGAACGTGAAGATCCCGAATTCAATAGGGGGATATCATCTGACATACTTTGATGAATTCATCGATCAGTTATTAACAGAGGAGAGAGTGTGTGATGTCATCTTGCCTCGGTTGACACGGCGTGATACCCTAGAAGAGACGGAAGGTTTGGCACCACGGACGAGTCTACTGGTAAGCATTTCAACCTTTCCCCTTCCGATCGCTACATCCGAGCTGACCACCTCTCCATCTCACGATCTCTCAGGAAAAAGCACTACACTCCGACAGAGGATCCCGTTCACCCTCCCCAACACGAAATCTCCGCCGCTCCATATCCCCCGACCGGCAATCCTACACATCCTACCGTTCCCGTTCCCGCTCCATCTCTCCCGACCGGATGGACCAATTCGTCCCCTCCCGTACCCCCAGCGAAGCGTATGCGAGCGAGGGCGACGGGTATAGGAGTCGTAGTGCGAGCGTTAGTCCAGATCGGGAATTTGAGCAGGGCAGGAAGATGGACGAGAGGGAGGATGATGTGCAGAGTTTTAGGAGTAGGAGTAGGAGCGTTTCGCCAGATAGAGCTTAGCGAAAGGGGATTGTATGGGTCGATATCCAGCTTATACCAAGATCGATCTTTTCAGCTCGGCGAAACGTTACCAATCTGCATGTACTTGAACGTAGATCCTACCGCTGGAGGACGGACTGGAGAAAGTTGACCACAAAGCACAAGAACAAGAAGAAAGTGACCAATTTATCTTGCTCAGTCTTTGGATCATTACCATGGGCTAAACATCTTGCTGAGTAGGGACCCAATCAACTGACAAATTCAACCACCTAAGTTGCCAAGCTGCTACGACCTAAGGGGACCTCACTCAGCTTGGAGAGCGCATGGATTGGACAATCATCAAACTGATTGCAAACTTTACAGCATCACATGATGAAGTCAAAGCCAATATCGACCTTAAGTACCAGGAATTTGAGCGCCGGTAAGTGACGAGCCCGTGTGAGCTCTCAGGAGCAATAGGACCCCACTAACAGCCTTACGCAGGGCTACGGTCTCCTACTCGTTCTTACCCTCAAAACTCAAGTGTTTGGGAAGCCAGTCGTACAGCATCGTTGTAATTTGACGCCATCAACGAGAGTGCTTCGGACAGACACAATCAACGAGAGCTCTCATGCAATCGGTCGATCCGAAAACCTAGCATAAACAACTCAACGACCGCTGTCATATCTCACTCGGAAACGCTCTATTTGGCGCGACCTTCCGATATTTGACGCGATGGTTCTACCTAGACGGCCAGGGTGCCGTCATCCAGCTCCATACCAGCTGTGGTAGACCCTCCATCCCATGTACTGGAAGGAGCCATATAACTAAAGTCTCCACCTGCCAAGACTACCCAATAGTCGCCTGCTGATCAGACTTCAGGTCTGGCGCTTGAGCCAGCATCTCATCATGATCCAACGCAGCAGCAGGATCAAAAACTGTGCCGTCACATGAGAAATTCTTGCCCCTCTCCCTCTTGCAGTCCTTCCGGAACCTCTTCATCTCGTTGCGCCGCACCGTCGCTCTCTTCACAAAGGTTGATTATGTCATCGTTCTCCGTCACTGGTACGCTGTCTTCAAGTGGTAGGGCAGACCCGCGCTGTCTATACCTTTCTTCGCCACAATCTGCTTGAGAGGCGGCAGCAGTTCTCTCAGTTGCAGGGTACGAATCATTAATGCGAGAAACAACGAAAGTAGTAAAGCAGCCCCACGGACTGGATAGACATGGTATACGATGCCATTGCTGCTAGAGACGAACCCTAACTTATCGTAAATACGTTGTTGTAGATTCGTTTGCCTCTTATATGACGGTTATGTTAGTCGCTCGGTAGGAACCTATCACGAGAATACTCAATCCCAGACGTGAGTTGTGAATTGGAAACTTTGGAAGGCAGTGCAGCGTTGAAACGGTTTACCGAACGACTCATGTCAATGTCATCCATGAGAAAAAAAGTCCCACACCGTTACATGCTCAAGCTAACAATCCGCATCATCGGCGGCCAAAGACTTAAAAGAGACATTACAACTCGACTGAAACTGTTGCTCTTCTTGCCCTCAACCGGTCAACGATAAGAATCGCCCGTTTAAGCATCAGCGGCACGCTGCCTTCGGCGCTGGTCACGCTCCTCTGTAAATACGACCAAAGGATTTCATCAATGCATGTCCAAAGCGAGAGGAGACCTCTAAAACACTTACCAGCAATGGAGAGCTTGACACCCTTACCCTTGGGCAAAGAGATGAGGGGCTTGTTTCCCTCTCCGATGACGAAAATGTTCGACAAACTGAAGATACCGAACAGAACCTGGTCAGAATGGAATCACGAGCCATTCCTCACGGCAACAACTGACCGGGTAGCGAAAGTCCTGTCAAGAACATCCTTGACGTGAACAATGTCGAATCCACCCTGGTGCTTCTCCCTGTGCACGATGACACCGGATCGTCCCATGTTTCGTCCTCCGGTGACCATGACAACGTTACCAACGTCGAACTTGACGTGGTCAACGATCTTGTTGTTGACCAAGTCGAACTTGACGGTGTCGTTGGCCTTGATGATGGGGTCAGGGTAACGGATGGTCCTTCCGTCGTGGGTGATGAGGTAAGGAACTCCCTTCTGTCCCAACTTGTGGTCCTTGACCTTCAACAACTTGTAGGTAGCCTCCTCAGGGGTGATTCGGTGGATGGTGAATCGTCCCTTGACGTCGTAAAGCAACCTGAAGTGCTCGCCGGACCTCTCGATAGAGACAACGTCCATGAATCCAGCGGGGAAGGTCTCGTCGGTCCTGACCTTTCCGTCAACCTTGATGGTTCGCTGAGCCATGATGGTGGTGACCTCACGACCGGTCAAGGCGTACTTGAGACGGTTTCGGAGGAAGATGGTGAGGGGAAGGGATTCACGGAGCTTGTGGGGACCGGGGGACGATCGGGGAGCCTAGAGTGAAAGGAATTTAAATCAGGATATGAAGCAACTCAGCTTACTGCCATCTATACTCACGTAAGTTCCGGAAAGCTTGTCCAACATCCATGATGAAGGAGCTGCGAGACGCTTAAGGTGCTTCTTGGGTCCACGAGCCTATGATTGAGAATAGCATTCGAAATCAGTCAGATGACCTGTATCCGTTGGGAGCAACTGGAAGGACGCGGTGAAGAACGTCTAGACAAGGATAGAATGGATTCAAGGTGTCTTCGAAGGTTTGTCGAATGAATGTTGGAAAGCGACCAATTCGCTCCTAGTGCTTTGTCGAATTCTATCCAACTAGGGCACCATCTCCACTCCGCCGTTTCTGCCGCCTTGATCTTCAGTCTTCGCTTTCCATGATCGCTTCGAATTTGCTTGCATCCAGTTGTCGCTTGCTTTGACTTGTTGGCGAAGGTCCTCCTTCTTTCCATCTATCCTTGTCTCTTTCCCGACGTCCTTCCAGCTGCTAACAACCTGATACGCACCATCTTGATCTATCTTTTCTTCGTTGGCGGTGAGAAAAGGGTCCTTTTGGGTGAGTTGGCGGTTCACGACACGGATCAACTTGCTCAATCACAGTCGATTTCCTCGAGTTCGTCGTCGAGTTCGAGGTCGGTGGAAACGCTCGCAGGACCCGATGCGGAAGCGCGACTCAGCGAGAAAGTCAGGCGCGCTTCCGTTTGGTCGACCCCCAACTGCAACTGGATGGCTCAGAGTAAAGATGTTAGGCAACCCCGGCGCGTCTTGGGCTAACACCGACACGCGTAAACGCTGCTTAGTACGTTTCACCTAGCATAGGAGCGGTTTCACTTGTTCAAAAGGCTTCACACTAAATACACCACAGCATCATCGAAAACCAAACATTGTGCATGCAGATCAATCTAAAAACATGGATGAAATCTAAAAATCAAACAACCCGTTGTGTTGACGTGGAGTTGGCCCTCGAACAGACAAAAACTACCGTATCGCATCGCGACCCTCCCCGTCCTATGCAAGAGTACTCATACAAAGATCCCCTTGTCTAGCGAGCCTCTTATGTCGTGAAGATTCCTAGAATCTTGAATGGTGGTGCTGGGTGGGAGGAAACAAAACCATCAGTAAAGCTGTAGAGCCTAACAAAGGCAAACAAGGTTACTCACTAGGCTTTCCTTCCTCTCCCAATCTATCGAAACGAGCACATAATCAAGTCAGAATTGTCGATCTACGCACGCAAAACACATTCGCAGGTATTCATGCACTCACAGCTGACATTCTACGAAATGAGACCCCCTTTGCACATGTCGATCGATCATGGTTAAACTGATGGAAGCACAATCGCGGTCAGACTGTATCCATCACAAGGTAGAAGACAGTGTATATGACTCACGTGGGCAGGGTCGTAGGCACATCAGCCATACCGGACAACTCGACGGCTCCGGCAACGTTACTACGAAAAAGAGAGAAGAGACTGATTAGTTCCGGAACCCTTCGCTAGACCAGCTCAGATCCTTACTCATCGACCCAACATGATACTGATCCCAAAGGAGGCTCTCCCTCTGGCGCTTGCAAGTAGTAAATGGCCACATCTCCCGCTCCCAACTGAATAGGTACCCTCAATCGACTGGTAGGTTGTTCAGCATACCAGTAGTGTCGATCCTCCGATCGGTCACCCTTAGACGGGTGGTGGTCGTGCCATCCACTTCCGTAGAACAAAGAAGGGGGAAGAGGGTTGATCAAGTCGTTGGCAGAGACACAGAAGGGCTCGATCTCCCTGAACTGAAGGATATCCGAAGGACGATCAGACAGCCTAGCAGAAGGCACCCGAAGTCCAGCGTATTTGTTGTCGGTAGGAGCGACGTTGACTCCGTCAGTTTCCTCCTGCAGGAGATCGCTGCCCTTCCTCTGACCAACTCCTCCGAAAAGGCTGGGACCTCCGGTGGTGCTGTCGGCACCCTCAGGTCCCATGTAGGGAACATCGAAAGCGTGACCCATAGTGGCAGACCAACCGGCACAGACCTGTTGCATCATGTAACTGATTAACACGTCGGCGAGGAGATCGTGACCTGACGGGTTGGCAAGGACAGGGTCGGTGTAGAAGGTAGATCGAGCGGCCTCGGGGTTAGACAAGTAGTCATGGTAGAGCAATCCCTTGGTACTAGAGATCGAGATTCGCAATATCAGTATACCTACAATCCGGATTCGAAATGTTCTTTACTAACCTGATGTGAGGTACATCATAGAACTGAGCAACGACAGTGTGCAAAAGCTCGGGTCCGGCGAAACCGTTCTGAGCCTGGATCTGAGGACTAAAGTGTCCGAGGATGATGATGGCGGGCATGTCGGGTCGTACGAGAATGGATCGAACCAAAAGCTCGAAGTGAGTAAGCCATTCAGGGTCGCTGTGAAGTGGTTGATAGATCAGAACCTTGTGTCTCATTGTGCGTGCCTGGATCCAACTCACTTGGGATCGCTGCTGTCGAACTCCAAGATGACCAAGTCGGTCTGATCTGGCAAGTGGTGTCCAGAACAGTAAGCGAAGTAGGCCGAATCGGTCTTCCTGGTTGCTCCGTTGGTCAACTCCGAGGCAGGGTGAGGGAAGACGCTGTTCCACCAATCGAAGAATTTGGCTGGGTAACATTTAGAGTTGACTGGGTCGTCTCCTGCTCCGTGACATGCCGATACTGTCCATAACGGAAGCATTGACAGATCAGCTATAGCTCGATCCTGAACGCTATGTAGCTTATTACTAACCTGATCCTCCCAAAACACTGATAGTGACAGGCATTCCACTCAAAGCCTTCTGAACAACCCTCTGTATTCTCGCATTACTACCCTGGTGCAATCGACTCTTCAACAGACCCCACTGCCCTCTTCGCTCCGCTACAACATCCCCTGGTCCAAAGATAGGACAAAACTCGAACGGTGCGGGATCGGTTTGCGATGCGTTCAGGTAATCCCGTGGAGTCAAGGTATGGTCGTGTAGTAATTTGGATTCGGATGAAGCTGTGACATTGCAAGTCGAGAGTCGAGTTAGAACACGATCAGTCAGTCGAACAGTTGTGAGCAAACTCACGTAATATCCATCGTCCGACTGTTAGTAGACCGATTACTACCATCGCTATGATTCCCACTTTCTTCCCTGACAGACCTGTACACGAACATCGAAAGGCTCAGCTGCTGTAACCTAAAAATAAATTCAAGGCCTCTGGACTCGATCGTTGTTGCAACAATCGAGTGCCGGACATTTCTTGATGATAGGAGAGTAGCGATACGTACCAGTTCCAGCAAACCCATTACCTGCAACAGCCATACTCCCTCGTCTTGAGCTCGTTGCGGATGAAGTTCCCGAAGGTGCGAGAGCATCCTCTTTTTTGTGATCTCGTTCTCGCTGTAAAGAAAAACAGTCGGGGAAGAGCGTGAGAACCAAAGGATAGGCAGGACGGAAGATCAAGGATCAGACTGGTCGTCCTGAGAGCTGGATGAGACGCGCAGACGGAAGATCACTTGCCATCATATTGGTAGGCACGTTGATATATTCTTCTTCTTCCTGAGATTGATAGCCTGAAACTGGAACTTCTATAACGCTCCTCTTGGTCAATCCAGAGTTCCTCCCGTGATTGATAGACGAAGATGAAGAGATTTCGGAATGAACCTGGCCGTTAGGGATGGGTGCACCGAGAAATCTTGATTGCTGTTGCTGTAGCTGCTGCTGTCTATTGTGATCGCTGCCACTCGCGTGTCTCTCTTGTTCTTCACCGGGTCCACTGCTCGAGGGGAAGCTTGTCGAGATGGGTGTAGTGGCAGGATAAGAACCCCTTGCTCGCATCAGGGTGAGATGAAATAGACGGGTTAATTAGACGGGATGAGATCACGTTGGTTTGGGCGGTGGGGAGGTGGTTGTGCGAGGTTTATGGGTGAGGGCGTTAGCGTGTCCAAGCGAGCGATTGCGATTTAAGGCGTCCCCGACCGATCGATCTTTGACAGCTGTGATGAAGTTTATCTGCAGTAATGCGAATGACTATGGGATATACAACAAGTGTGAACGATACAAAAGTGGAGATCTGTACATTGTTCCATAGGATCTGCGGTGTATGTCGCCCTTGGGGCTGGAAGAAAAAGGGGATAAGACAGCTGGACTGGAAGCTGGAAGCAAGCTTTCGTGCTTTGTCTCTGCGTTGGAACGGGTTGCAGTCAGAAATAATGCTCCCGGACGCGCGCGCAGAAGCAAAAGGGAAACTGCAGCTTCGGGAGATCTCTCCTGATAACCTTATATGCAGAAAACCAGCGACAACAGCTGGACATCTCATCGGATCTCGATCAGCCCGAATCGAGGCCATACGTAAACACAGAGCATGAACTCTGCCCAGCTACCTACCCAATCAGCAATCTTTCTTGACCCATTCACGAGTGCCTGCATGTCCTACCTCGTTGATAACGATTTGTTGTCGAGTCTAAATCAGCAAATTACTCCATATTTACGGCAATAGGTTCGGTACCTGCTCGACGCGTTTTCCCCGCGCTTGGCTGGCTATAGCTTTGCAACCTGAAACTGTTGCAGGTGCAACCGGATACATGGTCAGAGTGACAGTTGGTGGCTGCTCGATGCCTCGATCAGTCAGACGATGAGGATACTTCATCGCGTTGCATCCCTCGAACCATCCACGTCCTAGAGGTCTTGCCTGATGATCTACTTTATATTTGCATGGCAGTTAGCGCAGACCTCACGTGTCCTGAGTAAGTAGGCCCTTGGTCGAGGTTGTCGCCTGTAAAGCCAGAACGATCACGGTACAGTCATGGTCTAGTATACAACTTCCTTTAGTCCAGTGGTAGACCGAAATCGAGTCGAAATGGAACATGGAGAGCTGGAGAAAAAAGCATCCGAAGACTGCGACGGATATGCACCGAGCGAGTGACAGATTGCACTGAGGCTCTTCTCTGATTTAGGCTGGATATGCCTCATAGTCAACTTCCTTGCCATCCCGATCATACAGCATACATTAGCTTGGTGAAATGTGCGCTGTTTATGAAATAATCACTCGAAGTGGTGACAAGTGGTATAGGGGTAGTAAGCATATCATCTTTCGGTGACTTAAAGTCGTACACGGTCACGCTCCAATAGGTCGTAACAGCAGCAAAGACCTCGATCAAGTCTCACACGGAACCGCAGTTGCTCGAACACAAATGCTATATCCTAACCTGGAGCAAGATATACAACGTCTTCATCCCCTCAATACAATATCCCTCAGGCCCTTCTTACCACCTTCTTGACTAATTTCGGTACTTCAGCTATAGTAGTCTCCTTTTCTACCGGATCTTCTATTCTTCGGAAACATCCAGCCCATTTGCTACCCTTGTTACGCTCGACCTTCATTCCCTCTTCTGTACTTGTCATGGCTGCCAGCAACACAGGGTCGTTGGCGGCTAATAGCTCCTCCGTCGGGATGTACTCGAATAGAGGGTGCAGATGCAAGTGGTGCATCATCCAATCGTGCAGATCTGACGTGAACGACGTTTTCATCAGCTTCCTGTTATCGTACTAAACAACAATTCTTTACCACTCACCTTTAACGTCAGTTACCGTGTAACAAATTCCGCCTGGTTTCAAGACATAGGCGTACTCTGACAGGAGCGTCGTCCTGGTTGTAGAAGGGAATTTTACAGAATCAGCCTAATTGCCTGGCAGAAGTAGCAACTGAATCACTCACGTTACGATTCGAGCCTTGTGCTTGCTGCGCTTGAAGTGGGGATCAGGGAAGAGGAAAAATATTTTGCTCAACTGCAGGACACAGCTGTATCAGCTGAATCCTGTCTCTTATCGCTTCAAGCTAGACTTACCTGACCCTTCTCGAAGAAGTTTGGTAAATGCTTCATGGCATTCGCTCTGATCACGCTAACATTCTTGAAGCCACCGTCAACCTTTCCTTTCAGAGCTTTCTCGTTCTCCCTCTCCTCTGCCGCCCTTTCGATGGCTTCTTCGACAGCTTCTTCCCCTACAGGCTCTTCTGGTAAAGGTACATCCGCACCCGTCGTTGTAGCTGCCGCTTCCGATCCTTTTGGCGCTTCCTTGGCTTTGGCCTTTCGCGCCAACCTCTCCTTAATCTTCACCTCATGACGGTACGCAACAGCATCGGGATGGTTGTTAAGAACGGGAACAGCGCCCGGTTCGATACTTTGCGGCTCTGATGGGAACATCTCCTGGATCTGACGAAGCGCTACGATCCTGTCGTGAACGTATTGAGTTACCGAAACTCGAATCTCCATACCTGATTGTACGAGTGTTTAATTCAGTTCATTCGCGAGATGATCGGTCGGATGATCGCTTACCAAGCATTAAAGTATCCGGAAATTGGGGAGCAAGGGCGATGAGCAGTCCTCCGAACCCGCAGCCTACGTCGGCGAACTCCACCTTCTTCTGTGTCGCAACCGAAGAAGACGCTTGCGTCGGATTCCCACCTTGGCTGACTTCAGGAGCTTTGCAATAGTCTGGATAGTGATAAGACCAATCCATCGTGTGGGGCGAGACAGGGCTGAACATGCGATATGAGTTACGCTTAATCCCGCCAGTGCCAGATGATACTACTTACTATTGGAGGTTGTGATCCGTGAACACGTTAGCGTGAGCACGTTGACGGTAATACCGTTTCTTTGGCAAATACGAACATCGGTCTACTGTAGACTCAGTCAGCGGGACGCAATCGACTCACTTGAGGGACTCGTACGAATCCTGTATTCGCTCCAACTACTGCTATCTTCTTGTTTTCAAGCTCGACGTCGAGCATCTCTACCTCCATTGTGTTGGCAGCCTCCTTTTCAGTGGCAGTGGCATCGGTAAGCTTCGCCTTTTTGCTCCTTTCCTTCTCAGTCGCCCTATTTCTCTTGCGCACAGCTGCCGCCGTCAGCCATCCAGCTTCGTGATTAGGGAAGCTGTCGAACGTAAACATTGAGTATCAACATCCATGACAACCCGTTCTTCTTCCATGTGGCTTACACATATATAGCATGGAGCAAAAACCCACCTGTGCCGTTGGTCGACATTTCGGGATGGGTTCTTCCAGGGAATACTTGATACTTTCGCATCCAACTCTCAGTCAAATTAGGTGCTAAGTATTCTGGTCGCTCTTTCATAGTTTTTAGGGTTTGGGCTAAGATGTTCTGGTAAGGGGAATATATCGTGATAGGGGATGATCCAGCAAGGTAAAGATCCAGGCGAGGAAGTATCGAGGCCGGAGAGTAAGTTGACGCGATGATCAACCTGTCACATATTATCGTGATGAGCGATAGTATTCCAAAATGATAAAAGTTGCATACTTACCCGTCCCAGTTGCCTCGATGCAACTCTTCCCTCGTTGCAGTCAACTCCTCTAACACAGCATCCCTTTTCTTGATCTTTGCCATCTCCTTCATCCTGCTTCTGACAGCCTTGGCGGCCTGCTCCTCGCTCACTTCTTTGGGCGTAGCTGCCTCCTCAGGTTCCTCTACCGCCAGTTTCATCTCAACCGGCTTGTAATCCTCTTCCACTTGTGCCCAGTTCAAGTAGCTAACCATATTTGCGATCATGGCTGGAGGGAAGTTCATCATCTCGATGACTGGCCAAGCGGGAGGGCTTTCGTTGTCCGTGATGACCATCACTCGACCTTTCCCGCCCATACGTTCTAACACCGCCGATAGAACCAGACCGCCAGTGTCATCCACCAAAAGGTATCGTCCACCCGGTCGGATAGCAGATAGCTGAATCAGCTGGGCCAATGTGTCTCTTCGCAAGTTCATGATACTGGCTGGGGTACGGGCAAGGTGATATGCGATAAGGTTGTTAGTGCTAGGGGATAAGGGTGTGACAGACAAGATGTATCTATCGTTTCGAAGCTTCAATTAGTATACTTTGAGGATGTCCAGATACTATGAGGCTTACTTCTTCTCCTTTCGCTTCCTCCATTTATCTTTGCTGTATTCTGTTTTGAGCCCGAATCTATCATGCCTTTCTACTTGCATTTGAATGATGTCGTCTGCTTCATAGCCCTGGTTTCTCAAGTCGGCAATTTCTGCAGGCGTCAATAAAGATGGGTGGTTTGTTCCAGTAGTATCTGGAGTAGGAGCGCTGTCATCGATTAGCTCGTTCGTGGCATCGGTTTCCTCTGAGAGTTGTAGGTAGATGTCAGATCAGGTTGATAGCTCATGGATGAGGCATGAACAGGCAGAACGTACCTAGCTCCTCCATTCGAGGCGGTCGAAGAGGCTTCAATCTAACTCCGTTCACATCTATGTTGACTTTCGAGACCTCTTTCCCCTTTCCCTTCCCTTTCTTTGCAGACTTCTTGCTGTCTTCAGGAACGCTGTCCTCCATTTCCACATCATCAATCCCGGAAACAGGAGTAGTCGCTCGAGAGGGCTCTTCAGATACAGGACCTGATGCGTTGGCAGTGCTGGCAATAGGAATAGGGTTCAAAACTTCGTAGGTCACATCATAGCATTTCCCGAGCAATTCTGTAGCGTTGAACGACCCGAACTTGCCGATATTAATAACTCTGTGCTCAGAAGCTTGTAAGCTAATTGCTCGACATTAATCGACAATGTATAACACTTACCCCCCAGATTTGACAACAACGTTCTTGATCACATCGCTGGGCAATTTAAGCATGACATTGTCTCCTTCTCGGATATGGTTGACTCGGCTTTCCAATCGCTCTTGTATGTCTATTGGTAGCATCGGGCTGACCGACGCTTCTTGTGTGAGGGATTCTGTGATAGGCTCTGACATCCTTGCAGACTCCCGGTGTTGGACGTCTGATATTGAAGCTGCTGAGCTCAGCTGGATCTGGCATATGAGCTGAAATTGAACAACTTCTACGTTCAACTTCCAACTTTCGTAAGCGCAAATCTCGAGAGGGCGTATTTTGGTCTCAAAGACAAATAGAAGCGCGTGTCGATATGTACGTTTCAGATGTTCCTGTTGACGGTTTCACAATGCTACAGACTCATATATACAACCAGCTTATGTTTCTTGCCTTCCTCGTAGTACCTTACAAGATCAAACAGCTTCCGGACTTCTTCACTACGCCGTCCTTCATACTGTTCACCGCTTCAGTGGCTTCTTTACCTCCCATCTCAGCTTTCTCTTCCAACCTCTTCTCATCGACGGCACCTTTCTGCTCGGCTTTGACCAGCTTCTCCACGGGCACATCCGTCTCCACTAATCGGCTAGTGATCTGGGGATGACCTCTACACCTTTCTAACCTCGGGGCAGTTATCGCAAAGCAGCGAGGTAGAATGCGTTCGTCCCATTCACCGGTCTTGAGCGTATGAGCCAAGCTCTTGGCACATGAGAAGATCCTCGACTATTATCGTTCAAAAGACTTCAGAAATCTGCGAGGTCCACCGTATCGATTATCCAATGGCCTACCTGTCCGTGTCCACTAAATCCCGCAGCGATGAATAACCCATCCTTCTCTGGGATCTCTCCGACAAGGGGAAGCATGTCCTTCGAATACCCTAGAATACCAGACCATACCTTGGTCAAACCTTCACCTTCGGCTTCTTCACCCCAATCAATGAAGTTCTGAGGCATGTAATTTGCCAGGACTAAGTGTCAGGCCACAGATTTAGCTAAATCAAGTCTAATTATGGAGCGAAAGTCACCTCACCTTTCGTCCAGGCCGGGATAGTCGTACTATCATCGGTCAATCCGACTCTCTCATTAGGCTTGAGGATCCCCAATTTGATCATCTCGCTTTCGCCACCGCCCAGAACCTATTTCGACCCGTTTCATTCCCGATTCCGGGTGCTACTTGAGAATCGGACTCACAATACCTCCATCTCCCTTCTGAACCATGTAATAACCGCCTGCCGACATGTTGTAAGTCCTTTCCAACGCCTTGCTGCCGGAGTAGGACGGAGGAGGCGTGATCAAGGCGCATTGACCGTAGACCGGGAAGATTCTGTGAAGGGTTTAGTACATGAGCTCGTCCTCGCCGTCGCAACCCTAGTGATGCGCGACTTACTGATCGTATAAATCGCCTCCTTCTGGGAACAGTTCTCGGGTATGAGCGTTGGTACATAGAACGACCCTCGTGGCCTTGATTGTCCCTTGGCTGGTCTTGACATTCCACCGAGTCTTCGCCGCTTCCGTGGGAGCGAAAGCCTTATCAGGTGAAATGCTGTCTACCGGCATCCAAGTAAACAGTTGAAAGTCGGAGTGCGACGACGCGAGAGCTGCTTTCATCAGGGTGGTGCACAGACGGTGTGAGTGCACAGAGCCTGCTGGGCGGGTCAAGCAGGAGGTAGCGGTCTTCATTCTAGAGAGCTAGATTTGGGTTCGATCATTAAGAAGCAATCAGAGGATGTAGAAACTAATACTCACCTCTCTGGCTTCGGACTCGTTATACCATCTGGTACTGGTATCTGATGTGTATCCAAACTCTTTCCTCAAAGCGAGCCACTTCTCGTGAACGCTCTTCTGTTGAGAAGATGTCTCGTCCCCCATGTGCACTACAACATCAAATAACGAATTAGACCAGGTCCTTCAAGGCTTATGACTATGTAATCACCCTCGCATAATTCTCCCTTCCAGAAATCGACTTCTTGGGTCCATCCTTCTTTGTCAATGATATCAGCGATGAGATCAAGATTGTCGCGCTCTTGCTGAACGACCTTCAGGCCATCCTCGTCTGACAGTCCGGAGCCGTGAGGGATAGGTGCAGTGGCTTTCATGAATGCCTTGTGAGTGGCGGGACCGATGCTTATTCAGAAATACCTCCATCTATATCAAAGTTCACATGATACGGCACAACGATTTATTACTTACTGTCCCCCGTTCCTGCCAGAAGCGCCGCTACCTACATCTTTCGCTTCCAGAAGGACGATCTTCTTCCCTTCACCGCCACCTCCCTCTCTCGTCATGAAGTATGCGAGAGAGGCTCCCATGGTACCGCCGCCAATGATGACGATATCAGCATGGTCAGGGAAGTGTTTCGGATTGGTGTGAGAATAGAGTGAGGAGGTTGAGCGATTCGTAGCTTGCCAGTGGGACACGGTCGAGATGAACGGTTCTGGAAAATGAGGCATCTTGTAATTAATTAGAATTTGCGTCGTGTATTGTGGCGGTTCTGTGGGTCAAGGAATCAGCTGCTACGTGCAATGCTAGGAGATCAAGCTATATAGCTCATCACCATTCCGCTTAGACTCGACCCTGATCGTGCAAGCGAGCGGCTAATCTCTGCAATCTCTCCTTCGGCGGTGTCCGAGAGAACGATAAGCACCGCCTAGTGTCGAGATATAGCTGGTTTCAAGATGTCCGCCGACGTCAGCTGATCATAAAATTAGGTGACATGTCCGTTGATCACAAGGATCAACGATCAAGATTCTTGATTCACATGGTTCGCAACTGCTATCGATCATAGATAGTGCAGATCATAGGTCACAGGCTATTCAAACTCCACCGAGCGCTTAGAAGCTCATGATCACTTGACAGGGTACGTGCTGATGTCGGCAAGATGACTTCGACACTAGGATATCGATTCTAATAAGCGGAAATATCCGTACTACGTACTACAAGATCATTCTAACTATGGAGACACATTAAATCATTAAACCTCCCCATATTGGAGCCCTTCTATTCACTAAGTATATAATCGATTTACTACTGCTGATCCCGGAGCGATGTCACGCTGTCCAACTCTCAGTAAAAAGTCCTTTTGACGTAGTTTCCCTTGGGGATACAGTTGATACCGTCGGATGACAGTTTGTGCGACCTGTCACATGCCTTGACTGGTTCGTGCGGAACAGAGGATCAAATCAGTCCTTGAATCCTTTGATCAGACGATTGAAAGAGGCGAGAAGGCCTACTTACTCCGACAGGCTCCGGACACACACTGCACGTTCGCCACTCCCGCAATCTCGCTACAGTCCTGGCTTGCTGGTTCGCCGGGGCATCCTCCGCATGCTGCATTGGATGAAAGAGGAATTAGTAAACATTATAAGCACACGAGGTTCATTGTATCGCTTACCAGGGAGATCCCTCTGAGTGTCAACACACTTCTCGCTTACGAGGCCTTTCCTTCCTTTGATCTGACAAACAGTCTTGCCAGCTTCGCAGAACGAGTCGGAGCCTCCTGCCAGGACGCTCTGGGTCTCAAGAGCTCTACGCCTACGAGCGGCTCCGGCGGATGGAGTCAAGGTGGTGGTAGCTGAAGCCATGGTGGAGGAGGCAGGAGTGGCCGTCAAGGTTGTTGAATCGGTTGCAATCACCCGGAAATCCAATTCAGTCGAGACGATGAAGTCTCTCTTTCCGATCTATCGGAATTTCAAGATCATCCTCAGTATACAGTATGCATATCAATACTGATTTGATGGCTCACCGAGTAGATGAAACCATAGTCATCTACTTCAGGGTTGCCCTTGGACAAGGAGTCGGCTGCGATGCTTCCCCTGTGAAATTGTCTCAGCCGTCATGCGTCCTGTTATGGTTCATTATCAACTTACTTGGTAACGGGACAGATGAACTGTGATGTTCCAGAGGCTCCCAGAGCGAGATTCCTGCAAATCAAGCGGCCAGAGTTAAAGGATGGAGCTGTGATTATAGGGGATCGAACTCACCCTGCGCATCGCAGGATCGTATCCTCCTCGACATAGTAGAATCGGACATAGTTGAAATTGAGTCCCGCGCACTCTATAGCCCAGTTGATAGAGATCAGTGAATAATTCAGGGCCTGCTGTACACATCACTGACGATTGTAATCATAGGCTGTGTCGATAGTCACTGAACTGGAATCGTTGACATCCCAAGTCACTTCCCGAGCATAGTTGGTGATCCGGATTGTTCTGGAACAGACCTGCGTTGGATTATCTGTTTGATTGGTGGTTGTTTGCGCAGCAATGCCTGTTGCTGCAAAGAGTGCGACAGCCGCGGAGATTGCAATTCGAGTGAGAGAGAGCATGTTAGGATGATGGCTGCTAAATGATTGATAGTGCTTGGAGTAAGCTGATATGGAAGGCAGATATAGAGACAGAGTACCGTAGCAATATTTATATAGGAGTTTCCACACCTTGTATGTGAACAAATAGACCGGTGCCACCCGTTCTCGCCCGCTACGCCCTTCGATATTCGCAGGTACGAAAAATCGGCATGCGAGTCAATCTGGACTACAGAGCAGCACTATTGTTCTCTGGATTAAGGTCGTGGAACTGGACTCCGGTGAGCGACGAACAAAGAATGGATCGCTCTTCAAATGCCAGCCTGAATAGGGGTCTGGAGACCCTGAGACTATCGCGCGGCTACCTCTCGAAAACGCGGAATATCACGTAAACACTCTAAGCGAGGGCGATCGACTTCTTCTTTGTCCGCCTCGGGTTATGTGGCAAGTAACCCAAGCCCTATCTTTCCCAGAGGCGTATGCTTCGATCAGATGCGGTCTTGCTCGTGTATTAATCTGCCAAGAGTCCGTCGGACCCGAGAAGCGAGTACAAGTGGGTATGATCTTCTTTTGTTTGGCTCAAAAGCCGGACCTGGACCCTCTTTGTTTGTTGGGATCATCATGCCAGTGCAATCTGCTATTAGATGGATACCTAATTCGCCAATGGCGCTGTAGCTCCCCAACCCGACACACATACTCAGACATCGAACTATCTCGAGATGATTGGTAGAATTCGTTCTTCGTGAAGCACCTTGGAGCAATGCCATTAAAGCCATGAAGGTGTAGCCTAGCGTCTCAATGTGGAGAACATTGCAGGTTCAGAGAAAAAGAACAATGATATTAGCTGATAACAAAAGCAGATATCGATCGATTCTGAGACATATGTCTTGGATGCAATATACCGAGGTTTCCAAAAATCACGCGTTGCCGACAGACCGATCGCGTTCTTTGTTCTCGGAACAAAGGGATTCTTCTTCAAGTTTCTCCGGGCTTCGTCCTCTTAGAGTGAAAGCCAAACCGTTCAGACGGATCAAAGGCGGAACTCGGGATCCGCAACTCATGCTATTCTGTCAGCGCCGTGTCAAAATCTACGAACCGTGGAGTTGGGCATGGTGTACGGCATACGGTGTGCGGGTCAGTAAGTACAGTAAACACAGAATACAGAATCACAGTAAGTACGGTAAGCAATGCCTGTAAGGCAGACCTTGTATCAGACTGGTATATGGCAGGACCAGGGTAATGCAGAAGGTTTTCAGTCACCTTCAACCATGCATGCAGCATGTTGTGCATCCCCGAATATCCTAGATAGAGCACCTACACTATGCCAGGCCAGTAACCGACCGCAAGGGGTAGATCGCGCTTCGACGGACAAACTGAGCTGCGGGATGTCCGCTTATTCGTCAGGTTCATAAAGTGGAGGGCTGTCTGTGTTGCCATTCGAGACATATGCAGTTGAGCGTTGGCAATTGGCAACAAGGTCTTGTAGATCTATTCCTTCTCCCCAGAACTCTGTATCATGGGCAAGCAGAAGCATGGAAGACTATACGTCACGCATGATGAACACGCTGCAGGACTGTCATCCGGATCGATAGGAAAACAGGCAGGACCTGGAAAGGGAGGGTTTCAACGGTTGCCATTGTCAGTAGTTTAGTTCAAGGAAGTCAATGTCAAATCATAGTCTCAATATTCGAAGCGTGTTTCTTTCTCAGTGATTGTTGTGCGCTATCTCTACAACCTTTCAAGAACCCTGTTGCGGCGATCGATCACGACGTAAAAGAAGGTGGACCTACCCGAGCAGATGTTTTCGATCTCCTGAATATCGTGCCATACATTAGGAAATTTGGCACAAGTCAGTCTGATAGTCGAGCAGGGAAGAATCGGCAAGTTACTGAAGCCTCCATTCTATCGATACCATAGATCCCGCGACAGGCAGCAAACTGGAAACTAGCGAACTAATCAAGCTTAACTTCTTTCGAGTATGTGTCTATCTTGAATCGTGCATGAGACCAGGACTGACCCCTGATGACCTTCCGTGGATAAGAATGCCGAAGGTAACTATCATGATCCTATAACCTACAAGCCTCTGTCTCAACACACACATATCGTCTTCCTGAAGACTACAGTAGGTTGTGTTTCCAGACGTGCTGTTCGATCGCTCAAGCTGACCGATACTTAATCGACCAGGGCAATGTGTATGACATGGCTTCCCTTCACCTACTGGCTATCAAAACTAAGACTTTCCGAGATTTGATCGACGAAAGTCCGTTCAAGAAAACGGACGTGATTACCATTCAGGTAAGTTTTCTTTATACCGGCCTTTTCGACTTATGGCTCAAACTGAATATCATACAGGATCCTGAGAACCTTGTTGCCAGAGATTTGAGCTCATATGACTATGTGAAAACCGACAAGAGAGTTGAGGGTGGGTTAACTTTTGCTTGCGTTGCAAAGCTATACTGAATGGTGCATACACGCCCATAGAAACGGACAGAGAGCACGACCCGCTTAAAGGAATCAACGTGGATGCAGCTGGAGGAGCGAGCAAGGTATTAAAGATGATCTCCGAGAAATCAAAAGCACTAGAAAAGGCCAAAGCGAGCGGAGAAGGAGAAGAGCAGCAGGAACCTGAAGAAGGGACTATCGCTATTCGAGCGAAAGCCCAGAAAGCTTGTGAGACACTTCCGAGGTTAAAGGACCCCCATACTTCACTTACCGAGGGCTACGTGCTGCCTTAGATAACGCTTCTAACTTCACCAATGGTCAGGCTTCGGCTTCTTTTACCAGTACGGCTCTAGCACCTGCTGCCAAGAATGAGACGGCGATGTTCGACGAAGAAGAGTGTGAGTGCTACTTCCTATTGAAACACAGCCCTGGTGTTTGCCTTTCGGTCACTGATTTTTTTTTGTCAAATAGTCATGTTTGATGAGATGGCACAATCAACGAAGGATAAAGACCGAATTCAGTACAAAGGATACGCGACGATCCGGACGAATCTGGGAAATCTCAACGTCGAGTTGCATGGGGATCGTGTGAGTACACACTCAAGATGAACGTCCGTTTCTTCTGGCTGATTTGTTGTCTTCCAGGCGCCTAAAACGGTATACAATTGGCTGAAGCTAGCTGAAGCGGGGAAGTACGACGACGTGGTCTTCCATAGGCTGATACCGGGCTTCATGGTGCGTATCAAATCCCACAGCAAGAGGTCTCATTGCTGATACAACTTGAGATACAAACAGATACAAGGAGGGGATCCGACTGGTACAGGAAGAGGTGGATCCAGTCATTGGGGAAGCAACTTCCGTGATGAGCATGACCTGAAAGGAGCGTTTAAACATGCTGAAAGGGGAGTGCTTGTAAGTATATTCTGGCTTAATCGGTACGTTGATGCATCCTGATAACCCTACGAATATCAGTCCATGGCAAACCGGGGACCAAACACAAATGGGTCAGTTGAAAACTTGAGATCGGGGATAAATCTCGTCTGAAATGTTTTCCGGCCTCGCAGATCCCAATTCTTCTTTACCTTCCGTCCGACATCCCATCTGGATGGAAAACACACAGTCTTCGGAAAGCTTGTCGATGAGGATAGCCTAAGGGTGTTGTCCATTATGGAGACTCGGGCTATATCTAAGAAAGACGATCGTCCATTGGAGGATATCACTATTCTTGGAGTAGTTGTGTAAGCAAGATCATCGTGTTCAAGCGACCGCGACTGACTGCCTCGTTCCGTTCACAGAGTACAAGATCCTTTCAAGGCTTATCAGGCTCGGCTGAATGCCAAAATCTCCCGCCAAGATCGATCGGAGGAAGCAATAGCTGCTCGACAAGCAAAACGGGCTGCTCGCGAGGCAGATCGTACTACGTGGTTGGGTACAAACTTGGGTGACAAAGGTAAACGAAAACGGGAGGAAGAGAATTTGAGCGTAGGAAGATACCTCGAAGCCAAGAAACAGGCCGCTAGCACCCCTTCTGCCAGCGGTAATCTTGAATTTGGTTCTAGCGGCTCGAAGAAGACAAAGAAGTTGGGAAGTTTTGGCGACTTCAGTGGATGGTGATCGGCATATGGACTACTTGTAATACCCAATGTATCATCAAGAACTTGACCGTCGTTCCGGCGAATCTTAATGAATGGCCTGATGATCAACCAAGTCAGGAACACAAATGTGCTATTCTAGCGTGCTCCCTCGTGCTCTCAATGCATCGCTCTAAGCTCATTGCAGACTCACTCCTGCTCTCGTTGTTCACTGTAGGGCGCTTTTTTGCAGGAATGGCAGTTGCAGGGTTCATAAGGGCAAGATGTCGCAAGGCGGCAACGCCAGCACTTGCCCAGGAGGTGGATTCATCGTTGTCCTCAGCAACAGACGAGACACAGCCAAGTTCAGCAATTTCGCGCCGTTCAGAGCATACATCCGAGGACGCTGAGAGCTGAATGAGGAACATGTTGTTTCATGTTAGTCTATGGTTTCATTATTGACTTCTACTATGGCAAGTTGGTATGACCGCCATCCGTCGAAAAAGGTGTTCATTCAATTATCTCAGTCCACAAACGATATTTGTTCCCTGGCAATGCAGACGAAGGTCATATGCTATGTGCAAAACACACCAATAACCTGTCAGATCGATTGCAAAAAAGAATGTTCATGTTTTGTGATTTCCTTCAGCGTCTAAGCTGTTGTTGCTACATCACTAAGTATCGCGCGCATCTATGATCGTTACAGGCCGTAGATTGTCATATGAAATTGGGTATGTGCCTTCCTGGCGAGGCAAGGGTATAAGTAGTCTTCGGAAACTTCTATCCTAGTCTGTAGGTGAATGTGTGGTTCGTGTTCGATTAAACGCATCCGTTGACGAGACGGTTTTTAGGCAAGCTGTATCCAGTTTGCGCCCAGGTTGTGATGTTAGGGCTGTTTCGTTGAATTCTAGTGTCAGGGGCTGCGACTACAAACAACTTTGGAAGTGACTTACTCGGTGTAAGCTTTAGGATGATTGGCGATGTAGTCTGCTGTCGGATAGTCTGCAGCAGGGGAGGGAAGTTAGGAATGGGTGAGGCGCAGCTAGAAACTTCTTATAGCGGCTTACCTGCAGGATCGCAGCCAACGCTACCGAAATCTTCACGTTGATAGATCCTTACGTATTCGAACAACATTTCGTTTGGGAAATTGAGGTGAGTGAAGTCGACCAGCTGGAAATTGTTCGACATTCCTGTTGGAGCAAATGGACACGTTTAGCTTCCGGCGACAAGAGAAGATCGCTGAAATGGAATTGACATACCGAAGTTGAACACTAGCGACATAGGCTCCTCTGGGATAAGTCGGCGTCCAACTTCAGTTCCAGGATTCGCGGCGAGACCGTCAGCATGAAGCGTCCACGCTTTCTTTCCGTCGGCCATCCAAGTGATATACCCGTTCTCCCGATCGTCCTTGTTCGCGTACATCTCGTACGAGTACACAGCGGAACGAGCACCGGTTTCGGTATATACGTCATCGCCAACATAGGTAAGACCCGAGGCTGACTGTTGACCTGTGCCTCCGGTATACGTGTTCCAATAAGTGTTATCGCTGTCGTATACCTCCGAGTAGTTTTGGTTGAATTGCCAATTCGAGTCATATGGGGCGAGCTGGAGAGTCTGAGATACCTGACCACGTTGACTATCGATCACCACTTGGGCTTCGATCAGATCGACCTCTGGAACTCCCCTTCCTACCGAAACATCAGGTCCTGGATGATCCTCTCCTTGACAGGTACAGGATGACCACCTTTGTCCCGGTAGATAGGATAGGGGTCCATCTTGTGGCGAGTGTAGTGCGTCGTACGGTCCGGTTCCGTTGATATACGTTTGGTTAGGCAAGATACCAACGTCACAACTATCGTAAGAGTACGGCCAGGTTCCTTCTGTCGATGCACCGTAACCTGTAATTGTGCTCAGATAATCAGCAAAGCGTGTTCCCCGTCGCCTGAGAAATGTTTCTATATTCACCTGCGCGTCCCAGGTTACCGAAAGCCCAAACACCTGGCCAAAATCCACCGGTCTTATGATTACCAGGAAGAATCAGACTAACTGTGTGAAACATGAACAAATACGTCTCAACGTCTGATCGCCTCTTGTATTTTTCTGGGTTGATAGCATACCTTCGTAGTACATTGAACCAGAAAAGCATAGCTTGTTCCACGATTGCAGCATACCGGATTTGAAGTTGAGGTCATGGATGGGTTCTTGGGTCAGAGTGATGACAAGCTTGCCGTCTCTGGTGGTGATTGCGCCTGGATTGAAAAAGGTCGTTTGGATTGGATCTTGCTATGCATCTGCCTTCCCCCTGAAACTCACTAGGGTCGTACCATTCGAAATCGTTTGTTCCCCAGTAGTGCAAGTCTACACCCTCGAAGAAAGGGTCGTCACCCGGGAAGAAGGTCCTCCCGTCAGTCTCAAACTCATCCGAGAAAACCAAGTTCCAGTTCTTTCCATCATATCCCGTTCGCGAATAGGCCTCGGGAGGTGTATCTGCATCGATCAGTTCTCTTTGTAATGATGTGACCTGTCCCGTCGAGTTGATCCCTCCGAGGTTGTATCCTGACGTCCCCGAGGTTGACAGTTTCCTGTTCACTTCCCGCGTTACCGGTAGGACGAGGAAGACGGAAATGATTCCACCACAGAGAACAAAGATGGTTCCCATGTTCATCCAACCACGAGCTGACCAAGGGTTCATGTGCTCCTTCTCATTGACCTTCTTCTCCCATTCTTCTAGAGGTTCTTCATCCAATTGTGCGAGGATATTCGCTTGTGTATTCATGGCGGGAAAAGAGGATGCCTTGGAGCTGTTTGTACGACGCGACGAGGTTAGGGCAGATATGTAGCAAGAGGGTCGCTGATCGTTCTTACCTGGTCGACGGTGCTGCCGAGTACTTTCTTCCGTTTCGGTACGCCATTGGGGAGGAGGGAGCGACTAATGCTTCACCGCTGTCCGTAGATCCTGGTCTCGAGTGACTGAGATTAAAGACCATTAATCTTCAGGAGTGTCGCGGAAGAGCTATCGAAATTCGACGGTGTGTCGTCTATCAGTGTGGTAGCTGTATAGCTTGTAGGGTATGGGTTTGATGAGGCTGAATGGATAGAATGATGGACATGACAACGAACGAGACAAAGATTGAATTCAGGCTGCGAGCTGATAAATCTGTTTGAGCGCTTTGGAACAGCGAGTTTCCTACATTTCGCTGTGTTTGTTGTTGAGCGCGACCTCGGTTAAAATGTAATTGCTATAAACAGAAGACACTAGGTTCGCGAGCTAACCGAAGTCGCTAATCATACCGCTTCTCGGTACTTTTTTGTCATCGATATGCCCGGCATGTTCCCGATGGTTTGGAGATCTTGTAGATCTGCTGGCAGGATCTCTCTTGAACTCAAAAGGCGGCATCGGCTCAGGCGTTGGCATACACGAGATGGTCATGTTGGTCACAGGTATCATTCGCGCTGCATGGACGAATGTAGTTGGATCCGTGGGCGGGAATAGGGAGGAACGAGTGACTGATCGACCGTCACCCGCAAGAACCTTGCGGTGAAAGCCCCTGACGCGATTCAAAACAAACAATCTCCCGAGATCACAACACGTGTATAATAACTGGTGACCGAACCACTCGAATGCGTAACAATCAATGTCGTTTCAGGTATGAGAAACCCTATGACCCAGATGATGTCTGCCAGACACAGCTCGCCAGTCGCCAGCCCGCTGTCGTTTCACCAATTGCTGTGCCCTCCACCATCGTTTCGAAGAGCGCTCGCATAGTGGAGGCCGGGACGTGGAGGTCAAACTCTGGAGATAAGTGAACTTCTCGCTTGGTTAGGACGCCTTTCATAATTGTGTGATCGATTCGGGTCCGAGATCTACTGATCGTATCAAACGGCTGTGCACGTTCATTATATCTGTTATCGGCTGTGGTCATTCAACATCTTTTGTAGATTACGCCTGATCACTTTTTCTTCTCGTCCGTTTGGGTTCGAGTCAGCTTGGGGTGTAACCAAGCAGGTACCGGGCCTCCTTTGGCAGCCTCTCCACCATCTTCCTCCACAATTCCTGCTGCTCCCTTTGTTGCCTCTACACTAGCAGTCTTGAAACCTTCCCAAGCCTTGACGGCACCTCCGGAGGACATGCTTTCCCTAGCCATATCCACTCCCTCCTTGTACGTCTCTACACGGCCGGCAATCTTGAGCAGAGCAGCAGATTGGAGCAGGACGTAGTCCCTGATGGAATCGAGTGAAGGGGAGTCGGGGCCAGCAGGAGCAGAAAGATGAGGGGGAGGAGGTTTTGTGCTATCCAAGATCGAGTGGAACGTCAAAGCGTTCAGCTCAGGGGTAGACCCGCGGACGGAAGAGATGGGATGAGTGGCCAGACCGAAATCGGTGGTAGGGTGTATGGAACCGGTCGTAATCTCTCCATCTTTCAGCTCCCAAGTCTACGAAATGACTGCAGTCAATAAAACGGAAAGCGTGTTCTCTCACTTGTCCACTCACCCAGGTCTCCCCTTCGCAACTGATCTCGTCCAACCCTTCCTTTCCGCAAACAACCAAAGCCCTCTCCACCTTCAAAAGCTTAAGAACCTCTGCAAATGTATCTCCCAACTCCTTCTTAGCAACCCCTAGAACCATCCTTTGGGGTCTAGCAGGATTGATCAAAGGTCCCAATACGTTGAAGACGGTACGGAAGTTGAGTTGACGACGGATGGGAGCGAGATGAGCCAGGGATGGGTGGTAGTGGGGTGCAAAGAGGAAAGTGAATGGGGAAGTTGACATGAGTTTTGGGAGGGAGGAGGGAGGGAAGATGAGGGATGCTCCAAGCGACATGAGGAGATCGGCAGAGCCCGAGGTAGATGTTGCTGCCTTTGAGCCATGCTATACGTCGTAGCCAATACACCATCAACAAGGATCCTCAACGATGTCCCCGATATCGTTCTGACTCACTTTGGCGACCCTGAGCCCAGTCCCCGCTACCACTACGGCTGCAGTGGTAGACACGTTGTACGTATCGAACCCATCTCCACCGGTTCCTACAATATCTGCCAGTCCCTGATACCCATCGCCAACGTTATCCGTCTTTTCGAAATCCCACCCACCTTCCTCCGAGCCCTTGTTAGTAGAAGCTTCTGGTAGGAAGGAAGATATCTGAACAGAGTGTTCTCGAAGGACTGCTGCACAAGCTGCGACGACGTCAGGAGAAGTATCCAACCCAGAGAGTGTCAAGGCGGTGATGAACGACCCAATCTATCGTCAAGGTATAATTCAGCCCCTAGACACCGCCGAGCTACATTTGTATGTCGAAACTCACCTGAGCCTCGCTTGCACCCTTTCCATCTACCCTGCAGAGATGCCTGAAACAGTCTGCTACGTCTTCGGGCGTGAAATCATCCGGCACCTGAGCCAACTTTTTCAAGAGGAGTTTGAAGGTGTCTGGCGTGAACTTTTGTTCCTCGTCTGTCTTTGCCATCCTTCCTGTTTAGGTTGTTCGTGTGTGTTGTGCACGATTTTGCAGCGAGAAAAGAGGTGAATTCTCCTGGTTTTGCTTGCTCGATGACGATTTCGTTGACTTGAATTTCGAGATTTGCTTCCGAATCGCAAGCTGAACGACAATCTAAAGTTCAGCACTTGAACGAAATGTCAATAACTCGACGGCATCGACCTATTCTCCCAACACACCGACACCAGTACCGCAGTCTCCCTCACCAGCGATATACAGGCCCTGGCTGGTCTTTCGATCCTCATAATACTATCTCGTTTCGATCCAGCCCTGTTCCGGTTTGCGACGATGTCCTTCGGTATGTCAAGACGATGATCCTGACAACAGCTAGCAAGAACTGAGTTCGCCTGCTACAACTCGATCCACAGGCAAACGCAATATATCCAAAGTCGATGGAGTAACCGCTTCGGTAACCAACAAGAAAAGTGAGTGGCATATATTTCGGACGGTCTCCCACTCGGACACCGCTGAGTCGTAAACATCTTAGTGTCTATAAGTACTACAAGTGTACATCCTTTCTTTAAACCTCCACCCCCAACTGCAGGCACATCATACATCAAGATTCCTTCTCCTCCTACCCTCGAACATTACCTCCATCTAGATCCCTTCCCTTCTGCTACACCCTTGACAGTCAAGGTGGCTTTCTGCGATCTGGACGGCTGCTTGATAAAACCTAAAGGAAACTCCAGTTGGCCAAAGAACAAGGACGATTGGGAGTGGTGGTCGCCTGGTGTTAAGCGGAAGATGAAGGTTTGGCAGGACGAAGGGTACAGCCTACTATATCGCTGATCATTGTGGGGTGCGGTCGCTGACTTTTCGACCCACTCGATCGCCCACAGATACCATGTTGTTATCATCTCGAATCAAAAGTTGACGAAAGGAGATGGAGGCTTGAAGAAACTAGAAGAATGGAGGAAAAAGATGCCCATCATCTGTCGAGATGTAAAGTCGTCATCCTGATCCTACACCTCTTAGGTGGGTACTCATCTTGAATGTTTGTCTCCCTTTAGCTCCCATCTGAACTACCACTCCGAGTAATGGCAGCAACAGGAGCGGACCAGTATAGGAAACCTCGGATTGGAATGTTCGATTGCGTAAAACAACTATATGCCGAGAAAGGGTTATCGATTGGTATGATATTCTGTCCCCCTTCATTGACGCTATAGCGGACTATACTGATCGCTCTCTGGTCATAACACTTCTCGTTTATAGATATGGGGAAATCGTTCTTTGTCGGGGATGCCGCAGGCAGAAAGGGGGATCATTCGGATACCGACCGAAAATGGGCGATCAACGCAGGCTTACGGTTTCATGTACCAGAAGAGCTGTTCAAGTAAGACGACTTATCATTCTACGCTCGAAGGGATGGTGGAAGCTGATTCGGGGGTCGGGCGATTTCAAGAGATCAGCCGCCACCGTTATACCCTGCACTGAAAGGGTTCGACGCCCTCGCTTATTTAGCTGCGTCGGAATACCGCGAGTCTTCCTTTTCCGTGTCTATCCGAATCTAGCTCAACATCGTCGTGATCCCATAGTCCCAGCTGTCACCCCTACATCGACCCCTATTTTGCCCAACGGTTTCAAGCGCGAAATAGTGATATTCGTAGGCTCTCCGTGAGTCGATCGTTTGCATATATGGAACTGCTCGACCTGAATGGAATTACCATAGCGCTGGCGGGAAAACGACATTTTACAAGACGTACTTTGAGCGGTCAGGCTATGTACATGTGAATCAGGACACGTTGAAAAGTAGAGACAAGTGTTTGCAACGGGTACGACAGGTCTTGGAAGAGGGAAAGTTTGGATGTATCGTTGGTGCGTATTATTATGCTCTTTCCACAAGTGCAACCTTGTGAGTGATCCACATGGCGACAGATAATACCAACCGAAATGCAAACACTCGGAGTTTATACGTTAAAATTGCTCGGGAGCTGAATGTGCCCATTCGTGCGTTCTTCTTCACGGCAACTGCCGAGTTGGCTCGACATAACAACGCATATCGAGCTTGGGTGGCAACAAACGTGCCAGAAGAGAATGTAAGTCACTGACTCGTTATGCTCAACAGACGACTGATATGTAAGCTTTATCTTTTAGAGAAGAGAGATCTTGCCGGACTTTGCCTTTTTGTCCTTCAAATCGGACCTCGAAGAACCTACCAAGAGTGAAGGGTTCAATGATGTCAAGCGGGTGAATTTCGTATTTGATGGCACCGCTGAAGAGAGAGCTCAGTGGAGTAGATGGATGTTCTAGCCAGTCAGCCTGACAGTGAAGGCACGATGTACTTGCACCGCTCCTTCAAGATACCGTTCTGACATTGGGCAGTAGTTCTTAGCATGATGCAGAGCCGTGTAAACGAAGTCTAGAAGTATATAGGAACGATGTACACACGGAGAATCAGCTTGGGATATCACCTCTTAGCATCTGGCAACGAAGACATTGTCGCAGTTTACTGGCAGCATCGCGCCTATGACCTGCGTAAATTGATCCTGTCGATGCTTTAGATCATCAATGGATGGGTTGATTACATGAGAAAGGTCTGGTACTATAGGCTCTTGGTGGTGGGGCCACTAATCGTCAACAATCAAGGATGACAGGTCGGTCAAGCAGCACGCATGGGTTCACCGTTCTCAGATCATCTACATCTGCGATTTTCAATCACAATGAGATATAGAGAGGGAAGGCACAACGGTCCATACTTAATAGCTCAAATAGATTGCAACTTGAGATATCGCCTAGCCAAATGCAATGTTGAGCGCAACGACGTGGTTTTTCAGTTGTTTTAGATGATAAGAACAACTCCACCAAGCATCAAGCATCGCTTAGCCGGTGAGCTCTGTTGGTAGAGCAGCCGACTCTTAATACATTACTGTGTGATTGGTCGCACCAATATCCGAGATGGTGTACGAGAACACGTAGGTTAGCTGTAAAAAACAAGAGCGAAGCAGAGCGATCCAAGATTATTGAAAAATCCTGATATATTTTTGTTTAACGAAATGCCATTACTGAACATCGGTTAGCCCGATGAGCTCCGTTGGTAGAGCAGCCGACTCTTAATACATTAGTGTTTAATCGGCAGGTCATGGGTTCGAGCCCCATATTGGGCTTTCTTTTTGCACTTCCTTTTCTCGATGTGAAAAACTTCTTGAAACCCTGAAGCCCTGATCGCACGTTCGTTCATCTTACCTTTTGGCCCTGAGAAAGCCCCAGTAAATGTGTCGTTGCCGTACTTGAAGTGAATGCTCCATTGAGTCAGAGCGTTCTTCGTCAAGCTGCGAATGCGCAACAACTTGGCTCGGTCTCAGCGAGGCTTCCAATTCCAGATATCGACCTCCTAGGCACGATAGTCTTTTGAGCAAGGATGTACTTACCGCACCCGGTTTCGAGCTGCACATTAGTCCAGGTCTCCTGACCATAAAACTCTGGCGGAAACGTTGCAACGCTTGCAACGTCGCGAGCAAGCGAGCAACTGGCGAATGTAAACCAAAGGCATCCAGATGAGATGAACGACGTCACACGATCCTCTTCAAATCACCTGCAAAATGTAAACTAGTCTGGCATCGTTACGTCATAAAACGACAAAATACAGATCCCAGCACGACATCCCGTGATTGCTCATAGCCAGTCGCCTTTTATTGTGACCAAAACATCAAGGAAACCCCAACTCGGAAATCTATAGCTTAAGGGCAGGAGCCTGGAGACCCTTGGAGAATCCCTGGACACCAGCGTAACTGGCGTTGGATCCGAGCTCCTCCTCGATTTGTAGAAGACCTTTGATGCAGAGGATAGGAATGGTCAAAACAATATTTTCCAGAGTATTGCGAACACGACTCACGGTTGTACTTGGAGACACGCTCACTCCTGCAAGGAGCACCGGTCTTGATCTGTCCGGTCCTCAAAGCGACAGACATGTCGGCAATGTAGGTGGAACCAGTCTCACCAGATCGGTGGGACTGCATGATACCCCAGGAAGCGCTCTGGGAGAGCTGAACACTGTACCAATGGAAACGCGCGGGTTTAGCAATCTGGTCAACAGTCTGCGAAGATCAAAATATCACTTACGCCTGGATGGACTCGCTGATAGTTCCGATCTGGTTGATCTTCAGCAACAAACCGTTACAAGCCTTCTTCTCGATGGCGGTCTTGATCCTCTCGGTGTTGGTGACGGTCAAGTCATCACCGACAATCTGGATCTCGGTGTTCTTGGTCATGTGGGTCCAAGCCTCCCAGTCGTCCTGGTCGAAGGGGTCCTATGGAATGACACAGTGTCAACAATGCTGTATCTGGACCAGATGCGACGATCCATACAAACTTACCTCGATGGAGATGATGGGGTACTTCTTGACGAAGCCAGCGTAAAGCTCAGCGAGCTCAACACCGGACAACCACTTGGACTTGTCAGAGTTGGGGTTCTTGAAGCTGCCGGAACGAATCACGATCAGTATCACGCTGGCACGGACGCGTAACCATCATCAAACTTACTCCAAGTCGTACTTTCCGTCCTTGTAGAACTCGGAAGAAGCGACGTCGAGGGCGATCGAGATCTTACCCTCGTAACCGGCGGCCTTGATAGCCTGCATCAAGAGCTCGAGGGACTCCTCGGCACCAGAGACGTTGGGAGCGAAACCACCCTCGTCACCGACGTTGGTAGCTAATGAGGACACGCATGATCAGCCGGGGTAAGAACACCTATCGAAGATGCCCTCAGCTCACCATCGATTCCGTAGTTCTTGTTGATAACCTTCTTCAAGTGGTGGTAGGTCTCGGTTCCCATCTTCATGGCCTCGGTGAAAGACTGAGCACCGGTGGGCAAGATCATGAACTCCTGGAAGGCCAAGGCGTTACCGGCGTGAGAACCACCGTTGATGACGTTGAAGGAGGGGGTGGGGAGGACGTAAGGAGTGGGAACACCGGCAAGCTCGGCAAGGTGTTGGTAGAGAGGGACACCCTGCATGGAGAGGAATGGCATCGCAATTCAGAAAAGGACCCAAGTGATAGTTGCAGTCAGATCTCACCTTGTGAGCGGCACCGGCCTCGGAGACAGCCATAGAGACACCCAAGATGGCGTTAGCTCCGAGCTTTCCCTTGTTAGCGGTTCCGTCGAGCTTGATGAGCAAGTCATCGATCTCCTTCTGCTGGGTAACGTCAAGACCGCTCTCGATGAGGGCCTTGGCGATGATGTCGTTGACGTTGGCAACGGCCTTGGTGACACCCTTACCCATGTAGGCGTTCTTGTCTCCATCACGGAGCTCAACGGCCTCGTGGACACCGGTAGAGGCACCGGAAGGAACCTGAGCTGTGGTTTGTCCATTCTGCGATTAGTGGAGCTATAGGTGACACGGAATGTTGGTTTACGAAACATACCCCTGTATTTGCCTGTAGATAGAGAATGGTCAGTGAGGCGAAGCACGATCAAGAGGAATATCGACGCTTACCCTTGTCGGTGTGGAGGTCGACCTCGACGGTAGGGTTACCCCTGGAGTCGAAAATCTAAAGTAGTCCGGGAATGAGTCAACTTTCGGTCGAAAGCAAAGCGGGGTGAAGGGGTGATCGTACCTGACGAGCGAAGACTTTGGTGATAGCCATTTTGTATGTGTGTGTACGTGCGTATGTGTGTGTGCGAGTATGAGTGGAGAGGGGAAGATCTGTGTCGATTCGAGGTCGAGCGAGATGATGAGTTGCGATTGCGAATGTTGGGGGAAGCGAACGGAACGTGCGAGAGAGAAAGGCGCGCTCAGACTCGTCGCTGACCCGATCTATTCCAAGTACACCAACGTCGCCAATGATCGAGTCACGATAAGCCAGCCAAGCACCCCGCTGCAACAACCAGGTCTGATCCCGTCACCAGGTGATAACAACATCTAGTTCATATTTCTGGTGCACGTAACATACAAATTCACAGTCTACGAGTCAATGATAATGCGCTGCAAAGAGACGAGAGGTCCGAGTCCTGATACAGTAAAGCGAATGCGAGCGAGGTCCAAGGGAGAAGATGTTTCCTGGGTGATGATTTCCTTTCCTGTCCTCCTATATTCCATCTAGAGCAACCACACGCTGGTCATGACCAACAAGGCAGTGAGAATACTAGCAACAGACAGGCTAGCTCTTATTGCGCCATTACTAGGAGATATAAAGAAGACCCGGATAAGTCAGCCGGTACAGGCTGACACGATGTAACGCTGCTGGTCGACTCACGTTTGAGCAGGTTCTGACGTGATCGTGACTTTCAAAACCGCAACAAGACCATCCACAGCGGCCATTCCATCCACAGCGACCGAGTCCGCATGGTTGATGCCATCTGTCCAACAAGAAAATATGCAAGGTCGTAATTGAGCCGCGAGTTCCGCTTCGGGAAGAAAGATCCTACGTACCACTGCTGTTTCTCAATAATCCGCTCACATACGAAACTTCTGTCTGGTATGTGTAGTTACTCCAAGACTTTTCACCAGTAAACGTGGTCTGGTTCGTCACGCCCGAGTAGGTTGTCCCATTCGAATTGGTCACCAGCGTAGGTACCAAGTTGGCCTGGTTCGTCAGGTTTCCCACGAGCCAATCTCGACCGAGGTTGTAACCGTTATCGATGATATCGTGGTTGTGGGCCAAATCCATCTCTGATGATACCGCCATAAAGATCGCTCCACTGTATGAAGCAAAACGAATCAGTGCGATTCTGCCCGCCAAGGTCCACATTGACCGATACGTACGTGGTGTTCTGAATCCAGTATCGCAAATGCAAACCCCCGTTGAACGTCTCTTTACACGTTCCAATGTATATGTCACCGTAATTCCATCGCAAGACTTGCACTTCGTCCCGCTCGCCCAGCCCATCACCCAGGTTGGCTTGCTGAGGATCTCCCAAGTGGTTCCCCAAGCATTCCTCCCCGAGGTTGTTCGCAAGCATGTAGTTCAGAAAACCTCCGTTGTCGTCCGAATCGACGAGCACACGAGAGTCCGAATCAGCCGATAAAATCATGTTCAGGGGTTCTCCAAGACCTGCAGGATAAGTGTTCTCGGCCACCTGATACAGAACACAGAATCGATTTCAGCTCCACAATCCTACTCGATCGATCTGGCCTGGAGCACTAACCGTAATCATGTTACCGCCATCAGTATGAGGGTCGGTATATGGTTGATCCGCTCGCTTTCCTAGGGCTGGCAACCATTCGTAAGAGGGGGACGCCATGGCGAGCGGAGCAAGCAAGAGAAACATTGCAACGAGGAGAAGACCAGCATTTAAAGGCAATCCTTTACTGACTGCTTTCGCAGGCGATTTCTTCTTGTAAGGACTGATCACGGACGGGAAGTATCGCGCATGGTGGGTTGAGCCGACTGTGGTGATTTCGTCGACGTGTTCTGATGAAAGGTCTGCAGCTTTTAAGGCAGCGGATTGTTCTCTTAAGCGTTCCGGCTTAGTCGAAGTACTGGATGAGACCGAATGAGCCCAGTCTTCCTTTCAACAAGGTCGATTCAGACTCACGTTACAATTACACCTTTTGATACCTGCCTGGCCCATTTTAAGAGTATCTGACCTTCATTCAGGCCAGTCTCACTTGCAATTCTTTCCAGCAGCGAGTCTAAAGGTCCTCCCTTGCCTTTCGTGATAGGTGAAAGCGGACCATAACACTCGATGGTGATTCCCTTTGCGTGACACAATTCGACAAGCGGTTTGATTTCGGAATAGATGTAAGGGTGGAACTCGATCTGGTTGACGGCGGGGATAATCTGGCATCATGTGGAGAGAATTCAGCAAAGTGTACGGTATTGGTCAGGAGGCAGCTCACCTCGGCATCCTCCAAGGTTTCCTGTAGCTGTTCGAGCATATAGTTGCTGAGCCCAACACTCTTTGCCAAGCCCTCCTGCTTCAGCTTTTCCATTTCTTTCCAAGCCTTCCCAAACCCGATCTCTTCAACAAACTTGGGAGCGTGGATGAGCCATAGATCAACGTAGGACGTTTGAAGTCTGAACAAAAGTAGGGGTCGATTAGCAGAAGTTTGTGTAGGATACGAGGAGCCACAAATTGAATCACAGTTTGAGCTCTTCCTCGAGTCCTGCACGAGGATCACTGATTCCAACTACGCCCAAGTAGTATGATATGAGCACGCCAGCTCCAATCCATCGATAATCATACGTACGCTTGGTCGTAAGAAAGAGATTTTCACGAGAAACACCAGTTGACTTCCAACCCTTGCTCACGCTTTCAGAGTTCTTGTACATCTGTAGAATGGTGCCACGAATAAGTCTTTGTACCTGCTTAACTATATCTAGATGGATGCTTGCCTGAGCACAGTCAATATGGCTGTATTCACCATCTTTGATCGCCATCTCTACCAGCTCTGAAGAGGGTTTGCCAAAGTTGGCGGTTCCTAATGACGAGATCGATCAGGATTACGGTCAACTGTGTAGCACAATTCACCTACCAAGACCGTATGCGATTCCGGGTGCAGAGTTTCCATCATTGAAGATGACAGGTGTGACTGATGCCATGATCGATCGTGCTTCCAATGTGGCCTCGCTTGAAGAAGATAAGGATTCTATGTGGTTTCCGAGATACCGATCACTATAAGTATCTGCGTGTTGAGCTTTTGTTAGCTGACTGGCGAGCGAGGTCGGTAGATAGGGTTACAAATCACAGATCGAGCCTTTGCTAAGGTCCACTTGGCGGCTTTTACATCGAGAGACAAGAGAGAAATTTGGTTCCAGAGTCAGAAAATGGAGAATGACGAAGGCAAATGCGAAGCCAAAAGCCGTTCGGCAGGCGCCTTTTACGTAAGTTTCAGTAACCATTCGAATCAAGATACAACATACAACGCTTCGTTGCTCGCTCTCACTCAGTACGATACATGACTACCATATGACTATTCGAACACCTGCTCCGCTCAGTTGGATAGCGAGTCCTTGGTCAATGCCGGACAATCCACCTGAATCAAGACGCCACGTTCGGCTCCAACGCGGACATGCCGCTTGCCATGAATACCTTCTAAGCTGTCGACGTCACCCAGGATCATAGCGGTGAGTTCTTTGCCATAAACGCAACCAGAATCAAGCCCCTTGCTGTATGGCTTGATATCGAGTCCCCTGGCAGCTGTGGTATGGAACGGATCGTCAATCTCGCCGAGTGAATACATTGGAAGTGTCAGAACTCACCAGCATGACCATAAATTACTGTCAAGGGGGAACAGTTCAGAGGAGGCAGCTTCTCCATTCCCTTGTGCTTCTTTCGTTTCTCCAAGTCTTCGATTTCCTCAATTTTCAAGTCCGGTTCTTCTTCTCCATCGTCTTCCAGGTCGTTCTTATCCTCAGGGATAAAGCCCTTCCCTTGACATCGCGATTGTTCCTGCTGCCAAATGTCAGACCAAGGAGTACCTTTGTTACTGCTCTTGGTTACGTCTCCATTTTTCAGTACACTCCTGATGTTCAGGAGGGTATATGGTTGTCGATTCTGCTTGATTAATCTCAAAACAGCCAGTTCACCGTCAGCTCGTGATAGTGCCGGTGGCTGACTCAGATCGCTGGTGTATAGGCTGTCGTACGGCTGCGTCACATCGAGAGCATCTTTGGTTGTATCGCGAGCTAGTAGTCCAGCGTGTACGACCAAAGAGTGTATCGAAGGTATATGTAAAGCCAATGGTAACGACACGAGGTATTCGTAATCCTTCTTGCTCATGTCTCGAGCGATCTTCCAATGTTCCGACCTCCATTCCCAGTCGTCCGGGAAAGGTCTGCCAAGCGATTGTAATTGTGTCAAAAGTCGACCCTTGTCTGCACCATATTCCCAATCGAGCTTCGAAAGCATGGCGCGCCACCCTCCCGCTTTATTCGCAGCAGAATCATCCTCCTGTTCGGCAGCTACGCTGTCGCTTCCTTTGGTACCGGCCCAAATCATCCAGTTTCGCCATTCTATCACTTTCTCATCGTGGTTACCACGGACCCCACGTGCTCGATTTTTACGCATAAAGGTCAAGACTTTCTGCGGATCGGGGCCTTTCGCAATGAGATCTCCAACATGTATCAAGAGATCTTTGGTCGAATCGTAGGCAATCTTCTTCAAAAGTTGTCTACACATGAATGCGGAGATTTAGCATTTTTTCGGTTCTCTCATTCAGCTAGACAATACTTACCGAAGACTGTCGTAGCTGCCATGTACATCGCCCACAAATATGACCCTCTTCCCTGGTATATTCGTGTCCACATGACTCGGAGGTAGTGTTCTGACAAAAGTATATTTGGCCCAATCTGGAGATGAGGTCGTATCGGCTAATTGTAAACCTAGAGCTTCCTCCCCTTCTTCCCAGATGTCTCCTTCTTTGTCCTCGTCCGAGACTTGATCGGCTGAGTCAGAAACGGCTGGATTGAGAAGAGGCGCGGTAAAGGACATGCTATCGGAGATGTATCCGTTGATACTCTGGGTCCAAGTCACACTATTCTTCCGAGTTGAACGACCGTTGATTCCGGCAATACAGGCTGTGTAGCTGATCGCAAAGAGAAAGGTGAGGATGACAGTAATACTGCCAATACGTTTCATGGGTCCTAGAAGACCTCGACCAAGTCGTGTGTCAGATGATGTGGTGGTTGGAAGGGGCAGAAGCTCATCCAGCAAGGAAGATTTTTCCAAGGCTTGAGTATCGCTGCTTTCTAGATGGTCATTGTCGGTCCCACCTGCATAACTTTGTTCGTGACAGAATGACGACATTCTTGGATCAGACGTCAGTATATAATCAGTCTATCTTGACAGGCTTCATGTTTTGAGATTGACACCAGGTCAAAACGGCAGGTCGGACTAATCGGTCAAAGAACTTGTGAGGGCGGCCTTGATTCCAAAGTGGCTCATGGCTCACGACCTGACGATCCGCAGTCTGATAAACGTTCGTCAGGGCTCAGGCCGCCGGCGACCCAGCCGCGGAGATTAGTTTACATGACGGAGTTATAATCGGGACGATGTCCGTGAACTGCATCGGAGGGTATGTATGACTCGTCAAGACTCGTCCAGTCGTGTTTATATGAGTCTACAGAATCAGGGCTATTTACTCGTAGCAGAAGTCAGGTCAATCTTACGCTTCTTTTGGCTCGTTTCGGAACCATCGGTTGATTGGGTTCGTTTCGAAGGTAATCCTTTAGAAGGTGTGTCCTCGACGACTGATGAAGTCATTGGACTGCCAGGCTTGCCTACAGATGCGGTGCCGGCAGGGATGCCATGGATTCCGGCGTTCAGTTCTGCGCGAGTTGTGAATGGGGATGCGGCGAGGGAGGATGCTCCCGTTGAAGTTATAGACATCTCGCGTTCCATGCGAGCCGGATACGCTACGGGCAATGAACTTGAAGGTGCAGGGGAAGGTGGCAACGAGAAAGTTCCAGAGTAATTCTGAGCAATAGCTTGTAGTTGACGATGATGCTGCTGAATGGCGTGGAGCGGACCCAACTCCGCAACATCAAAGACCTGATTGACAATAGGTCAAGTCAGACTGGGGATAGATGCCGCAATCGAGATCGACTAAACACTCACAACCATCGAGCAATAGCCATCGGAAGACGTCAATAGCAAGGAATCTCCTGTAGGAGACCTGTTGCACAGTATAGAGGTTAAAGGTCAGTACGCCGAGGAGTTCGCTTTTAGAAAGATCACATACCAGGCTACGTCTGTAAAAGCGGAATAATGGAGACCTTTGAAGATCGCTAGTGGTCCGGTCTGTTGCGTGTCATACAGTAAAACCGAGTCCTGAGCAGCTACAGCGTACATCAATCTGTAAGGCAAAGCAAACATGCTTGCAGGAGCAGCTCCAATCTTCTCTTTCGTGATCGAGTCTGTAGAAGACGGAGGCGGAGGAGGAGGCATACTCAAGCTGACATGCACATCAGGATTTTTCTTGTCAATGATGATCTTTTTCGGTTCGCTAGGTGGGCCTATGACGTTTCTAAGTTCGTAGAATATCGGAGAAAACTTGACCGCAACCGTCGTACTTTGGTGACCGGGAAGATGCGCGATAGGAGGTCGGCTCAAATTTGCTCGGGAGTATATATAAACCGTAGATTTCGAGGCTTCTCCTGCCTTGCCATCTCCTCCTTTAGGGCCTGGGATTCTATCTCCATCGCCCATCAACGGCATTGGATAATAGGAATCTTCGATTTGTCCAGCAGGCGTAAGGAGTAAGCTTCCATCAGGCGCAAAGGTCAACCGCCGGAAAAAATTGGTAGCCAATTCGTCTCTGTATAATTTCTGGTTGATTATCTGAGTAGTCAAAGGGAGCGTTCCACTAGGTCGAATAGCTGGTAAAGGCGCGGGCGATGGAGAACGCCCTGCTCGGACGCCCGTGGTCGCGCCGAGTAACGGTGAGTTGGCCGCAGCAGATGAGAAGGAGGATCGGCGCGAGCCAGGTACATTGAGAGGTGGGTTCATATTGTGCAATAGAGCGGTCGATCCTGGCAAAGTGGATGGAATTTGCGAGGAGTTTGGTGTGTTGCTCAATGGCTCCGGTAGTTCCGAAGCAAGCGTAACAACGGAGCCGGCCTCCGAAGCCGTCGATGCACGTCGATTCATAGAAGGTCTAAGTGCGCTGAAGGAAGGAGGACGGGACGAGCGGATGTCCATGCTCATATGAGATGAGGATCGGCCATTCCTGTCGCGGGTTAAGGGGCTGATAGTTAATGTGTTGTTTCGATGATTGACTGAATGCACTTGGACAGATCTGAAGGTGTTTGTTTCCTGTAATTAGCTTTCAGCACAGCCTTTCCTCACACGGAACTATCTCACCTGTCGCTGCTTTGAGTTGCGAGATACTCGTTCAAAGGATCCCACGCGACACCTTGAACGAAGTGGGAGTGGTCCTGTATTTGATGGACGCAAGAACCTTTGGAATTCACATTGGATCGGTTAGACACGCCAAGTTGACCGAGATCCCGCAAGACTTACCATCGATGACAGAAAACACTTGAGCTAGGTTGTCTGTACTTCCTGCTAGAATATATCTTCCATCAGGACTCCAAGCGATGTCATATATGGCTTGTTTCGTTGCCCTGTTGAGATTGACATCAGAATTAAGCTAAGAATGACCGGACAAATCGACATACACAATCATTCTCTTTTCCTTCCAGAACTCTTTTTCATGCATCTTATCCTCCTCTTCATCCTCGCCGAACGTTGCGATATCAGCTCGACTTTCAACTTGGTGCCAAATGATGATGGTTCCATCTAGCGACGGACGGTTCCTCGGTAAGTGATGTTGTATAGGGGGAGAATTTGACTCACCATCTCCAGCAGATGCAAGATATTGTCCGTTCGGACTCCATCGGACTACGTTCACAGCGCCAGTATGCCGTTTCAGAGATGCTGTGTATACCGCTCGAGGTGGATGGGGCGCAACCTCTCGGCCCGTAGCTGCATCAAGATTCAATCCTACCACGACGTTCGGATGTACAGTCCAGATCTGTGGTTGAGAAATAAGCAGAGCGCTCACATTGCAAGACGATGTGACTCACTCTGACACAACTGTCTGCTCCACCTGTCGCCAGTCTATATACCCTAGCTGCTCCGGCATTATACCCGCCGGTGGATCCGGAGCTCTCATTTGCCATAGCTTTGACAGTCCCTGACAAGGGCTGGTTTGTTCCAGCCAAAGGGCGAGCAGGCGAGTTAGGTTCAGCCTGGCTGCGATCAGGTTTTCGAGAAGGTGTTCCAGGAGTTGCGGCTTGTAACCCGGGCGATGACCCTTCGGTTGACGCAGAACCGGTAGGAAAGGGAAGTACTTTGCGTAGTTGGGAAGCGGTCCATGGCTGATAGTCCGCTGCAAATATGGGAGAAGTTCCGTGCCAGCTAGAGACAAAGATGCCCAACAGTGTGCTGATGAGTGTATGTATCTATCACATCTTTCCGGTCAACTTGCCTGATTTCCAAGGTTTTTGACCGCATGATCACAGAAGAGCAGATTGTTACAGGAAGAGAATGCGGTCGTCCGATTATGAAGCGATTCTTGCCTGGCTGTCAAGTGCGAAGCTGCCGGTTTCGCTTCTGATGGTTGTGAGTAGAACCTATTCTCGTTGTGGTTTCGATAGGGAATTGCTGGTTTGTAAGCGGAAGGACATGAGAAGTACTAAATAGTAGTATTCGCAACAGAAACGATACAGTTTACTGGCAGTTCGTGTGCCTTTGAAGCCGAAACTAAGAAGCGTCTGTCCAGCTGTCCGATCTGTCCTTTCTGTAATTGCTCACTCGCACTCGTATTACGCGACGTCACATGATATGCGTTAGTCATACTAGGTGTAATAGTCAGAGCCAGCATCGATCGGGCGAGTAGAATGAGGATTGCAGCGATCGTCTACATCGGTATGCGAGGTATCAGATATGGAAGAAGGCATATGTTATCACATAAAGAACGAGTGAAGTTCTATCAATGCGTCGTTGTAGGCCGTTCGATCGGCGTCGAACGTCTTGCCAGCATTCCGCGTGGTCCCACCATTCATTTGGCCTGGTAACAGACTGAGGCGGTTGTTTGCCCGGGTTTCGGCACGGACGTCTATTTTGCACTGCAGGGTCAAGATCTGGTTGTACTCATCGAACGTAAATCTCGTGCCGTGCTGCTGTATATCGGTAATGACGGCCTATAATTGAGACGTATCACTGCCTTCAGCAAGGAGCCAACCGAGGAGAGGAAGCATTCTTACCTGAGGCCCCATTTCATACATATGCCAATATTGAACGCTCCTGTTCAGAACGATCGCAGATCCTCCAGGCAACATGTTCCGTAAGGCTTGTTGTATGGCTCCGATATTACGTTGAATCTTGCTTATTCCGGAGGATGTGATACCTCGGACAAGACGCCCACTAGCGATCAACTGCCTGTCGGTCAACTTATCCAACCCGATATAAACGAATCTGCCCGCCATAGAAAGAACGGATTAAAGACGGCTTCATTCTGGCTATCGGTACCTTGTGTCACTCACTCTCGGTCCGCTAGTGGGATGACACTTTGTACGGTTGCTTCACACTGAGATAGGTCCATTGTCATGTCTTGAATGTGAGGGTCAGGTTCATTCTCGGCCGCGTCCACCCGATAGTTGGTCTAGAATCGACTGCGTCAGAACCTCACAACCCCGTTCCTCCAGGTGACACTTACCTTGCCCATAGATGACTGAACATAGAAAATGACGCGACATCTCAATTCTATCCTTAGTGTATAGAGCACCATGTCTCCAAATTGCTCATACGTTGCAAGAATAGCGTCAAACCGCCTGCAATTCAACACAAACCGATAATTCAGGGCCTGTATCCCACTCGTAACAATCAGACCTACTGCCCCATAGCACTGGTGAGATCCAATGCAGGTCGATCCGTCGATGGGCTTGCGGGGTCACTGGATGCCAGAGACATTGCGTCGTCTCTAATTCGCTTCAGTTCCTGTAGACGCTGAACGATCCATCGCTAGAGAAACACGTCTTCTTTCAGTAACCACAGGTAGCCATCGTTTTTTCCAGCATACCGTTGTGTGATAGAGCTCTGCAAGCGAAATGAACTTTTCCTTCGTCCCGATCAAATCTCTACTGGAGAGGATCCGGTCACCGCTTGGTAGCAGAAATTGTTCAAGTTGTATTTCTTGCGTGAGGAGTCCTTCGAGACTCTGTATATCGCGCGTCTACAGCTAGCACGTCAGCATCGCAGAACAACATCTATAAGCCATGACAGCTTACAGAGGCGTGTTGTAATCCCTTTAAGCTCATCAACATGTCTTCACGTTGACTCCAGCTAGCGGCAAACGGTAAGTATCCTTCTGTGTAAGAATCAGCAGCCACGATATCTGGATTCTGTAGATTTAGTCTAACGATCAAGAACCCGGAAGTAAAGACGATTGATCACCTTTATAATGAGCATTTAAGCGTTGGTAGTATTGAACAACAATGCCGATAATCAACCGGCTGTAGTTTTCCCGTTGAAAAGGCGTTGTTGCCATCATATGGCAAAGACTGTTCACTAATGAGATCGTTTGCTTGCCAGACTAGAGCTCCAGTTCAGCGTTTGTCGGTGATATGAGAGCTTCGACTTACGTTGACAACGGGGTGAGGACTCCAAAGTGCCCAATTAACATCTCGTAGAAAAGCTTTGGGACCTGTTATCATCGTTTCATATCATTGATAATGAGCCTGCCGAGCAATGTGAGAGATGAGTCTCACCCACCATTGACCGCTTGCTGAAACAGATTTGTAACCTTTTCCTCCAGTTGGGGGAGGTAAACCCTCTGTATGAACTCATCCATGAACGTGCCAATGGAAGAATCATCCTCTTCTGTCGAATTGAGATCGATGGTCTCCTTCGCTGAAGTTATAAAAGCGAGGTATGGTTGGAATAAGATAGAGGCGTTGAACGGATTTGCCGGGACTAATAAGCGATGGTTTCGTATAGTCGTTGAACCATCCTCATTCAGATTGGTCACGGCAAGTCGCGCCTGTGCACCGTTCTCGGTGAGCGCGACCAAGCCTGGGACATGCGTTTGCATCGCTTGAGTCAAGGTCTGCTCATAAGCGCTGAGATCTTGATTCATCACTTTCGTGTCGGTATCCATAAATTTAAAGACGGGCTGAGACAAGGATCTCGGTGAGAAAGATCATCTGCCTGGTCAAACGATTGTGCTCACATACCTTCTGCTTATCCCTGCCAACTCGACCGTTCCGCATTACGTCATTGATAGTAGCTAAGGGCTGCCTTGTCGTTGTGGATCCACGGTCGACGTCCGTAAGGTAGTCATGTAAAAGAGTTCTCACCTATCTCGATGATGGTTAAATATTCTTGAGATGACGTGAAGACACCGTTGCCAGCAAAGCAACTCACTTCCGTTTGCATAGGCTTGATGAAGTCTCGATTTTGTATCTCTTTGAAGTTAGCCTGCTTTGGCGTGTAGGAACTTGACTGTGCCATAAGTCAGTATGATATGGGCTTCGTACCAGTCGTACATACCATAGCAATTCGGTTAATGACTTCGCTGACCACTCGCTGACCTTCCAGTACCGCTCGAAATTTGGAATATACCGTCCAAAAAAGGTCAAGAAGTGTGTATGTCTGGGACTCAGTCTCGCTACGCTCCAAATTGTCCATACGCAACCGCTGCGTATTATGAAAGATAGCATCCACACTATGATGATCTAGGCGTGTCGTGCCCTCCGCCGCTGTTGTGCGATCTTGGTTTGGAGTTCCCGCCGCAAAGTTGTTGCTGGCTTCCAGTTTTCGAGATTCCGTACTGTAGATGAAGAACGGTCAGCTCATGATCGCGTTGTGTATCGAACCTTCTTACCGATCAGCTACTTCGTCAATCGTAGTCTCGACCAGATTGAATAATTCCGAGGAGATGCGCTGGCTAATAGTGTCTAAAGCTGGCCCCAAATGTCCTAATATTGCGAGTGACTCGAGCAACATCGTCATGTATGCATATGAATCCTGCTCAGGGTTCGTCTGAAAGATCTCGTTTTCATCCTCGGGTAAGGAGCGGTTCGTCGCATTAGAAGGAGCTAGAGACTGGAGGTAAACGTTCGGAAGAGTAGGAACAGCCGGAAGAGCGACCAGCTCATCATCGGACAGATTGAGCATTGGGTTTCGATTTGGTTTGGAGGAGAGATGTGATAGAAATCTGGACAGACGGGGGTTGCGGTTCTGTGCGGTTTCAAGATCTTCCTGAAATTCACCTTCGTCCTCCTCCGCATCGGAGGGTTTATGCTTTGGAATGTTTACTGAATCAGAACAGTAGTGAGAATGAGCGTCCCAGCTGACGAGACTGAGTATGCTTACGGCGCGTCTGCCCAATTTGGTATGCTATCCACCGCTCATGGCAATGGTGTACCTTCAGATACAAATGGTTGCTCAGCTCCTCTATTAGTATATCGGCAAGTGCCTATGGCAAAAGTTAGTATTAGATGTGCACTCCTGTCAGGCGAAGCAAATTTACCCCTTGCTGGCCAACTAGATAAGCTCGTAGATCCGTCAGAGCACCGATTTCTAGCATTTCGTCCTTAGTGATCGTCCGGATAGCGCGTGTCAATATGAGCGCCGTTTGAAGGTACTTTTTGTCCGCTGATAGAGATTCTAGTCTATCGGGAATAGCTTTTAATTCCTCGCTGCGAGATGCTCGTCCGTGAGTTCGATGACAACTGGCAACTCTGATAAAGCACCTTACATCGTATCCAGAGTTTTCAGCATCTCTCGAAGAGCTCGATCCTTGTGCCAGAGTGCGACCATCTCCGCTCTCTTGCCCGCTGCAGCACCAGCGGAGTTGGCGTCAGTCCTTCCGTTCAACATGTCGCGAGAGTCTCCTAAGCTCTTCTTGGTCTCTCTGATAACGGCTTGTGTGCGACTTAGAGCCTCCGTTAGATTGGCGTGTTGTGGCAATGATGAGGCATATACCTGATAATGGCTCTTTACTGCTTTTGAAAGAGATTTTTCGAGCCTCAAGAGTAGATCGGTGAAAGAGGACAGGTCTTGACCTTTGTTGAACAGATTGAGTCGTTTCTTGTCACCAGATGAAGGGAGGAGAGCGAGAGCTAAGCTTGTAGGAGCGAACTAAGGGATAGACGCCATGTCATGGTCAAATGAATCTATCGAATCCATTAATCGCAACTCACATCGGGGTCTAAGACGAAAGGCCAATCGTGTTGGATCTGTTTCAATATGGCTGTTTAAAATGCCACTATCCATCAGTCAACCGCAACCCAAGACTCGGCTAGGCATACTTGCCATCTACATCGTCAAAATCTCGGCCTCCGTAACCTATCAGTAGGTCTGTTGAACTGTTGGGCGCAGTTTGTTTCTGTCGGGAGGACGACGCTACAGGTACGTTGCCTCTTCCCGCCGAAGTAAATGCCGATACCGCTTTGTGCAACTTGGCCTCTCTGGCGATATGTTGTTGTTGCAGGTCTAAGAGATGCGATCTTTGATCTCGTTCTGCCTTCCAGGATTTGGACGAATCCAGGCGGTCATGGTCCTGGCCTACTGCAGGAGAAATCGGAGAAACTGGCAGATCATAATCATCGGATACGGGCGGAATCTGCAATCTAGCCTGAGACAGATTCTGTATTGAGTCGGATGGGTATATGGAACCCGCAGAAGCCGAAGCCGGGAAAGCAGAAGTTTGTACGTTATGAGATGATGGTTCAGGAGCCCTTCGAGCCGAGCGAGCTGGTCTGGTAGGAGCCGGGCCACTTCTTGAACTTGGTACCACGTAGCTAGAAGAACCTGAATAAGCTTGCGATATGGATGGTCTAGCAGCGTTCGGTCCTGTAGAGACATAACCTGCCGAGACAAGATGAGTCACAAGAATTAGAGGTAAATGGACTTATGTCGATTCACATACCGATATCGTTCGATTGATATGGCTGAGGATTAGATATCTTGTACTTTGTAGAAGAATCTGAAGCCTTCCTTGACATGGCTGATCGCTGGTTCTGGTGGGCGGTTATCGATAATTAGTCGAGGGAAACACTTGGGCAAGGGTTGCAACGCTATCGTCGGGTCCGTTGAACTAGCATACTCGGATGGTCACTTGCTCGCAAGTGACGACTGGTAGGCAAGATATGACAAGGGTAAGACCAGACCAAGCAAGGCATGCCGGCCTCGGAAGCAAATACATCCGGTAGCATATTAGGAATATGCGTTACAAACGTTACAAGCTTTACAAGTGGGCAAATGGTATAGATTGAGAACAGCTACAACCCGCTAATATTCTTACACGTTGAGAAACAAGCCTGAGAGATGCTGAAAGGACACGTTGACAGAGGATGTGATCTATAACCATCCCTCACGCCCCGGGATTTCGCTCGGAGTTACCGCCTCACGTGGTTTGACGTCAGTTGGACTCAATTGAGCAGTCGTAAAGAAGGAAAGCCCTTCGAGACCGGCTTTTGACACTCGCCGGACCGGCTGAAGCGTATATTTATTGAAAGGAGCTCTATATGTGACATCAGATGAGCATCTTGCGAACAGACTGAAGCGACTTTCGCGTACCTCCGAGAATGGACATATTGTCCATTTTTTCTGACTTCCTTATTCATGCCACGGTGATCGCCCCCACCAGCTAGATCTGCTCGAGACGGTAGCTCTGTACGATGGCTGGACTCTAGAGGACGGGGAGTTGTGACCGATTCGTCAGCATCTGCTGACGATGCATTTTGAGACCCCCAAGCGGGCGGCAAGCTTTCTCGTGCATGGCCGTTTCTTCTGGTTACCGAATCCTTCTCATAGTCTGCATTGTCGACCGTGTGCCGATCAGGCGAGGTCGAGATACCGGTCGATCCCTTCAAACCAAGCTCACTCTCTTCATACTGCATGAGCTCGGCCACGAAACCTATATTCGGTGAAATGCCCTTTCTTCGTTCGGCGACATAAGCGTAAGATGCTTTCAAGGTCCAGGCATTCGCGTGAATGAGGTATCCAAGAACAACCGTGACAGATCGAGATTTCCCAGCTTTGCAATGCACGTAAGTTGGAGCAGAGTGAAGCCGGGCATCGTCTGCATGACAAACTCAGCGACATATCGCCTTAGGGTTGACTATCGATTCAACGTACCTATGAATTTACAGGCATCTTCTACGCCTTTACGTATACCTGTCTCCTCTACACAATCCCTCAACGGTAATCTGCTGTATTTTTCAAACTTTTCCTGAAGATTCAATCGGTCTCCTTCATCGCATTCCACTGCCACGTTCAGGATTCTTTTGACTCCTAAATCCAAGAGTTGTTGGACCTCTCGTTCAGTGGTGATCTCAGGTCCAAGAAACAAGAAGGAGGGAAGTATCGTGGATACCACGAAAGTCATTGGAGCGTGCTTGTGCTCATCTTCGTCATCGTCGTCATACAGGTGTTGGTCGGCTGTATTCGACAGAGGGTAATTGAAGCCAGAGCTTATGGAAGAGGATGAAGTCGAGGAGTTGATAGGAGAGCGAGATACTGTGTCTGACTGCTGTGCAAAATCTGCAGACTCGTGGTTCGGGTTCATGCGTCGTGTGACTACACCGAAAGTACTGGGCGACGGCGGACGAGCGGATTGGCTGTAACAAAAGCTCTGAACGGATCCCGACTGAGCAGCGTTTTCCCGTATCGCGGTCAAGGGGCTGCTGAGCTGATCGTCCGATTCAAGATAGGCTCGGTCACTAGGATGCAAGAAGGTCGTGTTTCCCGAGGCAGACCTTAGCCTTGTCGAGGTCTCTGAGTTTGATCGAGGGGAAGGTAAGCTGGCACTTTTAAGGGGTGGCGGTATTTTGAGACTGCTGTTAGAAGATTGCAGATTCAGGGCAGGAGGCTTCCTGCCAGTCTTTGGCGGTGGGTTGCCTGCTCCGAACGTGTCAATGCGGATGGGAGTTGGCAGCATTCGCCTTGCTTTGTTGACAGATGCCATATTCGGTGAAAACAGTGCAGGGTATGGCTCTGTGGCAGAAAGCTCTTCGGACGCCAGGGGGTATGATTTGAACGATGTCGTTTGATTGGACGTGACTTGAGTGGTGGGTATGATCAGTTGTGGCAAACCTCTCGCGACGGAAAGATGCTTGGCGGATACATCTGCTGACGAGACCGACCCATGGTCGCGTCGAGAGTTTCCTGAACCTGTCCCAGAACGTGGCGCTGCATTGGACGCTCGAGTAGTTTGCTCTAATCTTTCTGACATTTCGCCCTGACAAAATAGATCCGTCCATGGATTCGGATCCATGTCCATCCCTTTGGCCCAGCCACCATCCATCCAACGAATCCTGAATGACCTTTCGTGTGTTTTTTCCAGAAGCATTTCCTCGACGACTCTAGCCATCTCGTCATCATCCTGTTCTGCCATTACCACGAGCTCGCTTGAAAGCGTCGAATCTGTCAAATTCCAAAACCCGGCCCAGATCGTACGTCCACCCATCGTAGTAACGAAACTAGCTATGGTTTCCCATCCTCCAGCCATGACCCCAAGATTCGATTCTTCGTTCTCACGGATCGGTCCCTTTGGTACCGGACTGGCAACCTCTGATCGACCAATATATCTTTCCTTCCTGGTGTCCAGAATTGTCATCAGATTACGTTTGCATCGTCGCATGATCAGGTTTGGGACGGCAATGTTGACCGCTCGGCTCAGGTGGGTCTTGAGGAATTGCGAGATAGGTCGAGTGTCGATTATCAAGACGTTTTTACCCGGGTCTGTCAAGAGCGCTGATAGCTCGGTACTGGAGATAAGGCTTTTACCATCTCTGCGGACCAACGGAAGTGCAGGTGTACGTCGTACCCCTTCGGAAAGGATATTCGATGGTATTGGGGCGAGGGATAGCCCTGCAGCTATGTCTGCCCGTCGGACCGAGACTTCCAGGCCTCGCATTACCGGTTCAAGGCTGAGGGGCGAATCCGAAAGCTCCTCGATGTTGCGTTTCAGGCGGGGAGAGGAGGGGATTAGTCTAATCCCAGACGGATTGTCAGATTCATCCCGCGGGTCTAGCCTGTTGAATTTATCTTCGGGAGATTGCTCGTTTTCTCGGTAACGGCGAGCGTCGCTGGGTCCCGTTGAGCCTGAATGAGAGAAACCAGATGGATCCAATGAACCTGTAAATGACGACAGTGCTGGGATGACACCTAGTTGCGGAAGTGAAAACGAGAAGTGTGGTAAGGAATCTGTCGGGGAAGACATCATTCCTAAATGTAGAGTTTTCGTTATTAGCTTCTTCAATAGGCTTTAATACCTTTAGACAGCACCGACCCTGAGTATCCGCTTCATCCTGCAGCTCTGTTGATAAGGACTCCGCAAAAGGGCCTTGCAGAAGATCCTTGTCGGCTTCAAGTTGCATAGGTACAGTCATATTTTTAGCTCTTTCCAGTTCTGCCATCCTCCTAGTGTTATCGATGCTTCGCACCGAGCGAGCTTGAACTGGGGAGTCAAGCTCCGCTGTGTCGTACCACGCGGGTCTATGCGATGCCTCTATTGGGGTCATGTCCTGGTCGATCTCGATATGAGGTGTGAAACTACTCTGGGTCACGGTCCGACCGCTGCCTGCGCTGCCGATTGAAGGATTGGACTGTGTGGGCGATTCCAAGACCTGGTTGGATGAAGAGTATGGAGGGGCGAACCGACGCAATGACCCATTTGCTCCTGCGGTCGGCACATACTGGTGTCGATGATCCGGCAGGGGTTCGTAGGGGACAAAGCTATCCGTCATTTGATATAGCACCCCGTCTGTCTTGTCGCTGGGCGAGAGTAAGATCGTGAACGCTCCAGAAGATGAACAGTGCACTATCGAGACCGTTGCTCGAGTTTGCTGCCAACGAGCGGGTTGAGATTGTTCGAAAGGTGTTGCCTTGGTCAATTAGGGGATATAAGGAACATGGAGGGTAGCATATAGATGACTGATGTTGAGCCACCGGCGATACCTTTGTTGAACAGTCAGACCGAAGCAGGATTCCTTGCCGTCGAACACGCTAGCGAGCAGCCAATAAGTTCCCTTTCTCATCAAGGATCCTTTGGTTCTGGCAGATGACATACTATTCAGATTCCCTTTCGAGTCAGGTCGTGACGTGAGAGCTGAATTAAACAGCAACCAGCGTTCTGCAAAGCGTCGTTTCGAGCGAAAGAACAATGAAATGACAAAGATAATAATAATGGAACGAAGGTGGAGGATCTTTTTGTTTTTTTCGTCGGTTTCTTGTTGTTCAAGAGCAGTCCTCAGCAATGTCCAGACTTCATCGACGTTCACAGTGAATTGGAGGGAGTGATGCGGTAATTGCGACTAAGTATAGGAGTGGCGGAGTGTTATATATGGTAAGAGTGCGTGGCAGATGCTACAAAACCTTCTCGGTCCAGAGACGAAGACAAGGGGAATTCGACAATCGAGCTCGCGAGCTACACCTCTGATCGCTGCTTAGCGCGCGAAATGGCTGTGTTTGCCATAGATCCAGCATACATCAAGTCAGGGTAGTGCAGCGATTATGTAGGAGTGTGCGCATCCACAGACTGAAACAGTGAGACTCTTGACAAATTGCTACGGTTGCTTATAACCACTTTGCTAGGGACGACATCCAGCCTATCTAGCCAGAGCTGCCAGCTAGCAGCTATCAGATAGGCTGCATTCTGTCCGCTAACCGCTTCAGTCACGTGACTAGACCGCTTTCAGACCGTTCAACAATCTCAGCGGTTTGAGGCCTTTGAGAACCATACCGACCGGCTCAACTAACTGTCTTGCCGCGTGTCAGGGCGATACTACCTCACTTGTATCCGGGACAAGCTCGAGTTATAGATGATGTCTCGGCGCAATCCGTCGCGGTTCTGGATTACGTTTCCTGCAAAGAGAGGCCGTTGTAGGTCGGGAGGTCCTGGACACGGATCGTTATTCTTGAGAACTTTCAATGGACACGCCGAAATCCACGTTGGAGATGCACAAAGGACGAGTGTCAGTGAAGATATACCCCTCTTACACATAAGTCCGTTTAGACCTACGGCTCAAGCTACCAGCACACGAAGAGACCGTCAAGTTGCAGAGGTTGGTAAAGCGACAGCAAACTCGGGTGGATCTGATATATCTTCGAGCCTCGGTCAATCGAATTTCCCGTTATATCAGTACGGCTTATGTAACTACGATCGAGAAGTTGTCTGGTTTGCTCACGATCTGGTCGTTCAGGTCAGAGTCTATCAAAGATGAAACGGCGGCCTTTCCTGAAAATGGCTCGAGTAACCCGCTCTCGAGAGAACTAAGATCATTGGAAGCTGAACTGCCTAGACTCAAAAAGCGTCTCCACCAAGCGCAGAAGCTCGAGTTGTCGCAGGCGGAGACTGAACATCTGCCGGAGTTCACTGAGGCAGAGCTCGTCCTGTTCCATCAAGCGTTGGACAGTTGGGCTAGGGGCGACACTGGCTTAAGAAATGAGAAGAGAAAGGTTATCGGGGGTTCTAACACAGTGCAAGAAATCGGCTCGACTGACAGCGAGTCATTGCTCTGGCGCGCAACAGGCAACGTGAAGCTGTTGTCCAGGACACACAGGAAGCGGATAATTGACACCATGATAGAGAGGCTATCAATGATTGCGCAACCGACGACCGACCGGGAGCGCGGCGACAAGCATTCACAACATGTTGCCAACTCGTTACAGAACTCGCCCTTTTCGTATGCTCTTGATCTACTTGCGGCGCTCGCGCCTGAATTGAACCCCCCAAACCGTTATCGGGATCAGAACCTGGCTTCTGGTCTAGTCAGACAGGTCGAGTGGAAAGCATTGATCGATCAATCTTTAGCAAGGAGGGATTTTGCACAGGCAGAGGAAGTACTCAAGTTGATGAAGGTGAAATCTTAGTAACGACGGCAAGCTCAACTAGATGCTGAACTGACATCGAAATTAACCAGGTTCATGGTGCGACGATTTCGGAAGAAATTGTCCAGGATGTAATTCAAGGTTATGCTACTGCAGGAGAAGCCATTGGCTTGGCTTCGTTCTTGCAACGCTTCGAGACAGAAAGTTAGTCACTCCCGCAAGCCATCACCGTAATTATTCAGAACTCTGTTGAGCAATGTGACATAGGCGGCTCACAAATGCCATCCAAATTCCTGGAGTTTCTCGTAGAAGCACATGTCGTCCGAGGCGACAAGCAGACGGCACTCAACACCTTACATCACTTCGAGTCCAAACAACAAGCTCTTCCTCAGCGTGCTTACACTCGTGTCATAAGCTTCTTAACTGAATCCACAAGACGACCTGGGACGTCCATCGTGCCTCAACAAGACAAGGCACTGGCGTGGGATCTATTCGCCCATATGCGTCTGGTTGCCCATCCTGTACCCACACGAGACACGTACAATGCTATCATTCAGTCGTGCGCGGATCCAGCCGATCCTCAACCAGAGAGAGCCTTGGACTTGCTTGTTGAAATGGAACAGGAGAACAAGATTTTTCCGGACGGAGAGACGTTCGACGCAGCGATCCTCGCTTGTTCCAGAGTGAAAAAGTTCTATCTTCAAGGGTTCAAACTATTGAGACGGATGCTGGATCTCCACAAGGCAAAATTGTTAGCCGGCAAATTTGTCAGAAAGGATTCGGACGATGGCCAAGATTCTGCCGATCACGTCGTGACTGGCTACGAGCCCACGTTGGCAACTTTCAACGCACTCCTCGAGGGCTGCAAACGTCGTGGAGATCTCGTTCGAGCACGTTGGATATTAGCTGAGGTATTACGGATGGTTAGGGCAGGCGCCGGTCGTGGCGTCGACGAAGAAATGATCGTCAACGTGTTGCAATGTTACGCTTCTTTCACGCCTACTATTCAACGGCTAGCAGTCCCCATGAAGGGATTCGAGCCCTCGATCTCGACAAACCAAGAACCTCGACAGTCAGCCGAAGAAGACGATTCGACTGTCTCGAAGGCAGACAATGGATTTGATTCGAAGCCCGAAGAGAAATGGGACCTGCTGAACATCATCTCACCAGAATTTGCACCCTCTGGGGCTCCGCAGACCAGCTCGGAAGCATTGCAGGAGGCTGATCGGTTGTTTTGGACGGTCTTGCATCGGCAAAGTGATCCCCATTCTCCATTCGGAACGGTCACAATGAGTGCGAGACTCGTCAATGCGTACCTATCGGTCCATCTCGCTCACGATCGACTGGAGCGATCGACAACCACTTGGGCCCAAGTCTGGAAGATCCCGATCCTGGAAGACCTGAAGATACGCAAAAATGGCTGGAGCTATCTGTCATTAATGGAGAGAGCTGCACATGCGAAACGTGGACGAGAAAGATCCACGGTACAAGGAATGCTTCCTTCGATCTGGTCGGAATATCTAGGCTGGTCGGATTCTGTAGAGACGCAGCTAGCCAAGCAGAGCGATGCGAAGGCTTGGGTCAGCCGGCAGAGGCTTGGATTAGGCCCCCGACAAGTGGAAAAGACCTGGGTGCAATCCATTCGGGCCCATGCACTGTAGGTTCGATAGGACACTTTGTTTGCTAGGCGATGTGCTTATTCTCGATTGATTACCTGCAGGATCGATCGGACCGAGCAAGCGTTGGAGATATTGCTTGCATTCTGCAGACGCTATCCATCTTCTGAGATCCTGGCGGCTGTCCAGCCGTCTCCGGTGATCGCAAGTAGCGTGCGACTCTCGCCCGCAATCAATATGCTGGAGGATCATGTTCCACCTCACATCCTCTTTCACGATGTCGACGTCCTGCATCACCGGTTGGTTCGCGATCGCAACCTGAAGGGCGTGGGGGCTGTGAAATGGGCAAGTACTGGCTATCAACGTGCTCTAGAGGCTCGTCGAGGCAAACGGATCAAAGAGGAGAAAAAGGTACAGATTCAAGTTGGACTCGGTGTTAGATCTAGACCTCGTAACCGATGAAACGAATGAATTAATGTACGATTGCTGCCAGCTGCTACTTCACCTTGCTATGCGGAACTGTTCCGTTCCGTAAGTTCAGCCACGGGGCGGTTTCTCCGTGTTTAAGTTTTCGATTACGTGGCGATCTTCGGAGGATGCCATTCTCCGAGAATCAGGCTTGTCGTCCGGAAAAAGGTCCAGTCAGTCCATCCTGCGCGCTTCGACCCGATCGTTCGAAAACTGGAATCAGCCGAGCCAGATCCGAAGGAGAAACACCACCAAAGAGAGACGCGGCAAGCGGCAAGGGAAGCAACAGCTCGATAGGCTCCGCGTTTCCATACCAACGACAGGATCCGAGACACGCACATGAGAACCCACCTTGCTCAACCCGCCTCTTTGTGGGACCGATGTCTCGTCGTCTCTAGTAGTGTCTAACAACCCGTAGCGACTGTTTTTCCCGTGTACCAGAATCGACATGTCTTGTAACAATCCGGCCTGATGTCTGATCCAACAACCAGACCGGATGAGATCCCAAATCACACTATACGCTCTCATCTCACAGGCTTTACGTAATCGCCTGTCCTCCTCTAACCGCTGCCAAACATCGCTCGGGGATTTGATTGCTCGCAGGCGCTCAGATCTCCTTTTGTCTTGGAAAGTCACCAGGTACCGGACCACTCCACCGACTTTTGACGTCTTGTTCCCTCGCTCTCTCTCGTGAGTCGACACGTACAACACAACACACGCACACACTCTCAAGTTCAGCAGCTCATGTTAGCTGCGTTCGCTGGTAGACTCGTTCATTACAGGCGTGGACATACGAACGATCGCCGCGACTCGCCGTTCGATCTAAACACACAGCTGGGCTTCGAGAGCACTAGTGGACACGCTTCCGACTGACTTCTCCTCCTCGAAACACTGCTGGCCGTCGCCTGCCCACGTCTTTTGTCTTCCCGACAGCGTGCGGATACTCCCCTGATTCAGAGTGCGTTGTTTCTGGAATCGTGTCAAACGGATGTGACGCTGACAGTAATTACGTGCCCGGATCTTACTTTGATTCAGACATTCGGTGACTAATTGACTAATAACCTAGCACCCGTTGATCCGAGCCGAATCGTCGAGAATTCAATCGACATGCCTTTTAGTAGTACCATAATCTTGGCGGATCCCTCTCCTCTACCCCCTCTACAACATCTCATGCTTCAAGACCGTTCTGACAGATTCGACCAATCCAGGAGCGTTTCTCCAGCGGACGATATGGAGATTATCAGACGAACGCCTACGAATCTCCCAGAGAGACGGCCAACACACGCTGTGGGACCCATAAGGTCACCTAGACATCGGGTTTCTTCGCAGTCATTACTATCTCTTCTCAATGACGATTCTGCAGGAGTGAACAAGACCCCTAGGAGGCAGATTAGCCACTCTCGCCTTTCTCCTGACAATACCCCTCGAGCAAGTGATGTATCTCGCTTCGATGCCGCTCCCTATCCTCAACCTCTGAACGCCGTCTACGGAGCTTCCCCCCCTCACCCCCCAGGACGACTCTCTTCGCGTTCGGCTTTCATATCCCCTCGTCTACCTCCCCCACCTCTTGTGCGACGACCATCCGAATCAATCTCTGAAAATGGCTCTATCGCTTCTGGTCTATCCATAGCCTCAGGGGACACCGACCAATTTGGAGCAGCTTTCTCGACAACATCATCGGCCAGTTCTGCTGGCGATCAGGATGTTACTATGCGTCACAACGCAAACCAAATCAACCACGCTGCTCCTCAGCTTGTTGCCCAACCCACCGCTGGGCTACTTCATACACCTTATCATCCTGTCGATAACGGCTACTCTGTCGATTCGGCGGAAACGTCTGCCACCGCCCGGGTCAACTCGTCTAGAGCACCCATCTCTCGCACCACCAAAGCTTGCAATGCTTGTAGAGGCAGGAAAGTTCGGTGCGATGCTGGAGGCCTGCCCTCTTCATTGAGTAATAGCGAGGTGCCTTGTACAAGATGTAAGAATGCCGGGCTTATATGCGTCTACTCGGCACAACAACGCAAACGAGGTCCGACCCCAGGAACTAGGCGAGGAAGTGGTGTATCAAAATCGCGCACAACAGGTGAAGCAGGAGAGCAGGCCAGTGCAACGACATCCAGGAGACTCTCATCCCTGCATGCGTCAAGAATGCCTCAACTAGAGGATGAGCGTGAAAATGCCGTGCGTGCCACAACACGTCCAGCTCCATACTATGCAGGGCAAGGACCCCGATCCCAACATCCCAGCGTTTTTGATGCGCGACCTTCATCAACTTCTCGCCATTCCTTCAATTCGTTTCCCATAGACCCTTCCCTCCCTTCACCCACATGGACTCATCCCTACTCATCGTCTGGCTCATCTGCCAGTCCGATCACACCATATCACCCGTCATACGCGCAACTCAACTTCTCACCAGGACAGAATTCACCTGCGCCCCCTCCTCACGTGATGCAATACTACCGTGGCGGTCCCGATAGCCCCTCGATTTTCGGATGGGGAGGTCATCCGCCTCCCAGTCCACATACCCTATCTGGTCATGATTTCTCATCCCGAAACACGGCGGAGGAGGAAGCCTTCCGTAATGGATATTCCATGGCTCTCGCACAAGTACAGAGACAAAAGGAATTAGAGAGAGGTCAGGACAGGGACGAAGACGATCATCGATCAGCATTACCGCCTATACTCGCTGTTGGATCAGATCGATAAACGACACGATTTCTCTCCGAACTTCAACAAGCATTCAACGATACGTTAGCGGAGGGGTAATGAGAAAGTGGCCGAGTTGGGTGATGCATCAGTCTGTATTACGACTGAGCATTTCAATCAAGCTGCATAAGGATAGGACACACGGGCATTATACCGACCGACCGCCTGCTAGAATTTCAGACAGTCGCTCAGTCGACTTGATCCAGTCAACATTTGTACATTATACATATACGAACTACGCAAGACTTGCTAGACTTGTGAAGCGGGCAAAAGCTGTATAGCATGGATGTCGTTTATTGAGATATCGAGGTCATGACCCGAAACGGCAATCAAGACAAAAGGTTTCGCGCTAGAACAATGAACTTTCCTTGATCCGGCAACTGACCGAGACCGTTCAGAAGATCAAGCGACGAATTTTGCTGATCTCTGAACAAACATTGTCATATGGTTGCTAGGCCTTACACTCACCACTGGGCCGCTGGCCACTCACCACCCGCCGTCGTCGATTAGACTTACACTTGCGAACCTCTTCAGTCTCCCGATAATCCAAGTCTTGCTCACAGATCTTAGTCATCATTATCCGAGCAGTCCAACTTGGACACCATCATCAACACATCGGAGTAGTGGAAAAAAATCGGATACCCAGCATCTAAAGTACGCATCGGAACATACTTGTATATCATCCTCCTCCTTCCCCTTATCTACGACAACGCTTCCATACTTCCTCTTACAACCACGACCTATATACGATGCGGGCCGCCCCAATTTCAGCAATCCTATAGTCAACTATCTAATCAAAGAACATGACTCGAGAAGACCTCCCTTCAAGCCAGGTTCTAGACCATGGCTTACGGCAGACTAGCTCTAGAGGAAACTCCCCACATATGCGAGTACCTTTATGGGAGGGACAAGATGTTGCCAGATTGGCTTTTCGTGAAGCGCAGATCAGAGAGCGTATGAACCGCCGGCGAGAGCAGATGAACCTCAACACTGTAGTGACAGATACTGGGAACATCAGTGGCTCTCCATCACTTGACGTATACCGGACGCCATTGGCTTCTGCAGGTAACCTACTGTCACCTTGTCTGGTACCACGGACGACACTACCTGCTACGCCTAATGACCGTTGTCGATCTCCTTTGGATACTGGTTTGCAGCAAATACACTGCCCGCTAACACCATCTATCATTGGAACGTCTGCAAGCAATAAACTGCTTGCACTAGAAGATGAGGACGAGTTTGCAGCCTGGAGTACCTACTTTGCAGATCCTTACCGTTCGCCCTCCGTTACCAGCCAGACTGTTTCTGTCAGCAATAGGCGATCTCAAGCGATGACATCTCCCCTCCGAATCTTGGAAGACCCCTCTGTTTTGTCTTATGACTCTAGGCGCAGATCTTCCTCTCCTTTCCATTCCTTGAACTCTGCTACCGGAAAGCGTGTCTCTTCCCTTTTGGATCTGGATTTAGCCTCGAAAAGCCTTCGAAGGGCATCGTGCGCCTCTTTGGTGGCGGGTCACACTGACCCAGACAGGCTCGAGGGTGCAACTTTGTCCACGGAACGCCAGTCCCCACCACGCTCCTCCGCGTCAACTCAGGATGAAGGGCCGAAATCATGCCATCTTCCCATCTCGAGTCAATCCTTACAAAGTTTGACTTTTGCCGATGAAGACCGTCTATCTCAACAGCCTCCTCAACATCGATTGCCTGAACTTCCCGAGAGACTGGCTCGTACGAAGATCGGCAGCAGAAGGTCTGAGATCACGAATATTCGGAACGGTTCGAACGTTGAGGACTCCCTAGAACCCAACGTGTCGGATGAATTACCTTTGGTTGGACTTGGATTTGGGTGGATGGCGAACACCCAAAACCAACCTAGGTTTGCAGCTGATTGTCCCATGGGACATGCGCTACGAGAGTCATACTTAATCAATGGATCCAAAGGCAACCTCTCAACAAGTCTGAATACTGTTGTCCCAAAACCCATATCTGCGGTTGATTCGAGCAGTGCGATAGAAATTCTTACAGCACAGTTTCCTCTGCCTCCGGCCCGGGTGGAGCGTACTATGCCAAGCGTCAGTCCCGATAATAGCATCTCATTCAACAACAGGAACTTAATAGACCGTACGACCTTTTAAGAAAGTTCCACCGGATGCGGATACTGATATCCGTGTTTTTGACAGAAAATGCTAATCTAGCGTCGGATTCGGATTGCGCATCTATTCAACCCCGGGACGATTTACATGACCCTTGCCGTCCCGCCAGGACGACCTCCATCGGTTTACTCTCGCATCGCTCATCCACCTCTTCTGCCACGACCGCGACATCCGATCTACAGCTGACGCCCAGACATAGTCTTGAGAATATTACGCGTTATCCACTGACGACGCCTTCACCTAAAAAGAAATCCCTCTCATGCAACCATCACCCAGAATCCTCCGACCATCTCACCCTGGCAAACTTACAGGACATGATATCCGAAGCAGAACGAGATCAAGCATTGCACAGTAAACTAGAGTTTCACGTGGTTCAAGATCCGCCAAATCCGCTTCCGCGCCGGTTACTTCTTCCGCCTGGACCCGATGCTTCCTACTGGGGCGAGCCCGAGATCATGTTATCTGATCTCGATTTCTCGCCTAGTGATGGAAAATACTCAGTTGACAAGACTCCGTTCCGCAGCCGGACAAGCCTTACGAGAACGGCACTTCCTATATTGACTCGTACGAAGATACCCGCCGCTACTCGTCATCCTTACTCTACAACACTTTCCACAGCTGAACGCACTGGAGACCAAGCGAAGTGGATGATGTCGGTCCTGCCTCTCGCCCTAGGGCTATCGAAGCTCAGGTCTTTGCCTATCGTACGCGCGGGCAGCTCGGTTGTTCGCAATGTCGGTCGGATTGGAACCGCTGTAACCGCCCTTAGATACGCCAGCCCCATTTGGACTCGAATTTCGGAACGATCATCTAAAAATTACGATGGTCACGTTCCTCTCAATTGGTTCGAGAATACCTTCCTGGCTGCCGGCAGTGGGGTTATTGGTGTCGCCGATACAAAGAGAGGAGGTCAGTTGCACTGCAAAGTAGCCTGTACATCGTGCAAAGTCTAACGATACTTCTTCCTGCTCGCACAGATCTTGTCGCTCTATTATCCGAGACCTCTTCGCAATCATCCATGCCTGCTTTACATGCTACTATGAGATCCCTACCTGAAGGTCGACAGATCCTTCAAGATCGACCGTTGATATCAAGCAACACTATCAATCTGGAACAACTGCGGACTCTACAAAGAGGTACTTTAGGTAGAGAATGGGTTGAATGGCTTGTCGAAGGAGGAGTGACACCCGATACCCGCCACGAAGTTGCCCATATTGACTCTCCTGTCTTGGCTTATACGATGACGCGATATCGCCAAACCCACGACCTTTACCATACCTTGTTCTCACTTCCACCTACCCTTCCCTATGAGCTGACCCTCAAGGTCCTGGAGCTTTCCAACATGTCACTTCCGGTTGCTGGGCTTTCTTCGACATTCGGACCGTTCCGCTTGTCATCTGCACGTAGGGCAGTATGGCGAGCGGATTGGGCGTCGTGGGCGTTACGTCAAGGAGCCCAATCTAGGCCGCTAGTTGGTGTATATTGGGAGAAGAGGTGGGAACAGGGTCTTGGAGATTTACGTAGGGAGCTTGGGGTGCAGCGCATGGATGATGCTGCCGTCATAGGCAGATGGAAAGCTTATCGACAAATAAGGGAAGCCGAACGAGAGCTAAGGAAGAAGGGCGATTGGATCGACGAGCCGGAAAATTGGTAACGATACAGCTATATGACATCCTTACGAACCCGCTGTATTCTAACTCGATAGAGCTGATTTGCACGACTTAGAGCCCACGGCCTTGATGACATTATGAAGCGTTTTTGAGCGCAATTGTGGAAACTTTTATGCTTTGCCCGATCACCCGCGTTGTGAGAAGGTTCTACATCGACGTCACCGCGTCTCACACGATTTAACTCCGAGTGCGTGAGTGCGCTTCTAGCTGACGATGTTATGGTTGAGCGCGCAACGATCCACCTACGCAGCTTGCTCAAGTACAACTTGATACCTATTGACATCGTTGACTAGAATTCTGTGCCCCCTTCTGTTTCCTTCGCTAAAAGACATCGTACTTCAATCATCTTAACAGCTGATTCACGAGTGAGTACAGATACCGGCCTTTCAACGACCTATGGCTGCGTAGACTGATCCGTGATCCTGTCCGCAGTGAGAGCTAAGTGGGCCAAAAAGCGAATGAGGAGGTTGAGAAGGAAGAGGAGGAAGTGAGTAGCATGAACACCGAATCCCGATCCCGCGCTGACGCGAACAACTCAAAAGGATGAGGGCCAGGTCCAAGTAGACGCCTCTCCCAGCCTCGGGACTTTGAACTTTTGCAATCACCCACTCGAACGAGCCGCTATCAATACTCAGCATTTGAGGCTAATTCTCATCGCAACTCGCATTCTGGTCAACAACTCTTACGTGTTTGAGACGGATCATGCAAGAAAAGGGGGATGCTTGGAATGCCGGGGTAGTTTGGTTGCTGGGATGTAGAATGGGAACGCACGATGTATCAAGACTCCGGGAATGTGTTTGGATAAGCATTCGTCTGCGCATGACTCGTCATGATTGATCATGAACTTAGAGTTCCGGAGAATATGTTGATTTATCTAAGAGCCCCTTCGTGATCTGTTTATCTTTCGTGGTCTGTTTAGCGTTTTACGATTGTCTACGTTTTCCATGTGAGGATGGGTTTCTACTACAAGGTTGAGCATCTCAAACCAGCTTGACGTCATTCTCAGACGTGGTCAAGGGAGATCCAGCGGTTAGTACCTTGTGTCCTGGCAGAAGGTACGGGTTGAAGGAGGCATTGCACTGCAAGAGACATAAGGAATGAGATGATGGCACAATGGCATATGACGCAGTCAACTCACGTTCTGGTAAGCCACACCAGCTCCAAATCTAGATGTTTGTGACAGATCAGCCAGTGTGCTTGCTGCCTCTCCAACGCTGCCACTCACCCGGTAGACAGAGCCACTGGCCATCCTCGACCTTTGTCACCAGAGAGAAGAGATTAGTGGCACACCTGTCTCAATCAGTATGTGGGAAACTTACGACGGAACAGCAAAACCGAAGCTACTACTCCGACACTGAAACCGATTCCTGAGGACACGACGAAGTCGGCGAGCTAAATAGAAGCTGGTCAGCGTTATTCGTCCTACTGTGGTGTCGTAACCAGAAGTCACTAACACAAGCATCGAACTACCAGTAATGAGCAGAAAGTCATCAGCAGAACGGACAGTCGCAATGACGAATTAACACCCACCTTTCGGGCGACGACATCCTCACTGGCAACCGACTGCACAGCCGCAGGAGGAGAAGGGATTGGAGACGGTGCGTGAGTGAGTGTAGACATCTATTGCCGATTTGTCGTGAGGTGCGAGGAAGGCAAAACGGATGACAGAGGACAGCCAAGAGTGTCCAAAGCTCAGCTATAGTTCGACATTGTTATCCTTGACGATTCGCGCTTGAATTGGACGCGCTTCAGCTTTCGAAGTGTACACACACAAATACAACTACCATTGCATGTACTCATGACTTGATAATTCTAGACCTGGCATTCGGTAGAGCTTGGCCACCGACTCGGTACCACACCAAATTTGAAATCGGCCTCTTTTATCGAGTACATCCAGAGCCTATTCCACTGTCCTTATACAAAACCATCCTGCGATGATCGACCTTCTCCTTCGTGAGCCAAAGGGATGCATATTTATGCCTTGATCGTTCCAGCTGATATCCATCCGCCTCGGCGAAACAGTACAAGCTAACAAAGGGGGCAACCCTGAGATAGTCAGAGAGTCTCAACGCAAGCGAGGCGCCAGCGTCGAGCTTGTTGATGAGGTTCTCGAACTATACCGAGCCTGGACCTCCTGTTTGTCAACTTCTCCCTTTCCACTCATCCTCATCCGCGCGCTGATTGACCTCGACCAACTAGTACAATTCGAAGCTGAAGTCGTTGCAAAGAAGATCAACGCTGTTCAAAAACAGATCACTCAAAAGAAGAAAGCCAAGGAAGATGCAGACGACCTATTGAAGGAGAAAATCGCTGCTGATAAGGAGCTCGCTGATCTCAAGAAAAAGGCTATCGAGAAGGAGACTGAGATGCGGACCAAGGCTGCAACCATAGGTAACATCGTAGACGATGCTTGTCATGTTGCGACCACAGAGGTTAGTACGCTTTCTTCTTTCAGATGTAGCACACACATTAAGGCGATTTGGTTCTTTCAGGACGAAAACCCGGTTGTAAAGCTGTTCCACCCTGAAGGTCCTAATCACAAGGGGATGGATATGTCTATAGGGGGACTCCAGGAAACTGATATCTCTTCGGACAAACTTAATCATCATGAGGTCCTTGCTCGTCTTGATGCTTATGACACCGAACGAGGGACCAAGATTGCTGGGCATCGTGGATTCTTCTTGACTAACGATGGTGTCGATCTCAATCAGGCTCTGATCCAGTATGGATTACACTTCTTACGAAAGCGAGGCTACAAGAGCATTCAGACTCCTTTCATGATGCGGAAAGATATGATGGCCAAGACGGCTCAGTTGGATCAATTCGACGAGGAGCTATATCACGTCAGTGATGTCGACCGCAACCAGTCTTTCATGATGCTCACTACGCCTTATATCCTGTAGGTCAGCGGGGATGACGACGACAAGTATCTGATCGCGACCTCCGAGCAACCCATCTCGGCAATGCACGCTGACGAGCGCATGGAGCCGAAGGAGCTACCTATCAAGTGAGTGTTTTAATGAACACGGGCGAGACCGTCCATTTTGATTTTATGATCCGTCCAGATATGCTGGATACTCGACCTGTTTCCGAAAAGAGGCAGGCTCTCACGGTAAGGATACCTGGGGTATCTTCCGAGTCCACCAGTTTGAGAAGATCGAGCAGGTACGTTCCGTCAATCCGGGAAATCCGGGAAATCGCTGGATACCGAACCATTTTGGAGCAGTTTTGTATCACGAAGCCAGAAGATTCTCCTGCAATGCTCGATCACATGTTGGAAAACTCCGAAGCTTTCTATCAATCACTAGAGATCCCTTATCGAGTCGTTGGGATCGTTTCTAGCGCTCTCAACAACGCTGCTTCCCTGAAATACGATTTGGAGGCCTGGTTCCCCGCACGAGGACAGTATAAAGAGCTGGTTTCTGCTAGCAACTGTACCGATTATCGTTAGTACCGGGGACGGTTGGAGCTTCTCGAACGACTTCGATGACCTTTGCGATCCGTCCCAGAATCTCGTAGCTTGAATGTCCGTCATGGTGATAGGGCTGCTGGCAAACCAATCGAGTTCGTGCACATGCTAAACGGGTACGTGTACAAATGCCTTCTCGGGCATCAAGATTCAAATCATCCTGACGCTGCTGTATCGTGAAAGAACTTTGTGTGCGACGGAACGAGCACTGTGCTGCATTGTTGAGAACTGGTTCGTAACTTATGAAATTCAGTCTTACAACCGAATTGTACTTATATGATTTTCCCCTCCATTTACAGGCAAACTCCAGAGGTCAGTGTTATTGTGCTTGCAGTTCCTACTTTACTTCTGCTAAATGATTCTCCTCCTCCCCCCTTTCTTATCTCAGGGCCTACGAATCCCTCCTGTCCTTCAGCCTTATATGCAGGGAAGGGACTTTATCCCTTACGTGAAGGAATTGACAAAGCCCTCCGCCACTGTTAACAAAAAGAAGTAGAAGGATGACATTACGACTGATCGTCTTATTAGCTTGTATGCATTACCAGCTCGTTACAGTCCTTCGTTATCTACACGTGTCATACATTTGCTTTTTGAGTGTGCATATTGTTATGTTTGTTAGCTCAAGCGCGTCTAGGTATTGTGATCAAACGGGAAGCAAAGCCTCGAACTACTTCTCGACTCTGATGATCAATTTGTTTGCTTCTGAGACGCACAGTTTTACGGTTCAACAATGCAATCTTTCCTGTCAGCAAGAATGCCGCCGCCTGGTGGACCGCCACCTGCGTATACTCGGGTGGTCCGCAAGGTGTATCCATATTCGTTAAGGCCTATCATGCTGACCATCAGTATAGTGGGATGTATCTGGAGCCTCATTGTTGGCGTAGAAAGCATTAAAGAGCTCGGCAACGAGGGAGGTATGTAGCTTTTTCACGTAGAACCTGGCTGATCTTCTGCTGATATGCTAGGCTACAGCCACTCATAGGATGGATATCTTGAGCATCGTGATCGGGGCTCTGTATCTCTTGGTGGCTGTCATCGAGGTCTATGCGGTGATTATTGCAGCCACTGTGAGTCAAGGTCCACACGATTCTCATTCTGCGTAGGCTCAATCAGGGATTGCCTTGTTTAGCAAAAAACTTTACTAGCAAGATTCCTCATGTTCTTGGTACCCATAGGGGCGGGAGCGGCCAGTGGAGCCGAACTGGTCAAAGTTGTCAGCCATTTTATACTGAAAGAAGATCTCATCGAGCAGTGCACCAAGATCGAAGTAGGCAACACCTTGACCAACTTTTACGGCAATGTTACAACTTTGAACGACGAGCAAGCTCAGCAATGTATGTAGAGCCCATGCTTGGGAGTTGTAGTTGTCTCATTCGTTTCATCTTGCAGGGTGCGGTGATTCTTGGAACAGAAATACATGGCGTCGTTTCGTTTGGTTCTTCGCCATACTGCTCTTATCGGTGAGTGAAAAATCGCAAACTTCATACGGACTGTGCTTAATCCGCACTTTCAGATGTTATGGATTTCCATTTCGCTGGCATATTACAGGCAGCTTCTTGATCCCGGATCCGTTCGTGAGCGACGTCCAGCTGGTTCGGCTCAACAGGACTTTGCGCTTCGACCTCAAGCTTCCTATCATGGCTATTCTGCTTATTCATTACCTCATCACCATGGAGACTATGCCGGTGTCGACGAACAAGGTTATGTTCCACCCTACCCTGGTCCTCCCGCAGACAGTTCGCCATTTGCCTTGAAACACCAAGATGCTGACGCCAAGGAGGTTCATGGCGACGATATGACTTACTCTGCGCAGGAGCGAGCTTGGGCAGAAGCTCAGAGAACAGCTCCTACCGCTAACGCAGACTTCGAGACTCGAGCCGGTTCCAGCAGCCAATCAAACCCTACGCCGAAATGAACCTCAAGCCCGGGATCGACCTATGGTTCGGAACTCCCGGCGTAATTGACGGAACCAGACTGAAGAGATGGCGCATATATACCCGCGATGTGAACTCGGCCAGATGATATCATAATATGAAACTTCAACTACGGAAACATGAAAATATGTACGACTGGAATGTTCTTCTCCAGATGTGCTATCTTATCTAGCTCAAACTTGATCTACGGAATAATTGGAAAACGGAGGGTAGCGGCTCGCAGCAGGTTGAGGAACGATGTGAACTTTGCTGCCATATGCGTCTTTGTCATCCTCCTCTTGTTCAAGCTGCATCGACGCATCCAGTTTCCGGTTGCTAAATTTATTTTGAGACCAGGTGTCTAGTCCGATGTCCACTTGGTCCGAGCGCGTGTAAATCTCCGTCGTCATCTGAATATGATTGGTATCATCCATGCTAGTCTGTATCGTACGGGAACTGTTCAGAACTACTCCATTCCCAGCTAGTAAGCTCTAGACTTACATCTTGCTTCGAGCTGTTGTAGTTTCCCCCCTTAGAACCATATGGAGTGTAGCCAGAGATCGTGTTCACCGCGAAATCAGTCTGCGGCTTCTCGATGTCAGACCTGCTGTTGAGGGTGTGGAACAGGGCGAAAGCGTAAACTTTGGATTGTAGGCTGTATACGCACGGCGTCAATATAGTAAATCAAGCTCGTCTCGGGCCGACACTTACTATATACTGTATAACATGTTGAAGGGTGTTCAGCCATGTGCGCGCGCTTGGGAGGAATATGAGCTAACTTACAACGGGATGCTATGATAAGCGAGATGAAGCGCGTTTCATGAGAGCGGCTCCCGGAGACCAAGAAACACGACTCACCTGACGTATGGGGCAGAGTCTACCAGTACTGAGTACTCTATTGCTAGGCCTACCGCAACCACAGTAGGAGGCAGTTGAGATTCTGGAGATTAAAGCAGGGGTCCTTAGCACCTGTCGCATCGCGCCTTCGTGAGCCCACTAACCGAAAGTCATCCGGACCAACCGAGTGATCAGTCGATCAGTCACCTAGAAAAGATCCGTCCACTCGGCCGAACTTTTCATGCGAGGTACAAGGCGCAGGCTTACCTTCCATCCTGTTTTGCTTCTCACTAATACCGTCAGGATGATCGCAGTAATGGACATATCGGCAAGCACCGTAGCTGTTTCGATCAATTACCATCAGGTTCTTCACTTGTCTTCTCAACATCCACGGTAGCTCACTTCCGAGCCATATATAAACGTAATATTTGAGTATCCTGTCGCCTGGGTCGGCGGTGCTACCCAGTTGATTCCCCCTGTAATGTTCCCCTCCTCAGCCGGAGACGCGCGAATGACCATATGTGTGGTACTGACCTGACTTTGATCATGATTCCCGTGATGAAAGCCGTCATCATGAAGATTGTAATCATTCCCAACGCAAAGTAGTTTCTCTTCGCCAACTAGGATTGTGTAGGTAATTTTTAGCTGCGCAGATCCCGAAAGGGGCTTATTGTTTACCTTGAAAGCTACCAGGGATATACGATCAGCTTTGAGCAATATGATATGCTCCTCTGAACATACCACGATAGGCGAAAAAAGTTTGTACGCTGAGCATTGCCACGCAGTCAAACACATAGAACCAAGATAACTGCGAAGGTAAGCTTGTAGTGAGCAACATGTGTGCGCCGGTGAGGCGGTACATACATATTGCACGCTCAAGAATGGACGATAGCTTCCAAAGTTGGTCACGAAAAGATGATACATCCAAGTGATACCTAGAATGGTAGCGCCACTGATAAGAAGATGGTCATTAGCTTGTTTCCGGAGCGAAGTAACGCTCCAGTAATGCTGACATGGCGAAGACAATGATAGATGCGCCGAGACAACGATTGACAGCCAAATCGGTCCGAAAGTCACTGAAATATTTGTAAGATTGCATCAAAAGGATTCCCAGGAAGAAAGCGTCGAGTACCTTTTGGAAGCACCATCAGTGTGAGAGATGTCGTTGATCGAGCCTATCAATCAATTTCAACTTACCAGGGCGACGAGGAACGGTCCGAGATTGAGCCCTTTCTGAGGAGCAAGAATCATCTTGCCCAACTGCTCTAGCTGATCATCGGTATATTCTGGCATGTTCGCCTGTTGCGGTTTCCGAGAGATATGAGCTGAAGGGACGCTCGCGAGGAGAGTGATAGCCAAGGTAGTATTAACAGGAGTGACTCGTAACCGGACGCTGAACGGTCAGGATTAAACAGCTGTCACGTTTTTCTACCTTGTTTATATGCGAGTTCTGTCCTGAGATTGTATCTTTGAACGCCGCGATTGGAGGTTTCCGGTAGAGTATGTTGTCTTGAAGCTCCACACAGATTTGAGGCGTGTGATGATGGCGGAGCTGAGTCAAGATTGTCTGAATGATATATCACGACAGCAAGATACTATATTTTAGGTGATTTGCCAGCAGCAGCATCGTCGTCTTCGTCAAATTGATCACTCATAGCGGTTTCTCTGATGAAATGCTCCGAAATGAACAAAGCGGAGGGACGTGCGCGACTGAGAACTGTGCGAGCGCGCACAGACCTTTGATGAAGGATGAAACAGTTGTGGCCGAGCAGTCGTAAAGCTGCGCATCACAGGAACGTAGGAACAAGGAGTATGATAATGATTATAATAATGATAGACATGCCAGCGCTAACGATCGTCAGTCGTCAGCGCATTTGGCTTTTGAACGTGTTTGCCGGATGATCCGCATAGCAAGGTCCGTGCGATTTGCTCTGACAGCGCGATCCGCGTTTCACCTCAGCGGCCTCAGCGCGGTCATCATTGCACATCCTTTGAGCTTGCACGTTGACGAAATCTAGGCTACGGCTGATCGGCGCGCTCGTGGTACTCCTGCCATGCGACAACAAGCGGGCAAGCAAGTAGTGTGTAAGAGCACATGCTCACACCTACGTGACATGTCGCAAGAGCACAACTTATGCAAATAGCCCATCTAGCATCTAGCACGTCTAGCACAGGCAGCTCGGGCAGATTGAGCGGCTGGAGATAAATATCTCACTTAACCCTAAGGCCTAACCCTAACACTGAGAATATATTAAAAGATAAGGACTGGATGCGCTGGATGTGCTGTACATGCTGTAGTACGTAGTAGTAATCATGTGGTTTGTTATTTGTAAGATCGTTACTTGCATTTTACTTGCACTCATACTGAACACACAGATCACATGTATAAGTAAATTACGCGAGCGAAAAACGAAACGATGTCTGCCTGAAAAAATGTGAATGCTAATAGGTGACTCGGGTTCATTGACACTAGGCCTCCACCAAGTTGTTTTAGTTTAGCAGCCGATTCCATCCAAGCGTTCCCTGCATATGATACGTGTCAATGCAGGTCCCTGCTGCTCAGCATCCCGTCTATCGAACAACGGGTTGGTCAGTCCCCTAGCTTCCCAAGCGTTGAATAGGATACGTACGGAAAGACCGCACACTCTTGAAAGAGCGGGTCAAGGGGTAAGAATGCCGATCTGTATGGGAAGAACGATGTGTTTGGTTATATCAGATCCAGCGGTGTGATCGACCAGAATGAGGTCACGACAGGCTTTGAAGTGAGGGAAGAATGCACGGAAGCAAAAGAGAAGAAAAACTTTGTAATGGTTGAAGCTGCAACATATATGCCCGCGTCGTGATCCGGAGGAAAGTACCACCCGAATTCGAATTCACTCGCTCGGGGCCGATGACGACCTAGAGCCTGCTCAATCGGCATAATCGCTTCTTCTCGAGCTTCTCAGACCTTTCACGTCATTCGACGAGAAGTAAATTCTTAACAATAGTACTATCCTCCGTCGTACTGTGTCCATCAACAAACCACCTCCTAGCAATACAAATCATTCCCAATTCCCGCCTAAGTAAACTCTTTCGGGAATCAACCTCTTCATATCGTCATGTCGAGTGCACAATTCAATTCGCTTCTTCGCAAATCGAGGTTCTCTGCTCATGACCCTTTGATCTCAAGGATCTATTCGGCGCCGAATGCTTCGCGAAAGAACGGCGACTGGGGCTTGAAGTATTCCCTACCGGCGCACACTTCAACCCGGCCTAGTCCCCGATACCTTCGACTTCGTTCGCTCGATGCTGGTCAAGGTCTAGGATGCGATTACGTGTCGGGAGAGAAAGAGGCTCGTCTGCTTCAGACTTGGGGCGATGGCCGGTATGGGTGGAAGGCTACCGACTCAACTGGATCCGCAGCGGTTGCTCGCGACGATTACGTCTCTACGAAGCAGGCCCACAACAGTAGGGCCCTTGCGACGCACCCTGATGCGTCCAAGCAGAAGACGATCGATGCCAGCACTCTCATGGCGCCTGTCCACGTATCCGAGGACCAGTCGGGTAATGTTTCCCTCTATCTGGCGGACATCGAGGGAATGAGCGATGCTCGATTCAGTTCCTATCTTGAGCAAGTACGCCGATCTCGAAACAGCTTCAAGAGTACGCTGCAAGAGTCTGCGGTAGCGAAGGAGGAGCACATCGCGACTCCTCAAGCTACCGCAACCGTCTCTCTCTTCGAGTATCGTAACAGTTCCAAGCACAATCAGAGTGCTGGACCTACTTTCCTTGCCAGGCAGTCAATCGCCGCTACTTCGCAACAGGGCGCGGACGATATCGCACCACAGCCGCATGAGCTGTCCGGCCTCGCATACTCGGATGGCTCCCATGTCGATCGACAACTCCATCCTCTTCTTTCCGTGCCAGGAAGAGTGTTGAACCGCGTCAACGCGAGTGAGGCCCGTCGGGAGCGGGTCGAAGACGTCGCCAGAGCTATCGTAGATAAGGCTAGATTGGGGAGTCGTCACAAGGACGATGTATCGGAAGAGAGGGTCGTCGGGCTTGCCGGGTTGACTGCGAGGATGTCTAGAGGTCGAGCCGAGGGATTGCACACTATGGATCCCACCGGAATCGATCCGGAGTCCAAGTCCATCTCGAATTTCAAGGTAATCGATGCTACGTTACTGAGTCCACCGAGGGTCGTAGCCTCACCCTCCGCCCACCAGCAATCGGCTCTTGCCCTCAATGACCAGTCTATCCGATACGTCAATCCTTTGACTAGTGGATTTGGGGGTCTCGGCTCACAACAGCCTCTAGAGAAATTCAGCTTTGAAGTACGCGTGCAGGCAACCGGACAGGCAGATCTAGCCAGGACCACAGAAAATCTGGGAGATCAGTTGATAGGGCAGAAGGGTTGGGTCGGGGCTGAGAAACAACGACAGTCAGACATGATGGAGATTGCTCAGAGACTGAGCAGCAATGCAGCCACATCTCGGTCGTCGGAACAGCCACGTTTCTCCTCCAAAGAACATCGAAGGAGAGATGTCGCCAACAACGAGTCTCAGAGAGCGTCGTTGGACGCGATCACTCAGCTTTTGGATCAGATAGGGGCATCGAAACAAGCGACTCATGGTTCTTACGGAAAGCGAGGGTATCACACATCGGCTGCCTGTCGAAACCGTGAAGATGGAGACTTGCCTACCGCTAGTTTAGAGCCTGGCGAAGCCAAGGGCTCTACTTCGGTCGAAGGTCCCGGCATCGGAGGGAAGCCTGCAGAAGAGAAAGACTCGGAAGACACGGTAGCCAAAGGCGAATGGCGACAATTGGAAGACAATGTTGCTGGGGAATCGAGGTTTGGAGTTGATCTGGATAAGAAGCAGAAAGAATGAACGTAGTTGAGCGGTACTACCTATATATCGCGAATTGACAGAGATCAGGTTTTGTTTCCAGCGAATAGTTTTCACGAATACATCGCTGAGTCATGAGTCTAGAGTCTGTGTATATCATATATCCGTTATCCTGGCAAACAATAACATTGTGATCACAAAGTAAACAAGACGTGTAAGACATCCTTCCCTTGTTTCGCTCGTTCGTGCCTTCTGCAGCAGCCAGGTGGGTGTGTCTGCTACTTGCCATTTAAAAGGCAACGTATCTACTCCTTTTGATTTGGGTACGAAGGGTCCTGACCATCAAACAGGTGTACAGAGCATATGAAGCGGAGCAAGGCCGACACTGTCTCCTCCGCGGCCCGGGTCACTCGATCTGCAGCTGCCAAAGCTACAGGAGATGGTCAAGGTAGGTCTCCCGATCCTCAAAATCCTATTCGAAATCGACAACTGAGCCACTAAGTTACAATATACCAGACGTTAGTGTCAAAGGCTCAGAAGCGATACGGGCGTTCTTGCGCATCCGACCGGCTCCCGACCTATCTGAAGCGACCAGATTAGCACCGTATCTAGAGGTCCAAGATGAAAAGACCGTAATCATGCGGCCGCCAGTCGTGAGCCTTTCCTGACAAATGATCATCATACTAGGTTGGTCCGACCGTCTATATCGCCTATGATCAGACTCTTTCCAGATCGATGGGGTACTCTCATAAACGATCTCAAGCCTACTCCTTTGACCATGTTTTCGACGCTCAGAGTCAACCCGACGACTTTTTCGAACGAACCACACTCCCCCTTATCGAAGACGCTCTACGAAAAGATCAAGACGGTCTGCTTTTCAGTTACGGAGTTAGTAATAGCGGAAAGTCATATTCCATACAAGGTGGAGGGCCTGGCGTAAAGGGCGTCCTTCCGCGGGCTATCGATGTGGTGTTCAATTCCATCCAAGGAATGGATTGCCCTTCTTCCATCAAGCTGGTTGGCCAGACGAAAGCAGCCATCGCAAAAGATGTCCAGCAAGATGGTATAGACTGGCCCTTAGTCGATAAACCAAACGAAGAAGATGATATCAGTAAGCTCGCATTGCATCCTGCTTGCTCCTCAAGCTCACTGTTTGCTTTTAAGAGGTAGAAGTAGGACAGGGAAACACTTTCGCCATCTTCATCTCTTACCTAGAGATATACAAGGAAAAGGTACAGCCCCTCGCCAGTACGCAAGACAGGTGCTCGAGCTGACACCCTATTAGATATTTGATCTTCTAGACAATCTGCCTAGTACCGAGCAGTCCAGACCACACAAAGGTTTACTTCAAGGTAGCCGTGGACTTTCGGCTGCCTTGGGATCTTTTGGGTCCCGTATGAGCCTGGCAGCGACTGTAAATGGTGGTAATGGAATCCTGAAGCGTCAAGCACTTGCAATCAAGACAGAAAATGGGGAGCGCTACGTAGCAGGACTAAAATGGATCCGGGTTAAGACCAAACAACAAGCTTTGGCTCTGTTCCACCTCGGTCAAGCGGATCGCCAAGTATTCGCTACAGCCCAGAACCGCTCATCTAGCAGGTCCCATTCTATATTTGAGATCAAAATTATCAAAGTAAAAAATACGGGACCTACCGTGAGGCCCTTCCGTGCTGTGCTGATCATCGCTCGTATTACTGATCGAAAGAGGTTGCCATAGAGATTGACAGTTTCAAGGCTGTCGATCGTGGACCTTGCTGGTTCGGAAAGGACCAGAAACACCCAGAATGTAGGCGACCGTTTGAAGGAGGCAAATAGTATAAATGCATCCTTGATGGTGAGCACTTGTCTAGTGACTCACCAAGAGCTCTCTTCTAAAGCTGATCTTCTCGACAATGCGCAGACTTTAGGGAGGTGTCTTGAAATCATGCGGGAAAACCAGACAGCGAAAAAGAAGGCACTAGTGCCATTCAAGCATGCAAAATTGACGGAGATGTTTCAAGGTTTTTTTTTGGGACAAGGCAAAGCTGTAAGTGTTGGCTGTCTTGATGTGCGGAGATGTCCATCGGCTGATAAGACTATATAGGCAATGGTCGTACATGTGAATCCTTTCGACACTGGCTTCGACGAAAACTCCCACGTCATGCGCTTCGCTGCCATCGCTCGAGAAGTGCAGACTACAGCGGCAAATCCCATTGTTCGTGCTATTCGCCAAGCGATGATTCGAGTACCGGTGCCAGTCATCGAGCGGACTTCCACAACCAAAACAGGAATGCCACGCATTGTAGAAGAAGATTTCGAAGTGATTGAGGGTGAGATATTTTGCTGCCCCAACTGTGCAATATTAGAGGCTTACGGCATCTAATCCTGATAGCCGATCCTGATAGCGAGGAAGAGCGTGATGAATTGGTCGAATACTTGTTTCAGCAGCTTGGGGAACTGCGGGTCCGGCTTCTGCAATCAGAGATGCAGAATGCGACTATCGAAGCTGAGACTAGGGAAGAAGTCGTCAAAGAGATGCAGGATCGTCTCCAAGACATGCAACAGCTGTACGAGCGCAGGTTACAGGACGAGGTGAGAATAAGATGAGCTGACGCCTCCTTGCAGTACTAAACTTCCTGTTCTCGATGAAATGATAGATTTCAGCAGCTGAACTTAAAGCAGACAAGAAGCTTGATATGATGCAGCGCCTACGAGAAGGAGAACAGACACTGTGAACGATTGTTGCTCAGGTGATTATGAATATTCAAAACCATATCGATACACTCCAGGATACAGCATCGCCCTCGCCGCGCATTGCATGCCACCAGCCGGGAGGCATAAACAGCATATCACCAGGTCCAAGAACCGTTTCCATGCTTATAGGGTAGACTGAAGCGTAGAATTCAGGATATCGCTCACGAAGTTCTTGGGTTTCGCGCTCCCCGTACTGGAATACATCCACGGCCGAGGTGTTTGTTTGGTATATAGTAGAGGCTGGAGGGCAATGGGAGCTACCATCAGATTTGCCTCCATCACGCTGTCGACTTTCCTCCCGATACGTATACATATATGGACCAGCTTTCGGCGGTGCTAGCCAGACACGCTTATGACCCAAAACCTGCGAGTAACAGTTGTAGAACGGATCCTTTTTGATGAATTTAAGTCAGCCTTCTGAAGAGCCTGTTGAACGTTATGTCGACATACGGTATGCGCAGGGCTGTTCACTTTGCCCGAACCGCTCCCCACCCAGACGTTTGTTATAGTACCTTCCTCATTTCCAGGCCTCTGGTAGGGTTCCGTTGATCCGCCAGTCGGCTCAGAAAAGACATAGTCGGGAGTGACAATGTCGGAGGCTAGTTGCGGGAATTGAGATAGCAACGAATACTGCGCGAGATAGAGAGGCGTTACATCCCCGACCGATGCTAGTGAATTCGAGGGTTTGGGGTATCCAATACTGTAAAGGAAATCCTCAAAGGAGACGATCCGCTGACTCCATCCGGTTTCGGTATATGAACTTCCTACCTCGACTGGTACGACTCTCCCTGTACCAACAAGGTCCAACAAATATCTCAAATCGTTCCATCGTGCAAGGGACGGCCAACCGAGTCGATATGGATGGTCAACATCAGGCTCACGTAGATAACCTCGGATAACGAAAGGACTCTTAGACAGATCAGATCGAAAAGCCGAGAGAGATGGTGGTGTCACGTGTTCAGGTATGCATGACAGAGCATAACATAGTTTCCAAGGCGTATGTGTGTTCAAAAGCCGGTGACGCTTTGCTATAGGTAAGATGCATTCCGCTTGGCTGTCCGAGGTGCTAGGTGATGTCCAATCGCGACAGCTTTCAGCACAGAGTAGTATCTGTAGTAACTCTGCGAGGTCTTGTACCATTTGTACTCTTCCAACTGCGCCAGCAATGATGAGAACTAAGTCTGTCGTCTTGATCAATTGCAAGCAGGTTCGCATATCTCGTTGGGTATGGAGCATCATGACCACATGTCCAAGCACTATCCCTACGGTGGAGTCAACGTATAGTCTTAACCATTGGCCGGCGACAGTTGAGAACGGGGTTGATTGCATTTTTTGATCGGCCATCTCACGAAGGGCTTGTAAAGCCTTAGCCGATCGTGCGAGCTTAGAAGGAGTGTCAACTTCATAACCCGCACCACTGAAGTTTTCGATCACAGCCAAGGCGCTTGATAACTGCTCTAATATAGCTGCTCCACATCGTCGTAAAACTGCATGACATCGTAACATAGTCAGCTGCCTGTAGAGATGCAGTCAAGATCAGGTTGAAACTCGCCATCATCCCGCCCGATCGAACGTATGCTGTTATGCCGTAGGAATTGGAGGAAAGCTTCGGCGAAATCAGCTTCGTTGGAAGTCGGGTCCGACGATAACATTGAGGTATTCTATACAGGCATAGTTCCGAGGATCCTCAGCGTTTGGCGGACAGTGGTAGGTACAAGGCAGGTTGTGCACGGACTTTTCGCAGGATTCGACAGTAGAGTAGGCTCACAACTCACAACAATAACAAATATTAATGCAACAAAATAAGCGAAAATAATGTAGTGATAGCTAAACGATGAGGGGAACGCAAAGGATCACTTGCATCACTTGATATAGTACGGGCACATCAATCGCTCATACACCATACTCTCGCTGCCTTTGCTAAGTCTACTTCTTCCTGATTGACAGGGCAACCATATCACCCTCGTCAAGATTCACGCTGGCAAGTGTACTAGCATTGCTCAACACTTTCGATCCATAGTCCAACCGCATTCGTGAGATGGGAAGTTGTGCACCTATAAGAGACACGATCCGGTCTCGCAGAGTAGAAACCAAAAAGTTCAGAGGTAAATCGTCAATGGTGATTATTGCTCCGTTTAGCTTCCATTCAGGTTTATCGGGCATATCTGGTAAGCGCACGGATAGCGAGATAGGGTTGGGATGCATGGCGATCCATTCTGACTCCTGTATGGATGGCAGAATCTTGTCAAGCGGCGTAGCGAAAGGAAAGCAGAATGTCCACTTACCGGATAGAACTGTCCGCCAGGGAGTTTTTCGATCCGAGGTCTTTTAGCAACATGTTCTTCCGTTGACATCTGCGGATCATACGGTCTGATCTGCCCCGCTACATGTGGTGCAAACGAGCCAGGAGGATTATGAGGCGAGCCGGCAGAAGGGCTGGTCCCTCCAAGTGCAGCCAGTCGTGCCGGATGCATTGCGTTACTATTTCCAGGACGCAAAGGGAGGCCGGGATTCTCTGAGTCAGAAGCTAAACCAGGCTGTACTGCCGAAGGGTATGACGGCATCGGGTTTGACTGGAACATTGACGGATCGAACGCGGGTTGATTCGGGAAAGGGACGAATTGGCCGTAGGGATTTACTGGCACATGAGCTGATGGAGCGGAAGGACCGGCCGAAAGTGAGGCACCAGTGAAAACCCCTGCGGGGGTAGATTCGGCACCGCCTGTCGGGTGTGAAGCAGTACCTATCGGTCCAGCTGCAAACTGAGGGCCTATAGAAGGTCCCGAGCTGGCACTATGGTATAGAGGATAGGCAGAAGGCCAGAGTATCAACGTGTGATCGAGCGATTTTGATTTCGTTTCAGGCTTACGGCAGAAGTTGATTCTTTCTGTGAATTGCGGCGATTTGTTCGTCCAAGTTGAATCGACTTGAGAATGTTTCCAACGTCGAGGCTTTACTTGCGGTGTGGCCATCCCAAATGATCGCTTCCTTTGCTCGTCTAGCGGCTCGTTCCTCTTCCTCTTGCTGCTTTCGTTTCTCCTCCTCTTCCGCCGTACCAAAGAGATCAGTACGAGCATTTGCTAGCTGTTTGAGGGAGCCGGTAACATCTGCGTTCTGAGTAAGAAGAGCCTGCTGAGTTTTTCGCTGTTCCAACAACTGTTTCTGCTCTCGCCAACGTGGATCTAGCAGCTCGATTCGTATATGTTCGGAAATCTCAGACTCAGGTATCGATTGCTGGCAGTTGGGGCATATAGCCATGGGAACTTTCGCTTTCGTTACCTGTTTACCAGTCAGACCTGGTCGATGCACTCACACGATGTTAGCAATTGCACACGACCCCCTCGATAGGGCAGTTTACGCACCTTTAGGTTGATAGTCCTTTCTGATTTTCATCCCAGCTTGACCCATAGCTTTCGCCTGTATCTCCCGTGCTCTTGCTAGTTCTTCAGTCTCTCGTTTCTTTTGCGCTTGTGTTTCCTCGTCATCGCTATCCTCGTCCATCTCTACTTCATCTGGGCCGCCTTCAGTCAGTACAGGTCCTGCATCCTTTGTTGAAGCAGACCCTGCGCCTAAAGGCATGTTATGATCTCCAGACTCTTCTACGATCATTGCTGCCATACGACGCTCATTCAGACCCATAGTCCTGAGAGCATCTATGTTCGTCGGGGCAGGAAGCTCGATCGATTGATCAGCTGAAGTAAATTCAATGTTTTGAACAACCGCAAAGTCTTGCCAATCGATCTCAGCGAAAGCATGAGCTTCCTTTTCCGCATCCTCCTTCTTTTTCTGCTCCTTATCCCGACGAACTTTCTCCCATTCTCCACGTGCTTGGGATTCTTCCATGATGGCCCATTTGTTTGTCTGGCCGTTCTCTAGCCGAGCTATTTGCTGAGAGGAAGGATGCATGACTTTGGTATACTGTTCCACCATTCGATTGAAGTAACCATAGAGCGAATGAGAAGGCCGAAGAAAATCAAATTGAAAGTTACGTCCTTCCCGTACTGAAAGACCTTCAAGAAACCTGCGGCCCTGCCTAGCGGTAAACATGGCGGTTAAACGAAGGACGTCACTAGAGTTACCCAAAAGATAAGTGTATGCAAACCGGTGCGGGCACGATATCTGCGAGCAAGACTTACAGATCGATGGAGGTCACACTAGGAAGATCTGTCGTAAACTCGTACGCTCTAGGCTCCGTCAGGACTTCTTGTGCCTTCGTTCGCCTTAGATTCTCCTCCCTTTCCCTACGTTCTGACTCCGTCTCTTTCCCTGGCACTGATTCGTCGGAGGCGTTGGAGGGGTCGCCAGCCACAGCTCCGGTACTCTGAGCTAGAGCCGTCTCCTCACCATCTTCACCGACTTTTTCAATCATATAACGATAGTATCGGTTGAAGGGGTCGGAGTCGCGAAGAAATGAGAACTTGGGATCAGCCTTCTGATGTTCCCTGATACGATCCTCTAGAAGCTGCGGCGACGGAGACTTTGCAATGTGCACTGCAGTCTTGTCAATGATTCCTGCTCGTATGAGACAGTCGAAAGAAGAGGTTTATATAGTGAGCTGGCGGGCGAAACCACGTTGTAACACAATCGCTACTAACCTCTGATCTCTCGTGATGGATAGATTATACCTTTCAGAAGCTCTTCACTCTTCTTGAGTTGAGCCATCCCCTCGTTTTGCGTTCGAGCCTTGGGAGCGAGATCATCTTCGCCTTCAAAGTGCTGATTTGGTTCGGGAAGCGTCAACGCCATGTGAAAGAGGTCAAGCGGAGAAGAATGATCCGTATGGACAGACTGCTTCGGTACTAAAGAGTATATAGTATATAGATCTAGAGATCTCTGGTTCTTTAGCTCTTTAGTCTCTAGTATGTGTGTCTGGCCGAGACCTATCAAGATATGCGTTTCCCATCTATAGTACCTACGCATACCGCGCGCATTCATCTCGATCGCGCTTTACTCAAGCCTCAGTATCTCAGTTGGTTGATAATCGCTGCTCGCCCATCGTCTAACTAGATATACTAGATACACGAGTAGTAGACGATCTAGCTAGTAATCGAGATGTTCACAAGTCTACTCGACAATACGCGTGGCTGAAATGTCCTGAATATACGCCTATACAACTTTTGAACGTGGGTCGCCCGTTTCACTCTTTACATGCCAGACCCGAGCATCCTAGTATTATTGTCCTCCGAATGGGTAACGTTGCCCAGAAGGAGGACCTTTGGAACGATACGTGAAAGGGCGAGATTAGCTTGGGTTGTACTGATGTTGTGATCTACAAGGCTCTTACATCAGGAGCAAACTTCCAATCCTGAAAGACTTGTACGATTTTTTCCCAATCCTGCAAGTCATACTCTCGGACAAGCTTCTTGGGATCGATGCGATAGGTATTAGTGGTTGAAGGTTTCGTCAACCTTGGAATCAAGTTATTCGCGCCTAGACCGAGGTTTCTGTAAAATGGAAGGTTTTCGCATCAACATACTTTCTTTCGAGACAGGCGGTAAGGCCAACGTACTTTACTGCCATTTCCAAAGGACTGCCTTGCATCACAAACATGCGTCGCAATACATAATCCCATACATCCTTGTTGTTACGTCCTATCAGACCGCGTTTACGAGGTTGTAATGTCAATGAGAGCATTCCAGGACGACCTGCCTCTCTCTTGCTTCGTTTCACTTTCGGGTAATAGTATGAATCGAGTGATTGAGCAGTTGTATCCGCCAAGCGATCGTCTATTGAAGCGGTTTCGCTCGTCATTGGACTAAAGTCAGGATAGCGCTCCATAACGTCCGCTATCTTGTGCTGGCCGAATGCTGTTCCGCGGACTTTGACTGGAAGACCTGCTTGCTCCTTCGTACTGAATGACAGAAGTTTCGGCTTCGAACTTTCACGTTCTACTCGGCGAAGTCGAGAAAGTTGCTTCTCAGACATCACATCCTCCAAGCAAAGATCCTGATATTTCGTTGTTGCCGAGGTATATTGACATAAAGCGGCACGTGTAACCGACAGTTTGCAGTATGCCTTAGTACCAGGCAAAGCTGTCAAACGCTAGAGACAAGATTTCGGCTATCGCCCAATGATCTAAGGTGACAGGAATCCGGTATCACTCACGTCATATAGGGCAGGTCTCACGATGAGGCTTAGCTTGACACGGCCATATTTAAATATCCAGCTTCTGTTCGCCATGCATCCGATCCACTGCGAGACAAGTTGTTCGCCTAAATCAGACTCGGGTATCTGAGCAACAAAATGTAGATTTGGCGGGTCTGCTTAATTATCAGTCCAGCTGTACAAACATGTACATACTCCTGAGATTTCAACATACCTTTGTCCCATGGGACCGGTTGTACGTCTTTAAACGAACCCATACGCTCTAGGTCGGCAAGCGTCGTCCAGTCATAAATGGTATCATCCACCACGCTCAATCTGCGATCATGAGATGAGGGAAACACCGTGATCATATCTGCTGAATGTTGAGTGAGCGTGTCTTCAAAAACTCTTCACAAAGCTGTTTCCGGATTACCTGGAGGACGATCCAAACCTCCTAGGCTTTTGAGCTTGGCAGCGACCGGCTGAGCCAATCGCAATCCTTCCTGATGCTCTACGGAACTCTGTCCAGACAGGTCAACCGACTCCTTTTTTAGCTGATCGAGTAAAGTCGAAGAGTTCTTGCTGGAAGTGGAGGGCTCCATTACCGGAAACATGGAAGATTCACCGCCTGCCAGTAAATCCGCCATTTCAGCATCCTCGTCGGCTGCTTCGATATTTGAAGACAAAACATCGTCCTCCAAGAGATCTGTTGATTCAGGAAGTGCGTTTGGTGGAGATCGTGAATCTGAAAACGGCGACGACAGTGTGATCTTATGATCCAAGGCCTGAGGTTGGGTTTTCATATGTTGCCAGACTTCACCAAGTCTGGCTTCTCGACCAAGCGGTCCTGCTGAAACGTCAGAGAACAGCCCATGCCTCCGGAAGACAGATGAAGGTTCGATTGCAGTTAAGCGAGACACTCGTGAATTTGGGAGCTTTAGCAGAGCCCGTGTCAACACGCCCAGTCCTATAACCATGAGAGTGTTCAGTTTGCAAAAGATAAGAAACGTTGGTAGATTCCGGCCTGAGTACCTGGGTATGCCTCTAGTACATGAGTATCTTTCCCGATATTGAAGCTCTCCACCAACTGGTCCGCTAATATTGGGTCAACAACATTTGTCCTTCTACCCGATTTATTGCCGCCATACGAACTTAGCCGGTTCACGATGTTAAAGTTCGTAAGAGGGTATATCTTGTGCCATTGGGAACTCGGTGGAAGCGGTGGCAACTGACGCACAGCGCAAGACGAACGCATGAGTACCAAAACCCTAATCGTATAGTAATTTCAGTAACGTGAATCCATGCAACTCATATCATCATATAGCCTAAACTGTTGAACTAGCCGTAACTGGACGATGTCGCAGCTAAACATACAATTACGAATCGGATCGTATCACGTGATCGCGTCTCCTGTTAGGTAACGGGCGAGAACTCGAGTACAGCCTCCTTTTGACTCTACGCTTCATCATTCGCCATGTCACCAGGTTCCGCTCTATGAGGGAAGTTTTCCAACGAATTCTAGCAGCCGAGTTACGAGGCGCACCGGCCGTATCTGCTGCTTCCATTCTTCCAGAACGCCGGTCATTCGGAGCATTGTTCAGGGCCTGATTGTATATGTTACGGCGCGAGACTCTCCAACGTCTCAGAAATCGTCTCATCCCTTTTTTAGCCGTCCGGATGGTGATGGGACTCCTCATCTCGATGCCATATTGTGCCAATAACCTCCAGCTAAGCACTCCTACTAGTTCCTCTCCCCAAACGCGCCTGAATTTACGCACTAAGTACATGGCCGATATATGTCGTGTTCGGCGAGGTTTCAGCGCCTTCAACGCAAGAGTCAAGGTTCGCATATTCGGCTGAAACGGCAGTTTGAATTCCGAAGCTGCAAGTTGAAATTTTTTGATAGTTCGGCCAGGTGGAAACCGAGCAGATAGATGTGGCTGAAGATATAGGTGCAGCAGGCGGATGAAGTGCGAGTGAGAAATCTTTGCACACTCTGTCGATCTCCCTTGGGAAAAGCTTCGCAGCGTTTCCAGCGCATCCTCAACAGAAGGTCCAGCAATGGGCGGACCCGCAATGGCCGACTCCATCGCGAAATGCTGCTCTTTCGACTGTGTTCTAACGTCGAGATGATTCTCTATGCGGTTTGAAGATTCCAGGAGGGTTTGCAGGGGGACAGATGTACTAGCAGCCTCGCTTTTTGGTGACAATATCATGCTCCTAGTTGATCTCAGAACGTACCCCATGTACGCCAAGAACAGATCTATAGTCAAAATATCGTCTGAACGACGCACAAGTAGCCGAGCAGTCTCGTGTGGTAAGGTTGACATTGGAATTTTGGAAAGCTTCGCCCGGGACACGGCTGGAGGAAAAGACTGAGTGAAGTGCCTCGCCTCCTCATAACCTTGCAATCCTTGCAGAAGGCGCTCCCGTGCCAGATTGTGCTCTCTTTGCAAGTTTGTGTGATCAATCCTGGCTGCCAAAGCTGATCGAATAAAGGCCGCGTCTAGGAGGGCAGGCAGAGAATCTAACTGCAAATCTTGGTGAACGCGATTGATCACAGACTCGGACCGAATGAGACGTTCAGCAGGAGACGAGGGTCGTTCGTCGTCGGCTGTTGCCCCATCCAGTGGTGAACTGGCAGCCCGTTTCTTACCGCCGATTCCCCCATTTTGCCACAAGCTCTTTGCCACTACCTCTCGATATTCTGGCTCGCTGTAGGTTGAATTCGACTGCGTCTTGGCACTGGCGCTTGAGGACGAAGCATATGAACCATATCGCTCATTCTCCATGAGGTTGATTATCCTGCGAGCTGTCTTGAAGTCGCTTAGACGATAGGCATAAGCGAGCAACAAGATATACGATCGGCCAGATCTTAACTCCTGATGATAACTGTGCCATTCCAGTAGTTCATGCAAAGGTGGTGGCCGACGGCCACAAAGTAACTTATACAAGTGATTTGCGAATGCGCTCGGCGACTTCCGCCAATCTCCAGGTCCATGCAAGGTGGATACTGCGATCTCGGTCGAGCCGGTCTCATCGATGACGGATTCGCGAGGCGTGATGTTCCGATGAACAGATGGCCGTCCCGGGTACAAGGGCTGACTGTGACGCCGAGAAGATACAACTGATATTGGCGTAGAACGAGTGGTATGACGCGGTCGAAAGATGCGAGGTGAAGAAACTGGTTCGAAAAGGCTCTGCTTGAATAGGAAGATTATGAAGGAAACAGCAGAGGATGACTAACAAATGAGTTCCGTAACCTCTTGTGGTGCCTGTTGTTCGATGGGAGATGGATACGCCTTACCCGAAGAGATCAATCGTCTTGGTGCCAGACCAATATATTCCTTGCTACGATTCTCAGAGGAACTGCCGAACGCACATAGAAAGCGTCTCCTGTAATCGCAGTTTTTGCTTGAATGGAAAGACGATGTCAAGTTGGAAGACATCGGCGTGTCTGATCCCTGGCTTCAGCTAAATCTAGATAGACCACTAGTATTGCTGAATCACATGCGACGGTCTGCCGTCTTCGTGTGTCATGAGCACTGCCCAAAGTAGTCACGCATGCACGCTGAACATATTGTTGTCCTGAACATATAATCATAATCGTATCTGGATCTCTCTCTGGAGGATCCGCATCGTTGTTCCCCAATCACGTGACATTGCACAAATATCGCAAGAGCTCGAGCGATTTATGGTCAATTATCAATTATCAATTATCAGTTACCACTTTCCAAAGTTTCGCACTTTCTCGTGTTCGGCGTTTCCACATCGTACGAATCCGCTACGACATCATGACCGAAATAGATCAAACACAACTACGACAATCGCTCGAACATCGTGACGATTCTTTCGCACGGCTCTTATCGTTAATACCTGCAAAGTACTATATCGTAGACACCCCTGAAGAGGTTCGTCCGATCATTCTCTAGACCTGCTGGATTACTAGTAAACACAACTGAGACCTGATTTTGATATCAGGCGGACTCCAAGTGGATGAAGAATAAGAAGAAACGTACTGCTGATGAAGTTACGTCGACAAGAAAGAAAGCTAAATTTGAAAAGGTACGCCCAAGTGGCCAGGTTCGAATCGCTCGCTTACCAGCAATGTGATTGCCCCATTTCTGTACCTGCTTCATGTCACAGTTTGATCCTGAGAACAACAAGAGCATACTGGAAATACAAGCCGAACGAGCTCTTCTCGCTAAACAGAATGACGATCACCTACAGGCTGATATAAATATCGCGTTTAAGCCCATGCAACCGACTGCCTCTATATCCACATTGCGTCAGAAGCTACAAGACAAGATTGATTCTTTCAGGAAGCATCGTCACGCTCCAGAAACAGACAGGGCTGCCAGTCCGGTCTCTGATGAAATTTCAGAAGTGCAACCAGAACTCAGTGCCGAACGGTCTGATAATGGAGACGACAATGAAACCCTCGCATCTAGAGACGAAATGCTCGAAGCACGGAGGAAGCGTCGAGGTGAGGTTCGGGACAACAGACGGCGGAAAAGAAAGGAAGAGAGAAGGGCAGATAAAGATGGTGCGAAGAAAGATAGCAAGTCGAATGGCAAATCTGTGAATTCGGACGCCTCCAAGCCAGACTTTACAGCCAAATCGGGCAAGGTATGTTACGTGTTCTTGACTGACTCGATGGAAGGCTCATCTACCTGTCAAACAGAATGTGTTGTTGGTGAATGTTCCAGCAGCGACCCTACCGAACCCAAATCTGGAGTCCCATCCGGGATCCAACCTCTCGTTTCCCACACTATCATTGCCCTCTGCTTCTCACTCTAAATCACATACACACCTCAAATCGATTTCAAATCCGACACAGGCTCTAGCACATTTGCAGGCACAGAAGAACAAGACTGCTGAACTACCAGAGGATAAGAGGTTGTTGGTAGAAGACAAAGAACGCTGGGGCAAGATGCTTCAACGTGCGGAAGGAGGTAAAGTACGAGATGACGAGACTCGGTTGAAGAAGGCGGAGCGGCGTATGGAGAAGCAGAAGGCGAAGAGTGGTAAAGAATGGTACGTGCGATTAGATGCAAAAAGACATGGAACGGCGGGCTGACGGCTGCGTTACGTATGCTGAATGGCGCGATAGGAGTGAGCGCAAACGACAAGCGGATCATTCGCAGGCTATCAAGGCAAAAAAGCGGAACGAAAATATCGCAAACCGGAGCGAAGCCAAGAAGAACAAAAAGCTCGGTTTGAAGCCTAAAGGGGATAAAGACAAAGCGGGAGGCAAAGGCAAACCTGGATACAAAGGAAAGCCTGCTGGGAAGCCCGATGGGAAAGGGAAAGGCAAGCCTGGTTTCTGAACCCGCGCCACCGCTCCTACCATTGTACCGTATTCCACACCGTCATCTCTACCCGATTCGTACCGTCAATCTCTCAGTCTGAACAGCATGTATCACGAATACGAACCAGTTCCCAAAAAGACGAATTTGCGATCGATAAGAGATATCTCCACCTCTTCCCGATGGGGAGCACTTGCTTGAGCCTTCGGAGTCGTCGCGTATGAGCGGTGACTGCTTTGGCTGATATCGACCTCAGCTGGCTTGTAGGGCGTAGTGTAACAAGGTCCAGCAGAGTGATGTACAGTGTTTCGACCTTAGAATATATGGTATAGTTGATCAACGCCGTTCGTGTAAGCCTGAGCTGGACAGAAATGCCTGCAAACGGTGAGTCTGGTGGAGAGACCGCTTGTGTTCCATCGAGATTCCATTCGTCATTTCCAATCACCGACTGTCATAGTACTTCCCACCTGGCAAAAAGATGGGTCCCACCTGTGACTCGAACACAGCACCCCTCCCAACTTAGAAGTTGTCATATAAACCCCTAAGGGAGGATCATAACCCCTAGACCAGCGGGACCTTGTTGGGTTTGGGTTTGTCTGTGTAAGATGAGATTAGATGTAAACAGTGTTGGAGGCCCCTCTACCCTTGCCATGGTCTGACAAGAACGTTTCGAGGTGTCCTTTTACTGCTTCCTATCCACAGGCCAAGCCGGGGTAACCCCCTTGTCAGGGTTGTGTGACAAGAGGGCAAGGGGAGGTGGCCCATTGTCAAGAAAGATTGCTGTCGGTCCTGCTTATGGCTCTGATTGTTATAGGCCTGCTCATGAACATGCGCTGGGGATCAATACACGTCATAGCAGCCCCCATTACCACACAGTTTGAGGAATGGAGGTGTTACAGCAGTTTCTGGCTGTCACAGGTCTAATAGCAAACGCTACTCGTGTTAGGACTACGTTGTCAACGAGGTCCGGTGGAACTGTTATCAGGGACTTGCAAGCCTAGCACTGGGTCTGTACTAGTAGATTGTATAACGGATGGAGAACTCTACTACAACCACCCTCCTTTGAGGATCGAGGAAAAACCTGAGTGTTGTAGGCCCTGACGGGCGAGTCCTCTATTCCTCGACTGAGTGATAACAAGAGTCTAGATGACATGTATTGGCTCTTGGTGCGTGTTCTAGAGTGGCCTATAACACTCCCCCTGCAAGACGCAGAGAGCCTAGGTACAGGAGATCACCTTCACCTGACCCGCTGGACAATGTGAAGGATACACGCACTATACGCACTACACACACTGGATATACCAACATGCACAGTTGAAACACCAACACAACACAGCTGCACAGCACTATGGATCATCCACGGACTCATCAATCAGTTTTGGACTTCATCAAACCTTCTTGATCTCAAACACGTACTTGATCCAAACCTAGTGTTCTCAAACACGTACTTCATCAATTCCTTGGCAGGAATAAGATTCACTTTATGGATACTTGTACTACTTTACGGATCCTTGTACTACTTTACGAATCCTTGTCGATTGCCTTTCACTTGTACTCTATTGTCTTGTAGACATATATATACAAGGCCAGAAGAGGAGGAACAGAGCTGAACAGTCTTACCTCCTATTTCGTCAGTCTTCATAGAACATACTTCCTGACTCATACCTTCACCACCAGCTTCAGCACTCACGCTTCAGCACCTTCAACCTTCAACACAACAAGGCTTAGCTACCCTTGTTGCTCACTTCAACTTCATCAACTTCACCAACTTGTTAAGATATCAGTGGGATACAGGGCTAAGATAAGACAACTGCAAGAACCTGGACAAGTAATAGCTGTGGGAGCAACTTGGTATTCTTCTGAACACTTGGTCACTCCACAGACAACTACTCCAACTCTGACTTGGAAGAGATCCCTCAGCAAGTGGGAGTCTATCGACGTTGACCTGCTCAACCTGAAAATCATGGCAATGAATCTTGTTGTAATTTGGTGAATGAATCTAATGTCAAATAGTCATTGAAGTCATTGATTATTACAAGTAAAGTAAAGTGAGGACAGAAGTAGAGGTCAAAGTGCCCTCCTATATATATGTATCAGAGAACCTGGTACCATGTGGTGCCATCTCGGCATTTGGTAATTGAGTACGGGATCTTGGACTCCATCAAGGGATAGATGACCACCCTGTTAACAGTTCACATGTATCATATGCAACCAGTGGGACCCTTGTGGGACCAATGTGGGACAGTCCATAAAGTAGTACAAGATTGATGGGCTGTGCCAACCTAATCACGTGATTGATCACAAGTACGTGATTGCTGTGCTACCCCTTTGTTTCATGGTATGTTGATTGTGTTCCATGATTCCCTTTGTGCTTGAGATTGCCAATCCATATGGCTTATTGCCAATGATGTCAAATCATTGCAATTTGCAACAAGAAGGGTACAGACAGCATTCAGGATGGTCAGATGAGCTCTCTCAACTCTGCCGTTCTGAGAGTCAGCATCAGGAGGGACCTTGTTGGCCAGTATGCCGTTCTCTGCAAGCAGTTTCTGGAATGCTTGAGAGGTGAACTCGGCTCCATTGTCTGTACGGATTCGCTTGATGGTGGTCTTGCAATGGTTCTGGACCAGTGCAATGTACTTGTTGAACTTTTGCAAGGCTTCTGACTTGGCTTTCATACAGTAGATCCTGATGTGCTTGGTATGGTCATCATAACAGGTTAAGAAGTACTTACTGCCACCATGAGAAGCTGTACAGGCAGGACCCCAGATGTCAGCGTGAACCAGTTCATTTGGCATGATGGTCCTTTCTGTGACAATATGGGAAGGCAGACGGTGACCCTTGCCCATGATGCAGTCTTCACATTGTGCATAAGCCAAGGCAGAACTAGATACATCCTTCCACTCCTTGCCCAACAGACCCTCATTGCCCATCCTCACTACTTCACAGAAATTAAGGTGACCCAATAGGTAGAGTTGGCAGAAGTTCAAAGGTTCGATTGAACGCCCCTTGAACGGCGTTTAAACGTTGGTCAATGTGTTTGAACTTGAACGTGAACGTGAACACTCTAAACTAGAACGTCAGTGCCGTTCACGTTCATTGAACGCGTTTGAACTTTTGAACACGCATGATTGATCTACATTTACATTGGCACCTTAAACAAGCTAGCCTCCTTGCTTGAGCCCTGTTTCTCTGGGGATACCAGGTCTACAACAACAGTACACTTACCCTTGCCATTACCCTTGATCATTCATTCTAAGCGCTGGAACAGGTGTTGTCAATTTTGGCGCTACATCTTGGGCCTTACCTTTATTCCACGCCTGCTCAAACAGGATGGGTCTGCAGTGACCGTGCTTGAACCAATCAGCCACCAACAGCTGTATTCCAGCCGTTTCAGGGTCCAAGCGGTTCCGTTTTGGCGAAACCACCAAACCAGCGCAACTAAACGCCTGTTCCACCTCCACAGACGTTGCTAAGAAAATAACGCTATATCAGCTCATTTCTCTTGCAGTTTAAACTCCTAAATGTACCTGGGCACCCTAGAACGTCCATAGCCATCCTAGCGAGACCCATGGTTTGTTCATTGCCGGTATTAGCGAACTCTGATCTCCAGAAGATTATCGGATCTTTGTACTGCCGCAAGGACATCCTGGGCCCGTTGATGAACTTCTCGAAAGGATCCTCATCAGTACTGTCATCCTCGTCCTGATTCAGCCCCAGGAAGTCATTGAACTCTGCAATTTCAGCCTAACGTTCGATAGTTTGAAAGTTTAGTAAGTTGAATGCCGTTCAAACGTTCATCAGCCAAACGTACCTTTTTTGGTTCGACAGGCTTGACCTTTACATTGGGCTCGTACATCTCCCTGTACGTGGTCTGCTGTAAAGGAACGGGAGAAACAGGGATGTAGCACTCAGCCACAGAGGAGATACAATGCCAAGCCATGGCGCTAGGTGGTGCAAGGATGGTACAGGATGATGCAAGATGGTGCAGGATGACACCAGATGACGCACTGACGCACTGGCGCAAGATGGTACCATCAGGACTAGTGTAGCAGGGTAATATCCTACCATCCAATTAGTATATATAGTAGACACTTTGTAAAGTTGGTTGCCACCCTCTTGACATATCAGGAGGCATGGTCAGCACACTTAAGACGCTACAACACAAAACAGATAGAGTCATACAACCAATAACACATATTGAATACATACCCAATACTTGTTCTAAGCCTTAGGAGGACCGCAAGCAGAGGATTAGCTACCCACCTGTTAATGGAGATAGCTTGATTATGGTAACATTGAAGAACCTTCTTAGTAAGACCTGCAATAACGAAGACGGAATTCTCATAAGGAACCCGTATCTTCACATCTGCCAGACGTTCCTTGCGACCTCTTTCGCCTCTTCAATCCACTCGGCTGGCCAACCTTGCTTGACAAGGTATTGCACTCTATAGCCCGGGTGCAGCACTAAAAGTTCAAAGTTCAATAAGTTCAAACGTTTAGACACCTTCAACAAGAATCCTAAACTCACGCATTGCCGTTCGGAACAAGGCGCTCTCATTGGTCTTCACGTAGTACTTATCTAGTACGTCAATATCCCGCTGGACTCCATGTTTGACGGCCTTGGAGGGTGTCCCTTCCACCTTGATTTGCGTCAAACGCTTGTGAAGCGCGTCCATGACCGGAATCACGCTCGCTACCGTGGTGAAGTTGGAAACGGCTACACTATGCACCGATAGACGTTTATTGACCACAGAGAAGATCTACAGGTGTTTTGTTCAACCACTGTTTCAGCGTTTTTCTGCTCTTAGCATTCAAAGTTCAAACTTACCCTCAAGATCGGTACGACCTCCTTGATCACCTTGAAATTGCCTGTGATGAGAAGCTCAGCCCTAGAGTAGTCTGCTCCAGGATCCAGTTTTTGCTACCCAGACCGACGGAATGAACGTAAGTAGGAAAACACAGGTTCAAAGTTCAAAGTTCAACAGTTCAACAGTTCAAACGTACATTGCAGGCTCAGCCTTGACAATCGCCTCCAAGCACTCAAAGGTGGAGTTCCACCTCGTTTGCGCGTTGATAGGGATGGTGTACGTCCCTCCCTGTTCGATCTCGCCCTTGTCTTTGGCGGTTGCAACAGCGGCAACCCACTTACGCTTAAGTTCACCTCAATACTTGAGGCGCTTAACAAGTAAACGGCACTGCATAGTTGAACGCAGTTAAACAGTTAAACAACTGAACTTCTGATTGGGCGGTTAGAGATGAAAAGATACTAACTTTTGTCAGGATTGACGCCACCCTCTTCTGCGAGTCAGCCAAACTCTTCTTGTCCTTCTCGTTTGCTGCAGGACATGCAGTGAGAGGGAGCAAATCCAGGATCGCCTGATAAGGCGAGAACTCTCCTGCTGAGTGAACAACCCATCTTTGTTCTGGCTCTCATCATCGTCGTCTTCCTCGATATCAAAGTCAAAGACGTCACGTTCCGGCCCATTTGAATTGTCTGCCTCCAGCTCCTTGAGTTGAGACCACTTCAATCCAGTGGCTCTCTCAATAACAGCCTAAAGTCATGAGATTGTTGGAAGTTTAGTGGAGTTCAACTTCAAACTTCAAACGGCAGCGGAGTCAACTTACTCCAACGACCAGATTCAAGATGTGGGCGAAACATCTAACACAACCTAAACGCCCATGGAACATCTTCCACCCATGTGTGGCAAGAGAACCGACCATCTTGTCGTCGTTGGAAGCATTATCACAGATGACTGACATCACCTTAATCTCRATCCCCCAATCGGTAAGACACTTAGCCACAACGCCAGCCATGTGCTCCCCAGTGTGACGTTCCGGTGTGCTGAACACATCAATAAAAACAAGGTCATTCAAGGTCAGCAATATCGATCTGATCGGTCATGTTTAGGATGTTCAAAGTTCAAAGTTCAGGCGTTTTGCAGGAAAGGATGCGGTAAACATCAACTTGAACTAAATTATAGGCCAACAATGAGTGCAAAGTTCAAAGGTTCAAAGGTTCAAAGGTCGAACGGTACTTACAGCATCTTGATCCACCACTCTGAATGCGTGGTGGTTCACTGCAATCCATTCAAGAATTGCATAGCGGGTCTCCATCAGACAAGGCTCAGCTGACTGAACCTCAGAAATCGACCCATCCACCAAACAAGTCTGTGAGATGTCAACCCTCTTCTTACACGTATTGGCGTGATAGTTGATGGAGGTCCCTGACCTGGCTGTGTTTGCGGTCTTCAAGGCAATCCCAGGGCAGTACCTATGCAGAAGAGGGAGAAATGATGAGCAAACGACTCAAATACTCAAAAGTTCAAACGTTTGAACTTTGTACTTTGAACTTTGAACTTACCGGCAAGTCCACAACCACCAAACGCCTGATGCCTTCCCTTCTTTGGCCATGACCTTCACACTCGCTATGACGGGTTGCTGCATGAGACAGTTGCCTTTCTCCCCCCTACCATTGTTGTAGTGCTTCTGGCACCAGAGATTGAGGTATTCCTGGTGTTTTTCGGTTGTATCGTTATCATGAGGTACCGGAACCGTGGTACGACCCTGGCTAGGCGCTTTTCAATGTCATGCAAATAGTGGGTGTTTAAACATAAGCCTGAAGTTCAACTGTACTTACTGGCCTTGACATCCTCCTCCTCCTCATCATCATCATCATTATCAGGCTTCTCAACAATTTCCATCTCGTCCTGATCAACTTGCTGCTCCTTCTCCACCTGCTGTTTTTCCACTTCCTCAACCTCACTCTCTGATTCGATCGCTTCGAGATCCTCATCAGGAATCTTCTTCGCTTTTGCTTTCCTATTGGGTGTTGTCTTTTGGGTGTTGGCTTCTTAGGTGCAGCCTTCTTAGGAGTTTTTTTAGGGGTTGTTTCTTTCTTATTATTGGGCTTACACCTTTTAGAAGGGGTTTCCCGGACTGAGCGAGTGGGGTTCAACAGTTTGACCGAGTTCAACAAATGTTTAACAGTTCAACAGTTTGAAGTTTAACTTACGCTCACCGTCCGAATCAAGTAACTCCGCCTCGCCTTCATCATCGGTGACCGGTGCAAGAGCCCGTTTATTACGGCTGGGGGTACCCTCTACTGTGTTCCAATTGGGGCGAGGGAGGGTTACAGGTCTCTCAGGAGCAGTAGATGCTGCAGGAATCCGAACGTCTGTGAATTCTTGTCGGTCTGCAGCCTGTTTATTGGCCAACGCTTGTTCAAGCTCGAGATTGGGGTCAATTCCGGTATTGATGCTGGATTGACGGGTGCTAGACATGGTAAGAAGCGTTTGAATCTTTAGTTTGTAAGGGTAGCAGTCGTTTGAGTGGATTATTAGATAATTAGATAGGTAGATAGATAGACGGTAAATGAGAAGCCGTTGAACTCAGTTGATCACTTCTTAGGCCTGAGCCTAAGCGCCCTTCAATAAACCGCTTTCTCCCGCTATTCCATCATAGAAAACACTGTGATCATCTAGAACTGTAACGGTCAACTGATGGTAGGTGTTTAATGTGTTTAGAACTGTTATGGACGTGAATTGCGGTTGTTGTACGCGTTGCCTTCTCCGTAGGCGTCGCCTGAGGATCGTCCGAGCAGGTCTCGGACTACTTGTTGTTGTTTCCTTTGTTGTATTCCGGATGAGTAGACCTTAAATCTCTCATCCATTCTTATCGATACTATGTTGAACCCTACCTGCTCCTCCTCCCGGACACCGCCTGCTAAGTCGTCGGACCGCTCCTTCGGAGTTACCGTTGGTCCTAACAAGAACGTTCTTAGAAGGTAGAGTGATTGACCTGTGAAGTTTAAGCAAATTTGGAGAATATTCTATTCACATTCACGTTTGATGCCGTTCGATCGGTCTTCTGCGCAAGGGTTGAACTTGAACGTCTGATTGAACGTCAGCAAATTGAACGCGTTCAAAGTTGAACGTCACGCGCGTTCAAACGTTCAATAAGGCGCGTTCGTTCCTTCAAGTTCAAGCGTTCAACCTAAACGCGTGCCAACTCCACTAGTACATATACATATTGAGACGAACGAGTCAGAGACGAGAGAGTTTGAGATAGCAAGCAAGATAAAGGCCAAGTCTGAGTCTGTTACGGCAGGTTCTTGCTGTCACAGGTCTAATAGCAAATGCTACTCGTAGGTTATCTGGATGATGGGATAAGGGCCGAGTTCGTGTAACTCGGTTGGTTCTAAGCGGTAGACAAGTTATTCGACCGAATTAAAGGATTCGGTTAGAATCTGTAAGTTGGTTAAATCAAGTAAATTAGTATGGGTTGCTAATCTAATCGGTTTAAGGGTGAAGAACGAAGGTTGTATGGGAACAACTTAGCTAGATCCTATTGTCGTAACCTCTTCACAATACGTCTTGAATTGGTAATTCAGTAGGTGTAAATAGAATGCGATATCGGACTTGAATCCTCTATACAATTCGGTTGACTTCTGTATAGACGATTCAATCTCTCTAACTATATATACTAAACGGAAACACTGCGAGACCTCGAACAAAGAAAAGTGAATGATACCACCACGAGTCGTCTAAGGTGTTTTTGCTGGATTCAGTTGAATCCTATTTTGTATTTTGGAACCGAGAATAGAGAACGAGCCGGATAGAGAAGTAGTCGGTAGGTTGTTGACGGATTTGGTTGAACCTTGTAGGGAACAACCAAATATGGATGGATGTCTTCTTTGTTGGTTTGAGGTGGATCGACTTGTTCGATGGAATAGGAGATTGCGTTTCGTGTTTATACAAGCAATCCGCAGCATGAGCGGACTCATTTGGCTTTCTCAGGGATCCGGTTGAAACGGGATCGAACTAAAACGGGGTGGTAGTTTGGTTGGTTGAGTGAGATTCTACTTAAACGATTTCTTGATGAACCAGTTGTAACAGAGTCATCCAATGTAGGATGCCAAGGTCCGTGCGATGCCGATGTTGGTAAGCATATCAGTGATATCGGAGGATTTAATGTGGAGGTAATCTACCAAGATAGCTGAGTAAATAGTCCAAGGTAGATATGATTTGTAATGGTTCGGATGAATTTGGTGAATATCGGTAAATAGGTCAGGTAGATCCTATCACTGAAGTCGGGAGCCGCTTGGATAGTACTCGGAGTATGCTGGACAGCCTCCCATCACGTCGGTCCTAACATCAGCCGTCTAAGTTCACATCTAAGTTTAGTCTAGTCCCAAGGGAAAAATACAAAATCTGTAGGCGTCTGGTCTGCATGGTTGCCAACTCTACCAGGCGACACCCACGGAAGAGGCGATGCGTAAGGCCACTGCACTGACACACCTAATGGGCGGAGACATCGTGTTCAGATCCGGCTTTTTGAGGGCCACTCATAAGATTCGTAGAAGGTTAAACAACGCATGCACTACTATTGCTGTCATCCAACGACAAGGAATGAGACTGTGGCAGCGAGCAGCATGGAGATAAGAACGATAGTCGCAGCCCCGTTCAATCTATAAGCACAGGCGGAATATCAACTGAAAGTTGCATTATACTCAATGAGACATTTGTCGAACCACCTCGATCGTTTCACAAATGCGTTACCCAGTGTGAGATCCATTTGTGTCTGGTTGAAGTCAAGTGTGCCAGTCAACAACAACAAGACAGCCACGGTGAAGGTCAGGATGCCCAAGGGCAATGCTAAACGGGTTTCGCCGAAAGAGGAAACGAGGTCTGCTGGGCGATTGAGACCATCTGATCGGGGAAATTTGAACTTGAGGAAAAGGGCAGTCATCACAGCGAGGAGAGTGAGGACGAGTCTAAGAGAAGTTAAAAGGTTCCGCTCATTCGCTGGTAATCTCGAATCGGTTGTCAATCTTCACGTACATGCAGCAGGACATTCTGACCTACCCGCAAGATCACGAGGATTGCTATATTGGCGAGCCATTGGCAAGGTGCCTGACACGATAGAATATGATCTATAATAGACTTCTTTGTTCGTATGTTTTGATTCGGTAGGCTAATGATGACATCGACACGTCCGGAAAAGTACAAGAGAAGCCGCTTGTTATTTGTGCGCACAGTTTCACGTGGCATTGAAGTAGACGACCGGTACAATCGTTCAGCAACGAACCTCAGTTTAGGTATCAGTGCCACCTCAATACCTAGCACGACGATCGTAACCCCCCTCGTCGCGGTAAGAAGCGCTACCTCCCCTGTAATCACCGCTTCCTCGGGACTCGTAGCCTCGCGGCTCATAGCCCCCACGCTCATATCCGCCGCCACGCCTGTCGTCATAACGGGGTTCACGGCGGTCATCGTCTAGTACAATCTCGCCTTAGCAATGATTCATGATCTGATAAATCTATACGACTCACATCGAGGGCGGTCGTACCTGTCCCGGTCATCATAACCGTGTCCGCCGCGTCCACCCCCACTATAACGGGAGTCGTCTGTATTGGGTGGGCGTAGGTGTCAGTTGTACAATTAGCCTAGGCAGAAGATAGCAATACCCACAAGATCGAGGCTCGTAGTATCGGTCTAGGTTAGCCGCACGAAGAACATACAAATGATTAATCCTGAAAAGTCTTAGCTTCCCACCAAGTACATTAAACCACATAGCCTTACCTCGAGAACCGCCACCACCACCTCCGCTGGGATAGTCACCGGTTTTGGGTGGTCCATAGTACCTCCCCGGAGTAGGAGTCCTTGCACGCGCTCGACGAGCCTAGAGAGCACTCGATGAAGAATATCCTCATTGTGAACAGCGGATCGTGCTTACATATGCTACGTTCATGACTTTGCCCTCGAACTCCTTTCCAGATAGCTCAGCAACCGCTCGACTAGCGCCGTCAGAATCGGCCATCATGACAAAACCGAATCCCCGAGAATCTTTGGTGTGTGGGTCGTACATGATACTGGATTTATCAACCTAATCAACAGCCCGGTGAATAACTGTTTCGTACTAGATGAGATGGCGTGTTTACAACCAAAGATAACTTACCTCTCCGACAGTGCTGAAGTACTTCTGTAGATCATCGGCAGTCACACTATGGGACAGACCGGATACGTGAAGGTTCATTCCGGGATTCTGTGCGTCGGTGCCAGCACGATTGTCCCTATGAAGCAGTTTGTAGTCATCCCTCAGACGTGTTATAGAAGATATCATCGGGCGGATGCAAGTACCTGCCGCGATCGCTGCCTCGAGCTTCGTTGCGGTCGTCTCCACGGACGGGTTCCGTAGCCGTTGCTTGAACTTGCCCAGGAGACTGGGAACGCCGAGCTGCACCGTCTTCGTATCGGTCTCTCTCTCCACGGTAATCTGAGGAAGGCGCAAGTTGAGGAGTTCCAATAAGCGATATGTACGACGTCAAGGAGTTGAAGGCGCCAATCGATAGACATCGCCCGCAAAGAGCGCAGAGCTCTTATGTGATATACGAAGAGCAAAACCGAATGGTAATCCTCGCAACGCGTTGAATGGTGAGGCTGGTTGGACGTTTAGACTGGGGCATAGTTTGCGAGTTCAATCGAGCGTGGTCGACCCGATTGTGTTATGGAGAAACCGTTGAGTCTGGGCCGAGGAACGAGACCTGAGCTGTGCTGATAATTGCTGAAAACGTACCGTCGGACATTGTTGAAGAGTGTGGAACGAGTTTGTTCGAATGGGAGGTGTTGAGAGGCAGATACCTGATCCCTAATATTCAGCAAGCACCGAATGAGTTTGAGTAGATCGGATATTACTGTATAGCTACAGCATAGCTAGTAGTAATTCGTAGCGTGCCGAGCCATTAACCAATATACCTACAGTTTGCATTTTCTCACGCGTCGAGAGCGAACTCAGCCTAGAATTTACAACGTCGCCGCAGGGCATTTTAAGATCTCGTCTGGTGTTTCAAAGATGATATTACGATAAATGCCTCATCGCTTGGTCAGGCTCGGATCGGGAGGCGGGGGCTTTGGTATTGATCGAACGTATGGATGCCTGACGGCAGAGTCTACTGTGATCCGCTTCTGAGGGTCCCAATGGAGCATCTTTGATACCAAATCACAAAAGTGATCAGCGTGACCATCGGAAGGCCGTATTATATCCTACGTGAGAAGAAACGTGAGCCGATTGTATCGATTTGGCTCCCTTTCGGCCACTTACCTCAAGTCTCTTCATCTTCTTTACGTAATTCTTTGAATTCTTTGTCGTTTGAGAATTCGGGAAATCTATTGCCGTACCTTTGAAGAATTCTCCTTTCTGCGCCCTAAGATATGCAGACAAGCTTAACCAATTGCCGTTCGATCGAGTTAGGATGGCGTGTCTTGGCATACCTTGCTTTCCTAGACATAGCAGGAGGCAATTTCCCCATGACGACTTCCATCATCGCAAGGTGTTCGAGATTGTCGTGTGTCTGGAACAAAGCGTCGCCAGTAAAGAACTCGACAAGAATGCAGCCAATAGAGAATATGTCGCATGCGAAACTCCATCCGAGACCTAATATTGACCCGAATACGGCTTGAAATGTCATTCTAGCAGAGTCTTCTTAGTGTAAACTGACCCAGTATGATCTCCGGAGCCCTATAATGGCGTGTGCTGACGACAGACGAATGAAACTCGTTGTCAAATGTTGCGCTTCCAAAGTCTATCAGACGAATGTCAACATCGCGAAGAATGTGTTTTTGAGGAGATCCTTTCGCCTGTCCGTGATTGCAACCGTGTCAAGCGAGGGCAATGACAAGGCCAAGCTGACTGACTTACCCGTGTCCCGAGAGTGTAATAACCGGTGTGCACCAGTAATATGTTTTCCGGTTTTAGATCCGTATGGATCAAATTCAGAGAATGGACGACTGTTGTCGCAGAACAGGAACATCGCAGTCAGACTATATGCTTAGCAATGCCCCAGGTTAATCGTACGTACAGCCAAGACTTGTCAGTAGATCCTTGGCGAAGCTGTGTATATGCGCTTCTGGGAAAGGTTGGAATCCATTTTCCTTCAAGAAATCAAATACGCTTTGTCCCAACAGTGGTGTTACTAGGCAAATATGATTACGGAAGTCAAAGTACTCCAAAAGCGATATGCATTTGCTATGTCAAGGACCGTCACGATTAGGACGGTAAAGCAGAAGGACGACACAGAGGTCTTACTACTGGTTGATCGGATCTTTTTCTTTGAGTTTCTTCAACACCCTGATCTCGATTGTGCTTGCCTCTCGGTACTTTGGCACTGCTCGGATGATTTTGATTGCTACTTTCGAGAACGATTTGGCCAACTCTGCCTCCACGACCTTACCGAATGTTCCTTGACCGAGCAACCGTACTATCTTGTCTATAGGTTTGAAGGTTAGCAACGTCAGATACCAAAATGAAAAGTTCAAGCTTACATTTGTCATTGGCACCTAAACATCGTCCAGGTGTAATTATATAGTGTCCGTCCTTGTCGTCCCACGCTGGCGGATCGGTTGCAGACGCCGGAGCAGGTCGTGCTGAAGCATTGCCATTCATCTGCTGGAAACGGACGGCTTGCTCTTCGGTTTTTGATATTGCACCGTGATAGCCATTATTAGAATAGCTGTTGGTAGAGAACGAGGCTGGGTGACTCGGGATATGTGAGATCTTTCAATTGACCAACGGACAAATTCAACGGTCATCCAGGGACGTGTTCAACGCCAGCTTACCATATCAGGCAACCTGACCTCGGCCTTCCGATCGAGTCCGGCGTTAAGATCGCCGTTTCCTCTGCGTTTCTTAGCCCCATTCTGCTCGAACCCTTGAACAGCCGCGATACTTCCGACTTTCCTCTTCAGCCCAATTGCACCACCTTGTCTGGCCTTTTCTTCTCCACTATCGTCATCAACGATGGTTATGCTGTGTTGTCTACCAGCAACCATTACCATATCCTTTCGGTAAACCTTGGCGCGCGTGCTTCGTACTATGGGTAGCTCAGAATTCTGACTACTGCCACAAGCTGATCGAAAATCAACAGTTGGATCTCCATAGGACCGTTGCACACTACCGGATATAACGCCTGAAGGCTGTATTCGCGAGGGCACTGCCCTTCGTGGCGGCATTTCCGACGAGACGGGTCGAATATCGTAGTAGGAGCTATGTTCCCTTCGGTTTGGTTGACCTAGGGGTGTTATTCTCTCCTCTATACTAATTGGCACAGATGGTGGTAGACGAATATCCGATGCAAATCGCTGACCAGTACTTTCGTAGACGATTGGCCTAGCTGGTTCAAAAACAAAGTTGTTTCCGGAGCGACCTGCAAATTGACGCTCTCGCCTGAATCGTTCTTCTTCCTGGGCAATCAGGGCGTATGCAAATTTCGCCGATGGGATATCTTCTGCGGACGGATCCTCTGGAAGGAGGTACTTGAATGCGGGCGTGGGATATCGATATCGCAGTGGGTCGAGCAGTGGCTGTGATGACGTCGTAGGCTGTCCAGTATATGAGCCTCGACTAGGAATGTAAGTGGAGTTGATTGCTGCAGCTTGCGATGCCAGAGAGCGATGTCGGGAGCTGTCGAATCCGCTCGGCGAGGAAACAGGAGGAAGGTACCTATTCTGATGCTGAGGATACGCAGAATAAGGCCCAGGCAGTAGAATTCCTGCTGTCAATGGAGGAGGCTGATTGTGATAGACCGAGCTACGTAACAATCTCGAGGTGGGAAGGATGCTGGAACCAGGTAATCGATCAATCTGCACGCTTTCCAAAGGTGGTAGGCGCCGACTGGTATTGACGTTCTGAGATTGTGTGGTATGAGCATTCACTGTGGATTGGTGAACACCGTCTTCACGATTAAAGATGCGATAATTTGGCCCGGGGGAAAGGTCCTCCGTAAATGCAGGATAGGAAGAGCTTGAAGTTGTCGGTCGATACTGATGTGTGCCTTGGAAGCCGAAACGATCCCTGGGATACTGAGACCGATGTGCGGTGGTTTCTGACCGCTGTTCAAGCGGATATTCGAGACAGGCTCCTCCTCCCAGCACGTTGTCCGTTGAGAGGTATGCGTCACTGGGCAAATCTGGGAGAGAAGTTGAATGGTACTGGCCAGCTTGTCGTATATCTTGTGTAGAAGATTGTCTAGGTCGGTAGGTAGAAGCGTTATTCATAAAGTCCAGCGGTGTGAACGGTTGGGAAGGATCCCAGTTGTGCTAGTGTACTTGATAGCCCTTGCGTGCACTACGATACAGGTTCGACAGTACGCAACTCAACAGCCAACGGTAGTTTAGGTCTACTAGGTCTACGGATGAAGTAGAATAGCTCGTCTGGTGTGCCAACCGTTCGCGCAATATCTGTTGAGGCCGAGTTGTTCCGAGAGATCTTGTGACCTCGTTGTCTGAGTTGGAACTTCCGCTTGGATGGCACAGTATGCATGCATTCGATCTGTCAGAAGGAGGATTATAACGATTGGAAGACGGGAAACGCAAATGATGCGATGTCAGTCAGCCTCTCCGCAAGCTACAAACTAAGAGCCCGCGGTCTGAATAACACCCGAAGGGATAGGAACTGTCGATCTATGAACGCAACGATCGAAACCTAGATTAAACGATAATAGCATCAGTCCAGCCAATGCTGCTTGGAAATTTCTATCAGTAAATAAAGCTACAATTTTAGATCATTCATTTGGAGAGGTCTGATCGCGTTTGGTGATTGTAGCGTAATATGGGTAAGGCTGGGTAAAAAGTGAATTAGGCTAGTAACCACTTCGAAAGAAGTTTTGTTCAGGTGTGAGCCCGTTGGACTGGATGTTTGGTCCACCTGTGCCTGAGGCCATGTTGTAAACGGGATTGAAACCTGGCGCATCTTGCTGGAACGCAGAGTAACGTGCTTCTCTTTGATAAGGTTGCAGGAAGGAATACTGGCCTGTCACGATATCTTGTTGAGGTGAACACATATTATGTGGTTGCATTTCGTGAGTTTGTTGATAAGGACCGGATGTAAACGGATACTGGGGTGACGATGCATTCAGATGAGCCTGAGGTGGCATTCCGTTTTCGAGGGTTGGAAACTGCGGATCGGTGAACGTATTGTAGGTATACTCGGGCTTGATCTGCCTGGATTTTGCCGCTTCAGAGTGGTTTTGAGAAGGTTGAGCTAAGTTGAAAGGATTAAGCGACGTCGACATTGGTCCGTGATCGCCTAGCTGCAACAGATCACCAAATGTACTAGGCTGAGGTATCTTGTCGTTCTTCAGGTTCTGCTGAGTGTAGGAAAGATCGCCAGTAGCAACTGGGTGGAGCAAAACTCGAGTAGACTCGGCTTTTGGATATCCCCGAAGTCTATGTTCTCTCCCTCTGACAGCCGAAGACGAACCCTCGCCGAGATCTGGTGCATTGCTCACTACAAGTAGATCATTCCAGCTCTCGTTCACCATCGTCCTAGTAGCAGAACGTCCGCCGAAGCTACTACCATTCGTATTACTGCCTGGGCCTGAATTCCGGAAAGGTGGAACAGGACGGGGCCTGGATGACGAACCGGGGTTGAAGCGTGGTTTCCCAGTCATGAGCGATCCATCGGAAGGGTGCACGCTAGGTACGTCGGGCAAGGGAGTTGATTTGTTGCGGGACACTACAATGTCGCTCAATTCCGGATTTAGACTAGGACGAGAGCGAGGGGATTGGTATGTCGGACCCAGAGTCGTTCGGGGTGCACATCCCATCCCATAAAACTCGCTCGGTTGATGTCCGGCCTTGAATCGTCCCATAACCCATTTACGACGTATGAATTGCTCCAACTCGCCGTCCCGATCAGCAAATTCCGAGGTGTTAGCAGGTGGAGGGTTCTTTGTTTCGTCAGGATTAAAAACTGAGTTTGCCTTGATATTCCCCATATTTCTCATGGCCTACAATAGAACGAAGATAAACTCGCGCACAATATATGATCACCTGTTCAGGCTATACTGACATCGATCATCTCTCGCGACCATGTGTCCATCGTTACACTTTTGCTGAGTTGTTGGGGCTCAAATTAGTAAAAGTGCTCCATAGGAACCAAGTCTCAATTTTGACTTACACTCGAGAGTTGTGAGTTCCGAGTTTCCGATGAACTGAAGCGCATTGTACACAAAGGAAAACTCCTAACGTTCGCGCAAGATGGAAGCTAGTCAAGAATTAACAAGGGCTATGCTTGGACATCTGCCTACCCAAATTTATGCTTGCCCATCGAGGCGCAGCAGCACGACAATCTGCACATGCATCTTTTCGTACAATATAAACATAATTAGCCCACGTTTCTGTTTAAGCCTATTTAGGAAGACTTGCTGTTTCCAGGAAGCTTTAAGACCTCTTCCAGCATACGCTCCTGACGACTGCGAGTATTTGACATGATGTAACAGAGCTGAAGCTGCTATTGCTGCAAGGCTGGGGATCACAATGGTTACCCTCAGTACGATTTCCGGAATTTTGGTCGAACCTTGAAGTACTGGCTGGAACGTGCAAGAAGAAGGCCGATCGGCAGATGGGATGTGTTTAATCGGTTGACAATTTCTGGAGTACCAGGCGGCTAGCTACTCTGTTTGCGGTTCCACGATCATCTGAGGGATGACTCTGGAATGATGTGTAGATGCCTGTGATCAAATATATGATGATGCTTGACGGTGAATACGTGGTTATTGCGTAAGGGTAACGGCATCGACGCGCATCTCGCATGTTCATGTAGAGCAAGTAGCCGTGACCTGCTCAGTAGTGATCTCTCTGTAGTGATCAAGAGTAGTGATTAAGTGATCTCCCCCTCTTCATCCTTTGGTCTCTTTTAGCTGCCCCAGATCCTGCCTCAATACTACCTCAAATTCCCTGAAGTGATTTTTGCTTCTGCATAGCTGCGGAGAGACGTTCTCCACGGAAAACATTATACCCGCAAGGTTTCTCTCTTTCAAACCATGTCGTCGAGCTTATGGCAGAATAGGGCGATTATCATCATCGGTACGTTGAGGATCTTGCTCCTGACAGCAAATGTTTGCGTCTCTCATACCCGGACTTTGCAATGTTTTAGACGTCGATGAGCAGGCAAAGCATTTAGTCCGGCATTTTGTCAAGTCGAGGTCGGTCACGAACCTTCCCTTCCAGTGGTGTATCTGTGAATCCAACAGAGCTCAACAAATTCTCCAGATCCAGAATTTTCTGGGCAGCCGGAAATTCGACACCCACCCCCTGTATCGAAGCGTCTGATCTTGTGGCTCAAACGTGAGTACAGGACTAATTTGTAATACGAGCTTCCGAAACCGACTTTTATACCTTCATTGAGACTTAGTCAACTTCTGACCAAACGGACGTTCGATACGGGCTCATACATCTCGCTCTCAAACGCGTTCCAACAGGCAAAGGTATTCCTTGGTCATATCGATACTGTTATCGTCTACTTGCCGAAGCAAGGTAAACGTAAGTTACCGAATTCACATGGGTCTTCTGTGAGTCAAGGTGGTGATTGTCGCATCTCACAGGACCGCTGGTAATCGATCAAAAGGCTATGACACCACTCGTGACTTTGCTAGTCACTTGGAATACGAAACTTGCGTCGTACTACTTTCGGAGAGACCGCAGATTCCACCAGTCGAGAGAACTGGACTTGTTAGTAGTAACACCAGCGCGTGAGCCGCATCGAAGTAATTGTTTCGCTGGCAAGAGAATAGCTTTAACAAAGTCTTGTAGCTGTTACAAACGATACTAATGAAGATAACGCCATAAAGGCAGCAACCGGTAAGATCTTCGCCCTTTACAGATGTGCGCCAAGCTAATCTACACCTCTGGAAAGCCAATAGCATCTTAGGGCTTATCCGCAGCACTGCTCCTCAGGCTAGCCTTGACAAGTTCAGGCGAGTCCAATGACTTACGCTTTCTACCATGGCTCAACTGATGTCCCTGACAGGCTTTCTCACGTCTGTCCCGTCGAAGCGCTGCAATATGGCGATGATATTGCTCAAGCGGGTATGCGCGGATTGGTTTACGGTTTCCTCACCAATCTTACAGATCGAGCTGACCAACCTGTTCTAGATGCCCTATTCTCGGCCATTGATGCTATCATGCATATCGACCGTGGGCAGGCACTCTCACACGAAAGGTGACTCGCCTTGTAGCCGAGGACGGTACTTGTTGGTTGACGTCGTAAAATTTCTGTCAGCAACGGAATGTCTTACCTTGTCTCTGGTGAGGCGAGGTACTCAGTCAACCAACCACATGATCAATTGGACCGTGCGACAGGATACGTGCTGCTGAACACTCGGCTCGTCAAAGCTCTAAGGTGAGCTATTCTGCGTTGTTCATCTACAACTTCTCATGTAATGGTTTTTATTTGAACAGCATCGCAACAAGCGTCCGTGATTTTGTCGTGACATTCGAAAGCTATGCAGCAGCGTTAGGGATCACGCCGGCGAAACTTGGAACGTATTTAGGTCAGGCGTGCTTGCTTTGCTACGTCTGCGCATGGTTTCGAGGCTGGGCGGGAATACCAAAGCTCTTCTGGTTCATGCTTGGAACAATCTTATGGAGACTACTGTCGAAAGCGACGACGCAAGGATCCGTCTCACAAAGGCCCACACTTAGAGGGGCGACTGCAGTATTTCTTGGTTCTGGTACGTTGTGAATGCCTTGAAGCTGCTCCGTTGTACTTATAGAGGCCATGAAAAATTGTTACGTGGTGCAGGCGGTCATACCAGCGAGATGTTGCAATTGCTGGCAGCATTAGGACCTGCTCATTTGAGGAAAAGGTCGTATATCCACAACACGGGGGACGATCTCAGTGTTGCCAAAGTATTACAATTCGAGCAGCGAATGCATCAATGTCACGAGAACTTCTCTAGCTCGTTCAATTTGATAGCGTTACCACGCGCTCGCAGGGTAGGACAATCTTATCTGTCAGCAGTTGGCACAAGCTGTGTCTCTTTCCTCTCGGCTCTCTTGAACCTTACTTTACGTCCCTATTTCCCTTCCACCCGAGGACAGCACTGTGATCTGGTCATCGTGAACGGACCTGGTACTTGTGTAGTGGTGATAATTGCCTTCGCACTGCCCAAGGTGGGTTTCGTTTTTTTCCCTGAGCGGACACGAATAGCTGATCTTTGGGTCAAACATGTTTCTTGGGTCCGTTAGATGCTAGGTCTGCGATCGCCGCGAACGCTTTACGTCGAGTCGTGGGCTCGAGTGCGGTCATTGTCTCTGAGCGGCAAAATTTTGAAATATATGGTGGACAAGTTTGTAGTGCAGTGGCAGGTGGTCGACCGGACTAGAAAAGGATCAGAGCCGGCTGTGCTACGCCCAAACCCTGACTTGAACAGCGAATTGTGGCTCGTGTGATCGTGACTCCGTCCAACGCCATCATCTAGGTGTCGGCGAGTGTCTACAAATGTGATATGATATTTGTCTAGCCTATAGTTTTCTCATCGTCCATTGAGCAGGTTCAATAGAAGTCTTGCATTTTCTGAACTTTGCACTTGTTGCTGGTCCCATGGTCCGGGATGTCGTGCCGGAAGAGCTGATCCAATGGCAAGATTACGTTGATCACGTGTTAAAGGCACGGAAGATTGCCATGCCACAGGAATCGGCGGTGCAAACTGCAATGGAGGCCCTGTCGCCCCTGACAAGACTGGTTCGGAGAATTGTGTTTGTAGTGGAGCCGTCGACAGATCCGCCATCATGTCGTCCAAAAGGGCCTGTCGACGCACATCCATCTCCGTTTTCTTTGCTTCATCTGATGGTGAGCCAGCTGATGCGGAGTATAAGGGGGTGTGCACCATTGTGTGAGGTAGTGCAGCAAGTTGCCTCACAAAGACAGGATGGCGTGGTGGTGTGGTGGAGGAGGCCGTCTCTCGGGCATCGAACGATGAAAGTAAAGCGCGAGTGTGATCGTAGGGTTGAGAAGTTGGACCGGAGGGAGAGGCCTCGCTCGATAGCGGATTATGCTGCTGGGGTGACGCTCGCACTACAGGTCGGGATTGCAGCGATGGAGAGGTGAGTTTGGAAAGAAGAGCTTGCATAGCGATTGTATGATCGACTGCACGAGCAGTAGTAAGCGATGCGTCATCGAAACCACTTAATTGCTTTTGCATCCGAGATCCATCATTTCCTTCCTCTATACCGGGAAACTGGCCAAAGAGCGTATCCAATGTCTCGCCGTGTTCGCACATCGGTTGGCTGTAGTCCTGTGAATGCGTTCTCTTGCGATTTGCAGCAGCGGCAGTCGTTCTAGTCGCTTCGTGCAGTTGGATTTCAGGGTTCCCCGCAGATGACGGAAACTCGCCACATTCTGGCGCCGTCCTTGTCAAGCCAGAGTAGCCTGGGCTAGCTTTGTAAGAATCGATCCATTGCTTCAGCGGCCTGTTAACGCAAGTCAGGCCCCACACCGGGAGACGATTTGGGACACTGTGCTACTCACGCAACAAAAGGGGCAACGGAATAAAACTTCTTGTTAGAGACTTTGTTACGACTACGCTTCCATGTGGGCAAGTCTGAGAGCATAGTCCATTCAATAGCCTGCATCACAATTTCAGCCGATTGATGGTAGGGCAGCCCAAACAAGACATACACTTATCTCTTTCCGTGTCTGTGTTTCGAAAAATGTCTCCAGAGGAACACCGGGCACAACATAGAGCGTCATCCTTTGATCGTTCATGGTCACTTCGATATAGTCGTCAGGATTGAGTAGGTGGGTGATATCGTAGCCAATCTCTTCGAAAACCTATAATCGTGATAAGCTACTCAATATACCCTGATGACTAACGATGTCTCTGACCTCTCGTACTGCACACTTCCATTTTTCTTCCTTGTCATTGATTTTCCCTTTGGGAAATCCCCATGATGCGTTCGATTTCCAACCTTTGACAAGTACGCATTGGCCGCAATCTCGATCAAGCAGGATCCCTCCGCATACTGGAACTCGGTTCTTATACTTCATAAACCTTTCCCACAACCTCTCATAATTATCGCCCTCGAGCCAATGGGACAGGAGAGGGCAATGAGCAAAGAAGACGGAAGAGAATGCTTTTAGATTGAAGGAAGGCAAGTGTGGAGATTCGGTCCGCAAGAAATCCTCATAAAACCAGTGTCTGCAGAAATTCCACTTTAAGGGCAATGACTTCCGATTCTCGACAAGTTTGCTTACGCTTGCTCAACCTGGAAACAAACTCGTTCGGGACTGGCTAACTCCTCCTCTGGCAGGTTCAGGATAAACCGGCTGATATCCATTTGATGACGAGTATCGAGAATCGCACGGTGGTTTAAGATAACGGAGCATGAATGCGCATATGTCGGAGCCGGGTGGTGAGATCACGGCAAGCATAAACAAGGGTCGAATAGAGTAAGAAAAATGCAAGAAATCGTATATCCCAATAGGGCTGATACGAGCAAGTGAAGCATCTAGAGGATACAGGCAAGTCGGAAGGGGAAGTAGACAAAGCGATTTACCTAGACAAATCTTCCAGCACTTCATCAAGACCAGCGATTTGGTGCCAAACTGAAGGACCCCCAAGCGCGTAAGGGTCGACAGGTTCTTCAAGTTGTTGTACGGAAGAAAAGGGTACAGGCTTGTTCTCTTCTTCTCGGTAAGTCATTCGAGGCTTGCGTTTGTTGCGATTCGTTCGTGGAGACGCCACGGAAGCACCTTCACCTTGCATCATCCCCAGATCAGAGCCAAGCTGTCGGGCTGCAAGCTTGTGGGGAGTATAACTAGGCTGAGATGGTTACGTTGACAAGCTGTCAATATTAGACTATGTCATATCAACACAAAGGAGGGGTTATTGAATGTAATGAGTAGAGGTTCTTGCTGCCTGACATCTCTCGCCTACCGCGCGACCGCATCATTGTACCTTTTTGTACGCGCCTGAGACTTTGCGCGCGAGAGCAAACGGGCTACGCTAATCTAAGTTCAAGCGTTCATAAAGATCGGAACCATCAGTCGATACGGAACTGGGCGTCTCTGTCTGTACCCAACTACACCACTTTCAATCTCCGGTACACTGGCATGACTGGCGTCTCGTCTGTCAACAGATAGATTATAGAGACACAAACTGACACAAAGTTCTACAACGCGGAATGGCCAAGCCTACCAATCTTGCTGCTCTATCTAGGCGGATGCCAACTGTAGGTCTCTTCAATCGCTGTTTGTGCTTTTCTTTTCAATTGCTAAACATTTTACTATCCGGATCGTCTATAGGCAGGCACGGCAAGTCCATTCGATTGCCGGATCTTTGGGAAAGTTGGTGATTAAAACTAACTTTCCTCCACTTGTCACATTGCCTATCATAGCTGTTTTTGGGGATAGGTTAGTGAACCTTTTCTGTCATGAGATGTGTTCCATGGGCTAAAACGCAAGGAACAAAAATCCTCAACAGTGATCGGACTCATCATCACCAAAGTAAGCTCTTGTACTTAATCTCCCGAAGTTTGTCCTAAAGATGTATCTGTAGTTGTTCACAAGTTCTCCAAGTGTGAGTCGAGGGGTTCAAAGGCATTTTGAACTTGTTTGACTGAGTTACGTGAATTTCACTTAGCAATCGGCTGCGTGGTCAGGGTATGTTACCTCCCTTTGGCACCGGTTTGAGCTTGCCCGATTGATTGAACTGCCTTTGATAGAGGAGGACAGTCAAGCAACTTGAGAGCAAATCCGCTCAACAATCGACTCAGTCGCAATACGCAGCTGCCGTGAGTCGTCTTGACCGTAGGGAATATCTCGCGGGGAAATCACTGACTGGTTGTCAACTATTTTCTGCAGTACTTTGACGCAACGTTATCGCGTCCTCGAGTTGATCTCTTCGTTATCAGCACACCACACCAAAGAATGCCTACGTTCTCCTCAAGAGATGTACGCTCAGCAGGTGCACAAACGGTACAAGCCTTTAGTTGGACATAAATCCTACTCGACCGGACGTGGTTGGTTCGGTCTCGGCAGCTCTGGCGATGTACCTGAGACCAACAGCCTGGACGTCCTCGAACAACGTAAACGATCGCTTGGTCAGGATCCCCTGGAAGAATCGGGTTGGAACGATCACAAAAAGAGAGATCTCGTCTCTCAGCAGCACAAATACTTTTTCGCCATCAACCTCTACAACTCGTTCGATGTTATCCCGGATTTGTTTGCAACTCTTTTCAGAACTGCTGGTGTACTAGGATATCACAACATTTTCGTCTCGATCTACGAGAACGGGTCAAACGACCAGACTAAAGCGCTACTTCGGATCTTTGACGCTTTGGCCCGAGTCGTCGGAATGCGGATCGAGATCCGGACCTCTATGCGTACAAGGGGGCAATTTAATCATCGTATCGAATATCTAGCAGAAGTACGAAACGCCGCGATGGTACCTTTGCACGAGCTTCGTGACACCAAAGGGGAGATTTTCGATTCAATCATCTTCATGAACGATATCCTACCTTGTGTAGATGATGTTCTCGAACTGATCTGGCAGAGCAGGAGACAAAACGCCGGTATTACCTGCGCTGCCGATTATATGTTCCACGACGATATTGTTAGTTTAGCGACCTGGCAGCCGGACAAGCGGGACTGATCTAGATGGTCATCTTAGGGTGCTCCGGTCTTTTACGACAATTGGGTTGCGCGAGATATCAACGGAACAGCTCTGGAAAATGCTCCGTTCGAGCAGATCTTCCATCATGCGGAAAGCGAAAGAAGATTCATGAAGCACCTACCTGTACAGGGTAAGTCATTGGCTATGTGAATGGACATTGATATCTGATCAGACGCGAATGATGCAGTGCAATCTTGCTGGAACGGTATCGCTGTACTGGATCCAGCGCCATTCTACAACCCTCCCCATGTCCGTTTCAGAATGGCCAAGCTTTCGGAAGGTGAATGTTCCGCGTCCGAATGTGGACTGATTTGCAGTAAGTCAAAGCCAAAGCTTCCGACCGCGCTTTCTTGACGTATAATTTTTCTAGATGATTACTGGAATTCGGGATATGGGCGAATCATCATGGTGCCAAGAGTGAAGTTGGCCTATGATAGGGTAAGAGTGGTACCCCTTCTGTCATTATGACTGTGATGTCTTCGCTGACCACTAGTTCACAGCGTGTGTATGACATCATTCACCCTGACCGACGCAACCTGACTTCTATCCGAGGATACAAGCGACTAGGAGGGCTCCCCGATGACCCTCATACCGATCCACAGGATAAGAATTGGTACGGTCCTCACGATAGATTATTTGTTCCCGAAGAGGACGATGTCCTGAATTTCCAACCGGGCCCGAAATATGGTGAGTGAATATACTTGCGACGACTGGACCTAGCCAACGACGTTTGAATGTAACAAACAGTATGGTGCTGGGGATGGGATGGTGCAGGGGACCTTGATGGGCCGGATGGTAAGCATATCATTCAGTGTCGCTTAGCCAGGAACTCATCGAATGACATTGCGTTCTACTCGCAGTCGATCCTATCTGGGAAGAACAGGTATTTTGTCTTTTTATTCGGCCAATGATAGACGGATTTGCAATTTTACTGATCTTCATTCGCTTCATTCGCTTCAATCAAAGCTGCCGATGACATACGACCCAGCAAGTATCGTTGTTAAGCACGAACGCAGTTTCCATTTAGATTAGCAGTACATGATCAGAGGACATTTTGGAGCGGTTTACTGTTCGAGGCAGGTGTTTGTAAGCTGGCGATCTTGTCCGAAATGACATCCAGGACGCCAGGACGTTCGAAATAAACATGGTCACATGTGAACAACGACCATGACGGAGTTTTGACTAATAATGATACGCCGTGAGACGGCCCGACGGGGTTTTGTTCGGGCGCAAATCTCTGATTGTGCACGGCCCGGCGTTGTCCGATCACGAATGTAAGGACGAGATATAAAGCTTGATCGTTCTCGTAATACTATTGCATGTTGCTACAATATTGTTGGCACGCTACATCCTCGATCTGACACTTTGATACTACCACTTTCCACAGCATCGAGCTTGAAAGCATAGAGTACAAACGTATCCGTTGCCTGAGTAACCAGCATCTTTCTTGGATCATGAGTGCAAAGACTGCTACCACAGACAGCAAGAAACTTGGAGGACGGACCGCAATCGTAAGCGGTACAGTTTCATATAGGGCCCATTACACATTGACTCAGATGGAGACCTTTTGGACCAGGTGGGGTGTGGCTCGAGAGGACAGCTTTTCCTGCGGGGAGTAGTCGACCGCATCTCCAATCCTGGCAACAAGGTAGTTGCGTTTTGTGACTCAAACATTGGCAGAGTCAAATATTACAACAGGCTGCTTCAAGAGCTTGGCCAACCAGTAGGATGCTCAACCGGTAATCATCCCAGACTCAAGATGCTGATGATTTGTGCTTTTTTTTAGCCAGCGGCAGAATACACTGTAGACAAGTTCGAGCACATGCTTGAGCAAGAGCAAGTTGAAGTTCTTGTGGTCACCACCATTGATGCAATGCATGATCAGTACATCATCCCAGCCTTAAAACGAGGTATCAAAGTCTTAACCGAAAAACCAATGACAACCGATATCGAAAAGTCGAAGCAAATCCTTCGCGCTGTAAAGGAGACCGGCAATCATTTGACGGTGACTTTCGTAAGTTCCGGCCGACGCTGCTATCTCGCCTTATACTTTCGTATTGAAGCTTTCCAATCTCCATAGAACTATCGATTCAATCCTGTCCATGAGCAAGTTTACAAGCAGCTGGCTTCTGGTGTCATTGGCAAACCGATCAGCGTTCATTTTGAATGGCTATTAGACACCGTGCACGGGGCTGACTATTTCCGCCGCTGGCACCGTCAGAAGGAAAACAGCGGGGGTCTGATGGTGCATAAATCTGGCCACCACTTTGACCTGGTAATCTTCCCTTCGCTATATCATCGTTCATGCTCGCTCATACGATCTGCTTCAGGTCAACTGGTGGTTACAGTCAACCCCTAAGAGGGTGTTTGGTATGGGCCGCCTCGGGTTCTACGGAGAGACGAACGGCGCGGAGAACGGTTGGGCCAGGAAGTACGAACGGGCGCTCGGTTCCGAAGAAGCAAAGGACGACCCTTTTGCTTTGCACATGGATGCTGATCCTTCCATGAAGGAGCTTTACGTCGACAACGAGAAGTACGACCAGTACCAGCGTGACCAAAATGTATTTGCTCCCGGAATCAGTAAGGCTCGCCGTGAACTGTCAAGGCTCTGAATATTAAGCCTTTTGGTTTGCTGCAGCTATCGAGGATGACATGTCCGTCTTGGTTCAATATAAGAACGGGGTTACCATGACCTATCATCTCACGGCGTATTCGCCGTGGGAAGGTTATAGAGTGATGTAAGTCAACCTCGCGTCACACGAAATCGCTCGTTTCGAGCCTTGGCATCATAGGTTCAACGGATCCAAAGGAAGGCTGGAGTTGGAGGTTGTGGAATGCCAATTCCGATCCTCAGAGGAAGCTACTTTGGTCGGTCCTGGTTCGATCCACGGCACGCGAGCGTACGTAAAACATGTCCATCCAAGACTGTATACTTCCCTACTGACGTTGGTGCACGGCACACTTGATGACAGACAACCTCATGCTGGAGGCGCCAGGATCTCTGTTCACCCTCTCTGGAAGGAACCTTATGATATTCCAATGGTTGTTGATCATTCTGGACATGGAGGTGGAGACCGTCGATTGTTGAACTCAATTTTCGGACCGGCAGATGGCGAAACGGAGGAGCAAGACTCTACCAGCAATTTGGCCGCAAATGAACTCGATGGAGCTTATGCGCTAGCTGTTGGCTTGGCCGCGAACGAGTCTTTCTCGTCCGGCAAGCAAGTCGATTGCGAAGAAATGCTGGCCATTTAGTCAACACAGATCATGTGCACGTCAGCTTGCTTGTTTTATTTCCTTCTCGTTTTGTATCAAGTAGAATGAGATATGGTCATGTGCTGCCTCTAAAGTGTCAAATGTACAAAACCCAAAAACAAAACCCTCTCTGCACGACGAGAAAGAACAGATCAGTAACAGTACTCAGGTCGTACGAGGAATGCTTGCTTACACATGACAATTCGAGGCTCGGTGATGCTGCTCGAGATCTATGCATCGAGTGGGCAAGATTAGTTCGTCGTGAATCAATCTCCCTTTCAAGTATAACTTACACTCTTGTGAGGCAGAACGGAAGCCCCGTTGACATACAGCTCGTCCTTGATGGAGACATCATCTCCAAGAACCGTAATGTTCTCAACCCTGGTCCATCGTCCGACAGTGGAGTTCCATCCGATGATTGAACTCATAATCCAGGCATGGTCCCGAACGGTAGCGTTTGCCATGACCACGCATCGCTGCAAGCGGACACCTGGACCGATTTTAGCGCCGGGCCCGATCACGACGTTGGGTCCGATCAACGCAGTCGGATCGATCTCAGCAGTCTATGTATCACGAGTCTCCAATCAGCTTGGGAAGAAAATCGTTAAAGTCGCCTCAAGCTGTGATTCTTACAGGATCGACCATGACATTCCCCCCATGTACCCACTTGTTCTGCTTAGGGTCAGTCAAGAGAGGAGAATGAGTTGACGTCAAATGGGAAAGGTAGAGACAAGTTCCTGTTGTTCAAAAGCGGTAGGAGGGGGCGTCAGAGACGCTGTGTTTAGGTGTCGCAGTCCGTGTATTCTTACCTGAAAGATAGTCTTTGGGTTGACCAACATCCATCCAGAATCCCTGGAGATCAAAGGAATGGAGCTGGTGATCGGCGGCGACAGCAGGGAAAATCTCCTTCTCAATGGAAGTGGGTCGAAGCTGTAGGGAGGTCGAGATCAGATCTGAACAACCGTCTGGAGACCCGACATGAAAAAGCAGAACCTACCTCGATACGGTCGAGAACACTGGGCTGGAAGATGTAGATACCAGCGTTGATTCGGTTACCAACAAATTCAACGGGCTTCTCGACGAATCGGTCGATGACGGTAGAACCAGGCTTGGTGACAACGACACCGTAAGCAGAAGGCTCAGCTACTTTGGTAACCATGATAGAACCTTCGCATCCGTGACTCTGGTGGAAATCACGGAAAGCTTCAAATGGGTAGGTGCAGGTGACATCCGAGTTGAGGACAAAGAAGGGAGAGTCGTCTTTGCCCAAAACCTCACGAGCGAGCGCGAGAGGTCCTGCGGTTCCGAGAGGCTCGGTTTCGACGCTGAAAGTAATGGTGATTCCATACTCTTCTTCGGTTTGTTTAAGCATGGCAACCATGACTTCTGGTCGGTAGTTGACAGCAAGAACGATATCCTTGACACCGGCCTTGACCAAAGCCTGGACAGAAATCAAATCGACGGATTCAGCTTGCACGTTAAGGCAGATACAGTAAACAAATGGTGTATCTTACGTCGATCTGATGCAAGCTGGGTGGACGAGCGAGTTTGTTCAACAAATCTGTGCTGGAACTAAATGTGCAGAAATGGCCAGTACTCACATCATGGCCTGTACAAATGAAGGGCCAAACGAGAGCGAATGTAGACGTAATAAGCACTTGTTGTCAAACGTAGACTGGAAGGCGGGAACAACGTGCCTTGTTGCAGAACTCCACCAAAGGCTTAGGGAGGGTCAAGGTGAGTGGCCTAAGACGGGTCCCGAATCCTGTTGTTTTTCGTTTCAGGAGACATACGAATGTTTCGAGAAATAACCGTAGGAAAGAGAAGATTTGAAGCATTATAGCTCAGCCATAGTCAAACGAATAGTGATAAGAAATATGCTTACCACCAACAAGAATTAGAGCCTAACACAATTGATAAAACGTCAGCACACGGCTCTGTGGTTCGTTCATCTCACATTCAGCCTATTCTCAGCTCACCTTCATATTTATAAAAGAACGTGAGCTGAGTGTGGTGAGAAAAGGTAAGGGAAAAAGAATGTGAGGGTCTGAATTGCCCGACGTTTCAACGAGTGAGTGGGGGTGTATCGCGGTATGCTTTCTTTAATGACTGACCCGTAACGATGTGGACAAGAAAATGGATCTGGTGTTGAGCAGTTATACTGTTGCAGAGAGAAGCGATATTTTCCGCGAATGAAGGAAGATAATCTAATGTGAGCTGGATGGATGCTATCTGGCGCTGTGAGCAGCTAGCACCCTGCAGTCTGAGCTCTGTGCTCGTGGGGTCGCTCCCTCCCCTCTCGGTCGCGTTCAGGAAGAAACTAAACACGCGAGCGGGCGCGTTTTGCGTTTTTAACTTTCTCGCTTGCACTTGGGTCGTTTTGTTCCGGATGCGGTTTGTTCGTCAGGAACCCACCACTCGAACTGTCCCATCACTCATGGAATCTGGACACAATCACACCCATAGGAGCTAGATCGCATATGTACATGATACATACAATGACTCGGCCAGATCATTGTTAGTCGTCAGCGTCGTCTTCATCGGAAATTTCGATCTATCGTCAACATCGAAACATCAAGGTAAGATGCCGTCCTTGCGTGAGATCGTTATGTTCTGGCTTACCGTGCCGATGTTTCCCGCCGCGGCTCGTCTTGGTGCGCGACTGCCGCTAGCAGCGAAGCTGTCACATCGTAATGATAAGGTGTCATTAGATCCAAATTCTTCAACGCTGCAATCGGTCCTCACCTGAGTTGACTCTGCCTGGCAGTAGGGGCAGCGGCTGCTCGACCCCTACCTCTTCTTGTTGCCGTGCTTGTTGCGCGCGTGGTTGATGATTTGGTCGCTGCACTTTTGCGAGGCTGGAAGTTTGCTTCTTCGGATTCAACGGCTACATCTTCTTCCTCGTCATCGTCATCCGCAAACTGTTCGGCGTATATTGGTAGCATAGAACCGGAAATTGTGTTCGCGTAGCCCTTCTATTACTCACCAGAGGTGTAGCTTTCTTGGATCGACTGGCTGTCGTGGTCTTCTTTGTCGGAGCTGTTTTCTTAGCGGGAACTGTAGTCTTCTTGCCTCGGCCTTTCGGAGCCTCCATACTGACGTCTGAGTCGTCGTTGACCTCTGCGTTGTCACTATTTAAAGAATCATCTTCCACTGTATGTGGGAATCCAGTCAATATAGCGTTGCGAGCGACTTCAATCGTAAGACAAAAGACTCAACGCATGCTATCATCGCTCATAGTCTGTCTTTGCCGAGTATTCTATAGTCCATTTCAAATTTGGTTGACCAGCTCGAGCTCGTTGCATTCGGTATGTTAGCTTACTTTAGCGTTTGCTTTCTGCCTAGGTGCTTTGACTTGAGAGGCTTGCTTTTCCTTTTGATCTTGAACCTGAAACGAGACAAAATCGTTTCATTATTCCTTCTCCGGAAGTCAACTTGCTTGACATATGCGTGTTACCATTTGTTTCCAGGTGGAAGCATCGTCATAATCTGCGTTTGATTCATTCCTCTTGAGGCCACCCGCCATGCCCTCCAATGTATCCTTGACAAAGCTGATCATGCATGGTGCTCAGTCGAAGTCGTTTGTACATGGTGCTCGTACGCGCTTACTCCTTGATCGCGTCAGTGTCGTCTTTATCCACGTATCGGGTCACAGCATCCTCTAGATCGTCCTCACCCAAGACCTCTAGAGTTTGTGCCTGCAGATACTTTTTGACGAGTTCTCCCATACGAATTTTGGATGGGCCCTCCCCTACGCCGTTATTCGACAGTAAACCCTCCTCTTCTAGGTCATCAAAATCTGGTTGATCAGCGGTAACGCGATCTTCTGACATAGAAGAATCGAATCCAGTCAGCGTTGTTTCAACGGCAAAGGACTATGAATTGGCTCTCGCTCACTCTTGGAGATGAACGTTTTCTTCTTGTAGTATTGGATCACGTCTTTCGGGTTTGCAACGCGTTCTTTAAACTCGCCACCGATACGCGGAGCATTTGTAAGCTCCTTGGTCCCTGTCGTTTCCACCTGGTATGGGACCGACGGTAAACTATGTGTCGAAATAATCGGACCAGAAGAAGGCTCGAGCTCGAGCTCACTCTCAACCGGATCAATGGCAACATCATCTTCTCTGTCGCGACAGAATGCATGTCCGACCATTCCCGTTCCGCTTCTGCGATGAGCTCTTCTATCTGAAAAGCCAACAGCTTAGGAGTGCTCTCCGTTATATGTGATGCGGCCCTACTTTAGTTTTCAGAAAAGCAGTGACGGTCTCTCGCTTCTGAAGGTCTAGGTGATTATTCTCATCATCCGCCTCATCCTCCAGCACGACTTCTCCGATTTTGAACGGTCGTACAGTTTTGAGAGGTATAGTCTCTATATTGAATTGCCCTCTTTGTACAGAGAGGATCCCTACTTTCCTATGATGAAGACCACGAGTTGCATTAGCGAATATGTAGGCGCTTGACCAAAGGATCTCACTTTGGTATCGCCTCTCCGTGAGCCAGGCTAGTTGCAACAGAGCTTCCAGGCTGGCTAATATAGTATCGTTTATTAGCAACTTTTTCCGGTTCTATCCTGCAGTCGTGTTCGTGACCCCATATGACTAAGTCAATCGAATCGTCAAACATGCCCTCTGGCACAGAGTTTTGTGGTCCATGCTTCACTCTGTAGAAAACAGGATTATTCAACCAGATTGATAGCCGAAAGAACATCAAGCTCGGCTAACCGGTTTTGATGGACCAATAGCAGGTTAAACCACGGTTGAGCAGCATCTTCCTGTGGCATAAACATTCTAACTCTGTTGCTCCTCAATTCGTAATGCATTCTGGTGTCCTTAACGTTTCCGACTCCATACATGGCTAACCGAGTATCTCCTTTTTGTAACAATACTGGCTTAATTTTGATCCCAGAGGCGTTTGGATCGTTTGGATCCTCTTCTGAAGCTGCAAGGTGCACCTTGCCAAAGTAATTGATTACGCCCGCGGCTGAGAGTAGATCAAGCGCGCAGAGTGCACCTTCCTGCACGAGTCCAGTCTAGCAACATAGTATATCGCGCGTTTAATAAAATGCTTACAGGACCAGTGCCTTGAGGATCATCATGGTTTCCATGAATAGAGAAAACGGGTATAGCCACATTTAGATTCGGATCTTCGTAATTGATGGCAGGAAAGCTTTGTAATCGCAAGGGGAAGAATCTTAGTATTAGAAATCCAGGGACGTCACATCACGAACCTGAAACCTGGAGTGTTCCCGTCCATTGGATCGCTTAATAGCTCCATCTGTACAAGTAGAACGCGTTCTAACCTGCACTGCACAAGTGTGACGCTTCATCATCAAAACATACCTCAACCGGCCTATCGCCTAGACTATACTCTCGAAGAAGTGCTAGCATTTGATGAAGGCAGGCCCTTGACGGTCTGTTTTCGTGAAAGAGATCTCCAGCCAGGAGAACGAAATCGACCTACCGAAGGTGTAGGCATTTTAAGTAAGCAGGCCACGATGGACTGTTTTTCCGTAACATACCTGACGCTCTTTTGCCAGCTCCAGAATCTCTCTGAACGTGTTAATTGAGTCTTGTCCTCTGACTGGATCTCGTTCATTATAACCGACATGGTTGTCAGTTGCAATCAAGATACGGAAACAGCTGCCATAGGGTAACTCAGAACAAGAAGAAGATCGATGTCATTTTCAAGGCTTACTTATCATCGTCTAGCGGAAAGCATCCAAACGAATCAGATTCAGTACCGGTTTTATGCCTAAAGCAGATTTAGATATACCAGTCTCCCCGATGCTTGGGCTTGCATTAGGCTCTGTGTCCGGTAGTTGTTGATTTTGTTGCTGAGAGGGCTGGCGAGACCTAGGCATGTTAAAGCTTCAGGAGGCAGAACACCTCTATTATTCTATCAGTATACAGGCTGTTGTCTACAGATCTGTAAGCTGTGACTGGCTTCGGCTCTAGCAAATGTAGGAGTCTTGTAGAGCTTGTAGTGGTGGATGGCTATAGGAAATTGCTGCTGAATTGCTGAATCAACTGCTCAACGACCTCCACATTGGAGGTTACGAGAATTACGAAATGGCGAATCTGCAAACCGTGGATCGCAGACCCCGCATGGCAGGGAGAGTCAGGTCACATCTATAGAATTAGTAGTAGTATGGCCTCAAAACCTTGGTAGCGGTAGCGATTCACTGTTTCAGTCCAGAGTCACCAGAAACTATCCGTGAACCATGGCAGGCAAACTCATTCCAACTGCAGCGCAAGACGGCGATGGAGCTATGCCTTCTGCACCTCCTAAGCTAGGCGGAGGAGCCAAGTCCAAGAACCAGTTGAGGAGGATGAAGGCCAAGGCCAAGAAACTCGCAGACCAGGGAGTGAGCGCAGAGGAGATCACTCTTTCCGACGAACATATTGAAGTGGACGAAAAACCCGTAAGTCAAGGACGTTGGATAATTTCCACGGACAAGGGCAATGCTTTGCTAATAATCAACGTCCTGTTAGCGGATCAACGACAGTTATTCAGGCTCGACTAGCGATCTGTCGGCCATTGACCTCAACGATCCCGCAGTAGCTATGTTCTCTACTGTATTCGAAAAGTTTCAACGAGGACCCGAAGATCAGATGCTAGGGGATGAATCGGTCCGTCTCATTCTTACTTGAAGACGTCAACCTGAACCTGCTGATCTTCTTATGCCAGGCCGACAAGGGACCAGATAAAGCAGAGGTCATTTACTCTGACGAAGAAGATGACGATGAAGAAGATAGAGAAAGAGCGCTCGCCAATCAGCAAAGGCTCAGCAAGAAAAAGAAGAGACAATTGGCGGTCCGTCTAACGCTTGCCGGACTGTCCATGTTTCATGCTTGAGCTGACAATTGGTTACATAGAAATTATCCGTTGCTGAGTTGAAACAACTGGTCACGAAGCCTGAGGTCGTCGAATGGGTGGATTGTGATGCCCGGGATCCTAGACTGCTTGTCAGTCTAAAGGCGTATCGAAAGTGAGATCATGCGGGTTGCAGGTTCCGCAGCCTTTGAATTGAGCACACACTGATATGCGTACTTTAGTACTGTTCCAGTGCCGGTTCATTGGTCAGCCAAGAGGGAATACCTTTCTGGGAAACGAGGAATCGAAAAACCCCCCTTTCAATTGCCACGTACGTTATTTTACCGTGTCGGCCCATGCACCTGGCCATTCTAAATTCCATTCCAATAGCCTGGATCGCGGACACGGGCATTGCGGACCAACGTGATGCAATCAAGGAAAAGGAAGCGACCATGACTCTTAAACAAAAAACTCGAGAAAGAGTTCAACCAAAGATGGGAAAAATCGACATCGATTATCAGAAATTGCATGATGCGTTCTTCAGGTTCCAAACAAAGCCTTCGATGTCCCGGTTCGGAGAAGCGTGAGTTCGTCTTGTCCTTGAGATTCTGATACGTCCCTGACAACAAGCCTTTAGGTACTACGAAGGTAAAGAACTTGAAACCGATTTGAGGATGAAGAAACCTGGCGAGATTTCCGAGGAGCTCAAGGAAGCCTTATCGATTCCTCCACTCGCCCCTCCGCCTTGGTTAATTGCTATGCAACGATATGGACCTCCTCCAAGCTACCCGAACTTGCGTATCCCTGGTCTCAATTCACCGATTCCTGCTGGGTTCGTTATCGATTGTCATGCATCTGCTCACTATCTGCTAATTTCCGTCGCCGCTTCATAGCGCTCAGTGGGGTTTCCACCCAGGCGGCTGGGGTCGACCTATGGTGGATGAGTACAATCGACCGCTGTACGGCGATCCGTTTGGCGTTCTCGGAGATCAGGATGGTTTGGTAAGCATACTAAAGCTGTGAAAGGCAGTAGTCCGCATGTCTCAATTGTATCGATTTCTATAGGGCTCTGCGGATGGCGTTGAGAAGGAGCTTTGGGGTCAACTGGAACCTGAAATTGAAGGTGAGCTAGTCCATCCGATATAACGCTCCTTTAGCTTGATCGCGTTTGGTTGCAGAGTCGGAAGAAGAGGATGACGAGGAAGAGGAAGAAGAAGACCTCCTTGAATCAGGACACGCACCTGACGAAGGTCTGAGGACGCCATCAGGACTCGAGACGCCCTCTGGAATGCAAACGGCAGTATCCACTGTACCGGGCGGTTTAGAGACCCCGGACTTTCTCCAATTGCGAAAAGATGCAAGGCCAGGGGACAGCGAGATATCTGCTACACCCGTTCCACGAGAACTTTACCAGGTCATTCCTGAAAGGCAAACCAGCTCTCGAGGGTTTATGGGCAGCTCAACAGCTTACGACATTTCAAATCTTGGTGAAGGGGCTGGTGGACCTCGCGTATTAGGCCAGGATGACCGTGGAACTAAGGTAAACATCAGGTTGTTGCCATATACGGCATCAAGGATCTTCGCTGACATCCTTTCCTCTTTTAGCGAAAGGCTAACGGAGTTGACATAGCTGTCGATCCAGACGCTTTGGGAGACCTTTCACAGGAAGAGCTGAAGGCTAGATACGAAGCTTCTAGGTCAGAGGGAAAGAGAGTTTACGTCCCTGGAGCTGATGTTGATAGGTCAGGCTTTGACGAAGTTGTGGCCAACTCGAAAAAGCCTCGTAATAGCGAACGAGGTCGTAATGACCGAGACAGACGAGACAAGGAGAAATTCAAGTTCTAGGCCATGAGCTCATGTCCTGGAAGCTTGGTCATAAAGTTGTATTTCGCCAATATCCATGCATGTTTGCATGCTATTTGTGCAATGTCTGTGGTTTGATTTACAGGTAAATCACGCGCTTCCATAACGTGACTTCTCCGGCTCTGAATGATCTAACCATTCAAAGGCGTACAGCTGTCGATACATACACCCCACCAACACCCTGACGTATGCCGCATAATGGTATAACCTCAGCCATCACTGCATCTAATCGGAATCACGAACCAGTCTCAATGACGACTCATGCAAGTACCGAAGATGAGCGGCTGATATTTGGTACACCTGGCAACGGCAGGAACAGTCAAGCATCAGACGGAGAGTCTACGCCAACTCAGGCTAACTATGGCTCACTCCTTGAGCGAGATTTGTCCACTCGCAAGGATGACGACCGCTTAGACGGAAACGATGCTGATGTATGGCAGAATGTTCCTAGCCATTGGCCCAATTCCGTTGGTCGAAATCAAGATCAGTGCTCAAGCCGGTCCAGATCGAGACCTCAATCGGTATTCTCATGTCAGCCTCTCAAACAAGGTCAGTTCGTGATGCAAAACAGTCTTCCTTCAGACCGTCCCTCTGAAGTTGGCATTCCTCGTAGTCGATTACTCCTACCTCAAAATGATTTATCTGCTAGTGCCGTTCATGACGGTATTATCGTTAGTTGCACTTGCACTATTGGCGAGATACGGCTGGTAAGTTGCACGATTAGCTTGGGTTATACATAAAGTAAGCCTAAAGGACACAATATCGATCACATCCAGGCCGCCCAACAAACATGAGAGAGATCTGCCCCTTCCGCAAAGGCCAGCTTATCCGCATACAATCCTACTTCGGCCTGTACTATTAGGCATGTCGAGCAGTATTAGCATCGCAGCCCTACGCACCCCCATCGTAGAAGCCATCGACATCATGACACCTACCGCAGCAAGAGGTTCTTATTCAGGATTGATCCTGGCCTTTCTGTGAGCTAGTAGGATGCAGCCCTCAGGGAATAATACTGACCATCAAATAGTGGTATCGCGATGCACACCGCCCTTCAGGAGTCTTCGCGGATCGCCGCGTTATATATCCTTGATCCAGCTCAACCTGGGTCAACAACTACCATATCTCAGCTCTTTCAGCAGTCTTACTATCTTGGACTTGGCTGGGGGTTAGCTGAAGCATTTTGGGGCATAGTAAGAGCATGGTTTAGTGGGATGCGATTGTATGGCGATCTGCTACAAGGAACGGCGGACTCGTTAGTGGAAAGAGGGAACGAGTCGGATTCCGACGGTTCCTCTGCTTCCAGTTTGCATGATGAACAGGACAACCTCCTTTGCAAAATTGCGAATCTAAAACGTTTACGTGGAAGGAGAGGTCGGTACTAAAGGCTACCGAAGGTAAGAGCAGGCATCTGATGACGCTTGTGGTATGATAGATCTTGAAAATGCGCTCGGAGTCCCTTTTCCAGTAAGTACGCTGTACCATGACTTGGTCAACTGATCTGACTGTTTAGTGATTGTCAAACAATTCAGAATATCTCTCTAGCTGTTCATATCCTGTGGCGGTTGGATACTCTCTTACTCAATTTAGGATTGACACTCGTAACTTCGGCCTTCTACTACAACACAGCCCCTATCTATCGCCGGATTCCGTCTCACCATAATTCCACGCTGCAAGAAAAAATCATTCCCAAGGGCGTAATCAATTATTCCGACTTGCGATTGCATCACTTGTTTCCGTTGGTCGTCTTTGGACTCTTCGCCATCCACCTGCTTGTGTCATCAATCTGGGCCGTGGGCGTTCGACGAGTAGGACTATCGGCAGTGACATGGGCAGTAAGTAAGGTATGTACTGTCGACCCTGGTCATAACTGGAGCTTTCCATTGTTTGATAGAGTCTGATCATCTCGCTTGGGAGCGTGTTTGCGGGGTTGGGATGGTAAGTACAGTACTTCAGGGTTCGATGGTGTATGCTAACCTTCGCAGTTGGGGAGGACTTGTTTGAAGTGCTAGCATCTGCCCGTTTGACCCTCAAGTCATAGGCGATACGGTATGCAGCATGCGGGCTTGTGAGCGAGCAGTTTGAAGGTAAGCGTCACCTCCATAATGCCCGTTCTTATGTCAGCCGTGTACATGATGGAAATACCTGCTGGTCAGCAAACCGCCATCTCGAGTGGACCTGCAAAGCCGCGACAAGTGAGATCATAGCAGGCAGTTGGATAGAAAGCTGAAACACGCTGGCGAAGAGAGGATTGATCTAGCCTGATACTATGATGCTGATTGATTTTGACGGGCGTTTGTAGTTTGTGCGGGATCTGGCGGATATCTTTTACCGTAGGTCACGCTCCGGAAGAATCAGTTTACTATGGCGGAAACGCCTTGTCGACCCAGATCCGATTCACCCGTGGCAGATGAACTTGCACAGAAGGCAGAAATCAGCTGACCAGCTTGCCACTTTAGGGCTCGAAGGAAAAACACGTAACCGTGCACAAACAACGATTGTAATACTAGCTTGATCAGTTAATATATTGATAAGAATACATCAGTCATAACAAACCAAATCGGGCTTCCGAATCAACAGCTGATTCAGCTGCACACAAACGGAAAGCGATCCCTCTTTTCTCCACACTAGTCACAACTTTTGGATCTTACCACCAGCCTTGTTCCGTTTCTCCTAGAGCGACCGCATATTTTATTCGCACAGAACAAGCTCTCGATACCGGCAATACAAAAGCACAGGATGAATGTCACTGCCGAGCTGCCGTCTCCCCTAATACCCGTCATCAGTGTTCTCACTTCGAGCTTGCTTAAAGTACAAAACGGGTTTAATGCCATCCCTGGATCTTCGATCCTGATCCGTTACATCAGGAGTTCCTATCAGGTGAATTCACAGCCTCGTCCCGTACAAACCCCTATATGTGTTGGCTGACATTCGATATAACCATTTTCAGAATGACCCGTACCGCTCGCTCTTAGAACTGTTCTTGGTTGTCTTTGCTCTTCGAACTCTATTCAGTTCTCGAACTCGAGGAGAGGGACAATCAAAGAATTGGGTTGAATTGACCGATAAGGTGAGCCAAGCTGAAGTATTGGAATGGGTCACCTTCTGACCTGATAGCTCTACTGCTGCCTGGCTCGTAGGAGGTGAACGAACTGGTCGACGAATGGCAGCCGACCCCTTTGGTCGATCATCCTGTCACCAGGTTCGAAAACGCAATCTTACCATCACTACCTGTTATCCTCGGTCCAGCGTCTCATAAACCAAAGCTTGCTGCTACCGGGAAAACTGTTCTCAATATTGCTAGCCCAAACTGGGTAGGTCTACTTGATGATGACAAGATTAGGGAAGTTGCTATCGGGACCCTTCGAGGCTATGGCTTATCACCGTGCGGTCCGCCTGGGTTTTACGGTACACTCGGTAAGTGACTAGACTTTCAGGATACCCTTAGCGGTCGGATATGTTGATCAGCCTTGCAGACGTTCACACTCAGCTCGAGAAGGATATCGCTCAGTTCCTAGGACACCAATCAGTCATCATCTATTCGCAAGCTTTCTCCACAATAACCTCTGTCATCCCTGCATTTGCCAAACGAGGAGATGTCGTTGTTGCGGACAAATCGGTCAATTTCGCTATCCAGAAGGGTTTGCAAATTTCTCGTTGCACTATCAAGTGGTATGAACACAACGATATGGAGGACTTGGAAAGACAGTTGAGGATTGTCGAGAAGGAGGCCAAGAGGAAAGGCGGTCCCCTCAAGAGGAGGTTCATAGTCACGGAAGGGCTCTTCGAGAACAACGGAGCCATTCTAGATCTCGCCAAAGTAGTAAGTTTTGCGTTGCTACAGCGGTGCTTCGATCATAGCTAATTTCATTAGCCTACAGGTTGAATTGAAGAAAAAGTACAAGTTCCGGTTAATCCTGGACGAGTCTTACTCATTTGGTATGCTTGGTAAGCACGGTCGAGGGCTCACCGAAGTTTGCAACGTTCCAGTAAGTCAGTAGAAAGACAAACTGGGACAATTGCCTTATTGTTCTTGGCTTGTGTGAAAAGGCCACAGAGGTCGAGATCCTTGTCGGTTCTATGGCGCTGGGCTTGAACGCTGGAGGTGGTTTCTGCGCAGGATCTGAGCATGTTATCCACCATCAGGTCAGTCATGACATTTGCAGTCCTCGATCCAAACGGACTTCTTATGTTCGGTTGTATAACAGCGTATCAACGGAGCTGCGTTTGTATACTCAGCAGCAATGCCTGGCCTACTAGCGACGACCGGATCTGCTGCAATTAGCATCATGGAAAGCAGTCCCGCTTTGTTTTCCAACCTTGGTGATAATGTCCGCACGTTGCGACATGGACTCTCCAAGTTGGAGAACGTCTCGATCTACATCCCCTCGGACCCTCTTTCGGCGTTAATCCACATCTACATGCTTTCGCCACCTGAATCGATCGAGCAAGAGGAAAGACTCTTGCAAGATGTTGTGGATGACGCTTTAGGTCAAGGTGTTCTGGTGACGCGAGCTGCCCGCTTGAGAGGTCAGGAAACGTTCGAGCCTGCTCCGAGTCTCAAGATCATGGTTTCGGCTGCCTTCACGAAGAAAGAGATGGAGAAGGTTGCCAGTGTATTGCGTGCAAGCTTGACCAAAGTCCTCGGCAGTAAGTTGTACTTTCTCATATATACCCTCAGCCGGCTAAAGCTTTATCGTTGCAGAAAAACGATAGCATCCTATAATAATCGCTACAGATCGGGTTCATAGCTTTACAAGTGTATCGGGTGTATAACATGACATTATATGGGTGATCGGCATTCAGGGTGGGCAATGTGGCGTTTCTAGGAAGGATGTTATGCGTTTCACTTTGGATCAAAATATCTGAGAAAAATAGTTGTTCCAAGCGTTGAAATCGAAATTTGGAGGCAATCCCATGAGGAGGTTGCTATCTAATAGCTGGGCTTGAGTAAGCGCTTCCGAATTGTTTTGATCCAGCAAGTTGAGGAGCGCATTCATGTCCGCATCATTTCCGTTTTGGGAAGAAGGATAAGCCATCTGCGGGAAAAAACCCGCATTCAGATTCTGTGTAGAAAGGGATTAGGTTGTTACAGCAGGTCGCGTAAGATGTTAACGGGACAAACCAGATAAGAAACTGACTGGGCGCCATTGTTTTGGCCCAGCCCGTCCGCGTCGTCCAGCCCGTTGTATGGGTTGCCCGTTCCATATTGCATGTTGATTTGCGGTTGCACTGGATTGGCATACATATTTGTACTGTTTGTAGGGGCAACCTCGGGTTGCTGAAGGCCTGTGATAAGTACACCTGGAGGCAGTTCTTCCTGTAATTGGCGAGAGTCGGCGTCCATGTTAGTGGCCACGAAGACGCCCTTGCCGGGCTCCGCAGGGTCAGGCACCCAGACGATCCGTTTCAATATTGAAGGATCGCGATGTTTCAACCCTGGAGTTGGGTTCAATGGCGTTGCATTCACTTGGTCTTCCGTTCCGTGAGCTTTCTTAGCCGCCTCGTACAGCAGAGACATAACTTCGATTGTCTGGTGCCAAGCAATCTTGTTAGGACTTGACTTGGAGCATTATCGAAGAAATTGAACCTCACCTTTCTTCGTATACTCATATGATCTGAAGCGCAAACATGATAGAATCAAAGGATTAGAATGCAGCTTAGACACGAATCTAATCATAATCAACTCACCGGGCTGTACAGCGTTCTCCCACCGCTGAACGACATCACGGAGCATTTTCAGCATTTCTAGCGAACGAGGATTGCGTCGGCGGATCCAAGTATGGTACTGCAACGCGAAGTCAGCCTGAATGCGAAAGTACCCTGTTTTGAAAGGCTCACCTGAATTAGTGCAGCGTTATTAATTGCATACGAAAATATGCTGCGCGAGTCGAGTTGGGCAGTTAGTACAGAATTGCAATCGTAAACAGAGTGATGACGATTTACTAGATTGTATCTACGGCTTCTTCATGCTGGCTCAACCAGTTGATTGCATCGGTTGACCAAGATAGAATCTTCTCGTAAGTCTCCATATTCATGCTGAGCTTGATATGCGGTGGAAGCGAGTATGCGAGTCGCATGAAGGTTCTCCAGAATAGGAATTGAACTGCAACATGTCCGAGATGCAACATTCCTGCACTCGTGTTGCTACTAGGTCCGGAATACTGTAGATCGGGTGGTAACCTTGACTGCCACTCCTGCATGTCGTTGATCAGACTGCCTAGCTGTTCGTTAGTGGTTTGCGCCAGTCCAACAGGGCTAACGAGAGAAAGATATGAGTGTGCTTTTCCCAAGCATTAGCTCGTCGCTTACTTACCTGTATATGCACTTCAAAACGCGACCTAAGAGGATTGATAACTTGAGATGTTCCGTTAACACTGCATACGGCTGATGGCCAGAAGTGTCCCAAGCAGTGGTTCCATCCTCGTTTCTAGTGATCTCGTACGGAGAAGGCAACAGACAGTCACAGTCGGTTATATCGATCATCATTGGAAGTCCCAGGCACGCAGCAACCCTACGTCAAGAGATTGGTGAACATCGAAATGTAAGGAGCACTCAGGGGAAAAGGAACTCACCAACGATCCATGATCACACATACCGCCCACAGTCGACGTTTCACTTCTATCTTAGCCATTTCAACGTGGTCGTTGGACATGGATACGCTTTCACGATGCAAACCTAAATTCTGGGCCATCCTGATGGCCGCGGATATACGAGTTACCGAAGCACTAACAGCTGTAGATGTAGGTTGCGCATGGAGATCGGCAGCCATACTAAGAATTAACTGAAACGCGTCATCAGAGTTAAATTCCATCGATCCCTCTCACTTGCGAAGTAACGTACCAGAGCCTGCACATTCGTGAGGGACGGGTCGCTCAGAACGTCATTATTGCGTATCAAGCCATTTATCACGCCTCGAATCGCGTTGAATACCTCTCGTTTCACCCCACGCCGTGTACTGGCGACACCCGCCATAGCGTATAGCAAGAGAGGCGGAGGATTGCCGTCTTTCACAAATTGTGTCTTGCAAACGATCGGAAATAAAGGCGAGATATGCGTGAAGTATGAATTGACAAGGGTCGAAATGAGCGCGGCAGTAAGGACTGGTTTACTTTGACCGTCAAAGTCGATTCCAGGGGACGAATCCGCAGGGCCAGGTGTATGCTTGAAGGAAGAAGACGGTGGAGGATTGCATACGCGAATTATACCATCACCGTCGTCAGTGGTGAACTGCCACGTTTGATGATTTCGGATGTCGTATTCCTCAACCGAATTGCGAGGTAATGTAGCTACAGAATGGAGGATGTATGATAGTGATGTAGGACCTGTCAACCCATGACATCTTCGTCAGTCTATAAGTACATGGTTCCATGTGCCCAGCGCTCTTACCTTCCACCCTCCCATCGACCACTGCTGATCTACCACTCATACCTGCTTTTGGTAAGATAGACTTTTCTGGTTCCATCTGATCGCTATGCCTTGCTGCAGACCCTATCTCTCCGGGAGACTGTACGACGTGGTTCCCGTATGAAGACACGTCCGGTAGGTGACCACTATTTCCGGTCTCTTGAGCTGCCGGATTATAATCCGGCAAACTTGTTTTTCGATAAATCTCTTGGCTTCCTTGAGCTTGAGGGGATGAAGTATGTCGTTCTTCAGCTACTAAGGAATCAGATTCGCTCGATTAAGTGTGGTATTTAGCTGTACTGAACACCTCATGCAAAATCTCACCTTTCTTTTTCTTGAATCTGGTTTCGGTTATAGGCATGTAACTGTTACGCGATATGGGCAGGACATCGCTGATCAGGTGCTGATCTAAGGTGGCTATTGTGACTCGACTAACAATGTACACTCGTTGTTGGAGGATTGGCAATGTTTGCACATGCCATGCGGATGTGCTTCCTCCACATCTGGTGCGATGATGATTTCACAACGAATCTTCTTGGTACGCTATCCAGAAGAATACGGTAAGTGGGACCTTCTTGACAAGCTTGTCAACACCCCAGGATACATACGCATTGATCGCACGCTCGCGCCGTTTTCCTGCGAGAATCGTCATCTGTGTGATCTCCGTTTTTGGGTTTCCTCTTCTTCTTGTTGTTAGAAGAAGAAGGTTTGGCTCCCGTATAATTCTGGTTAGACGTGCTTCCAGAGGATTCTATTCGCCTGGGACTTGACGTCGAGCTCTGGTTGTAACCCTGATTTCCACCATTACCAAGGTTCGTAAGAGCCGAGGCAGCCATCTCTACAGCTTGATGAGAATTCCTGCGATATTCTAGATCAGTAGGTTGTATCGAATCGATACCAATCGGCTGTCTTCCGAGAGTGTTCTCCAGGTGGTGTATCGGAGTATAGGACGAGTCCGGCTTGCCGTTTGGCATTCCGAGAATGCCCCTGGCATTCGAGTCTTGAGCGTTGTTCTGCAGAGCGGCTAGTCGTGCCATCATGGGCTTGTCTTGCCACGTATATTGTTGCGGAATTTGGTACTCTGCATTCATGTTCACACCATTTGAGGATGCATTCGAGTACACCGGTCGACCATGAGCGTCCATGTTACAGCTGAACAAGAAAAGGGTACGGTACTGGCTAAAGCTAGTTCCTGGCAATCAGAGTCAAGGCGCTTATTGTTTAGCTGGGAAAGTTTGCTCTATACATCAAGATGGATCCCTTGAAGAGTGCTTGCGATCTGAGATATGGTAATGAACACTATCGGTGACTATGGCAATCTCCAAAATACAGCTTGTCGCCGTGAATAGATTGTGAGAACGCCCAGATTGGGCTGAGACTTCTAGACGGCCTGGCTTGGCGATGATGAAGTGTTCGGAGCACCTTTGCCGATATCTTGGACGTAGTAATATAGCAGAGCAGGAGTCAGTGTGCAATCTCATTCAGGGCGATACCACTAACAATCTGGCACCTTATTGTGGTATGTTGTTGAGTTTGCGATGAGAACGCAAACGCAGAGGGGGTTCTATTGGAAGGCATAATAATGATGGATTCGGGTCGATCCGAAAGAGACTCGGCTAATATTATCTCGGGTACAATGGTATTGCCAGACGTTTGTATGATGCATAAGAGCCATGAGATAACATATGAGGACGATTGCGTAGATTGCTCAGTAAGATCGATGAGGAAGCTTTCCAGTAGCTGAGCATCAACTCTAGGTGGTGAATCACAGCAAGAGTGGTGACTAGCTCTATCATTCTGGATCGATCAGAACCTCTTTGAGTATAAATGACGGAAACAAATCGTGATATTCGGTCGCGAGATGAAGCGTCGTCACAATCCACGAATAATAAAATGGACAGACATCTACAGCTTCTACAGGCTACAGGGGGCCAGGGGGAGGAGAAACGCACAAGGGTACAAAGTAATACTACTGCCATCATCCTGTCCGAGAGCGTAGCCCTTCTCCGCTTAGAAAGCTTTAGCAATAGCTAAATCATCGACATCGTCTCAAAGAGAAACAGTAATGCTGTGAGTAAATAGCCACAGCATTCATAACCAGGCATAACCTACAACACAAAAGGAATGAATGCAAGCATACTTGATATGAATACCGGGCCCGATTCTGACTCTAACAGGGACCCTGCTCGCAATATTATGTGGGTTGCCAGTGCGGGAAGGATTACCTGTTCACATCGGTTGGCTGATGGCTTTCGTTGCTACTTGTCGTTGTAGTGCTTGTTCGAACTGTCGGTCACAAAAGGTAAGCACCCCGAGTCATTCTGATATTATCAGTCAAATCACCTGACAATGCGTGTTACCCACTTGCACAGATTAAATGCTTTCCATCGCCTGTTCCAGACGAGCCTTGTAAACGCTGTGCTCGGTATTCTTTGACCTGTGAATACTTGCAACACAAACGTGGACGAAAGAAGAAGGACCAAACGGGAAACTCTGCAAACAAACCTGTACAAAACCCCGACTTCACAGGACAGGCTAATGGCCATAAACACTCGAGTCCAAGCCCGGAACGCAACAACCCAACAAAACAGGTTTTCGATAGCCGGTCAGCCGGCCGCTCGATTTCTACGCCTTCTAGACATCATCTCACTCATCATACGGACGTCTCATCCACCCGATCGCCTCTCCAAGCCTCGAACACGACCAGCTCTAGTTTACCTCCTTTTAATCCAGTACCAAGCAACCCAGCAAATACATTCCGACGAGAGCCCCTCATGGCTGAACCTATTCGATACTTACAAACCCGGCCTCAACCAGATACTGGAATGGTCCCGTCGATTAGGTCGACTCAGGAGATGTCGATGAATTCTTCCGACCCCATACAGCCAGGCTATCAGTTACAGCCAAGTTACCGTCTACCAGATAACTCGAATGTGCTAAGCAATTATAACACACCAATTGGGCAGCCGATAATGGATGGTCCTGCTTACAATGCCGCACCGTGGTCCGAGCCGGTGCAACAGCTGAACATGGATGGATCCTCGAGTACAAGGGGGCTTAGAGCACCAGTGATGGATCCAAATCGGTTCAACCAGGATGCGCAGCCTACGTATCCGCAGATGCAGCTTTACGGAACCGGGGCCGCAGATAATATGTTACCCATTCTACCGCCTCCTAATATCTCGACTTCTACCAGTGGCTCAGTCAATCGCATACATCCACTTCTTCCAACAGATATCCCTGTTCAAAATCGGATGTCTCCTGCACGAACTGGCGAGTTCGCAATCGGCAGCTCGCTTAAGTCTAGCGCATTTGCACCAACTCAGTCGCCTACGCCTATTAGTGGGTATTCTGCCAAGGCATCCGATGCAACCAGTGGGGAGTCGCAAAGACGAGGCAGATCGCCTGTACTGTCCAGCAATAATTCAAAATTCCCTTTCCTGAATGCCAATGCTGGATTTAGAAGTATGGATACTGGTGGTCATTATACCACTATTTCGGGACGAAATTCGCCAGTCCATCCAACAGAGGACGTAGCCCGAGATCCTCTCCGTCAATTGCCACCTCTGGATGAGATCAGCAGCTCAAGCAGCGCTCGCCGACGTGGTGCTAGGGAGAAGTTCAGCCTTAGGGACATGGTTGAACCCGTAGACGAGGAACCATCCGAGATGAGAGCAAGAAAATCAAGTGCGGAAGCAATGATTTCTGGACCCGATATGCATGGAGATAGAGCCTATAATCTCAATCATGGTGTAACGCCAAGTCGAAAACGAAAGCGAATGAGCGACCGTGGTAGTCTTGCAGGAAGTCCAGAGTTAGATATTGCGGAACTGCGTCAAGACCCCGTCACTATGGGAATCGTTGACGAAAAGCAAGCGCGAGACTTGTTTAACATATATCTAAGCGATATTAATGCATCGGTCGGAATACTCGATCGAGATATCCACACATTCGAGTGGATACGCTCGAATTCGTCCTTCTTGTTTACAGCAGTGTTATGCGTGACGGCGAGATTCTATAGGGGAGGGCTAGAGAGTCGGATAGATATGCAACAACCGATCCCACGATCGGCTGCTAAAGCCGTACATCACCGATGTCTCATGTTGGCGAGGGAACAGATGGGCGTGTCCTGCAAGAACGGAATATCCACCCTGGAGACTATCCAAGCCATCACCCTCTTAGCCATCTGGAAGGAGGCAGACGACGACAAGGCAGCACATCATTTCAACAGGGCCGTCATGATGGCACGGGAGATCAGACTGAATGCTGTAGATCCTCGGAATGCGTTGAGTCCTGAAGAGAAAAAATGGAGACGAGCGAAGCGCAGGATCTGGCTTTGCATGTTCATCGTCAACACTGTCTTCGCTATGCAGTTTAATTCCCCATTGCTCATCACGCAAGAGGATCTCATGGTGGCACAGTCTCAGGACTTCTATCGAGATTCAAACGATCCCTCTTTGGATCTAGCCATCACGGCCTCGGTCCAACTTCGAATAAAGTTCTTGCATTATAAATCCATACTCGATATCACCGCTGTGGACGAATCTGATGAAGCTAGACCTGTTGCGTCTTTCGCGTCCACCCTCGTGTCTCTCTCCATCATCACGAGAACGATGAATCAAGATATGCGAGTCACGAACGATTATTGGGTTACTCGTTTGCAAGAATTGACTAAGCAAATCCCGACTAAACCTCACGTTTGGTTGAACGGCCTACTCCTCAACCTGAACCTGACAATCAGTAATCAAATCATCAGGATCCAGTCCTTCCTTCCACCGGACATGCGAACGGGCATACAAAGCGCTCCTTCGCATCATCACTCTCTTTCTGTTGCATGCGATCTTCTGATCAAGACGAAGGATCTGAGTCCTCGGATTCTATCGTATGCTAGCGATACTTTGCTACACTTCACGTAAGCATCCGGGTCGTTCCGATTCGGATATCAGCTGGAGCTAATTAGGGAGTCTGATCGAACAGTATCTATGCGGCATATTTCTTGTACACTGTAAGTATCTCGCACGAGGTATGACTCCTTTCGTCGGCTAAAAGCGGGTTTGCTAGGTCTGTGCGCCATCGTCGCCATCCCCTCTAGAAAAGGCCGAACGACAGCAATGTTACGACATCATTCTCGGAGCGGCAGATGCGCTCATCAAAGCGTCAATCTTCTCGGCCGATGCCCCGAGTTTGCATGCTAGGTTCCTTAAGAGATTAGTATCTACCTCTCAGAACGCGTGGTTCAAGGAGGAAGGGGGAGTTCAAGAGCCCAATTTAAAACAGGAAACGGATCCGCTCGGCCAATCGCAAATCGCCCAACCGCCAGAGCTGGCCAACGGTATTTTACCCATGACGGGACAAGACGTCTACATACCCCAAATATACCCTAATCCGCAAGACAACACGTTCATTGCTCCACCTGTCGTATATCCTGGTATCACAGGCGCTGATGACTCGCTGTGGATGCAATTGGACACAGCATGGTGGGATCATGTACTGCATGATACGACTTCGCTGGCAAATGGGAATGGCAACCGGATGTCTTTCCAACAGACCTATTAGTTCCCTTAGGGTAGACCGTTGTATACGTTCCTACGCCTACGAAACGGCAATCCACTGCGACCCATAGTTTACAGCTTTACAGGCGTGTGCCCCACCGCAGAGTGATGAGCCCGCGCTAGAGCCGATCGGAATCTTCTACCGCACGGGAAAATCAGCTTCCGCTTGATAGATCACTGGCTGTGGTTTGTTTCGAGTTATAGCGAGTGATCGATCACAACGTTCACAACAGCGTTTGGATCGGTAGCTGTTAATCTATAGACCATCTATCCGAATGTCTTCCAAGTATAATATCCTGAACATGCAAGGTAACTATAACTCGTTACATGTCGATACGTGATACACAGACCTCAGGCCTTACTGTGTCGGAGTAATTCGGGCTGTCCACGTGCTCGCGCAGTTCTCCCTTTTGTTTTGTTTGTCAAGATCTAATCTCTCCTCGTTTCATGGCTTCGCTTCCCCATTTCCCCCTTGATGGCTTGATCAATTGCCATTCAAAGTTTTTTCACCCTCATCCGTCATGCCGCTCACCAGTCACACAGGCGCTCACGAACCGCCACGACATTGATTGAGTTGTTTTCCGCAAGGTGAAACGGTGTGTGATGGAAGGGGTCAGACGACAAAGGAGGTTGAACGGAACACCGCTTGGCGTGACTGGTGACTGGTGCAGGGCGGAGAGGGGGCGGATTGTCGGTGTTTTGTGTATGCTCATCGTTTGATCAAAAAACTGTGGGCGGTATATATACTCGCAGTCATATGCCATCACGCGACCAAAGGCAACCCGTATCTCTCGCCTCTGACTCTACTACTACTCTTCCCTTTATTCAACAACGACTACAACTCTAACCTTTCGATATCTTCTCGACGCAAACAGCTAACTACCACTCTCTTTATATCCAACTTTCATATTCCGTTGAGCGTCTTCGACAACCTATACCGACCGTTCCATCTCATCAAATCATGTCCGCCATCAAAGAAACCCCTGCTTCTGTCGAGGCCGTCAAGGAGGACGTTGTAGCCCCCACCACCATCGTCGAGCCTACTGAAGTTCCTCAGACTATTCCTGTGAGTGACTCGCAGACATCTTGCTAGTCAAAATTGATCGAAAGGATCTCATCATCGATGACTCCCTCCTTGCTCAATGCTGAAATGCACCACCCTTTCTCCTACAGTCCGAAACCATGCCAGCCGTTGAAGAAGCTCCTGTAGTGCCTGCTACCACGTTCACTGCTATCGCTGACTCAGTCGTTGCTCCTGATACCACTGGAACTTCGGATGTGATCAGTGCTCCTGCACCCGTCCCCCTCGCACTTCCCGAATCAACCGAGACCCCCAAGGTGGTCGTTGATGCCCCTCATACCGACGCAAAGGAAGAGGTTAAGGAAGAGGTCAAGAAGAGTCCAAAGAAGGTGAGTAGGGATACTCGATTACCGCACGACAATCATTCGCTGACATTGCCTATCCTAAATCCGATCATAGGAGAAGAAAGGACTCTTCGCCCGTATCTCTGGAATCTTCAGTAGCTCCCCTGAGAAGAAGGAGAAGGTCGCAAAGGCTGAGAAGCCTACTACTGTCGACAAAGCCGTTACCTCTGAGACTGCTGCGGCTCCTGCCTCCAGTGATCCCGTAGTCGATACTACCACTGCTGAGGTTCCCTCCTCTACTGCTGCCATCGTTGAGCCCACGGAAGTTGAAGAACCCCTGGCCGTCCAGTCCACCGGGGACAAGTTGGCCGAGGAGGTGAACGCTTTGAAGATCGAAGAAGAGCCCAAGAAGGAGACGTGAGTGAACATCGCAGGTTATTGCGGGATATATAGTCTGATGCTTTATACATATAGTGAGATCAAACCCGTCACTGGGGATGCTGTTGCAGCTCCCGTTGTTGCCGAGATCGCCACTAACCCCGACGTTGCTCCCATCGAGAAGAAGGATGAGGCAGAGGTAAGTATCTCATATCAGTGTGAAAACGCCCGGGTGCTAATCTTTCTGTCTACTCCAGATCAAGCCTTCTAACTCCGCACCCAAGATGCATCGACGTATCTCTGCTCGAATTGGTCAGTACATCGACACTAAGTTCGGTGACAAGAAGGAGAAGACCGCCACTACTCCTAAGAAGGAGAAGAAGGCTCACAAGGAGAAGAAGGAGGATGGTTCCTATTCCTCCAGTGAGGACGAGGCCAAGAAGCAGGAGGCCCCTGTTGTAAGCTTGCCTTCTACCTAGGAAATAATTAGCGGGTACTGACTGGTAAGTCGACATTTAGCTCAGCGCTCCCCTCGCGATGGAGCCTTTGGGAGAAGTGGTTACGGAAGCAGATGCGGTAGAAGTAAGTGGTAGAACATTCGGGCCACGCCGTCCTCGACTGATCGTCGTTTTATCACAGTCCAAGCAGGAAGACAAAATCGAAGAGGCCCCCAAGCCTATCGTAGTCGCCTGATATCATCTGTGATTCGTTTTCCCGTCTGGTTGATCCCACTTTTGTCTCGTACAACTTATAATGCGCCATCCGTTGGAGGCGGCTTTCCGGTTGCTTCCCTGTATGCTTAGATGACCCTTCATGAACGTTAGCGTTAGTTAGATACTTTATGACGATTTTTGGCCACATGAAACGCGTAGAGTATCGCATACTCGTTATGACAGCTCGGGCCCCGCTTGCTCATCGAGCTTGCCTCCCATCCTTGATGTTGATTCCAGCTGTGTTCTATTCGAAAGGTGCCACATTTATACATTCACCTTTTTAGCCTTTCGCCCATCGTGCAAGATACGCTGTAGGTGGGGTGAAGATACTATAAATCATGACGACAACGGCGAGTAGCTCATTTTGGGAACAGGGGGAGGATCATTCCGTTGAAGTCAATCAGGTGAGTGTTGTCGACGACAGATATATCTCCGGAATAGTTAACACATAGCAACCGTTCTGATCACGACAGAGGGCATTGATCGACAAGATCCTCGCCAGGTATAGTGGAGAGGCAACCATCTGGAGAGAGCTGATACAGAATGCAGGTGAGAATAGGTTCGATGATCACGATCTGCTGGGCTAATATGTAATGGCGGGTTTTCTATTTATGCAGACGATGCTAACGCCCAATCCGTCAAGATTAGCTTTTTCACGAAGGAGGGACTGCAACAATCAGACGGAAGTAACAGAAATCTACCAGATCTGCGCAAAGTTCCTGTGAGATTTCCAGAAGGAATCGCTCGGTGGCTCATTCTGACAGATGACCGATTGCAGATTCATAAGTACGTCTTCGAGAACGATGGAACGCCCTTTCGGCCGGAGGACTGGTCTAGACTGAGGCAGATCGCAAGTGGAAACCCGGACGAAGACAAGATCGGCGCCTTCGGGGTGGGTAAGTCGCTGTTGCAGACGAAAGTCCGAAGCCTCCAGCTGTAGCTGATTCAATCCTTGACCTCAGGTTTCTATTCTTTGTTCTCCTGCACAGAGCAGCCTTTCATAGAGTCGCCAGGGGACGACGCAGCATCTACGAAATGGATGGGATTCTACTGGAAGAACGGTGGAGACCAATTATATGCCAGATCAGGTACTCGACCTTCTCGTATCGCTGGAGATGCAGGGCACGAGGAGAGTATGACAGGAAACGGCTGGACTCGATTCACTCTGGACCTTCGTAATCCCGTTCCTATCGAGGGGCCCCTCGATCTTGCAAGGTAAGTCAGATTTAGTTGACAGGACCTACAACAACTTAGACCTCGTCTGTTTTAGGTTTCTGGTGCAAAGTCTCACTTTTATGAACAAGATAAGACGAATACGCATGTGTATTGATGGATGGACCGTTCTGGATCTTACGAAAGAGATTGGTCTAGCCGATCAGCAAGTTGATCTCAAAGAATTCCCAATGCAAAGAGGAGCACAAGGTCTTGTTTCGCCTGGCAAAGCTATGCAAGTTGACGGTCTATTCAGTACAGGAGTCCGCATATCCTCAAAGTGCATGTCCTGGCTTCAAGATGTTGGCTTTGTCCGGGAGCCCTTGCCATCCGTCATAAAGCCTAAACCTGCAGCAGGAGGATCCGGCTTTGCTTCCATGTTGGCTTCGGTTTTCACGAGATCTGTGACGCCATCTCCGAGCTCGAACTACACACGGACAGCCGCGGATCCGCCCAAGCAAGATCCACGCGCCATACTGAGCAATTCTATGACGCTACAAATATACCGGGCAGACGTCAAAGTGACTTTGGAGCGGGCATTAGAGAAGGAGCTCGAACGAGCGACAAAGAAACTGCCCCCTAAGCGGACCTCTTTACAACTGATTTTCTCAGAGTTGGACTCTCAATCATCCGAATCTGGTAACGATACAGTCAATGGCATTTTCGCGGGGTTGAAACCAGAAATTGGAGGCAAAATATTTATCGGCCAAGCTACAGGTCAGACTACCGGGATTGGCGGCCATATTGCTGCACGATTCATCCCTACGGTCGAGCGTGAATCAATAGATCTCATGGACAGATGGGTCAGCGTGTGGAACCGTGAGTTGCTATACGTGGCAGGATTCGTATCTAGAACGGTCTATGAGATTCAGATGAGGAGATTGGGCCAAATGTGGCCAGGCACTGCTACTTTGGACTCGGAAGACGCCGCTGTCAAGGAAGTCGTCGATGCCTTACTAAGACAAGCGGAACACACTATGAAATACTTCACCTTTAAGCCTTCTACACCATCAGCACAGGTTGCACAAACCATGGAAGCTGCATTCTATACCAGTTTAGGCGATAAATCGATACCCATCATCTCCACGAAAGGGATCCGAGGCGCGGAGACAGTACGACTTCCGCATGACATGTTGAATAACTTCCTCCCCAACCTACCTATATTTGCACCGCAACTCGAAACCAAGGTTGAGATGTTTGTTGCCCGGCTACGTGAAAGACGCCTTCTCCGCGAAATCTCACTTGAGGACGTCATCGAACAGCTCAGCAAGAACCCTCTCACTGAAACACGAATGTTGGCTTGCTTTGATTGGTGGAAGCAGCTTGCAAATTTGCCTCAATATGACGAGTCGGTCCGTCGTCGTCTTTTGCAAGCTGCCGTTTTTATCTCTAAGGATGCTGAGACGGGATCGGATCGGATCGTGTCAGTTGGAGCATTGCAAACCTATTTGAATCCTGCCATGATACCTACAGAGGTACCTTTACCTCCGCATACCGCCCCTTACACGTTTACCAAGGTCTTGAAAGCAAACGATATGACTACTGTATTCGGCTGGAAGGAATTGACGATTCCGGTCTGGATACAAAGCATCGAACAGAAGCAAGTCTTCACTTCGGAAGATACTACCGATCAAGTCTTCGGTGTTCTGGGCAGGGCTTGGCCCCGATTGAGTAATGGTCACAAAGAAGAAGTCAAGGTGTTATTGGCAGACGTCCCTTGCATACCAACTACACTTGGATTCCGCAAACCTGGAGACACCTACCATAAGGAAGTTTCGTTATTTGAAGATTTACCCATCATAACTTTCCCTCATCTAATAGTCCGAGGGTCGATCCGAAACATGTTGGATGCGTTGGGAGTGCGCTCAGTTGTTGACCTGCAGTTGATCTTTACTCGGCTCATCGGCAAGTCTGTCTGGGGCGTCCACGATCTGGCGAGATATCTGAGCTCGGTTAGAAAATCGCTTTCTACCCATGAGTTTAACCGGCTGAAGAAAACGGCAGCTTTTCCTGTTTGGTCCGTTGAAGGAGAAGCTACTCCTGTGAAGAGGACGACACCAGATGCTCTGTGCGAGCCAACCCTAGAAAATAAGGATTTGGGTGTACGATGCCTCGATTACGGGACCGAACATGTCTGGAAATCAACTTCGGCCGAAGCGCTATTGCTTTTCGAATTAGGTCTGCGCAGACATCCTGCTGCGTCAGAATTGCTGCGGTTGGCATCTAGCTCTGATGCAGCTCAGCAGCAGAAGGCGCTGAAATATCTGTTCAAGAACATACGCCACTATCCAGGATTCGATGCTCCCGCCCAGGCCGCAGATATCGCTTTCATCCCTGCTAGGACTGCTGCAGGAGCGCATATCCTCGCTAAACCTACCGAAGTCTTTATCAATCGACGCTCAGCAGTTATAGGATGCCATACGGCAGATGGTCTGACGGACGAGGAACTTGGCAAACTAAAATTATTACAAGAACCGCCAACATCGGTTATAGTTCAATTCCTCACACATACCCCGCCAAAGACGGTCCCGGAGGGAGCGGCCGTTTTCGAATATCTTACATCTCGCTTGCTTGACCTGAAGCGAGATGGGGCAATCAGGTATCTTACCAAGCCTTTCATTCCGACAGAATCCGGACGACTCGTTCTTCCAAGCCAAGCCTTTTTCAAGCCGAAGGATAATCGAGATGAAACCTTTCAGCTTTACAAGAACGTTTACGACTTCGTTGACTTCGGGCTTGGTGATACCTTTCTCGAAGTCTGCGGTGTAAAAGCTCAACCTACTCAAGAACAGGTAGCGCGAATGATCGTTGGGGATCCATATGGTGCCAAGGGTCGATTGGCATCTAACGATAGGTAAGGATCACGGGGGTGATAGCCTCTCCCTCTTTTGAGCTGATGGTTTTGTTCTTCTTAGATATATCGCTCAGCTGAGATTGCTCGCTGCTAATTATCACAGCCTCCCGATTGACCTTCGGCGCCAAATGGCAAAAGCCCCATTCCTTATGGCCTTAAGAAAAAGCAAGCGTTCGAAACAGGAAGGTAGCGCTATAGACACTGATGGAGATGACCAGCTACAAGTCGAATTTACTTTGGCAAGCGCTTCAGATGTTGCCATCGTAGACGATCCTTATCTAGCTCGGGTATTTTCTGAGGATTTCCTGTCTGCTCCCGAGGTGAATTTGATTGATTATCGGCGTGTCATCTCGCTCTTACTGATCCCGTCATTCTACTTAGGAAACGCTTTTGGAAGATTTCTACGCGCAGGTTGGAGTCAAAGTACTCAGTTCCTTCGTAAAGGAAGAGTACAAAGCTATCGGAGCCATCAAAGGCATCACCGAGCGTGCTGACGGTGTGCGCAAACATATTCTCGAACGGTTGGCGTTGTTCCTTTCAGACAGGAAGGCAATTTCGAAGCGAAACATAGAGTGGTTAAAGGACGGTGATAACCTTCAAGTGATAGAAACAGAGAATATACAAGTCAAGCGATCGTTAAAGATCCAGACTACCGAAAGGACTTCTATAGAAGCTGCATCTGCCGCGCATATCAAGGGGTCCGGGAACAAGCTCAGAATCTATATCTCGTCGCGCACTGAGTTGGATCTATGGGAAGTCTCCCTCACTATCTGTAATACTCTGCTCTCTCGTACCCGGAACGAAGACGTGCTTGTCCTGCACACTATCTTGGAATCACCTCTGAACGTTCTGCGACGTCGAGGCTACAACAGTATGTATCCTGCATCATCTTCCATTCGTCAATCCTGACCAACCGGCGAGCAAACAGTCGATCGAATTTTAAACAACCAAAGGAATGAACGCCTGGCTAGAGAGGCAGAGGAGAAGGAGAAGCTAGCTCTTGAGCGTAAACGGCTTACTGAGGCTGCGAATACGTCAACTCGGTCGACGATATCGGAAACACCTTCAGCTGTCACGAGCTCAGAAATCACCTCCGTGGATGACTCGATGGTTAAGCATACGCCTGACGGTCGAACTTCCAGCACTGTTGAGCAACTCAAAGAAACCGACCGTCAATCAATAAAAAGCCAAGGTATTATGAATCAGCTCAAGGCGCGATTCCGGCAATCTGCGGACAAGTCAGAAGAATCTCCATTGAATCGGAACACTGGAAGTGAAGTGGGTAGAGCTTTCTGAACCAGCAGCGAGTCGATTGATTGATTGAACCTGCATCGTCTAGGTAACGCCGATGTCAGCCATCAAAGAGGGAGCTATGAGAGCGGTGGCAGCTTCTCGACCGAATGCTTCAAAGGCTGACATCATTAGTGAACCGAGTGAGCGAATGGTGAAGGAGAGCGCAGATACCTATTGTGATAACACGGGGGTCAAGACAAACTTGATAGCACTCGGTACGTAAGACACGGTCATCAAAGCTTCTGCCACTAATTTGACCCGATGAGTTCAGGCCCTATCGCTGGAACTTCTGTGCAAAGCTATGTCGATAGAGGTGAGTGTACCTACCTTCCAGTCCGGACTGTACATCAGAATTGATCGGGTCTCCGCAGATATCCCGAACGGTGCTACGGTAATGAGCAGCTACGCGCGAGAGTCGCAAAGATTTGCCAGAGAAATCCTTGTGCCCCTAGCTCACGTGTTTAAGGTGAGTTGTAATGTGGTAGAAGTTGTGCACATGGATTAAGTCTATCCGCATCGGTTATTAGCTCGAGCCAACTACACTCCAGATCTTCTACGACGCAGCTGGTCCGCTCATCGCCTTCAATCGCAACGGGAGTCTATTCATGAATCTGTACGTAGATTCGATTCCGGAAGCAGCGCTGGTGTTTGACCTTTTTACCGCTGTAATGCAGGCGCTATTACTTAGCTTGGCATGACGGCCAGGTCAAGGCAGGTGCTAGGCGGGAAGCCTGGACTTCTTGGTTCTTGACCATGGCTCATGAATGCGCTCACAACCTGGTGACCACTCATGACGCTCAACACGAGGTTCGCGATATAATTGAGTCAATTGGAGTGTCCGTCATGCTGACATTTGCGCTTGAACTTAGTTCTTTACGAGCGCAATTATTGAGACGCTGATGGACCAATTTGTGCAGCTTCTTGCTAACGGGAGATGAAGATTGTACTTTTGACCACGAGTGAGACCCACTGTATCCTTATTGTCACACAAACACATTCTGGATGTATCATGTACATCGCATGGGCGGGTCACTTACATAACAATGTGATTCACATGGATCTGAACTAGTTGCTACAACGAGATGCTTCTTTATCGCTTTATACAGTATTTTCGATCCAGTTCGTAGCGGTATCGTAAGGTCGTCGTCACAAGCGTTATTTTCATATCCAGCCCCCGAACAATGCCCCCTTGTTATCTTGGCCGATTCTTGCGGTAGTCGTGCCGCGAACCAAGCCTGCTTCTTCAAAGTAGATCCTCTGAGCCTCCTTGAGGTCATCGACCGTCAACGCTTTCCCCTGCTGTGCGTTCAGAGGAGTTGTCACAGAGGTAGGCTGTCGCGTCTTGTCTAGTCGACGAGATTGGACGGTTTTGGCTATGGACCACGGGACAGATTATACCATCAGACTCTCGTTGCGAAACAAGATGTGTCCTACTTACCAAGCTCGATGATCTCCCCTACGTGTGTTTTTGCGACCACCCCTACTAGAGCAGCAACGTTCTTGGCGATGTGGCCTCCACCGGGATACCGATCACGATACACCTGTTCGAGGAAGGTCAAGTCTAAGTATGGACACGGAGTGACTGGAAGAATGAGGAAGCGTACCTTCTGTATAGACTGGAATGTAAAGTTTGTAGATTTGAGCTCATCCAAGCGCCGTTGTTGATCGCGATCCATCAGCTTTCGGAGTCTAGAAAAGCATTGAGGTACATCAGTTTACGTCAGATGATAGTGGTAGCTATCTTTCAGATATACGATTGAAGGTCCGCATCTCTTCGACCCATTTCCTCCAACGTGTGCTCTTCTTCGGTAGTCAGCAGTTTCCTTTCGACTCCGGGTTCAGGCACCCCCTCGCCCTCCTCGTTGTCGCCATAATCGCTCGCCATCTCCTCTCCATCATCGTCCTCATCACCATCGTCATACTGGTCATCCCCATCTTCTCGATATTCTCCTCGATAGGTTGAACCTGGTCTGCTTCCTCGACCGAGAGCTGATCCTGGGGTTCCCGATTTCCTCCCCCGCCTCGAGTATGGACCAATGTTATCTGACTCTGCAAGGGACCCTGGACGAGACCTTCCGGAGAGCAGACTCGGAGCTCTTGAGCCGGGCGTATTACTGGATCTGCCTCGACCCTTGACCGAGGATGGACCCGATTTATGCGAGCGGCTCATAGCTGACTGTTTCCCGCTATGATTCACACGTTTGCTGGGTGGAGAATAAGTCTGAGGTGAAGGCGAATGAGCATGATAAGGAAAGGGGGGAGAAGGGGCTGGAGTGTATGACATGGATGGCGCTGGGTAAGACGTGGGGCTGGGATGATCTGAAGAATCAGGTTCTGTAGTTCTGGACAGATACGAATATGGTCAATACCGGTGCCAAGAAGGTGGAAATAGCAAAACGTCAATCACGTAAAGCTTGAACGTCTACTCGACCACAACTGAAATCGACCCTTCACCACTACTGATCTCGACTGATCTTCGTCGTTTGACGTGAACTCTACGAAAGACATCACATAACCTCTCAGACCAGGAGTATGTCCGGACTGCATTCCCTTTCTCAGCCTCCGAGCGCTCCTGTTAGGTCCCGAGTTGATCCAGAGGCTCAGGCTCAGATAACGTCTCTACGGATGTTAGCTGCTCGAGCGGATCATTTGAGAGACCGGATAGGAGAATTGGCAATGATCATCAACCAGGACCCCGTAGGAGATAGGTACAGACAGACCATGCTTCCCTGGTAAGCGTCTTTGAACTCTTTGCTTCGGGCGGTTGCTGATACAACGAATACTATCGCAGGTCGACTCTTCTCGAATGGTATCAAAGTATATTCCAACAAGCGCAAGAATTCTCAAACTTCCTACAAAATCCAGTCCTCTTATCTGCAGCCCCCTCTTCCGTTCCTCGAATACCTAATTCCAACATGCTTTCCACAACTTTTGTGCAACCAGCTCGAGAGATCTCCTCACGCCCAGAAACGTCCGGGTTGATATATCACCAACCTGATCCGCCCATTCGGCCTCACCCGCAGATCAATTATTATGAAGCGAGGAACTCGATGTACGACTTCTACAAGACGGAGTTGGAAGCTATGTCTCGTGATCCTGAGAGTCTGGGGTTCATGATGGACGAAGATCTAGGAAGGCTCTTGGTGGAAGACCGAACAGCTCGACTACCCCGCATTTACCGAAACGTCGAGGAAGAGGTTGTAAAGGTCAAGACCAGGATGAATAAAGCAAAACAGATCACCCAAGAATTGGGACAAGGATTCGATTGGAAGATGCGTTTAGGGAACATCTACGGGACGGAGAGCGATGAGGACGATGATGAAGAGGACGAGGAGGATGAGGATGAGGATATGGTGGAAGTAACAGGGTCGACGGAACAACCTCAACCCGCTCGCTCATCCACGAACGGAACGAGTCCGGCCACATCCACGGTCCATACCATATCTGCGACATCTCTTCCAGCACACCAGACCGGAGCTCAGGATGCACCTATCGAGCTTGAACTATCGGACGACGAAGATCGAGCACCTACAACAGCAGCTACTGGGTCATTCGAATCCCCGGCTCACTCTTCTCCGTTATTCGGGTCAGACGATGGAACCGCTCAAGGTACACCTGCGCCTGTAGTGACGAACTCCGTCAATGACGATGACGACGATGATGAAGATATGGAGGAAGTTCAGGCTTGATGACAATATCGAGAGGTCAACAGATGTATTACGGACACCGAGCGATCATGGCCGCAGCGATAGAAAACTGTATGTGCCCTCTAAGCCGATGGATCCGGAACGGCCAAGTCTCCTGTGGTGATACATGCTGTTCATCATGGCAACGTACATCCGTATGTCTTTGCGACATAGCCAAAGCATCCTCTCATCAGCGGCTTAAGCCTGCTCGGCACCCCAATATCGTCTCATACGTCCGACAGCCTCCTCCTCTCGAGGCAACATCTCCGTCCTCTCCCCTACGATCCCGATGAACTGTCTCTTCTCCCTCGGTCTCTTCACGATGGACTGCTTGTACCCGAGGGAAGATTGAGATTCTGGGGAAGAAAGAGAGGGTGATGTTGGTGTAGAGGAGGAAGATGCAGGAGTGGAGGTTTCGGAGGCAAGGGTCGTTGGGATGGTATAGGTCGAGTGGGGGAAGGGGAGGGGGGAAGAATAGAACTTGATGAAGCCTGGTTGTAAGGCGTAGAGAGTGTGGTCTTTACCGATTCCCACCTATTGAAGAGATTCGGCAGGTTTAGAATTGATGGATACTTTGCAGAGCTTGAAGATTCTTACGTTTTGACCAGCATGGAACTGTGTACCTCTTTGCCTGACGATAATCTGTCCAGGTAACACGTATTGATCTGTGAGGCAGTAGGTATAAGACGATTGATACGAGTTTGAGCGATCGACCAGGGAGGAATCATGACTTACCCGTAAACTTCTTCACTCCCAACCGTCTACCGGCGGAACTACGTCCGTTTTTTGAAGATCCTCCACCTCGCTTTGTCGCTGTCCTCACTTGCAGGGAAAGGGCTGGAACGATCAGGTAGCTTGATTTAGCTGTCACCTCTGTAAGCAAAAGTAAGGGGCTCGATACTCACAGGAACTAGAAGATGGTGTCAAGCTTGATCGGAACGCTTGGGTTGACGAGGGGCCGCTCTGAAGAAGAGTCGATCCGACGGAGGTCATTGATCTGAAAAGGGAAGCCATGTTGGGGAAGAGGGAAGTGGCGAAGATGAGCACACGGAGGATGGAGCGATGTGTCGAAAAGAAGAGTAAGTTTCAACAATCTCGAGTTGCGAGTTGCATGTTCGACGTTGAACCTTGCTTTAGCGTGAGAAAGCTGTACGGCATAGAAACGAATCTGAGCGACGTGTATCTAGAGCCTTGGCTTACGGCATCTTAACAAGCGTCTAATCATCATCCCAACACTCTACCTTCCTTGACCCTTCGACCTCGACCTACTTTCGAATATATAACCCGTCATCAAACTCACCCAAAATCGTATGGAATATTGAATCGATCTGAACCTACCCAGATATTCACCGCCACCATCTTCGCTCAATAGACTCTGCCCAAAATGGTTATGCTTACTAGTCCGTATCCAAGGCTATCAGTCGGACAAAGTGCTTCTCAGCTCACCTGCCTTTCATCCTCTCATCCCAGCTTCTGACAACGAGACCTACAAGGTCGACAAGGAGGTGGCTATTCGAAGTGTCCTCATTGGAAACATGATGGAGGGCAAGTCTCTGGCGTCGATCGCTGGTCTTGATCGGAATCGCTAATCTTCTTGTACGGCTCGCCTTGATTCTTGCATCGACTACATCTTGGACTTCATCAGATATCGGTGATGTCAACGCCCCTATCCCCCTCCCCAACGTTACCAGCAACGTTCTGAAGAAGGTAAATCCACCGCAACTGCCACTACCAATTCCCCATCTTAACCGTCTTTCCCTTGCTTTTCAGGTCCTCGAATACTGCGATTTCCACAAGAACGACCCCCTTCCCAACCCCGCTGATCAGTCTGGAGATACCGCTGAGGAAGCCAGAAGGAGAACGACTGAGTTGGGTGAATGGGATACCAAATTCATCCAGGTTGATCAAGAAATGTTATTCGAAATCATCCTTGCAGCCAACTACCTGGACATCAAGCCTTTGCTGTAAGTAAAGTCGTTGAACGATTCCAACTAGAACTGATCTTATAGCAATATGTCTCGTTCCCGTAGTGATCTTGGATGCAGGACGGTCGCAGGTATGATCAAGGGGAAATCGCCAGAAGAGATTCGAAAATTGTTCAACATCAAGAACGATTTCACCCCAGACGAGGAAGCCCAGATCAAGAGGGAAAACGAGTGGGCTGAGGAGTGAGTGCTTCTTTCGGACTATACCCGGGACGTCTCCCTTTCACTGCTGACTGACGCTTGGGGTCCTCCTAGCCGTTAATCGCCACCATGGCGACAGGGCGACGATCCAATTTGTTCTCGTCCTGTTCTTCTGAACGATCGGGGGGGAACCGAGTCGTGTAATACACTGAATTTAAGTTGTTAGTTTTGTAATACCTTTTGATCCATGAATAACATGGAAAATCTACTTCAATGTTCCTATGAGTTGAATCGTTCTGGGTTTCGGATTTTGAAATCTTCCGTCTTGGTAGAGGCAGAATCGTACTGCCCAACTAGAGTGCAGGACAGCCCGACAAGAATAAGAACGTCCTGCATCGAATGTCCCTTTCCAAAGTCGCTCGTATTTGGCTAGTACTTCACCAAAAGAATTTTACATTTGATGGTCGGTGAAGAGAGAAAGAGAAAGGTTATGACTGCAACTTCCTTTCCTTTTTTATCACGCTCTACCATGACTAGCAGCTACGCTAGAATTGCACGCGCTGTAAGGAGAGGCAAAGTGGCAAACAAATCTGAAAGATGTGGTCAGACGGACTGCTCCAGGTATGGCTTCCGTCTGGATACCTGAACCAAAACGCCGGCGCTTGCTGGCAACGGAAGGGAATCTGATTGGGGACGAAAGGTGGTCGAAAGGATTCGGTCGGAGACGAAGATCTAACAGGAGCGAAGTTGAACACTGCACGGAGTTGCGAAGCAGGTTCTCTTAAGATCCCATCTTTGGTACCCATTGTCGTTCCACCTTCTAATATCCTTGTTGATTTGCCTACATTGTCCATGGCCACACCACCGCCCACCGTTTCATAGCTCAACACCCACGCGGTAGCGGTATTCAAAGCGATTCCTCTCGATCGACACGATGTTATTTGAAGCTGACAGCGACCTTGACAACATGTATGCTACATATGTATGCTCGATGGGGTTCAAACTTGAACAAGACAAGTTGGAAAAGAGGCTTGCAATTGAGAGCAACTGTACCAGAGGTTTGAAGAAATTGTTCCTACATATTGACAACATTATATCATTAAGATCATTGTGTTGGACAGGTACTTCAAGGCTTTCCTTGTTCACTGTGTGGAGATCACGGTGATACCACCCTTCCAAAGATGCGACTGACAGTATTTTGTTTCCAAGTGTTAGGACTTGACTCTACGCATGTAAGGAAAAGCTGTGCCGAGGCGAGACTTTCCTGCTTCACGGTATGGTACTAACGAGGCGAGAGGCAGTATCAGCTTTATGGGCGTTACCTCTCGTCATGTTGCCGTTCCACGTTCCGCCAGATTCTCTAGCAATCAACTCCCGCACCCATGACACTGCTTGGTGCATCAAGTGGCGAATGTGGAGACTAGTTGCTGACGTGGTTTCTGCATAGGACTGAACGTACCTCCCGACGACTGAACACGACGTCTGTACAAACGTTCTCGATCAACTTTATACAGCGGACCATCGGAGGTGTACGCTGCTGCTTTAATTTCCAAGATCCATCATATTATTGCTACTATACTCTATTTGTTACTGCAGTAGTTTGTAATCGACCTCGTCTAGGTATGCAGCGCGACTATTCAGATCGACTCTCCTTCAGGCCGTACCTACACTTTTTATCACTCTAGAGACAGCCAGTGTATCTGTACACACATCCTGCGCATTTCAGTTCAGATCGTATCGGGCACCGGACGTGTCACTGATACTGCTAGGCTGCTAGACTGTATGGACTGCACACGCTTGTTTCTTGTCGAATTGAAACGTGAAACGAACCGAGATGCCGTGTGAATGAAACTCGATCGGCGAGCTATGTCATCGATTGCTACACGCGCAGACGGGACCTGTTTGACATCAACGTGCAACAAGGCTCTTTCTCTGACATATGTGATGCATAGCGTTCATAACAAGCTAGGAGCGTATGAGCACGTACAGAAGCCAGCATAGCATATAGCGTGAGGTAAGAGGTACGAGCTACACGAATAGCCCGTTCTTTTGTTGACGTCTGCCTAAAATAGAGGAGCTGCATATGAAACGAGGTTGTTGTTGTTGATGCGCAGTCTATCCAGGCGTTTGAGGTTGGACTCGTCGTCCTGTCCGATGTAACACGTCAACCCTGTTTTTACGTCACTTTTCGGTTCAGGCTGTGCACGCGCGGAGGAAACGGTGTGGTTATTGTTAGCACAGAACCCGTCTCAACGAAAACAACCCATCACTCGCTTTGCCCCGTTCACCCTGATTTCGTATAAAGGGAATCGCCCTCATTCAATATGAACCACCACTCGTACCACCGACACCCACCTCCCACCGCCATCGACTTGCTACCTGCCATATCCACGGCGCATAAACCACTGCTACTACTACTACCACCGCTTCTACATCTCAACGACGCTTTGAATTCTCACTCACGATCATCTCACACGACCCTACGAAACAACAAGACAAAAACCAACCACCTTTAACAATGTTTGCCAAATCCATCATCGCCATGGCCGGTGCCGCCGCTAGCTTGGCCACCGTCAACGCTCAGGTTACCGCTACCGGTACCATGGTGAGTGAAAACATTCCACTCGTCGATTCATCGTTCTTGAACCTAATCATTTACCGAATCTCAGGGAACAACCAACCCCCCCGCTGCCACGATGGGAACCCCCATCAACCAGACTTCTTACGCTCGTCTCATTTCCCTCAACGCTATCGACGATTTCTGTTTGTTCGCTCCCCCTGAGGCCGGAGTAACAATCGGTGACTCTGAGGCTTACGAGGTCGCCTGGTGTGTTCGTAAGTCACAAGCCATACCCGATCGATTCGAGGAAGCAAATCAAACTGATCGACATCTTTCCAATCCTCTTAGAGCCCCGTAACAACGCTCGAGTCATCCCCGATGGTGTCTTCCAGGCCGTTCACATGGTCCGAGTAAGCATCGGATGGAACAATACATCAACTTGATTACAGCGGCTGATTACCTATTTTTCCTCTTTTGTTCAGACTCCTTTGTACGTTCAGATCCAAGGATGGGGTGACTTCACCAAGCTTAACATCGCCAACGGTGACTACGGTGGTGAACTGTAAGCATCGACGTTGCTATCCTACTCTTTGCAATCGACTGACCTGGTTGTTTCGCTACTCATCAGTGACCCTCACGGTGCCACCGGCGACGGTAACCCTGTCGGAGGAAACGTTACCTCCAACATCACTGGAGCCGATGTTTCTTACGAGGAATGGATGAGCTACATGTCTTACGACCAGTTCTGTCTCCGAATCTGTACCGCCGAGACCAGCAGCATCTCCGCCGCTTTGCAGTGTCAGCACACTCTCGATGAGATGGGTTGTCAGTGGGTCATGCCCGGTGACTACACCAACGGTACATTCACCGATTGCCAGGCCGATGCCGCCATCCCTCCCGGTCTCTACCCCCAGCCCGATGGATCCACCTCGACCTTTGCTCAGAGGTACACCAACTCTGATTCTGTCGGAGGAACTTGGACTGTCGGTAACACCGTCACCCCTCAGACTCCCGCTTCCACTCCTGCCAGTTCCATGTGTACCACCTACACTTCCATTGGAAACGGTATCCAGTCCTTGGCCGTTGCCGGTGCCGGTGCTGTCACTGCCGCTGCTTCCAGCCCTACAAGCGCCATGACCGGTAGCCGATCGGGATCCGCCGCTTCTTCCGAAGCCAGTGCTACTCGAAGTGCCTCTGGAAGTCGATCGACTACAGCTGCCGTTGTCACTGGCGCAGCCAGTGGATCTCCTTCCACTTCTTCTGGTGGAGCCATGAGCCTTAACGCCATGGGAGCCAACGGAATGAGCAGCACTTTCGTCGCTGGATTCTCCGCCTTTGCTTTGGTCGCTGGAGCCGGTGCTCTCTTCCTCTAAACGGAGGATCGTTCCCCTTCTTTGACTGAAATAGATGGAAACATGGAGGACGCATTTTCGACCGAGTAGCACACTGATGTAATACGACTGTAGATCTTTGTGTGGCTTGTAAAGGCAACGTTTTCTTTCGGCTCGTGATGTCTCTATATGATACCCTACACATTCGTTTGCTATTATCTCTCCTGGTTCCCGTCGTGGTTGGTGTTGAATGCACCGTCTGATCGTGCTCGACTTTGGTTTGAGTCCGCGCCGCGAGAATGAGGGTGGAAATAGGTGTACTTAGTTCGCCGGTCGTCGGATCCCCTCCAACGTTGCAATCACGATGATGGCTTTGTTCGGTTTCACATCTCTGTTCGTTGCTAGTTCATCGGTCAGACCTGGTCAGGACAATACAAACGCACGCAGCCCTCACGATTCCCAGACCTGTACGAAACCGAACGAAACAAAAGAACGCCTCCGTGTCTCGAGCTTGATTTGACGAGTTTACGACCTCATTCCCCCCTACCACACGCGACTGCTCAAAGCTGGTCTTTGATCCATCCCGAACCAAGCAAACCTCAAGCAGATCAGGCACCAAGGGAATAATCTGGAAGATTACCCTCGCCTGTTCGTTGTTCTCCGTTACAAGATCGTGATCGGCAGATGTCTGGTTTCTTGAACTCCATTGGGTGAGTGGATAGGGGTTCCTTTACTGCCCCCTGGTCAACGACTCGTTCGCTGATACTTGTCATCATGATACAGCCGTCTCCGCGCCCAAAAGCGATCCCCAACGACTCCTACTTCCGCTGTGTTCAGTGAAGATCCTTCAGTACCCACTTCCGCCTCTACTAGCAGCACCATGTCTCAATCGTCACAGAACGATCAGCCTGAAGGAGGAGACAAACCGCTCTATCTATGCCAACCTTTCGTGAAGGCCGCTTTAGTCAAGGGAAGCTTCAAGACTATCGTAGCTTATCCGAAATACGTTGATGTCAATGAATGGGTAGCAATCAACAGTAAGCCGTTGTCGAACCTCCTTGTCCACAAGCCGTGATCCTGATCTCGTTCGATTGCTTGTAGTCTTCGACTTTTACCAAAACCTGAATCATTTCTACGATGTCGTTTCGGAATTCTGTACCGTTCAGACATGTAGCAAGATGGGAGCTGCTAGAGAGTGAGTTCTTCTGCGTCGAACGGGCGACTGATCGGCTACTGACTTCTGCATCGTCCGCGCTGTCAGTTTGAACTTTACGTGGCCCGATCAAAACAAGAGGCCGGTCTCGTTGCCAGCTCCTACTTATATTGACTATGTCATGAGTTGGGTGCAGAGACTTATTGACGATGAAGGGGTCTTCCCAACCAAAAGCGGTAAATAAAATAAGCACCGTGCAGGGAACTGCGTACAATGCTTATTGACCTTGAATATCTATAGGCCGAGACTTTGCTGCATCATTCCCCAGTACTGCTAAACATATCTACAAGCAACTCTTCCGAATCTTTGCTCATATCTACCACTCACACTTTACGGATATCCTCCATCTTTCACTGGAAGCTCACTGGAACTCCCTCTTTGCGCACTATGTTGCGTTTGGGAAGGAATATGACTTGCTGGACACGGTGGATCTTAAGGACTTGAGGAAAGGTGGTGGTGGTGTCGCGGCATTGTGCGATAGGTGGGGTGAAATGGGAATCCTCGAAGGTTGATCGGTCTCTGCGGTAGAATATCGCAGAGTGCAAGGTTCCTTCAGCGATTGGTGATGTTAACGAGTGTCCGATGTTGCGGCCCATTTTGGTGACCCAAGTTCTGTTGATGATGTATCGATCGATTTCTATATATTTCCACCTTGAATGATCGCGTTTGTTATTGTTGTGTATGAGCACCCATCAGGACAGATCAGGCTGCAACTCAGCAACTCAAGTTGTTTGATCATCAACGGGCATACGTCAAACCCAGATCAGCCAGCCTCTCTCAGGCTCACCTGAGTACCACCATGATCTCCACGGTCTTCCCCTTCTAGTACCTCACGGGGCATACCAACATCGACAGCCTACATAGGACCGTCGTCATGTCTATCGCATCAAACCGGGATTCAGCTACTACGGCTAAGCCCGAGTTCATGCATCTTCGAACGGTGGCAGGTGCTATCCTCTTCATCGCCATCGCTTTCAAGTTCTTGAAGCACCTTCCGATATGGCTCTTGCTGCTCACTGCGCCTGTGTGGCTCGTGATCGGAATCATATCTTGCTTATGCCTTGAAGTGGCAGCTCGATGGTGGTACGACAACAGGGTCAATGCGGAGTCTGATAAACACGATCAACGTCCATGGACACGTAGGAGACCTGTCTTGCACTATACCCCGGATGTTAACTATGCTTCTTCGTTAGGATACGAGTCCCAAGAAGACAAGGTCAATCAAGGCGGCTCTGCGGTGATGACGTTATTGCACATAATCCTCAACCTCATCCGGCAGGACTTCATCCTACCTTGGTATTCTCGAATATCTACGTCGAATACGTTTCCTGAAGAGCTGGACAAGACTTTGTTGGCCAGTATCAGTGGCCTTGAGGAGCGCTTCAAACGGCTGGATATACCTCAGCTACTGGTCGCGCGTGTCCTACCCCACTTGACATCGCACATGCATGCATACAGAGAGGTCGAACCGTTCTTGTTCCCCACGACCCGAACCGCTTCGTCCACACAATCGACAGTCGACCCTGCGCCCATACTCCAATCTCATCGCAAGACTCCCCTTCATCCGGCTTTGCCTGCGCCAGCATTAGCGAACCCTATGCCTAGCGTCGAATCGCATCTGAAACGTAAGGTCGAGGTATTGCTTAGAGCCATCCTGCCGGAACGAGATCGTCAAAGCAAGACGGTCATGATTATCGCTCGTGAAGTTGTGACGTGCGCTGTTATGATGCCGATAGTGGAGATGTTGGCAGATCCAGATTTCTGGAATAGAATGCTCGATCAGCAAGCCGATAAGCATTTACAGGAAAGGCAAGTGACTCGGGATCGAGTTATGTCTTGCTTCGCTGACCCAATGAAACTGCCACCTCATAACAGGCAGCAAGTGCATCAACTTCGAGCGGCACTTGAGAGCGCTGCTGCACAACAACCTGGAACTATCCGTCAGCGATCCTCGATGCCGACGATATCGATCACGGATCCTGCAAGTCCCGTCAGAACTCCTAGGGCGAACCGCGAGAAGCGAGCGACGTCCATCTCGATGCACACTGATACTAGATCCTTTGATGCTTTTTTAAAAAGCATAAGTACGATACGCAATGTCACGGAAGCTAAGAGGCTGCGCAACGATATTGAACGAGAGATTCGACAAGTACAAGCTCGACTCGAGCATGAAGAGTCGAAGGTTCGGGATAATCGAGCAAAAGACAAGGCTGCCCCTGCCGAACTGAAACGATTGAGTTCGTATCAGAACCGTCTTCAATCTGCCAGAGGAAAGGTAGATCGCAAGATCAACAAACTGAATGGGACGTCTCCAATCATGGAGTCTACTACCGGTATGGGGAACATCGAGTCAGAGATCAACTCGAAGGAGGGGCCCTCGCTTCGAGATATCCTGTCGAATCCTTCTCCGCTGAGCTTTTACATGGAGTTCATGGACAGGCGGAACCAAGCCCGGTTAGTTCAGTTCTGGCTGACGGTGGAAAGCTTCAAGAACCCTCTTGAGGAAGCCGAATCATCTGAAGATGAGGATGGAATGGGCTCATTCCGTCTTTCGGCAACAATGCAGAGGCTCGATTCTGCAGCCTTTGCAACGATGAAGGAGGACGTTGGAATGATATGGTCGATGTTTGTCGACCCGAAGACCGTGGCCGAGCCGGTCCCTTTGCGGCCGAAACTGTTCGAGAACATTCGTGCATTGGTCGAGGCAGATGAAAGTAACAAGGTACTTCTGCCTTTGATACTCGAACAAGCCAGAAAGAGTACATTTAAAGGCCAGAAAGAAGTCTACGAAACCATGCTTGAAGACCATTTTCCTGCTTTTAGGAAGACCGATCTATATCGCAAGGCTGTCATAGATCTCGATAAGGCTGCGAAGAAGGGGTCCCAGGTAGTCCAATTAGGACCAGACGTTGCATCCGCCTCACTCGTTGCGCAGGAAACCGCAACATCTAGACAAGGGTCGATGTCACCACCTGGTTTAACCAGTTCAGCTAGCTTCGGTCAAACCCGTTGGCTCAATCAACTCGTTGGATTTAGCGGGATGAGATTCAAAGAACCTGTATCAGAATCGCCTCCTCAAACTCCTACCGCTCCACGCGTTCGAAAGAGGCTGAGTGGTTTGCAGCCAATCTTTCCTCGTGTAGAGCCTTCGCCGCCTTCGCCTGAGGTAAACAGGCCGTTCGTACGATCTCGTTCCTGGTCTATCGATTCCAATGCACTGCCGACTGGAATGAGCACGCCGTCGCGACTAGATGGAAGCAGGCAGGTTCTTGGCTTCTTGATAGGCGAGGAAGAACCCCAAGACGATATCGGTCGGAGTGCGTTGTTTACCATCGAAGATGTACCGAATGATGACAGGCCAACAGACTATCAGGAAGACGTTCATGACGATGAAGAGCTCATGCAGGTTGAGAGAATGGAAGCGATACAAGCCGCTCTTACGTCTATAATACAGCGAGATGAGGTCTCACGCGGATTTCCGTCCAAATCTGAGGTTAGGCCTCGGACAAGCATTGATAGTGCTTCACATGCTCCAAGTATCGCATCCATGGACCAAAATCATCAGTACGACCAATGGGACCCGCTTGGGGTAGTCCCGAAGTCTCCTGTAATGAGTGAACATTCTCGGCCGTCTTTTGGTACTTCATACTCCCGTCCAAGCGTAGACTTGGGCTTAGGATCTAGCCCGAACTCAGTAGCTTTCCTTCAGCCAAAGAAGGTATTTGACGATACAGAAGAAGAGAAGCAAGACTTTCTCCACCGAAGTTTGACTTCCCAGTCCGTACCAGAGATGTTGGCCCAACGAAATCCCAGCATAGATGGCGAGCCTTCTTTGACGCCGTTAGATGCACAATTAAGTGTAGAAATTGCTCGGCTAGGAGATTTGCTGGTCCGACTGGATGAGCAGGATCGTATCCTAGACAGGATGATTCGAGCAGCCGAACTCACAGGGAAGGAGAGTGAATTGTACCTTCTAAGCCGATCCCAAAGCGACTTGAGAAGAGAACTTCGTGCGACTCGGTTTCGGAAGCTACAATATGAACAACAGGAGATTGACTACCGATTGGACCCTCAACGCACCAAGCTGTCCATACCGAGCGCGACAATCTTGGCCGAAGAAGCTGGAAAGCAGATTGTCCGATATGTTGTCGAGATACAGCAATATTCTATGGAAGGAGATTTCCTACAGGCTTGGGTCGTGGCCAAGAGATACAACGAGTTCTGGGATCTACAACACGCACTCAAGGCGTCTCCTGTGGTCGGGCGGGAACTCAAGGCGCGCGGCCTGGATGTCCCGTCCAAAAAGCTTTTACCGAAGTTGACAGATAGCTTTGTTGAAGGAAGAAGAGTGGCGTTACAGACCTATATGCAGGTCAGTAAGATCGAACAATCGAGCCGCTATATATTCTGATAGTTCTCCATGTTCAGGGACTTTTACACATGCCTTCCGCCTGTCAACATCCAGCTCTTAAAGCGTTCCTTTCACATAGTCGAGTTGCACTATCTGGTCCAGACAGAACATCGAAGCCAAAATCAGTCTCTCGATCGACTTCGCTTACGGTGCAACAAGACCTAGGAGCTCAGTCAAGCATCGTGAAGTCCCTCTACCATCAAGTTACGTCTTCGTTGGACGATATTTTCCTCAAACCGTCAATGATTGACGTGATGGCAGAAAAACTGAACCGACAAGCGGTCGATATATTCGAAGCTTGGGATGCAGGAGTTACGCAAATCGGTCACTATGGTTTGGAGTTGGGCAGCCAGGTATTAAGTCCTTATGCGCTTCGTGCTCTGCGAAGTCCATCGTTACAAAACGAAGCATTCGAGAGCCCCGCATTCCCCTTCCCATCGACAGACTCCCGTGCAGAGTCTGCGCCGCAGCCAGCTGCTCAGCAACCTTCAGCTCAACCTCAGGCGATCGTGGAGGAGACAGGGTTTACGACACCGATTACCGATTTTCTTGTCGAAGTATTTGGTCTGAAAAATGGCGACTGGCTAAGGAAGCAAGCGCTAGTCATCGTCATGCAGCAATTACTAGGTAGTACAATCGAGAGGTAAGCACACTCCCGAGTCATGCCTCGACCTTTCCTGACCACTCGTTTCGATAGGAAAGTACGGGATGGGATCAATTCGGCGACGTCTAAATCGGCCATTGAGAAATACTTGGAGTCGTTTAAAGATGGTTTATGGCCTGGAGGCAAGAAACGGCCCTCTTCGGCCGCACGTACGGAAGCGGAAAAGATCAGGTCCAAGATGAATGCAGGGAGAAAGATCCAGGCTTTGATTCCGGGTAAGCTCTTTCGGTCAACACAGTCACTAAAGGATGTAGCTGATAGTAGGAATATGATAGACGTCGCGGCGAATATGATCGGTCGGAGCAATGCGCAGAGAGCCGCGAGACAGGCATTTGGGGCTGCACAGATCAAGCTGTTGAACCTGGATATCATCCTGACGATTCTAGATGAGGTGAGTACAATATTATCGGCCTGGTATGCGTCATCAAATCTGATGTCGTTTTGCCATGCAGATATTTGCGGCGATGTTCCCCGAAGCCGAAGAAGGGAACTAGACTTCTGGGCTACACGAGAGTTGTTTCCTCCTGTTGTTGTTGATCTGATGACTCTCTAGAACGATTGTGTCTTGTAGTCTTGCGCTTATACCCTGAATATAATTTACACCACTGTACATACAATCCCGTGGAGGTGGGTATGATACAAATCTGACTGCACCAATCAAAGTTGATGAAGGCGAAGGACGTCTTCGGCCTGAATAAGGCAAGCTTAGTCCCATGCTCTCTTGGCACGTTCTCTCTGGGACTGCAGAGCAAACGTCGCATCAGCTACCATACGATAAGATGTGTCGATGTTTGTGACTCACCTTCCTGCTGTCCTTTTGCATGACTTTGACAGCGAGCTGCTCATTCGTTCCTAAAGCCCTCTCCTTCATCTTCTCATTCTTCTTCTTCTTCTTTGAACTCGCACCTCTTCCTCCCTTGGTGTTCTTGGCCACTGCATCAGCAGGAATGGCAGGAAGGCGAGCGTTCTTCACGGAAGCTTTTGTGAGGGCTTTGGCATCCGTGGTCTGTCCTTTTGATTGACGCTCAGCAAGGGCGGCAAGTTTTGCTTGGATGGTTTCACCGTTGGAGGTGTCTTGTTGCGTTGCTGGATATCAGGTTGAGGGTTAGGTGGTTGGCCACGACATTGAACGTAACCTACTCGGGACTTACCACTGCTCATGATTACAGTTGTATACCTTGATATACTAGATTCTGAGGAGCGCTGTGACGGTCTTCTACAAGCTTTGCAAGAATATGTTGACGATAATCGAACACAATAATATTAGGTGGCTGTTATTTCACGTGATGCAATCTATGACGCGGATCGCCGTCGCGCTGCTATGGACACTTTCTGACAACCGCAACTGGACTTTATTCCGTCTAGAACCTATAGCACTTGGCTCAGTAACATCGAAAGAGACTGCTTCCAGCCAGAGTCCTACTATCATGGGTGTACTCACCAGGCAACAACTTGAAGGGCTAAAGCTATACAAGTATTCCGGAGTTGACAAGTAAGCTTACCGGGAGGATGGCATACAAAAGTCGGGAGTCTGATATCCAACATTACGTCCAGGTCTCTCTTATCACAAACAGTATTGACTCCTTACTGGAACACTCTGGTTACTGCTTTCCCTAAGACTATTGCACCTAACACGGTATGTCGGGATAGAACGAAAAAGAACTCTTTGCAAGAGGTAGTAGCTAATCCTCCTGACCTCCTTGATATAGATCACCAGTATCGGTCTCGCATTCGTTATCATCAATGTCGCGACTCTCCTCTACTTTGATCCTCAATATGTTGGAAAACATCTCCCTTCCTGGGTCTACGTAACGTACGCCCGCTTACAATTCTGAGCGAATGGAGTTATTCACTAACCAAGCTACATCATCTTACAGCTTCGGAGTTGGACTTTTCTTGTATCAGTCCATGGATGCGATCGATGGTAAACAAGCAAGAAGGACCGGTATGGCGGGTCCTCTTGGAGAAATGTTTGATCACGGTATCGGTGAGTCAGATTCGCTAGTAGGCTGGTGGAGCTACTCTAATCTCTTCGCGAAACTCGAAAGATGCCATCAACACCAGTGTTAGTATTTACGCCTGTGATGAGACAGGATCGAGCATTCTGAACACCTTATGAACGATACAGCTCGAAGTCATCCTTTGTATGGCTGCTTTTGGAAAGACTCGATCGTGGTGGACCGTCGTTACCCAATTCACCAGCTTGGCTACTTTCTACCTATCTACGTAAGTCCCTCTCCAACAGGATTAGTGACTTGAATCCGACTGAAGAAGTTCGCGATAGTTGGGAAGAATACCACACCGGTACTCTCTACTTGTCCGCCTTCTCCGGTCCGGTAGAAGGAATCATCTTGATCTGTATCATCTACTTCATCACCGCTGCCAAGACGCCCGCATTCTGGCAAACCCCCATAATCGATTTCGTTACAAAGCTCGCATGGAGGGTGGATATGTTCATGTACAACACGGGAGCTAAACCAAAGGGGACTTTGACCATGATGGATTTCGCTCGGCCTTTCCACGCTTGGTTGAGTAAGCTGGCTTTCGTAGGGAAATTGACTATTCTGGAAAGTTTCTTTTACTTTGGAATGATTGGGTTGTTGGGGAATATCGCCAATGCGTAGGTCTCATCAATAGTCGTTATTTCTGTTGTTTTGATTCTGACCAGCTCTATTCCTAGATACTACAACGTCATCCAGGCCAGGAGAAAGGCTAACAAGCCCGTTCTCGAGCCCCTCCTCGGGCTCCTTCCCTACTTTTTCCACACGCTCTTGCTTGTCTCCTGGTTGGCCGGACCTAACGTCAACATCGTCCACAGCGAAAAGATCTTGTGGTTCTGCTTCTACTGGGGAGCGACGTTCTCGTACCAAGTCAGCCACCTTATTTTGGCTCATATCACCAAGAGCTCTTTCCCCTATTGGAACGGGATGATCATTTGGACCTTGATGGGTGCGATCGATGCTAATCTGCCTCGACTTGGATTGTAAGCCTGTTTTCGAGAGATTGCATCAAGAGAGTGCTAAGCTGACTGAACGGACTTTTAGTGAGTCTTTGATTCAGACCAACGATGTCAGGACTTGGTACTTTGTCGCTGGTTCCGCGATTTTGGCCATGGCCAACTACATACGTTTCGCCAAGGCTACTATCTGGCAAATGTAAGGGCTGAGTCTTCTCCATATGATTGGAGTAGGAGCTGACTGTGGTCTCGGTTATAGCACGAATTATCTCGGGATTGCCTGTTTCACCGTTAGACACAAGGACAATACTGGTCACTGGGTCGAGAACGACCAGGCGAAGGAGGAGAGGCAGAAAAAGGATTGAGGGGGTAGTGTTTGCATGGATGAGCAAGTGGGAGGTCGGTAAGTAAGTAAGAGAACAATAGATTTGGACTTTGTAGATGAACGAGGATTAGACACGATCAGGAATGATATGATATGCATTTGAGATCGTATGATGCGTTTTGGAAGCTGATGTCACTTGAGCGAGGATTCAAGAGTTGAACATCTTGTTCCAACGTCTTTGCATGTTTCACTTCGTCCTCATCGAGAAACCCTGGCAGACATCATGACTACTCCTCTATCGTTCACGATCCGGCCTCCAACTCGGCCCGGCTCTCCGTCAACAAACCCCTCATCACCTGCCTCGAGCGAGAGCAATGGCACGCATAACGATTCAGACCGATCCTCTCGTGCATCATCTTCCGTACCATCCGCACTTCCCTTCCGAATATCCACCGCACCCATCCGCCCTTCTCCCTTAGCTAGCAACAGTTTCTCCAGATCTTCAGCTCCCAACGGAAACAGGCGAACAGCTTTGCTCGCGGATGATGACGATGATGATGAGCAGGATGACCGTGCATACCGTTCGAGCAGGGATAAAGGAAAAGGCCGTTCTACAAGGGATCAAGCGATCACTGGGTTTAATGAAAGAGGAGTAGAGAATCTGATCCAAGAGAAAAAGGCTGGACCTATGGTCATCCAACCTCTACCTAATCGGGACTGGCGACAATCTTCTCACGCAAAGAACGCAAGGAGACCGACGTATATGCCTGAGGGGGGACAGCGGGAAGTTCGGCCTGAAGATCTGGTAGAGAGATCTGGAGACGATGTTGTTAGAGGAGGCTTACAGAGGGTAGAGCCCTCAGTTCAGGTCGAAAGTGGAGACGTGCCTGCTGCAGTAACAGAGGATGTGGATATGGTTGCTCGCAGTGGCAATATGGAACCTGCTGGTACAGCCGCTTCCGAGACCTTGGAGCAACAAGCTCTGAATGCTGTACTGGCGTCGGCAAATGAAGATACCTCAGCTCCTGATATGACCATCGACCTGCAATCCGACACCCTTAACCTTCTGGACCGTCCTCCACTTGACGAGTCCGATTCTTTCCGTCAAGACGTCCTGACTAGACCAGAAGAATCCACTATGGAAGACTATTCCGCTGTCCCCATTGAATCGTTCGGAGCAGCTCTACTTCGAGGAATGGGCTGGAACCCTGGCTCCGGACCGAACCCAAAAATCCATGAACCAAAACGAAGGCCGAATGGGTTAGGATTGGGAGCAAGCGAGAAGCCGGGTAGTAAGGAGAAGGGAGGGAAGGATGATCCAAGCATGAGCAGGGCAGAGAAGGACAAGAAGAGGAAGGAAGATAGGGCAACAAGGGGAGGAAGAGGTTATGTTCCCGTCGTTAAACGAGCGAGGGTTAGTCTTATACCAGGCTCGACTACCTCTGGCACTTTACTAACATACGGTTGTCGTCACGAACAGGAGAATCAACTTGACGGACCAAATTCACAAGCTGAATCCTCTGCTTCCAGCGTGGTGGTTCGATCAAGACGGCCATCTCGCTCACCGAGCCCTCAAAGTGATGCATCAAGACGGAGACACAGGGATGAGCGCGACAGGTCAGTGACACGGTCTCGTCTACCTGGACGATCTGCCCCTGATCTGACTGACCATGTGCGTAACAGAGATGGATATAGCGATCGTCGAAATGGGAACGGCTCCGGTCGAGAACGAGAATCCGATTATCGTGGTGACCGCGAACGGGATCGCGTCGATAGCAGAACCGATGGACGACGAGACGACCGATATAGAGAAGACCGAGAACGCAATAAGGGTAGTTCTTATAGAAAAGAGGATGATCGGTACGGAAGGGACAGATCATCGAAGTATGATTCTGGAAGGGATAGAGATAGAGGGGATTACGATCGTAGACGATAGAAAATGTCCTAAAGCTTGTGGATCGAAGCAAGAAACCTGTATGTATCTCGATGACAAATGGGTCAGAGCACGGGCATATAAAGCCTTGGGAAGAATCAAACCAGCTCCTGGTACATGCGAATGCCTGAGTGGGTTGCCGCACCTTCGAGTTCACCCGCGCCAGACTCTTTAACTCCCGTCCCGCCAAAATACCGTCTACGCTGATAACGACTGCACCTCTCAGTCCTCTGAGACCAATGGCAACCGCCCTTCCAATCTGCCGAGCTCGGTTGTAAGCGTTTGATATCGCACTCACAGGTAGATCCGAGACAAGGAAAGGGTTGTTCTTACGTTTGTCGATGTTGGGTTCGAAGACGTTGGAAAAAGCCCTGACAACAGAATGAGGGAGCATTCTGGCAAGCACTCGTAGTAGAAAACCCCGAAGAAGGGGAAGGGAAAGGAACGAGCGGAGTGATGTTGCATGTCACGTTCATGCGTATACTTCCATCAAACTTCTCAACATTTGTCATACTGAAGAAGCAAAATCTGGTATCAACAGAGTCCTAATGAGGGAGAACCTGGTGATCTGTAACTCCTGCTACACTAAGAAACAAATCTGCATGTCCATACAGATGGTGTTGACCATGTTGTAGGCATCTCTTACTATGTTCATAGAATTGGTCCCTTGCTTGTACTGTTTGGATTCAAGTATCCTCATGATATGATCAGCTTGTTTATAGAATGAAACCATCTGATGCCTTTCAATCCATGGTAGTCGTGACGCTGTTTGATTCACGAGCAAAAGTGTTAGCATTTTTCATCCTCCTTCGTTAGAATCCAATGACGCTGAATGCTCTCTGTGGATTGGGGAAGTGAAGAATGTTGAGTAATCTACATGTTTTTGTAGAGATGAGGGATGCGCTGATAGTGAGGATCGTGCTCGTTCCGGCCCTTTGGTGTAGAGCTGAATGGGCGATAGTCTCGAGAGACTTACATTTCTGGTCATGTGGCTCACTGTGGTACGCCTGATAAATTTTAACGAATCCTTTAGAGGTCAGTTGACCTGTATAAAGGTTTGACCCGGCGTCATCAATCGGTGGCAAAGCACAAATTGGTTGAGTTCTACTCGTATGCGCGTTAGCAAAGCTGGCGCCTTGTCAGGAACATAGATACCATATACCATTTCCTATTGATCGGAACAGCCCTTTGGACTACTAATGCAGTGCCATCCATCTACATTGACATCAGCTACGATTCTCTGGAAGTGTTGGCGCGAACCTTGCCCATGGAATCAGGCGGGATACCCGCTTTTGGACCTTTCCTCCTGTACGCCGGAATAATGAACATACACTGTCATCAAAAAAGAGTAAACCTCTATACCGCTTGTGTAAGGCTCTGAACGATTACTTTGATGTGGCTTCACCAGCTCGCGTCGACCGTTGCTCATACACCGCTGCCAACCATCCACCATAAATCGGCGCGCAATCGGCTCGCCGCATCTCGACTTGCCCAGGGATAAGTACAGAAACTTGGCGCTACCAAACTCAGCGAACGATATGGAACGATATCGCCTTGAGCTATATGACCCGATCGCTCTTCATCGTAACGCTCATCAGGTAGACATCGCGCATAGGGTATATCAGGGGTAGAGGTCGGCTTCGAGCGGGAATTGAACCTTTCCTGCATCTCTTGCTCAGCAGTCCTCGGCTACCTTATCCCGTACTACTGACTGACGCTATTGCTCGGTCCGAATCGCTTAGAGGAGAGGTCGCTAGTGAAGAACGAGCGGTGGGACGACACGGTATCGTTTGGTGAGGGGTCCCTGGGTCGATTCTCACAGTCACCCGTGCACAACCGTACGAGGTCAGAGAATGAACCCTTCACACTCGCAGGATTCATATCTATGTAAGCCAATGTCGACAGCTTCGGCTCGCGGATACATATGCGCGCAAATAGTAGGAGGAAACTAGAAAAGCTGGGTTGAAACATTGGTCGATCATGTAAATAACATTTACAGCTGAAACAGGACCGTAAAACTGTGATCCATGTGGCGCGTAAATCGAAATGATCATCGAAATCCCATCCGTCTTCTAACAAAATGGTAATACGAAGGATACATCGATTATACAACAAGCCTTACTCCGATACGATCCCAAAACGACACGATTAGAGGTGTGACGTTCTTAAACCATTCGGTGCAAGAGCTGGGAGATGTTGTCTCCTCGGTTACCACAGTCACCTCCCTCGACGAAGTTGGTGAACTTTCGGTCAGCCCATCCACCTAAGAACACACAGAGGGTCAGTCTAACGATTCCAAGATGGATCAAGGTAATAATGGCATACCGTTGGGGTTGGAGAGCTTGAAAGGGTACAAGAAGGTGGTGGCAGCCTTGAAGTTGGGTCCGCAAGTAGCGAGCTCGTGAACCAAGTCCTCGATACAGACGAGACCGTGCTTGCCCAAAGCCTTCTCAATGACAGAGTTGTCGTTGATGGGGATTCGCTGACCGTTGATCTTGGCGTATCCTCGCTTGTAGAGAAGAGCCTTGATGGCCTTGAGGTTGGGCTCACTATATCCGTTTGGCAATTGACAAACAAGATCGAACCCGGTTTGAAGAGGATCGAGCCAAACGAATTTTGGAAAAAGAGGTTGTCGAAGATGTAATCAGCTCTCTGCCCCACCATGACAGTGGGACCGAACGACTACTCACCCGTAGGTGATGTATGGTTCGACGAGACGAAGCATCTGTTGGGTAGCCTTGGTGACCCTGACGAAGACTCCGTTGTTGATCTGCAACAATCGGAGGAGCTGGAGGATCTTTCGGGGCTTGGGGGCGATCTTGGAGATACTGTAGAGAGGAAGGGTTTGCCGTTAGATTTATCTCCCTTCATCTAGGAGACAGCTTCGCGACTCACCCCTTGATCCTGATGACGAAGTATACCTTGGACTCGGCAGGGACGTAGAAGTCACCAGTCTTCCTGGCCTCCCTCTTCAACCTGATCTCCTCCTTCTCCTTGTTAAGGTACTCCTTAACGTACTGGTCGGCACGCTTGAAGATGACCTTTCGCTGAGCCTGACGCTTCTGCTCGCGAGGAAGAGCAAGGAATGGAAAACAATATTTAGTTAGCAACCGAGACAAGGATGGGGAGGCGAGCAAGTTATCGAGAAGTAGGGTAAAGTCAGTCCCGAAAGATGGTTAATTTACGGGCAGCATTGTCCTCCATCCGTGAGGACGGGACTAGCCGTCATAGGCTCAAGAGCGAGCCTGGTGCTTGCATCATTCTGCAGATGGTTGTTGAAGAATTGTGGATTGCGAAGATCGTGCCATTCCACGTTCTTCTTCAGGAGAGAAACTTGCTCGGCCTCTATAGGATACGGGAGACTGACCTTTTGGGCCTCGGCAGCCTTGGCCAACTTCTCCTCCCTGGTCTTCTCATTGACCCTCCTCTTCTTCAACAAGGTCTCGGGGACGGCGACCTGTTCGGCGGTGGGGGTGGTGGTAGAAACGGCCATCTTGAAGTCGAATATGTCGAGGTGGAGAAGGGTGGGAGGAGGGGCGTGTGAGGTGGATGCAACAGGAGGTTGTTGATCGAGATGATAATGAGAGGTCGGGTGCGAGCGGTGGATCCTGCACAGAGGAGCGTAAAACTTGACAAAGGGCGAACAGTCTCAGGTCGATCACCAGGTCGAACCGGGCACTCGCTAGGTCGGAGATAGACTTTGAGCGCGCTTCTAGCTTGGACGCGTTCCTCTCCTCACACGCTGAACCCTCTCCCAAGCGCAATTCCACCCTCTGCGTAGCAACTCGCTCTCTCTCACGTGACCCTCGCTCCTCCCCTTGCGTCTCTCTCCCTCTCTGGTCCCCTTGCAAACAGGTCGACTTCCCATCATCTACGATCTCGCCGTCTTCCCTATCAAGACAACACCCGTAGACTCGTTCTTAGACCTTATCCTTTCAAGATGGTGAGAGCTCCTCGTTGCCTTTGTTTCGCCCGGAAACGACATGACTGACTTTTCCCCCTTGTCAATTACCCGTGATTTCTGTCCGTTTGGTCAAATCCTCAATTCTGGCTGGATATGAACTATCGCTCTTTTCCTTGGGGAAACGATTTGGCAATGATAGTCTAACACTGCCGAGCTTGCCGCTACCTACGCCGCTCTGATTTTGGCCGACGAGGGTGTTGAGATCACCGTACGTTTATCACCTTCACGAAAGTGTCTTCTGTAATCCTCAACTCAACTCCCGTTTTCCCAACTCGCACAGGCCGACAAGATCACCGCCATCACCTCCGCCGCTTCCGTCGAGGTTGAGCCCATCTGGGCTTCTCTCTTGGCCAAGGCCCTCGAGGGTAAGGACGTCAAGTCCATGCTTTCCAACATTGGTGCTGGTGGTGGTGCCCCCGCCGCCGCTGCCGGTGGTGCTCCCGCTGCTGCCGCTGGTGGTGCCGCTGAGCCCGCTGCTGAGGAGAAGAAGGAGGAGGCCAAGGAGGGTGAGTCGACAGTCTCGTCCCCTTCGATAGAAATGATATCAGCTTTACTGACCGTTCTTTCGTTTGACTTTTCTTTCCTCATCAACAGAGTCTGACGACGACATGGGATTCGGACTTTTCGACTAAACCCTTTCGCCCCTTTACTATCTTTCTTCAAAAAGCAATCGACTCGCTCGCGGTATCAATCGTTTACTCGTCAATCTTCTAGCCGTCTTGTAATTCTGTTTTAGGATGATTAGAGGAAACATGGGTTTATGATGATATGGGTTTCGTCATGCAATGAGCGTATAGACAGTACAAGATCTATCGCTCAGCCTATCTGACCAGTTTGGATAAGTCACCCATATCTCCCTTGTTCATCAAGAACCGCGCTCGGGCCATGTTTTTGTCCATCTTTCCTATTGTCTCTCCACCTTGCGCTTTCCAATACTCTTTTACATAAGCATCAACCCGTTCGCTCCATTCTTGATGCTTGGGATAACATTTGAATCCCGGTTGAACAGATTGGGCAAGAGAACCAAATTGCGCCTTGCCGCAACCCCGACACAACTCCCAGCCCTTTTCGGGAACTTCCATGGGATCATCGGCAACGACTTCGCCTGTCACCGAACTCTCATCTCCTCCATCGTCTTCTATTGACATGTTCCTGTGAGGGTAAAACCCGTCCTCGTAGAAAGGTCCCTTCAGACGGGATGTCAAGTTTGAGGGTGCCGTTATTCGAGCAGATGTCCGCGCGGAGTTTGCAGTGCTCCAAGATGCCCCAGGCATGAATGGCTCAGAAAGATCGTAGTCCGGTTGACTACTTGAAGAAAACTGGTCAGATGTGCTCCACCGAGTTGTGAAAGACGTTCTCGACGGTACTGAACCGGTAAGTGCAGAGTAATCCGGCTGATCACCGTGCTCTCGACGCCAAATTTCAGCATCTCGCTGATTCACGATCAGCGTCAGAGCCAGGAGGATATTCCGAATACTCTGGCGGAAAATCACCCGTCTCGTAACCCGGCAGGGGAGTCATTGCGTCTCGTGGGGATTCAGGCATATGACTGACAGAACTGGTTCCTACTGGAGTTGATGGGGATTTGAGAGCTTACTAACCTTTCTTGAAAATCGTCGATTGGCGCGCCTCGATCCGGGTATCTATATCATTGAGAGCTAAAGCGGAGTTTGAGATCTAGGGATCCCGAGAATAAAGGAGGTCAAAACGAACGAGATCTCCCAGTTTTACATCAAGCTGACCTCTGAAAGGGGTTAGTAGCGTTGTCCCTGGGTATTTCCATTTCGCCTCCCTGGAGCGCGCTGATAATCGATCGAAAAGATAGTCTGTCCGACAGCACGTCCAGCACTCGAGCATTATTGGTCAACTTCTGTCGTTAAGCTTATAGAGTATAAAGTAGCATCGTTGTACTTCAGATATCGAGTTGCACCGTGTGCACTGCAGCGAGTTGGAGGCAGTCCTTTGGAAAAATCCCAGGTGGAGACCAACGCTCGGTAATCTTCATTACAAATTTCCACTTCAGGTCCTGTACTTCAAGTCCAAACGTAATCCCTCTCTCAACCCCAACAGTCTTGCAAATCATTGGTCTTGTTCCATCACTTTGATGAGCACTATGGTGATATCAAAGACATCACTAGCTCCAAAGTAACGTTCAGAACCAGGGCCATAAGCAAGGGAAAAATGAAGCAGAAAAATGTTTGTAAAGTCTTCAATGAGCATGCCTTCTTGTTTGACAACCTTTCTGCTATGGTTGAGACTGTCCAAGATAAGATGTATGACTGAGGGGGTTACAGAGGTTATCGGTCAGAGGTGGGTTCTGATAGGTCTCAAGAACGTGGCGAGTTGTGGTCTTTCAAAACGTTATTTGGCAGGCCTGCATTCTCTGTGCAGTACTGAACGAGTAAGTAGTAGGCAAGTCTTGTACAACATACCCGTATTCTCGGATCAGAGTCCGTTAATTGGGACAAAGAAATCGCAGTGGTCAAGAGGAGGACCAAAGAAGGAGGAGGGAGGAGCGGCGTAGAGCTTTGTCATGCTCCTCGTTCGATGGACCTTCCAGCAACAGTGACAGCTATTGAGCTGGTCGGCTGAGCTTCTCTTGTTCAGCCAGCTAGTTTTTATGCAATACGTTCTGGGAAGATCTAGATGCAAGGGCCATGTCCGAGAGGCCCTAGAGGATATGATGCTAGATCGACTTTTTCTCGAAATGTGTCTTCGAATTTGGCTTGAGTGAAGGCAAAGCGACTGCGAGTGCGACACCACTGGTTCCTCAAACACAGCTCGAACAGCAGACAACCTTTGTCTAGACGCGAAGAGAATTCGATTCGAGATAATCTAAATGTAAAGGTATAGTGTATGACAACATTTCTTAATGGTGAGACATGTAAGATAACTCCGTAATCTAAGTGGACCAAGCCTGAGCCATAAGACGTTGTACCTACAGAAAATAGATTAGTGTCGTGTCCTGGTGACCAAGGTCAACTCCGCACATACAGTGATCAATGCTTGATACTTGACATCAGAACTCTCATGTGCCATGAGCTCCATCACCTTGACCTTTCCTCCGTTCTCCGAAACCAGTCTGAAGAAGAGACGCTGAGTCAAGAATAGCGGAAGGATGAACAGGATATAAAACTCACTTTCTTGCTCGGTCTCCACCATACTGGAGGAACTTTCCGAGATCAAACACCGCTACACTGAGAACAAGTGTATCTCGACTGCTACTCAACAGCGCAATCAATTCCCTGATGATAGCAACGATCGATGATGGATCATTAGCGCAACCCTGCCGACGAGAGCTAAAAGGTAACCCACTTGATTGTTTTGCCACCACCCTCAGTTGCTAGTCGCTCAGCGTTCTCCTTCCAGAAATCTTCAGACTCATGGGCAGCGGACCAGGAGAGGTGACCACTCGAGACCTCAGATACATACTCATCGTAGGTGCTGTTTCAAAAGATTAGCGGAATAAACTGATGACCTCGATACTGTGAAACTCACGTCAAGCCTTGCAATCTGGTCTTCAGTTCTCCCTTGAGATACCCGATGTCCTCAATCACATCGTCATCCGACCACTTCCTTGTTGACAGGGAAGTGACCAAGGTCAACAATTTGGAGGCAATCATCGGGGGCACGTTCGCTTCCGGGGCAATCATGAGCAGATTCTATACAAAACAGATTTAGCTTTGACTGGGTAAAGGATTCAGGTGATTGCACGTACTCGCAAAGTAGCCATGATGACCCTAGTGACCTTCTCCTTCGCAGCATGTTTGGCTTGCTCGGTGAGCAAGGGGATCAGGTCGAAACGCCTATCGACAGCAGCCTGCATTTAGCAGCAAAACAATGTATCATCGCAATATGACGAGACTGACTTATCAACGCCCTGAGCCACTTCGTTCTCGTAACTCAATTCCCAGAAGCAGACGATGATCCAGTACTGCAACTGAGGCGAAGGGTTCGATTTAAGAGCCTTGACCAATCTATATCGAGAAAGCAATCAGACTTGTGAAATCCAGTGGCAAGCTGATGATTGCGAACATACCCTGAGAGAAGGGATTCGTGCTCCCATACTGAATGTCGAATAGGCCTGGTGCTCAATATCGCTCCGAGGCATTGAATTGCGAGATCTCGAGCAGGGGATGGGTTGGCTAAAGATTTCACTTTAGTTACCGCAGAAGCACAACTTAGGCTTGTGAAACTTACAGTTGGTGAGTTTTGCCAAAGCGTTCAGGAGAGGAGTGGTCGATTCGGAAGAAAGAGGTTTAGGGTCGGTCCTGTCAAGGATTTATCAAAGCCGAAAGTCAACACTCGTGAGCAGACCGATAACGTATCTACACTTACGAAATCAAGAGAGCCATAATCCTCAAACTTTCCAAGAGCACAAACTCGTCCTGGAGAGACAAGCACTTGATGAGAGGGCCATAAGGATCGTCAGACTTCGATTCACTAGAGTTTCTCAGGTTGTGATACAGTGATAATGTGTCGGGCTCTATGCACAACACAAGCATGCATTAGGTATAGTGCCGTTATCTCAAAAGGTGACTTCAGCTCTTACCTGCCAACATGTTGGAGATTCCAACGAGAACAGCCTGAACGGTATCCACCTTCTGAAGCTTTCGCAACAACTCGATGTATAGCTTAGCATAGGTTGATCCTTGTTGAGCGAAGATGGCTGATTTTTGAGATCGAGGCTGTGATCATGCATTCAAAATCAGCTTTCGAACATATGATGAGTAGATTGAAGCGATTTACCTGTCTCTCGAGACCCTTCAATAACGTGACCTCTTCTGATGAGACCAGCTTAGCTCGTTGATAACCCTATATTCGGTCAGAATGGTTCAGGCATCAACCCCACTCATAGTAGGTACCGAATCTGTGCACCCACCTCCCAAGAGACTCCCTTAGCGTTAATCTTTCCACATTGATCGTCCAAGAAGGGAGAAAAGATAGGTGGAGGGATAGAAAGGGTGGCAGTAGCCATGGCTAGCTGTATTTATTTGGAGGTACGGTTGGCAGGAATGTCGCTTCTACACAAGCTTCAAGATGAGCCAAGGGCTTGAACGGATTACTGAAAGATATTCCAGCTACAGTATGGCTTTCAGGGGTAATACAGGGGTGTCTATGGTTGATAGGTATCCGTTGTCTAGTCGTCTAAGCTGATCCACATATCGGTCAAGTCCATCATCAGCATGACGCGGAAGGATGACCGTGGACTCGTCGTTGTATCGACGAGCTTCGAGTTTCAGGTTGACAAGGCAGAATGTGATTCAAGCTTTCGTGAGTGAAATCATGTCTGACTATGTTCCAGATCGAGCAGGCATGTTACATATGGCATGCTTATCTCTCGGACGGACAAGCTAGGCCTGATTGAAAGGGACAATGTAGTCCTCTGTGAGTGCTACCCGGAATCTGCCGTGCTTCCGGTCGTGGGGTTGCGCAAGAATATAAACCATCCTGCTTGTGATTGTTAGTTGACATTGCCCATCACATGGCCAGGCAGCGTTGCATGTTAAGTTCCTTATGTTAGGTGAACGCTTTAGAGCAAAGATCTGCATATGGTGAAAATATGATCGCCTAAAGCGGCGATTGGCGTGACTGAGCTTTTACGAAAGTATTGTGTTAGGTCAGATACATGTAAGGCCTTCATCAGACCGTTGCCCCGGGTTTATCAACCGGTCAATTGCACTGAGGAGTCTGTGGTAAAAAAAACGATATGCGGCGGAGAGCAGCTATCAAGACACCGTCGATCAAAAGCTTCTCGGAAAAAGAGACAGGTCTTGTTCTTGGATTGAACGAGCAATGCATAAACGCGATGCGCATAGTGAGATTAAACATAAGCTCTGAGAGAAGCTTGACAGAAGCCATAATTGGTCTCACTCTATCTATCCTTATCAGCCCAGTCACCTTCAAAATACTCGATAGTCGAGTATCATCATCAGCAAACCTGGTATCATCACGCAGAGGCCTTGCGATACCGCAATATCCGATCGGATGCAGCGTTATATCTCCCAGCTTGATGCCATATTGAGCCAATATACCCATAGCAGTTGTATGTATGTGATCGCCGGACCAGATCAAGTGCCTCTTTGGATGGCGACGAACCACTGTGACTAAATGTGTTTGCGCCTTCAGACCGCAAAATGGTGATTGAGGTGTGGCAATAACCCCCTAATGACTGCGCAATCTCTCGCAAGGATAGCCATAGTCCTCCTCGGCCTGGTTGTCGTGGTTTACCCCTAAACCGAGTCAACATGAAACGCGCTTTCTGGCAGCGATTACTGATCACGCGCTTAGTGACGAGTTAGGGCTGATCGACATGAACGAGTTGATTTAGTAGATGTTCAACTTTCGACGTCTTGTACAGCTTGTACAAAGATCCTCAACACAGTTCTAGCATTCTAACAACACTTACTCATTGAAGCATAGCTCTTCATAATGGACGTAACAGATCTAAATATCGGAATCATTGGAATGGGAGAGGTGAGCTCGACTCTAAACCTTCAGATGCATACCTTGATCTCAAGTTATCTGTTCTAACAGATGGGCAAGATGTATGCTCGTCGATTCGCTGCTGGTGGCATGAAAAAGTAGGAAACCGACGTTCTCCCTCTTTCGCTTTTATCGACTTACAGTATCGTCCTCATAACCTTGCAGGATCTACGTATGTGATCGGCCTGAGCGATACGAAGCTGTCAAAGAGGAAATGTCCAGTAGGTTCAGATCAGTTCATCTATTCGCAATCAATAAAACTGACAACATCCTATCGATCCAGATGAATCAAGAATAACAGTGATGAAGGACGGGCATCAGATATCCCGGATATCAGACTTCATTATCTATTCCGTCGAAGCCGAGTACATCTCCGCTGTGGTGAAGGAATACGGTCCTTGTGAGAGCAGTCTTTTTTCTAGGACCAACACAGATACCTGTTACTGATCGCATCAACACAACTCGATTGTACTCTCATTCATTCCGGAAGAAAAGCTACGAAGTTGAACTCTGTAGTGGCAGGTCAGACATCCGTCAAAGCACCAGAAAAGATCGCATTCGAGAAATACCTGCCAGAAGACGTCTATATCGTTTCCATCCATTCGCTGCACGGACCGACCGTAACGACCGAAGGTCAACCTTTAGTGAGCTCCTTCAAGTGAATGCGACTTCAATAACAAAGCTGATCATTTCGATCTGATAGGTGATCATCCAATACCGAGCACCCGATGAGAAAGTACGGATGGTAGAGGAAATCTTTCGATCTTTCAAGAGCAACTATGTGCATCTAAGCTACGAGGAGCATGATTTGGTTACTGCGAACACGCAGGCTGTTACCCATGCTGCATTCCTGAGGTAAGCTTTGTATGACTCGGAGTATGACCCCTACTATCAGCTGATATACCCATGTCAAATTCAGCATGGGAACAGCTTGGAAGGACACTACCGACTATCCCTGGGAGACGACCCGTTACGTTGGGGGAATTGAGGTAGTCAAGATCAACATCGCTCTTCGAATCTACAGCAACAAATGGCATGTCTATGCAGGATTGGCTATTCTTAACCCTTCAGCCCGAGAGCAGATCGGGACTTATGCTGATAGTGCAACCAAGATCTTCAAATTGATGATCGAGGAAAAGAAGGAGGAGTTGAGAGAACGGATGTATGCTGCGAGGGAAGGAGTATTTGGCTGGACCAAGAAGGATGGAGAGACTTTGGTTGCTTCGTCATCAGAACCCCAGTCTGGGCAAAATGATGGTCAAGCTGTAGAGGCTATTCCTGCTGATGGACAGGAACACGTTCAAAAGCGATCACATGCCCGGAGGAAACCTATTCTACTTTCAGACCGAATACTCGACCAATTTTCACTAGGGTCGAAACCAGAGCCGGGCGAGGAGGCCAGACCAAATTCTCATCTCAGTCTATTGGCTATGGTGGACTGTTGGCACCGATTAGGCATCAAGCCTTACGATCACTTGGATGTTGCTGGGACACCGGTATTCATGTTATGGATTGGTAAGTTCGTGTTCCTCTGCAAGAGTCCGAATTCCGCTGACCTACTATTCAGGTGTGGCTGAGTACCTCTTCCGATCACCTGAACGACTGGATGCAGCGATCGAGGCGGCCCTTTACGATAAGACGCACCGTTCTGACGACACCGAGTTTTGTATCGCTGCACGAGGCTGGAGTCAGTGCGTGTCGTTTGGCAGCTTTGACCTGTACCGCGACCGTTTCGAGCAAACATCTAGTGAGCCATGGAGTTTCATGAATGTATGGGCGAATCCTGATAGTTTCATTCTCCTTCAGCGTTCTTCGCTCCTCGATTCGAGGAAGCAGCGAAAGTTGGCGGCAAAATGATCAAGACCATCCAGGAAGAAAGCAAGAAGACCACCGCTTAGACGCATAATTGTATCCAACTAGTAATAAATCTTCCGAGCATCATGCATTCGCGCCTCTTTCTATCCGGCTATCTCGGAGGCGCAGAATTTCCTCCTCGACCTCCAGTACTGTTCGCTGAACTTCTCGCAGTACTTTCCACTCTGATCTGGTTCGATAGTTCAGGAGGATTGGGTCTAGTTGCGAGATGACATATTCGTTAGTTGGACGAAGGTCAGATGCTGCACCGGGGTTCTGGACATGGAATGCTAATTATAAGTCCTCTAATTGATTGTTGCCCGATATTCATCCATTTCTCTGCTCACCTTGAGGTTATACAGAACCATATCCCAGAAACCACTCAAGCCCCACCCAGCATCCATCTCCAAAACCTTTTGCACCTCTTCAGCCCATTCGACCTCCCAAGCGAAAACGTCTTCTGCCACACCGGAATCTATTTGCTGGAAGGCGATTGCATCTCCTAAACGTTGCATGAGCATCGGTTTCACGTCTTCGATACTTTCCTCCACCCGCTTGAGAGCGAGTAGAAGATTACGGTAGATGTTGGATATTGTAGCAGAGTTTGCAAAATTTTGGTTGATGGAGATGCACTGCGTGACGATTCTCTTCAGTCGGTCATGGTATGAATGGCATCGTGAGACTAAAGAGCTTACAAAGTCTAGGTTTTCCACTTGGTGATACCATCCTGAAGGAACGAATATCGTTTGTCCTGCCTGACCACGCGATCCAGATCAACTCAACCAGTACGCGCAACATGATTGTGACTGACTAACCTCTTGCTGAACCACTGATACACCCTCCAACAGTTCCTCTTTCGCATCCCTCAAATCAAAAATCATCTCCGCCTCTCCCTCCTCTTCCATCTGAGATCTGTACTTCCTGAACCTCCCAGTGAGTTCAGGGGGAATCAACCACCATCTTTTTCGACCGATAACATTCGTGCTCCAGCTGTAACTACCGTAGACGTCTCGATGGAGAGGGGTGAATGTCCCTGCCGGTCCCATGTAGGTGAAACGGTAGTCGTTGCGTGGATTGAGCGAGAGAGCATGGTGCGTCATCCAGTCGTCTTGTTCGAGCTTGCAGTCAGCTTCCAATGAAGACGACCTGATTTTCAATACACAACTCACCCTTGAATATGTCAGGGGTCCTGTAGACTTCCTCCTGCCTTCCACCTTCCTCCTCGACTTGTAGAACCATATGCCAATCTTTCACATAAAGTCCCCGTCCATCTTCCCTTCCTGAAGTCCACAAATCGATCACCTCCTTGAACGGTCGCTCGGTGCGTTCAAACTCGTTATATTGGCGTTTTCGAATATCCGCTACTTGTACTATATGATCCCCATATCTTGCGCTAAGGAAGGCGAAGTTTGGAGAATTCGACCGGCCACCTGTAGAGCTTTCAGGCTGATCGTACCATTCTTCTAAACATCGCCAGGAGCTTATGAGGGAATCTTCGACTAGGAAAGGCTCATTGCGAGTTGAAATGTTATTCTAATGACGAATCGCGATGTATAAGCGGGATCCTCGGTTTGGCTTATGATGAGCTGAGAAGCGAGCTCACCCACCAGGAAATCTTCGTACGTGAGAGAAGCAAGCACACTGATGGTATTTATAGGCATGGCGGACGTGGAGTCGAATCATGAGGCTAAAGAGGTAGGTGAAATGGAAACAGTAGTTGTGAAGCGACAGCAGTGTACGAGTTCACAAACTAAACAAACTGATTCTTTGTGTGGATGATATATATTGTTGAAATACTCAACTCACAAGCAAGGCCTCCTGGTGTAATGGCAACACTAGAGTCTCATAATCTCTCACTCCGAGTTCGATTCTCGGGGAGGCCAATTGGCTTTTTGCTGTGTTGGCACATGGGACAATCAACGACCTCGCAAATACAGTCTGGGCAGAGTTAGCTAGAACACAAAATAATGATTCGTTTCCGTCTTCATGCTATGCCATGAGTGACATCGATGACATCGAGTGTATTGACAGTACCTTTGACCGTTTCAGCATTTGCGATAGAAGCGAGATAAGGTTGGATTGGCTGTTTATCACGCGTCATCGCCGAAGCGATATCAGTCGGCAACAGATACACAGGCTCGCTCGCTCGTACTCAAGCTGGCAAGCTGTTCATTCCTCATTCCAGAGCCTTTAGTCGACAGTACCTACACCGTATCACTCCATTCATCTGGTATATACTATCGTCCCTCGAACAACCACAAGCTATGAGCGAAAAGAAAGTTGTCACATACGAAGACTTGGAGGAGCTATTGAAGGACGATAACAAGGTTAAAGTCGGAGGTTCGTCGCCCACCAGCTTGTATCGATAATGCACTTTACCGAATCAAGTTCTCTCATCCGCCCAACAGGTATCGACGTAGACGGTGTCATCCGAGGGAAATATGTCTCCAAGAAAAAGTTCATGAGCTCTGCTAAACCTAACGCAGACTTTGGGTTCTGCTCGGTCATCTTGTAAGCGTTTGGATTGTCCGGCAGGATGACTTACTTATACTGATCACTGGAACTTCAATAGCGGTTGGGATATCAACGACGTGCCTTACCCTAACGAACTAGCCATCTCGAACAGAGCAAACGGTTACAGGGATATCTCCGCTTCCATCGATCTCTCTACCTACCGTCGTCTCCCTTGGGAAAACAACGTTCCTTTCTTCCTCGTCTCATTCTCCGACCCTACCACTGGAGCGCCTCTGAGCGCTTGTGCGAGGAGTATCCTCGATAGGATTGTGACGAAGTTTGAGAACGGGCCTCTGGGAGTTCAATGTCTCGCTGGATCTGAACTGGAAGTTAGTCCTGCTCGGCGCCATCTATTAAAGAGCCTTAACCTGATGAAGCTCCATACGATAGTACTTCCAATTCTCCGAAACTCCTCAATCTATCGCAGCAAAGGGTCATGTGAACCTTAACCCGCTGACTCCCGGTAGTAAGTAACACACCTTCTACTCAGACAAACATACCGCTCATCCTCCTGTTCTCGCATAGTGCACGGATATTCTATGCTCCGAACGACAATGAACAAGGATTATTTCCTCGAGTTGTTCGACGCGGCGGAAGCATTTGGGATCGAGGTCGAGGGTCATCGTGAGTATTCGTTTACTTTTACTAACATCTAGATTGCGACTGACTGAGCAATTCATAAATAGACACCGAGACTGGTCCAGGAGTCTACGAGACGGCTTTGGCTTATACTCAAGCGAGGAGGATGGCGGATAACACTGTGCTCTACAAGTTACTCGCTAAGAGTATCGGAATCAAGTACGGTATCATGCCTACTTTCATGGCGAAACCATGGGCCGATGTAAAGCCGACTCCCTATTCCAACAACAGTTCCTCAAGCTGACTGATCTTTCTTCCTAGCTTCCTGGATGTTCCGGACATATCCATGTTTCGCTCAAAGACCCCAAATCGGGCAAGAACATCTTTGCTGTTTCGGAAGAGGAAGTGAAGAATGGAGGGAGGGAGGGTGCCAAGTACAAGGATACCAAGTACTTGTCCCAGGTCGGAGAACACTTCTTGGCTGGAATCATGACTGGCTTGCCTGACGGTGAGTAGCCTTGGACAGGAATAAATGTTTCTAAGAGTATTAAGTTTCGACAATCGTCAGTCATGCCGCTCCTATGCCCTACCATCAACTCCTATAAGCGTCTCGCTGGAGGGGAAGCCTTCTGGGCCCCTAACATCTGTTCATACGGGTACGATTCCCGAGCAGCTTCCGTTCGGATTCTAGGGCCCCCCGATTCTCCCGATTACGCCACGAGGTTCGAAGTACGTGTGCCCGGAGCGGACATGAACGCTCCTTTGGCTTTCGCCGCGATCTTTGCGTTGGGACATTATGGAATTGAGAACAAGCTCGAGTTGCCTTATGGGCCTATCGGGGCTCCTGGAGTCACCAAGGAGAGCTTGCCTAAGCTTCCAACAAGTCTTGAGACCGCGACGGATAGATTCATGGCAAAGGACAGTCTGGCGAGGGTGGTGCTCGGCGACGCTACCGTAGATCACATCGGAGGCACGAGACTCGCGGAAGTCGATGCGTTCAAGCAGACTGTGACCGATTGGGAAAAGAGCAGATACATGGAGCTCGTATGATTAAGTGTGGCTTTCGAAGCCGTATCTTTGTCATATGGTAGAATCATTATGCTATACCGATACATCCACCTATGCTCTGACAGGGTCAATCACTCTGCCATCCTTGATAACAGCCCCCGGTCTTGTCAAAATCTCGACTCCAGTTTCGGTAATCCTGGATAGACATAGCAGGTCAATTCAGGGTTGACAAGCGAGATTCAGGCTGTTACTCACAGAATCGTCTCCTCAAATTGAGCGCTCTTCTTTCCGTCTTTAGTAACGGCAGTCCAGTCACTATAGATGGATCATGGTTAGCTCAAGCACCGTTCACCCTGACGTCCTCTCAATACTTACTCTCGCCAGTGATCCAGAGCGGCGGTACCGACGTTGATCATGGGCTCAATAGTGAAAATCTGACCGGCTTCCATTTTACCAGGAGTTTTGGATCCACCGTAATGTACGATGTTAGGATTGCAGTGGAACTATAGAAGTCATCTCAGTATCAATCGTTCTGCATCTTCCATGTGTCTACTGACCAGTTGGTTGATTCCGTGACCAGTGTATTGTCGAACGATACCGAAGCCTTTTGGCTTAACGATCGACTCGATCTTGTTTCCGATATCTCTATACAAGACACCAGGTTTACAGATAGCGATAGCGCAATCGGTGGCTTCTTTGGTCGTGGCCACCAAGGTCGCGGTTTCCTCGTCAACCTTTCCGACTGGGTAGGTGGCGTTCAGGTCCCCGTGGTAACCACCGTGGTCTAGAAAAATCGAGGGCGTATATCAGCTCGATCTGAAAGGAACTATTCTAGCAGAAAGTCGGCTTACATAACGTAACATCGAGGTTGACAATATCTCCCTCCTCTAATCATATATCGCAGTCCGATAAGCGACAGTTTTGCATACCAATCTACCCAAAGAAGCTTACCCAATGGTCGTTGATCTGGGATTCCCTGATGTCACGTGGAGTATCAACACCCAGCTAAACGACTTGGAAGGACAACAGAAGCAGACCTACATGACAAATGACCTCGTTTACCGACCTGTCAATAATAACTGATTAGTGCACATTCCTTCATAAAAACTCAAATGCCTTCTTTTCGCTCACGTGCAGACACTCTTAGGGAAGCAAACGTAGTTCAAGGGACTAGGGTAACTATCGCGCTTGATACATTCCTCATGACATATACGGTCTAATTCGTCAGTGGTTATTCCTGGCTTGACATGCGAAGCAACGATATCGAGGACTTCTCGTGCAAGCTGAGGACAAAGGGAAAATGATTTAGCTCAGATCACAAGGCAACAGAGTTCAAGGCGGACATACAGCGCAGACTTTCCTCATACCCTCAATCTCTTCCTTGTTATGAATCTTGGTTTTATGTCGTGACCTCACTTCGATGGCTGATTCTCCCTGAGCTGTAATAGTATGTCGAATTTAATACCGCAGGGTGATTGCGATGAGTCCGGCTAGCACTAACGATGGTCGGCATAGTCTGGTCGAGCAATATTGCTTGGTACCACTCGTTTAGCACTCAATGGGTATTTTGGTCGAAGGTCACCGGTCCATTTGTAGTTGGACATGTTAAGGGGGATTCCTTTGGCTTAAGATAACTGGCTCAGAATGCGAAGGGAGTCAATGATACATTCCGCGACTCACCATCGATTCCAGAGGTAGCTGCACTAGCATTAGCAGCTGCTAAAGACTGCATGAACGCATGAACCTGCTTGTGCGAACCCTATACAATCCTGATCGCTTAGCTAATCTCCCGAGGCACATTCATTCGACGTGCTAACCCCTGAGCATAGGCAGGTCAGTGAAAGTCGGAGGATGATCTCATAGTCATCGCTCACAATGTTTCTTAAAACAATCCTGATCACAGAAGAATGATCCGGGGATCCCGAGCCTGAAGGAAAGCGGATAAGCTGACGAAGCTATATGTCTGAGTTGTGCAGACATACTTTTTGCAGGTGGGGCATTCCAGCCTGGAGGCTTCCTTTTCCTTGCATCCGATACACTTTGTCATTGCTTCTGAAGCTGAAATGAGCGGATGGTAAGCCAAGCAGCTGAGGGTTGAGAATGAAGTTACGCTGAAAGTTCGAAAGCATATTTACAAAGTTGCTTCAACCTCGATAATCATGCGGAAGCAATTATACGCCTTCCGCCATATCTCGGTTCCGGATATGCAGACATACAGTCGAAGTCATGAGAACCTTGTGGACAGCTACATATCTTCGACTCCTGCTGCTACTACTAGCATGCAAATAGATTTGGTTGTTTCACATCATACAATCGTCCCAGCGTTTATGCTACTCTTTGGTGGATTGCGCCAACACGTGTTCTACTCCATGTCCTTCCAAGTCCTACAAATGGCAGCGTCGTCAGCTTTCCATATTCTTTTTATACGCTGGATTCGAAAACTGCTTACCTCCCTCTGCTCAAATAGAGCGCTGCAGGGACTTCCAGCCTCGTCTTGTAACCTCCACATACAGATATACGCCCTCTTCGGTAATTCCTGAGATGGCGCTTGCGAAGTGGACTGAGAGACAGTAGGCTTCTTCTTCCTCCTGACTGGCACCAGTACATTTACAGAACTGCTAGACCGAGCAGTCTCCTCGGTCCTTTTCTCAAGTAGCACAGGCTCAGATTTCTTCTCAACATAAGCTTTGCACGACTGGTTCCATCTTTCTTCTCCAATTTCTTGTTTGATGATATTCGCGATCTCTGCTAGAAATCGTGTGGAAGCCGTCAGGGCGAGAGTACGGGAGGCAAAGTCGTGATTGAGCAAGCAAGCTACGATCCTACTGACTATCCCACCGGACAACCCAGAGGAGCTCTGTAACTTTTCTTCGAGCTTAGCGGTTTGGATGGCAGCATCGGGAATAGGCTCAAGAGGAATCACAGCCATTCCGATGAAACCGGTGATGTCACCAGGCTGACACTCTTGCCTCGCTGCTAAAGTCGTCCAGAATTCGTCAATCTTGACCGGTTCCAAGGCTTTCGCGTACTCCTTCCTCTCTTTGGCTTGTTCCGCTTTTCGCTTCTCCTTTGCCGCCTTGATTCCAGTCGATTCCGATCCAGCCTTGTTTATCGACTGAGCTTGTCTTTCTCGTTTCAAAGAAGACTGAGCTTGCGTGATCCGGAGGGATATAAGCTCGTTGATATATCGAGCCTTGGGGTCGTCCTCGAGGTACGGAACGATGTATCCAATCTTGACCACGGATGGATTAACAGGTGTAGGACTGAGAGGCGTGCTTTCTACTCCAGTGTAAGGGACGTCATACGACCAAACTACGCCTTCTGGAAGCTGTTGATTCGATGCACCCATAGTCCGTTCCGATTCGGCAGGCTCCAGCCCTGGAAGCCAGCATTTGAGCTGGAACTTGTACTCCTCACCCACCGACGCGCCATGCACCTCCAAGGCAGCTCGCTCAAAGACAGATCGCCACCACTTACAGAGACCTAACCCTGAGAGAGTCTTTTTCGTCCCGCTTTGGACGGAATTAGGGAAGAGGTATTGATTTTGAGCTCTGGCGAATAACTGACAGTAGACTCGAGGAGTAGGTCGAGTAGCGGGACTCATGTAATATTTGAGAACTGAGGTCATCATAAATGATGTCACTGGAGGCGACTTGTATTCTACGGATAGGGCGCTTTGTCCAGACGAGTCCACTTTGGAGATGTAAAGCAGGGTGGAGAGTGTAGTCGGGATGGTGTATTGGTATGCCTCTAGAGCACATAATATGACTGGTTCACTCTGCGAACCTGCTGTATCTTGGGCGTTTCCTGTAATGGTGACAAGGAAATGGGTCTCCCAAACCTTTTGAGAAGTTTCGGTATATGGAAATAAGTTCGAGGTCCGTTTCGCTTGAGATTGTGTCACATCGATTTCGACGGAAAACGGTAGTGCGGCAGTCTCGAAACTCTGTTTTAGGGAAGCCAAAAGGCTGATCTGAGGTATGGTCGCTGTATTTGTGGGTAGAATAGCATTGAAGCTTGCTTGAGGGGTTTCAGTGGCCGGATCATCTATGTGGCTCGTGTCTACTTCCATATCGACATCCCCTTCCAGAAGGAGGGGAGTAGTTTCAGCCTCGGCACTTGATCCCGCCAGCGGTTCACTCGACTCGATCGGGAAACCCATGTTAGCGAGCTCTTGTGCCTGAGGATAGGTTTCGACCTCGGGAGTCTGCTCATAATCAGACTCTTCTTCGTCTGATGCTTCGTCCAGTATATCCAATTGGTCCCTTAAACGCCGGTTCTCCTTATTGACCTTCTTTAGGGTGTTCTCTGCTTGTGTTGCGCGACGAGTCTCATCCATCAACTCGAAGCGCAATCCAGCGCATTCCCTTTGCAGCACAGGATAATGGCTAGCTCGTTTCCTCAGTTCGTCACCGGTAGCACGATTTTGCTCAAGCAGGAATCCAAGCTTGCTGGACAAGTCTGTTATCTTCCCACGCAGACCTTGTATCCCTGCCTCTGCATGTAGCTTTTGTTGCTGTAAACCGAATTGTAGTTGAGATTTCAGTAAATCAACCTCTTCTTGAAGACTATTGTTAGATTCCGCCAACTCGTAAGCTTTGTTACTTGTCTCTTGGTATAATTCTCGGTGGAATTGAAGGTCATCGGAGGTCGTCTTCAAAGAGGATGCCAGCCTATCTAGATTGCCTTCTAAATCCGAGATCCGACTCTCGCGGGAACGAAGGAGTTCATCCAGTTCAATAAGTTTCAAGTCCATAGCTGTCCCTGCAGTTGAGCTTTCAGCCTGAACATCGGTTCGGTCCTGTAAATATGGAGTTGAGTTTGGAATTCAGATTGATTACAAAGCATATAGGAAAGAAAGAGCGACCTACATCCACGTCCCCGGGATTTGTAAGCGAATTCATATGAGTCTTAACATGTTCTTGCAAGGTCTTTATTGAATCAAGGCATGATTCACATTCTGGCCAACCACAAGCGAACACTGTCAAGCGAAAACGCGTTTGCCTTCAGTTTAATCGTTGATTAGTGGCTGATGTCGAGCTTACAGGTAATAGCCTGAATTGGATTTGTATCCTGATCATCTTCGTGTTCTGGAGGTTTCGACGCTGAGGGAACTTCTTCTACAAGCTGATTTCCACAGAGAATTGGCCAATTAGAGTCGAGAGATCCTAGACAAGGGAAAGAGCTCGTAAAGTCGACCTACCATATCCATACGCCCTCCGAGGGCTTCACATCCAGCCTCGGGCTGCTGAACGGCCGTGACTTGACTGCGAGCCCGAAAGGGATCTTCCGAACCAGTGTTGTCTGCCAGCTGTTGCTCTGAAATGGGCGGTTTACCTCGAGATTTAGCTAGCTTAGGTGTTGTAGGATCGCGCAATGGACTCGAAAAATCCTCGATCGTGTCCTGAGTCTGATCAACGACTTGGCTGGTGGGAACATGGGCAAGACTATCGTTGAATTCCTTGGCAGTCAGTTGCTGTATCGGTCTCATAGATGAACGAGTTGGGGTGGAAAACGCAGGTTCTGCCGGATAGATGTCAACTGGTGGCGGATCTTCCAGTTCGTCTTCAAGAGTCATATCTTCCTCGTCTATAGCATCGACCGAGCCTTCGCCTGTGCGTACATCCTCAATGGGTATCAACGGTGCAGATCCTTCACTACCGGGATCTAGTTCCATTCCAATTGCAACCAACAGATCCAACCCCTCCTGGAAAGCAATGGCCTGAGAGGGGGCTATATCAGTCAACGGGCTCGACGCCGTTGACTCTCTTGTGACCCCGGCATCCTCTAGCATCTCCGACTGGTCTTGTACAGCCAATTCTTGTGGAAATCGAGCCTCCAGCTCGACATAGACCTCGGTTCTAACCTCTTCTTTTTCAGAACCGGAGTTCTGACTTTCTTGAGAGGGTACATTGGTAGACATGGTTCCCGGCACAACGTCATCATCCGAATCTTCGGTGGTTGTCGTGAATCGAACATGCTTTTTCTCTGGCGCTGGCGGGGTATTTTTCTCTGGCACTGGTGGGGTGGTTGGCGGACTCTCTCTGGATCGATGATTAGGGGTGTCCGAAGGTTGTTCCAGGATCCGTTCATTCGCTGGAAAGATCGCCGCTGCCAGAGCCGCTGCTACTACCGGTGTTGAATGCCGCTCAATAGATCCCCCATCTTCCCTCTGTCGAGCCTTCGCAGTCTCCCTTGTTCGGATTTTGGTGGCTCTAGGCGTCGTTTCCGTATGCGTATCATCAACTGAGATTTCTTCTTGCATATTAGGTTGGTGCTTTTGGTCGCCCGATATATGCCTCGCATCGTCTGTGTCTGACAACACTATAACGTCTTCCTTCTCTGCTTCCGGCTCTCTCGATCTTGATTTGGATTTGCTTATCGATCGTGAATTGACAGTACGGCTGGACTTCGTGCGGGAGATAGGCGAAGAGGGTACAGTTGGAAGGTCAATGTCTTCCACTTCTATGTCCCGCGCAATTGTACTGCTTTTTCTCAGTCGTTTAGATTTTGGAGTTGTCGTTGTGGCTATGAAGGAGATATAGATTGATATTGATTGCTGCTTCGAGTACAGCCAATCCAAAGAGACTTACCTGCAGCTGAACTCCTAGTCCTGCGCGAAGGACCAGCTGCCGGCTGGTCTCCTGCTAATATAGATCCTCTCTCAGGAACAGATTTGACTGTATCGACATCTTCCAGTTCATCTGTTGCCCTCGACCCTGCTCTTTTCCTCTTCTGCCCGACATTCGCTCTCACTGAAGTCTTGCCCTTGCGAGATATCGAGCTTTCCGACTTTCTACGGCTCGATTGCTTCCTGGCTTTGGGGCGTTCTCCTTCTGATTCTTCGCCTGCGTCTTCTTGGTATTTCCCAACTATTGTGGGATCCTGCCTTTTCTTCTGTTTCCACTCCTGAATAAGGGGGTCCGTACATCCCGTCTTTGTAACCCATGTCGGTTTCCATCCCTTTCCTGTGTCCGGATCGATCCCTCTCCATTTGACCAAGAATTCTCCAGTCGTGCCTCCACTAGATGAACTCTTCATGCGTTCGTCTAGGATACAGACTGCTGAATACAGTTCTTCGTCATCGCCCAGTGTTCGGTCGAACTGAGTCGAAGGTTGTGTCTCGGTATCGCTCATAATTGAAGTCAGCTTGCAATGTTGCGAAAGGGTTTGCCAGGTCAATGCATTGCTAATAGTTCTTTGCTGGATGAGTAAAGACGCTGTTTATTCTAGTGACAATCTTTACACGATAGCTACGTCGTGACATAAAAGTATAGCAAAAGTCCAGTAATCTCCCAGAGGCTCTCTAATTCCAACTGATGAGGTCAAGAGCGCGTGACGCGTTCTAAATGGGCAGAGGGGACGATAGATCGCCATAGATCACATTACAGCTATTACAAACGTCAAGTCAAGCTTCCGTATTATATAACTAGAGGGAAACCCTCTTCTAGTGTCTTGACATCGAACTTTTGGTCTTGCGCAACGTTACGCAGAGCCGTAAGAGCTTTTCCTTGCTCTTTGAAGATCTGCACATCGATGGAGCCGTGTTCAGCTGATGAACATGCAGTCCAGTCTGTCTCGAAAGGGCTTACTCGTAGAAGTTCTTGCTCAGATTCTATACTCCAGTCAAACCTTCCATTTGTCGAGTATCCTTGTTCAACCACTTGCTTCAGCCTCAAAATGGCTGCCCAGAATTCTGCCAATCGTCCTTCCATCCTTCCGCCATTTCCAGCCACCTCGTAAGTCTTGACGACATCCTTGAGCAGCTTGTAGGTCTCCTCTTCTTGTCGAGTCATATCTGATCCCTTCACGGTTCTCACAAGCAGAGCAAAGTCGGACACATATCGGATCAACAACGAGAAGACGCGACCAGATTGAGCTGCTAGCTTCTCCTGAGAGAGCGATAAAGTCTGAGTGATCTCCTGATATGCAGCACTGAGTTGTTCTTGTAGAGTCTATTGGTAGCGGCGATCAGTCGGGATGGTTCGCGACTGACAACAATGTACGAGAAACTTACATCGAAATATTTGCGCTGATCTGCCTCGTGTCTAACCTGTGTCTCGACTCTCTGCTTCATAGATTCGTATCCTTTCAACTGTACAGGTAACAATCTAGAAGAAGCGAAACACACGGTAAGATCACCATGATGATATGGATGATTTGTCGGTAATACTCACCCGCTTCTACTTGGGTTGTGCCTTTGTGCCTCATCGAACATATCCTTCGAGATATACTGATCGCCTGGCCATTGATGCTCCTGACCATTGGCAGCAGGAGTAGCATAGTACACGTAAGACTGTTACCGTTGTCGTGGTTTCCTCAGTAAAATAAACTCTTCAACCGCTGAATTCGACTGAACTCACTCTCAACTCGCTCTGAGCAGGATCGATCACCCCAAAAGCCACCTTCTGTAGCCTTTCTTGGAGGGTCTTCTTCTTAGGCACAGCTGATCCAGATACACTCGCAAACAAGCTTCCTCGCTGTTGATTGCTTGAAGGGCCAAAGATTCCTAGGGTAGAGCTGTTGAGAGTAGATTGTTGTAGGGATTGTTGCTGCTGCTGCTGCTGTTGTTGAGGCTGTTGCTGCTGGCTTTGAGACTGAATCCCAAATAGAGAGCCGGTTTGGTTTTGGCCCTGGACATTGTTGGTACCAAGAGTGCTACCGAACAACCCGGTTGATGGTTGAGGTTGATTCTGCTGGGCAGGAGTTTGACCGAACAAGGAAGTTGAAGGCTGAGTTGATGCCTGGGGAGCTCCAAAGAGACTGCCCCCAAGAGGAGCTGCTGGTTTCGAACCAAACAAGCTTCCTCCTGTAGGCTGGTTCATAGAAGCGTTGTTGGTGCTGCCAAACAAGCTTCCACCTGTTGCAGCAGGTTGCTGTTGATTGTTTTGCTGCGTGGTATTACCGAAACTGAAACTGCCTGATGCCGCTGGCTGCGTTGTCGTGGTACCAAATGAGAAGGCCATGTTGCAAAATCGAAAACCTATATCAGATCAGCAAGAGAAGTTCGCAACTCCTCCTTGACCCGGCCAGATGAACGATTCGTACCGTGATGCGACATCACAACAGGTCAATCGACCTGCCGCGAGAACAATTCGCCAACCGGAAGCGCGATACCTCGTTTTTGGGCTGATCATCCATGATTTATTGCTACACTACTCTACACAGTCGTTATCTGACAAGACTTCAAATGCTACATAAGCCCATAGGGTCATCAATCTCTTCTTACTCATCACCGATCAAACGTGACCGCGTGGTACCAATTCAGCTTTAGCGATTTCGTAAACCATCAACTTTCGGACGTCTTTCATATCGTCCTGCGAAAACTCCCAAGCAGCTCCTGAAACTGCATCGTCACCGTCACCAACTCCACGAGCACGATGCTCCAACGTTTGACAACTGAAAACGCCGCAATCTGACCCGTTGTTTTGTTGAGGGGATGCCTAATCCATGTCTTGAATCAGCCAAATTTGTGGAACTCGAACGAAAATATGAACATACATTGTCTTGATAGTCTGTCCAACCTGTAAAATCGAACGGTGTCTTCTTCTTGTCCATATGCTCAGCATCTAAGTATTTTCGTAATCTCTATCTCAGAGGGACTCCGTCAGCCCAGCTCATAACCAGGAAATGGAGTTCAGCTTACCTTGTACACTTCAGAACTGGGTGTGCCTAGCGAATCATAGCATTCAAGACGTTTGTCCTTGAAATTGATGGCGCCACAAATCCAGTGCGTGTTTCCCTTGTTGATTGGGAATACGATGACATCTTTAGCAAAAATATCAATCTGCCGAACCGGTCATAAGCAATTGGATTCATTTTGCACATGTACAAACCCTAGCCCGCTTACCTTCTTTGTCCATCTTCCAACTTTAGACGCCGCATAGTCTTGAGTTAACTTGGCGTAAAAGAAGCTGTTAAAGCAGTGGATATCCCTCTTCTTCTGCTTCTTTCCGTCGACCTCGATCATCTCTTTATCCGCCCGCTGCTGCAGTAGAGCCATGTAGAAATTGATGACTTCATCGTTAAGCCATTGACCAGGTCCAAGCAATCGCAAATCCTTGAATTCCACTTGTTCTCGAGCGATCTGACTCTTGAACCTCTTGTTGGCGAGCGCTGCTTCCGCCTATGCAGGGAATGAGTTGGTAAGTGAGACCGAACAAAAAGGGAAGGAACCCAGAACCGACCTCTTTTCTCATGTCTTCGGTGAGCGCCGGTACGGGTGCTACAGCGGGCGCAGCAGCTTTCCTGGCATTCTCCTCGGCTTCCCTGTCCTTTTCTTTGATTTCCCTCAACTCTTTTTCGAAATTCTCAAGATTAAAGGGTGATTTCTCGACACTGAAAGGTTGGCTGTATTAGCCTTTGGCTGCCTTGTGCGGTTGGCAGGCACTCACGGTTTTTTCACGCGGTTCAAAAGTTTCAACAGGTCACCATCGCCCTTAATCTTGGGCTGTCCCGTAGGCTATCTCATCGTCAACGTCAGTCTTCTATTTGAATATTTGTCTGGAGGAGATCGACTGACCAAAATCCTTGACGATTCGACATTCTTCAGACCAGCTCTTCCACCTCTCCTCTTGACGGTACCTGCATCTGAGACTAAAAAGTTCCGTTTAAGACACATCTCGGTCAAGACGTCTTGACGTCAAAGCTTACCTTTCAGGCTCTGTATGTTCACACCCTGAGCCCTGAATCGCTTCTCAAATTCATCGGCACCCGTAGGTTCAGCCTTATGCTGTCGATTTACGTAGCGCATGCGAGGTTTATCAGCGGAGGAAGATGGAGTATCTGTCTTGACGCCCGCGACCATTTTGGTATAATCTTCGAAACGTATCGGCTGCGGTTCTGGATACTCTGTACTAAGCATTTCTACGTGATAGAACTCGATGTCAACATCACCGTACATCCGGGCCGAACGTCTTAATCGCTCACTTTGTGATTGGGCTGGATAGGCATCCCGCATCATCTTGTTTCTAGCCAGTCGTCGAGTGTCCGGTTTGAAGCTCATGACTTTGGGTAGTCCGTTAGGCTTGTCAAACCCTGGGGCAATCTGCAGTCCCCTAGGTGCAGAATCGAATCCAGGTCTGCCGTGCCTGCGTTCAGATTCTCTACCCCTATAAGGGGTATGAGGGTTGTAATAGGAGGTATTACGGGATTTTGGGACTAGTGCTATGGGATCAGGGGATTCTGGTAGTAGATGTTGCTTAAGTTTCGTAGAACGAGGTGGTGTGCCGGAAGTCAAATCGATGATTAGGGGTTCAGCATCACTGGTGGATGCGTTGTTGTCTTCCTCAACGTCTGCCGTATTTGATATCCTGCTTGGCCCTGCTACCGGCTGCTCCACCATACCAAATGGGATGTCTTCGCTCGTTTGTCCGTCCTCCTTCATGCTGAGCATCTCTCCGTTCGTGGGAGACTCGACTGGTACACGATATCCTTCTAACTCTGTCGTCCGCTCGTGAACAGGAGTCACTGAGAAACCGAATATATCCTCTTCCATAGACTCAGGCAGAGGGATGGTATTATTGAAAGGGGAAGTAGGAGTTGCTGAGAGATATGGTTGTGTATGTGAGTTAGTGAGTCCATTTCACATCGCACATCAACTCACCTTGCTTTGTGAAGTCTTTAATCTTTTGCCAAGTGCGGGTAAGAAAGTCAGAGATCGATGTACCAGGGTCCTGAACCGATTCCGAATCTGTTCGATGGATCTTTCGTTTCTTGAGCTGGGGCTGGGAAGAGTGAGAGGCAGATAGATCCTCGAATGAATCGATAGGCAGAGAGCGTTTGTTGTTAATAGGTGGTGATGCATACGCCATCATGTACAGCGTACACAGCAGATGGGAAGGATATGCTTTGTCAACTAAGAAGTTCGAAGCAAGATACGAAGTTGACTGTTTGTAGAGAATCGCTGCTGTTCAAAATATTGGTTCATGTGAGAGTGCTGATAGCTTATTCTGAAGTTTGGGTATTCGTCAGGGTAATCTACAGACCTGAGACTTCGCGCCCCAAAGTTCAAATGCTGATCATTAACCATCAATGCTATTTGTGTATACAACGAGTTCTCTGCGTCCTTCTTCTCAACGAAGATAGGCTCGAAAGGGTCTTTTACATCTGTGAATACCTTGGTATCTCATAGTGCTGGCGGTTGTCTCGTATCCGCCTTTGTCGTCACCAAGAATCGTCAGGGAATCAGAGTCGGAAATCATATGGTTTGATCCATGTCTACTTTTTCCTAGCACCGGGGAGCTTTCGTATCTTCCTTCCTCCCGGAGAATCTCCCGCTCCGACAGAGAAAGCGGGAGACGGTTGTCGAGACGCGTCAGGGTTGGATGGAAAGCCCGATCCAGCGGCACCCATGTTGAAGCTGAAAGCTCCAGCACCCGTTCCTGGTGTAGTAGGAGCAGGTGCCCCGAACATGGAAGGTTGTATTGATACAGGGGCGCCAAATCCAGAAGAAGTAGCACCAAACATACCACCGGAACCTGGGGGCGTTGGGACATTCGACGCAGGCGCTGTTGCGCCGAATCCACCGAACCCTGTCGTAGCGGCTGGTACGGCGGAGGCTGCAGCACCGAAGGGATTAGAAGAGGGCTGAGAAGTGTTGGGTTGTCCGAAGGTGAAGGCTGGTGTCGAACCAACATTGGCACTTGGAGTAGTTCCGAAGGGAGAAGGGGTGGCCGCAGGGGCCTGGCCGAATGGAGTGCTTGACGCAGGCGTAGCCGCTGTCGAAGCAGCCCCGAATGGCGGGTTAGCAGGTTTGGCAACGCCTGCACCGGTACCAAAGCTGAACGGAGCAGGGGTACTCTCCACTTTGGAGGCTGTTCCAAAGGTGAAGCTTGGCGCGGAGGCAGGAGCAGCTGTATTGGAAGTCGATCCGAAGCTGAAAGCAGGCGTAACGGACGGTGTCCCTGATGCAGGTTGTACAGCGCCGAACAAGCTTGTACCTGCGGAAGGGGTAGCACCAAACAGTCCCAGAGACCCATTGGACGTAGCTGGCTTAGGCGTGTCATTGTTCGCGGTACCAAATGAGAACGTAGACGTGCTTGCAACCGGAGGAGCAGGTGTCGAGGCCACCGCGGAAGCAGTATCGGGTTTCCCGAAAGTAAATGTTGACGCAGGCGAGGTTGAGGTAGTCCCAAATGTGAACCCAGACGGAGCTGGAGACGTCTTCGCAGCAGTTTCGGGCGCCGAACTGGGTAACAATGGATTGTTCGAAGCGATCGCCGCGGCTGGCTTGGCGAAAGCCGTCTCACCACTGGAAGCTGGAGCGCTCGAGCCGAATTGAAACTTGAACGGCGAAGAAGTCGCTGGTGCAGGTGCAGGTACCGACGCAGCGGGTTGCTCCTGGGGCTTAGTGACTGCAGAAGTCGACACTTCCTTAGCGCTACCAAACAGACTAAGTGGAGGCTTATCCGCGGTCGAGAAGGAGAATGTGGTTGTAGATGCAGGCGCACTGTTACAAAAGTGGTCAGTTTTAACGATCACAGTAAGACAAGGTGTACAACAGACGTACATTGGAGCTGTCACATTGCCAAAGAACGACGGGGGAGCAGGTTTAGCGGATTCGGAAGGTTTCTCGGCAGTGAGCTGCACAGCTGGCGACTATAAGATAGATAATTGTCAATCATGCCTGAGGTAGACGATTATGCATGAACATACGGGAGCTAAGGCAGGCGTAACTGGGGCTATACCAGTAGTAGGGACAGAAGGTGCATTGAATGCGAAAGGTGCGGGCTTAGTGGTAGTTGCGCTAGCGTTGGAGCCAAACGAGAAGGCAGGAGCAGTATCCTTGACAACCGAGGTGGATGGGCTTGGTGCGGTGAAGGAGAAAGTAGGATTGCTGGTAGGTGTAGAAGGAGCTGCGGGTTTGCCCAGTCCAATTCCTGGTAGAGTCTTAGCCGGGGCGGGCGATACCGGTGCAGCTGGTGCCTTCTTGGGCATGGCAAAAAAGTCAGGAGCCTGAACAAGAGCCGATTTGGGGGCGGAACTAGGCTGCAGCGTAAGACTCTTCGGTGGACTCGCTCGTTTCGACGGTGGAGCTGTCAAAGGAGCTGCTGCCAGCGGGGAAGATGCCCTCGGCCTGTTGATACCGGCCGCGTCGAGGAAACCTCTCGCTTTGCGCACAGCCGTGACATCCACATCCTTTCTCTTCTTCTGAGAAGGGTTGGGCATGGGAGGAGGGATAGCAACTGGTTGAGGTGAAAGAGTCGCCTGTCGCTCCTCTGGCTCGTCGAGCTCCTCATCTTCCATGTCATCATCCTCGGGTATCCCAAACTTGTTCGATCTCGCATTCGAGCTCCTCTGAGCAGCTGGCTCATGTTTACGAGAAGTCACAGCTGATTGGGCTTTCATCGTGGAAGGTCCTGTTCTGACAATCTTGGTAGCAGACGGGGAGAATTGGATGTTGAGAGGAGCCGACACCTTGGTTGGAGCATTTGACATGCTGAACACAAAGGGTTGATCGGAATCGGCATCCGATACGTTCGTATCGTCTTGAATATGGTCGTCTTCCTTTTCCTGTTCAGCATGATCGTGCTCTTTGCCCTTTCCTTTGTTCACCGGTCGATTTCCGTATGGCTTGCTCATAATGCTCGTCTTCGCCTTCTCCACCTCTGGCTCCGTTTCCTCCAGACCCAATCGCGCGCTGAGAGGTAGGGCGACGGCACTGTCACGCAATCCCAAAAGCTCTGCAGCAGGAGAAGCTTTAGGTACCCTAATACCACCCCGCTTCCTGGCCTGCCTGGTAGAGAGGGATTCAGGAATAGGGGTAGGCTGGACAGAAGACGGGAGACCCGCTTGGATATTTGGATGTCGAGATTTTCTTCGCATATCGGCTAATTGGTTGAGCAAGGCCTCGGCAGGCTGTTCGACAATCGCCGGAGCAGTAAATACGCTCTGCTCTCTCCCTTCCGTATCAACGCTCATCCTAGATCCTCCTCGAACAGCACTCCTTCCCCTCCTTCCCTTTGCCTCCGTGGGAGTATCAAGCTCCATCTGTTCCTCATCGACCAGGTATTCTTCTTCTTCATCTCGCTCAGTTTCCATAGGACGGACGCTTTGCCGAAGTCGACTTTGGCCGAGTTGTCTGCTTGGAGAACGCATCGCGACGGATGGTTCTCGCGGTACTGAAGCATTAGATCGGGGGAAAGGGACGGTGGACATCGCTCGAAGGGGAGAGTGAAGGGCAGGTCCAGGGGTTCCCTTCAGACGCAAAAATTGTGTTATTTAATTTCTGATTTTCATAGCGACTCTTATTGTGATATGATACTCACATGGTGCGATTCAACTTCCATTCTAGTACTAGCCCTGGTCAATCTTCGAGCGGGAGAACCCATCGGTGTCACACTACCTCCCCTAACGACGCTTCCTTCCCTCAATGCTCGACTCCTAGCAGCCCTCTCCGCAGCCTCTTCTTGTCCTTTGTAAGGACTTCTCGTGATAGGAGATCCAGGAGCAACCATACTAGGGGAAGCAAGATTTCCCAAAGTAGTCGATCTCGATACTCCGAGATTAGAGGCACTCGAGGAGTAAATAGGGGATTTGTAAGGTGACCCATAAGGCATGACAGGACCAGCTCGGCTTCCTGGCGCTTCCAAGTTCAACTTCATCGTATCCGATTTCTTGAGTCCGTTCAAGCTCAGCTTGCTGGATCGAGCTGGGGATCCGGCGAGAAGGGCGAGAGGAGGATCGTTATATCCACCTCCAATAGTTTGACTTCGACACATTCCACCCGCTTTTTCGGCTCCCATGGGTCTAGCATAGTTGACAGTACCAGTTCCGTGTCGAGTAGCGAGTCTAGACCCATCGTACTCTCGGACATTGATGGCTTCCACCGCTCGACCCTGGACCTCCAATCGACTGGGCGAGACGACGCGTTGTTTCTTGCTCGGAGTTCCACGTTCAGGGGACATTTGAGGTGCCTGACGTTTCGAGAATTCCGTCTTCTTCTGTGCCTGACTACCTGTCCTGGCATTTTGCTCATCATCCCCATCATGTCCCGTATGTCTTTCTCGGCTCTCGGCGCGTTCAGTCTCAACTTCGCTATCCTGATTTCCGTTCGTGAACCATGTCGACAACCTCCTCTTCAATCCGCCGAAAAGACCATTTTGAGAATTTGATCGGGGTAGATTGGGTGGTACAGATGACGAGGGTGGACGGTCATAGGGTTTCCCTACTTGACGACGAACGGAGCCGCTTCGCGATGGCCCGAAATGGGAGGTTGGCGGGGAAGAAGGGGGACTCATTTTTCCGATGATCTTTTTTGAGATACTCGTATGCTGCAATTATACTGATACGAACCTACTTAGAAACCCAGCACGAACATTGCTCACGTCTCGTGCTCACAAGGAATCAGAATTGGAGGAAATTTCAGTAAAGTGGCTTGGTCGATTCGTCACCTAAACAAGCATGGCAGGATCCCGTGTCGAGCTCTGTCCCCGTGAGTTTTCAGCCGGTGCTTGATGGGAGCTATATCAAGATGGCTACCGGTCTCTACCGTATACGATGGATGGTTACCCTGATCTCTGAGGAGGAAGATGAAGACGAGCTGTATGCAGTCAGGTGTGGAATGAGCTGCTCTACGTTCTCCTAGATCGACGTCGCGCGCTTGTATTCAACCTTTTCTTGCGCTTTCTCACGCGCAATCTAGAGATCAAAGTAGGTCGAGATCATCGTAATTACAGTGAACAGGGATAACGTCAAACAGCTCAACCAGTCCTACTTCAGCTCCAGCCATCATACACACCTACGAAACAAAATGATCGGTCTCAAGGGAACGCTGAATGTGCGTTATACCGGAACTTTCGACCCAAGAACAGGACAGATCGATAACTAACAAGCTCCTTCACAGGTTATCGACAATTCTGGAGGTTTAGTAGCAGAATGTGTCAACGTACTTAAGGCCAAGTCGGCACGAGGTATGGCCACGGTCGGTAAGTCCATTGGATCTCGTTATCCAGAACTCGATACTCAACCCCTCATCGAATCACATAGGTGACGAAATCGTCGTCGTAGTGAACAGAGCCCGACCCATCTCTCAAGTGACTTCCGGTCCATCAGCAGCAGCAACCTCGGCAAACATCCAGAAAGTAAGAAGAGGAGATTTAAGAAGAGCCGTCATCGTACGGACACGATTCCCGTTACGACGAGCGGACGGACGAAATATAAAGTCAGTCTGCCTGCTGCTTATGCTTAGATGTCTACGTTGAGCTAAATGAGATACCTTCTTTTGCTTAATCAGGTTTGACGATAATGCTTGTGTACTGTTGAACAACAAGGGGGATATGATCGGGACAAGAGTAAATGGAGTGGTCGCAGCGGAACTCAGGGATATTCAGGGTGGACCAGAGGGAAGTGGAGGTCGATGGTCCAAGATCCTGAGTTTGGCAGGCAAGGTAAGTTTCTTGCCCTCTATCTGATCTGAGCAGTGCATGTCTCATGGTATTTTGGACCCTCATAGGTTGTGTGAAAGGACATGATGACGATCACTCGTCGACGCATGAAGATTTCTGTATTTTTAGCAAGCACGATATGCAGCATCACACCACATGATTCACACGGACCAAGAAATGTCTAGAGACGGAGGAAAAAAAACAGATCACGTCCGAGTCTTTTCCTATCCCTCCCCCAGCTGGCACAGGCAGGTGCTAGTCTTGTGCATCCTAGCCGTGCTTACCTTTGTTCTCTCGGACATTTACGAATCCTTTCACAGCAACTTCAACAAAACTGTCAAACATGTTTCATCATCAAGAATGTGTAAGACGCTCAACTCGACTGGAAATGAGACATACAACGGGTCGTCCATGGCACAGAAGAATTGAGCCGTCTCAAGCAGAACAGGGCGATGAATCGGGACTTGAGCCGAAAATCTCGTCGCGACAAATTTCCAGTTCCTCTTCCTTTCCCGCATAGAGTTCCCAAATATCATGATTATCCGATTCTTATCTGAATTAGTAACTGGCCGGTAAGCAATGCGTTTGTCGGTGTTAAACCCACCTGAACTTTTTAGCCTTGCTCGCGTTTCAATATACTAGACATCAATGCACAGGGAAGGCGAGTGGTTTGCCGTAGACATAATCAACTGATGGTGTGTGTGCTGAATCCAGTTTACTGAGGAAGCGAGGTGTCTGTCCAATTGATTGCCCCTTTTTCGACTTGCAGGATTTCAAGACCGGTGTATCCACCGGAGAACACAAACTTTGGCCTCACTGTTGGTTTGGGTCGACAAAGTCCTCTCCGAGTTGCGATACCATTGGCCAACCGCTCAAGACCCGTCTATGTGTTGCAAGTCTTTAAGGCCATCTGCAGACCTACTTGGAATCGTCCTTCGCGATCTCAAGCATAGAAGACCCTGAGATCGGTTGTAGCTTTCGCATCATCCGCAGCTATGCTCATTACCGGGGTTTCTTGAGGATCATTTCGAGCTTGAGACCATTTCTGCGATTTTGGGTGCTCGCGCCTTTAGCTTATTGACTTATAAATTGCGTGTCCTGACTTTCCGAAGGAAGGACAGTCATGTGGATGAAGCTCAGGCCGAGGGCGTCCCAGGTCTTGCCGACACCTGGGCAGCTATTTGATATCGTTCTTCATATTCTTTTTACTCTGTATGTTTTGGAATGTAGCATGTTTTCCGCTTCCTCCTGTTGAGCATATAGAAACGCTGCATCATACTGTCACATCATGTGAACTACTCAGTCTGTCAGTCTGGCGCGCGTCTCATCGGCGCGTCTCGTTGCGGAAGGCCTTCATTCATTCCATCTATGTGAAAACATACAAGTAATACTCGGGTTGGCTACTCAAGAGTACTTGCATATAGTTCGCAACTGATACTGTCTTGTTGTCTTTGTTTCTGGCTAGCGTTTGTCGTTTGTGCTCGACTGGCTCATTGGGCGGGGATCAGCCTCTTTGCTCTGGTCAAGACATCCATCGAGAGCATACTTACCCCGAAGGAAACACTAGGATCGTATTCCGTCAGACACACCGGGAATGTTGTGCATCTCCCAGGTGAGCAACTTGATAGTACCGGCCTGTTGCTCAGGCTGGATCGCTCTTAGCTTTGAATCTGGAATATCACGAGCGACAATCGGCTTCGTATAGTAATCCAGCTCATGGAGCAAGCTGATTACGCGCTCGACCCAGTCGCGGAGCCCGCTCGGCCTCCTTGCTGCTACCGATTCGAAAGCCATTATGAACTTTGCTAATTCAGCCTTCGCGTACTCAGTTTCCAAGGTGGGCCACCCAAAGATCAGTGAGCCATCGGGGTTTTCAGTCACAACGACAGATGCCACGGAACTTTCCCCTTCTGAGGGATCATCCGAAAGATCTCCAGAAGGAGCCCTGGAGGCTGAATGGCTATCAGGTTGAATATGGGACATGGTGATTGATCTCTATGGTCAATGGCTGAAGTATTCGTAGCGCTTATCGACTGCGATGATGTGCTCATACCAGTAGGCTTCTATAAACAACCAACCTTTTCATAGCCTTTTATACTTGTCAGCCACTGTATTCTGACTGATAAGGTGTAGACGGTTCTCAACCTCGAAGCCAACCGAAGGCTGGTCTGAATGACTTGATTTCATCGCACCACAATTTGCCACAACCCTTAGCGATGAGCGGTTGAATGACCGTTCCTGACCTTCCAAACATCAAAGGTAGGGACGGACGGCGGAGACCAAAAACAAGATTGAGGCAGGAAATCGGAGTAATTTTTCCCTATGTTTATCTCTCGGCGAGTCCTCTGCCTCGAATGTGGCAGAAACTCAAGGAAGCTAATCAAGCATGCTGCGTTACCATAGGCCGTATTGAAGAAGCCATTCCGTGGCCATAAGGAAGACACACATCGAAGCTGTGCGCAAACGAACAGCCCTCTAATCAGCTATAGCCCACGTTGCTTTACTTGGCTGCCTCGCAGGCAGCAGTACAGACCTTGATTAGATGACAGGTCTATCTGAAGAAGTCGCGCCCCAGTCATCGCCATGAAGAAGTCAAACAGACCGAACAACCGCGCGTCCTTGTTGTCCACTTCCTGTATTCCATCCGTGAACACACCTACTTCGTCATATGTCGATGCGACCGCTAAATCTCCCATGGCACAACCTGACAGATCGTGCAGATAAGCTCGCTATGCCGAGATTTACTGGATGAAATGCCGTAGTATTGCGTGGCAAATGGCTAAGACTGAGTCAGAATTCTCAAGTACTGAACTTGAAAAAGCCTACTGCATCGGGTTCATCTGACATATGGCGACCAAAGTCACGAGACTCAAAAGCAAAGAACCTTTACAGACAATCGGTCACGGATTTGGCTGAAATTTTCGCTCGCAAGTTTTGCCCGGCGTATTACTCAAGCGAATATCAAATCGATGTCAATTGTCATGATAGTACATCTATTAAGAGGGAATGGGCGAATGAGCTCCAACTACAATCTATTGCCGAGCTTCCGCGGATCGTTTCATCCGGGTCTAAGATACAACCGTTTGTCATTAAGCGTTAACCATTCGTTATCTATCGTATTGTCGTAGTCCAACCTTGTTTTGTCGAGATCGCTTTTTGCGGGCTCGGAAGTCATGTTCATACAGAAGAGTGGGTGTAGTAGGATTTCCGTTCAGGCATGTCGCATGATGTCCTCGAAGGAAGGTCCGATTGGATCTTCCGAGGAGGCCAAATTACACTGGTGGAACACCCGAACAGTATCGGGGGTAAATGCGCCGACAACGGAGTGAAGCACGCCTAGAAGAGAAATAGAAATCAACATCCAATGCCTATAGCCTGTGATCGCGTCCGGAGCGAACCTTGGTTGTGGAAGAGCGCCAAATCGTTGTCCTTCCAATCTACCGGATAAACTAGCTGAATGGATTCAGAATTTTTGAATTTTAGTGTCATGAACCGCATCATAGTGTATAGACGACTCACCTCTGGGTTGATACCTGGTCGTTGCATGCTATAGAGTATTTCTCTCGTCTTCTGCAGGTCATCGATTGTTGCGCCGTCTGGATACAAAGCGTCGGTCCAGTCTGCATCTTGAGGGAGAGGCTCGATGACTAGTCCGGCAGCCCCACAAGGGTGAACTTGTAAATGCAGGTTTCCAAGGGGACTCTTCCAAAGCTGTATTCACAGAGGTGTCAGTTACGGCTACAAGATTAGCCCTTTGAATACTGTGCGGTGCGTACCGCCGGAAGCGTCTTGACTTTCTCGTTATTCCACTCTGGAAGTTGATCAAAAGGTAACTCCAGACCCTCGTCTTCAATTCCAAGTCCAGTAGATTTAGCATGAGCCTTAGACATCCAAACATAAGGATGAGGGGCATATCGGACTTTCATTCGCACCGCGAGGGACTTGAGAGCAGGAGGGAGAATGTCAAACATGGTTTTACCACTGACGACTAGCGAGAGTGATCAAACCGTCAATTGGAGAACATTCGATTACGTATAAGGAGTTACGTACATGCTGTTGTACCGAGCGGCACTTCGAGTTCATCCCCAGTTCCGTCGTCATAACGAATGACCTGCTTCTCTCCCTTCGGGACTTTGACAGCGTATAAAGTGGTCACTCTTGGTGGCGATAAATCGTACAACGCCTAATGACGAAAAACGAGGAAGTTGAGCAAACCAAATGTAAATGAAGCTTTGCGGCAGTACTTACCGCATCGATATGCCATCGATAAAACCTCGTAAAACCTTTAGCTTCGTCGTCAGGTGATACGACAGTCTTATGGAAGGTTTTGTGATGAGGATGTTTCAGTTGAGCCTGTATCACATGACACGAATCAGCGACAGCCCTCCTCGACAGTAAGTTCGAAAGTACGAACATTTGTGAGACCATGGTACTCTTCTAGCAAACCGTTGCCAATGACCTGGACCTGAGGTTGATAGGGAATCGTTTTCAGGTCTGGATGAAGGATGGATCGCTTCTGGTCGGAAGGTTTGGTTGTTCCATGACCGTAGACGCTGACTGTAGGGTCGAACGACTGATTCCATGTAGATCGACTTGTGAGCGGTAAGACCTATATCCTTACAATGCTCATCTCACCTTGGTCAACTCATACTGTTCCTTGGGACTGAGTTTACAATCTTCAAAAAGAAGTACTCCGTGCTAGTTAAAGGGGCTGCAGAATCAGCGTTGCAAATCTCAATCCAGAATTATGACTCACGCTGTAAAGTGCGTTTTGAATCTCTTCGATCTCTTGCTTGGTAACAGAAGCAGGATCGTACCCTACGACCTTGCGTCCGAAATCTTCAGCAAGCTTTCCCTTGGCGGTGGTCCTGTCCAGAGGCCTAAAAGAGAGTCGGGAGCTGGTCATAGCAGTAGCAAATTGACGTTTAAAGGTCGGGACGGTGAGAGGGCGGAAGCGGATGAAAGCGAGTGAGGGTGTCGAGATAGGCCGGATGAAAGAGAGCATGTTGTATCTATAAGAAACGGATCAGGAAAAGCTGCCCAACAAGACCTCGATGCTGCCTCTGATCTCTATTGAGCGTCCTTATATCGATTCATATCGTATCGAACGCCAGGGCCGGCGGCGAATTAACGTTCTTATCTTTTCCGCCAGCGATCAACAGATCGAATAATATCAACCGCTCATATCGGATAAGTCCGCGCCGTGGGAATCGGCGGAAGCTAACCTTTGGACTGGTCCGTCCGGCTCGTATCAGCTCTACTGCTCGGGAGCGAGTTAGAAGTCTTCTTGCGATATCGGTGTAGCGATTCAGGAAGGCCTCGGTACATAGGACGAATGATCAAGTCGGGAAGGATCAAGAGCAATGGCCGCAAGGAAAATCTCGTACTGACTTTAGAAGCGCGGGTGAAAATCGGGAAATTACATCATCGGCATTCTTGCCAGCAGGTCATCAGAACTAGACTCTAAGCCTTTCCGGCACTACCAAAGAGGTTCATGAACCTTTCACATTCCTTAGCAAATACTTCAGTACTCGCTTCGATGGTATCAGGAAGAGGCTCCTCATCTTGAACCCCCTTTGCAAATCTAGCGAGATAGGGGTCTCTACACCATGAGTTGATATTAATCTGGGTCACCGATCGATGTCAGCTACATGTACGTGCACCATACTTCGGGTTGAAGCATAGACATACCTTGACCGCCCCAGCCGATATACAATTTCTGAACAGGTCATCAGGGAGGTCGTCCGTGCCGTGTAAACACAGCTAGGTCCAGACATACGAAGAGATTTTAGCTGCCGTATTGAGTTTCAATCGACAAGCAACTTACGAAATGACCCTGTGCGTCCATAATCTTCTCCAGATCTTTCAAACTGTACATATCCAATTCTTCAGTTCGACCTGAGCGTGCAGGGGTCCTAACGAATCCTGACTTACATATCTAACCTGAAATCCGGTGCTTTGAGATATCGCCCATGCAGATTACCGATACTGGGAGCCAGAATGACTGCACCGGTCTCTCGCATGAATCTCTCGGCCACCTGAGGATTCGTGAGTTGTGCATTGGATATGGGTCGAAGTCCAGCTTCACCTCCTTCCAACCGGCCTAACTCGACTTCGACAGGGATCCCTAGTTTTGTTGCCCTGTCTATGAATGGTTTCACCTAATATACAGCCGACTATCAGAAGACGTTGATGGGCGGCAAGCAGAACGAAGGACCACTAACTTCTGCCATGTTCTCCTCATCCGTATCAGCGTGGCTTGCATCGATCATCAAACTATCCAATACCGATCCTTGGTCAGCGAAGCCAAGGACCGTTTCAATATCTTCTTTAGTTGTAGCGTGATCCATATGTACTGCTATCGGTACCGAGGCCGAAGCGGCCAAGTCGAGCATGAACTTGAGGAACGGACGACCGAAGTGCGCCAGTGTTGCGGGGAAGATCAAGATCATGCCGGGCGAGCGAGCACGTTCGGCTGCTCGCACTAGGCCCATTGCAGAGGAAGTATCGTAGCTACACAATCGAAGTGAGCATGGAGCAGTATTCAATAGGCTGGCAAATTTGGTGAGACGTACCATACTTGAGCTAGAACGGCGTAGTTTTCTCGCTTCGCCTTGGCGAGCATGTCGATCGTTTTGTTACCTGACCATTTCTGCATCTTGAGTATATATGATATCTAAAATATTCTCTGGGTATCTGGAGTGGGGTTTGATGATTGATAGATAGGATCTAGTCAATTGAACGATGACTGTCAAGTCGGCCATCGGTCAACTCGCTTCGGCGGTTCGGACCGTCACCCGGCGTTACGGGGCTCCATGACATGACGTGTTGATGGTATATCTATCTGTTTCTTCGTAATTCACCTCACTCGTGCAATCCAATTCGCCAGCCAGAAGCCAATACAAGCCAACATCATGTCAGGCCTCAAACTTATTCAAGAACAGGTATGTGTAGCTACATGATTGAAGCGCTCAATATTGCACACTGAAGCCCTTGCAAACTCCGCTCTGTAGAGTTTCGACGCGATCAGTCAAGCCGTCGCATCCACATCGAACGCATCTGCTTTCCTTATTAAAGGTGTTCTACTGCCATCCGAGATCCAACATATTCAGGAATGTTCCCAGGTACCAGTAGGTATACCTTCGGTCTGAGCTGAGATTGCATGTGTGGCTGACGGGCATTGTTACATTTAGGTCCTTCATGCAGTGAACCTGTTCTATCCATCGAATCACACCTTGCTATCCGGTTCGGTCCCTTTTCATCGAGAAGCGATCAAACTGCTGGGAAAGGACGAGGGTGAAAACTTGACCATCGTGGGAGAGGAGCCGTATTTCGCTAGCGCCATCAGGCTCATAGAAGATGCCTCGAGACTTGGTCAAACTGCCTTATCTGCGTATGTTCCTGCTCGACATTGTACCGTCCATCTCACTAGCTGATACTAAGCCTTTCCGTTTCTAAGAGAAGCGATGGCGATCGGCGTAAAGACAGGGTTGAGTACTCGGATGATCTTCAGCGCTATCCATAGCGCAATCGGATCTTCCTGGTATGTGTTCTCCCTATACTCTCGAATGCAACGTATATCTAAGCTAGAGCGCTTAGGTCATGGGATGAGCAAGTACCCAAAATGCTGGACGAGAAATATCAGGGGAGTTCGGGAGATTCGATCTCTGAGGCGGTCACTACACTGGTACGTGTTGCGACGCTAGCATGCTAGACAAAGCTGAACTGAGACCGATTTCACCAGTCTCGATATGCAGCTGAATCTAAGCTGAACAAATTCTCCTCCCCTCTGATGGCCCTGATCAGGCAACAATACATCAGTGCTCTGCCTCGGGGCCAAGAGTCCACTGCATCGCTCTTGAAGAACTACAACGTCTCCGCCAAAGAGTCACCTAGCGAGAAAGAAACAGAAGAAAAGGTGGCGAAAGAACCGGGGTTTGCTGATTGCAAAGTCGGATTTGTTGGGCTGGGCAGTATGGGCCTCGGTATGGCCTCGAGTGAGTCTTGATACTCGACCGGGGTGTATGTCATTGCTGACTGGTATGCCGACTAGTCTTGCATAAAGCTGGGTGTGACATCACCGGATTCGACGTGTACAAAGGGTCTCTCGACAAATTTGAGGCTGTGGGCGGAAAGATCATGGATACAGCAAAAGGCGCGGCTCAGGATGCTAAAGTGGTAGTCTTGATGGTTGTATCGGCGGCCCAAGCGGAGGAGGTTCTCTTTGAGAAAGGCGTCGCTGCAGGTTCGCACATCTGTTTAAAGCGAACGGGCCTCGTAAACTGACATTCCGCTTTCTCCGTTGAAACATAGCTATGACCCAAGGTGGTGTTGTCCTCCTGATGTCTACTGTTCCGCCATCCGTTGCAATCTCGATCCAAGAAAAGCTGCAGGCTTTCCGATCCGATCTTCACCTGTTGGACTGTCCCGTCTCAGGCGGAGTAGCACGAGCAGCGCTAGGTGATCTTACAATTCTTTGCGGAGGCGAGGCAGAAGCCATAGAAGTTGCTCGCCCTGTTCTAGCTTCCATGAGCGGTACTAAGGGCAATGCTGCCAATCTTTGGATCATCCCAGGATGCGTCGGTAAGGGGTCTGCTGTCAAGATGACACACCAAGCTCTTGCCGGTCAGTGCAAGCAAAATACACGAATAGGGACTTCAGGCTGATATATACCGTACAGGAACAAGCATCAACTTGGTGACAGAGCTGATGAGCTTTGCCGCGCGGTTGGGACTTCCAGTCGCGCTGACAAGAGAGATCCTGTTGAAATCTTCAGCACGCTCGGGCATGCTTCTAACCAGAGGAAAGAATATGATCGAAGGCAAACTGAAACCTGACTCGACTGTCGATATCTGGTTGAAAGATCTGAACATCGTGACGGACGAGGCGGAGCTATTACAAGTCCCCGTGTGGTACTCGTCTTATGTGCTGCAGGCCAATGTTCTTGCGTCTTCCTTTGGCTGGGGTCTAGACGACGACTCAAGGTGCGTTTCCAAATGGCATTACTTTCTTGCAAGCAGCTACCAACTCATAATGATTATTTGGTGTTCAGTCTGACTCGACTATGGGGACAGGCAGGCATCCAAGTGGCGCAATCGTAATAGCAGTTTCCGTTGACCGGATACTCACTTGTAGGCCGGTGCGTTTGCGTGCCGATGTATATACCATGATGAGCTTGGAACATCTCGCTTGTTGCTCAACACCAAGATCGCTATTGTGTTCATCGAACCCCCTCGACCACGTCTCTCAGGCTTTGTCAAGGAAGAAAGGAACGGATAATCATCTTGCTCTGGCAATACGTTCTGTTTTGGCAGGCCAACTATGCAGACACAGTGGCCGATAGCCTCAGAAGAACGAGGTCAGATTTGAAGGTCATGCCATTGGCATTGTGTTTCTCCAGACTCGCTCTTCCTCTTGCTTTTGCAGAGCCAGCTCTTCCTTGCATTGTATACGCTGAGTGATTCACTCGGTCAGTTCAACATTTGATGCCTCTCAACTGCTCAGGATACTACTCGTCTGAAACCACTTTCTGCGCGATTCCCATCTGACATATCACTCTCCTCACACTTGTACCCTGCCTTCACAATGGATCATACCCCAGCAGCGACGTCCAACAGGAGATGGGAGGAAGCTGCTGATACGGAACGATATGAACAGGTCGTTCGGGAGCATCTTGAGAATATACAAGATGTCACTGATGATTATATGAGACGGCAAACGGACCTAGCCCAATACCTCAGCACTATCAGAATCAGCTTTCAAGATCCATCGGACATTGATAATCCCCCTGCAAACCGATCAAACCTGCTGGTCCAGATCCTAGCAAAGGTGGCGCAAGGAAGGAAGCAGTTGATACCGAAGGAATTCCCTACCTTCAGTATGTATTTCATCTTACTCCGTAGTTCTTACTGCTTAGTACCCCATGTGTTATGATGAGCGATCAACGAGAATTGTGTTTCTCTGAACCTACTACTGTCCATCTGGTCCGCTCTCAGGCTATTAACCTTCTAGATAACATTGATCATTCAAGTCATTTATCTCATTTCACATTTCGTCATATCTCAGAACAAGTTTGGCATACTCCTCGTGACTCTTCCGTGGTTCTGCGCGTGCGTCCTCAATCTGTGCGGGTGAAACAGGAAGAGAGCGGTCAGCGTTGACTAGGAGGTTACACAAGCAGGGAAAACTTACCTAGCGAGGATCTCGGTATCCTTCCACTTGGCAGGTGGCTCTCGCTTGCCCAAAGACCAGTAAAAGATATCCCAATCAGGTTCATCCAAAAGCTGCAGTTCCCAAATGGCGCAGTCAAGTCAGTTCACCCATCTTCGATCAAGGAATCATCCGAGTCGACTCACCTTGTCGAACTGTTTCATCTGTTCTACGCTCATCGTATCCAAATGCTCTTTAGCAAAAGTACTCAAGATCAAGTCCGTCTCTAGAGTCCCCCTCTTTCTGGTTTGGTAGACCAATCTTGCCCTCATCGTCTTCTCGTCCTCTCCCGTCCTATCGAGTGGCTTGGGAAGCCCATCGAGGTCATCTTTGACCTGATCTGAGCCTTCTGCGAGGGAAGGTTGAGAGAGGGGGAGGGGGTAGGGGTCAGACATTTCGGATGGGGGAGACATGTCTGGTGCGATTGAGGAGCTGGAGGAGAGTTCTTGGGTAGGTTTATCGGTGGAGGAGGTTTCGGCGGTGGTAGAATTTTCCTCGGCTTCTGCTTGGGATGCGCCTGCTTCGAGCTCTTCAGGGCTGGATGGAATGAGAGAAGAAAGCTTAACGACCGGTATGAATGGGCTTCCGGAGAGTTACTTACCTCTTCCAAATGTCTTTAGCGGCATGCATGAATTCGTAAAGCTGACCAGCTTGTTCATCCGAGAGCTAGTTTGCGATTCATTTTAAGCATATGATTTATGGGGCTGGTCAATACGATACGGACTAACCTTGTCGAAGTACTCCTCTTCAAGAGGACGACCGTTGAAGTATTCACCAGGCTTCAAGTTGGCGGTCTGCATGGAATCGAGGTAAACCTTCCATTGAGAGAGGAATCCGATGATATGAATCGGGTTATCGGTCGATCGAGTTGCCCTGAATTCTGTCATGAGTATCCTTCTATCAGCTCCTGATAAGAGGCGAACGAGAGCTCGGTTGACTGACCGGACTTGACGTAAGAATCACCCAGGAATCTCATCTCATTAGGCAAGTTCCTGTGAGCCCGAAGAAGTCTTCGATAGAGGCTATGAATCAAGAGTGTATTAGAAAGCGTCGATAAGAGCTCAAGGAAAGCTGAACATACGGGATAGGAGGGAGGAGCTCCCCAGAAGCCCTCTGTAAACGGGATGACCGTTTCGAAACGGATTTCGCCAGGTTCAAAGCTGATGGTCTCATTTCGGCTAGGAATTGGCCGACGAACGGTGCAGTACAATATCTATTCAAGTGTGGGAGTTTGTGGAAGTTGACGAGAAAGTTGAACGTTCACGACCTTTTGCCCGTCGACTTTCGATCTGAGTCTCCCGATCGTCATACGCGGATGCAGATCACATCACTCCACCAAAACGCATAATCACCCGATACTTTCCGCAACGCTCGGGATTTGAAAATGCATATGTCTGATAGAAACCTTGTACAACCATGTCCGTGTTCTGTAGTGAATTTATGAAAAGTCCTTCTCCTTGATCAACGTCTCCGTAGGTCTTGAGGTCTGCGTACTGATACTGGCGTCTTCTAGCGGGAGTTGTACCGCGCTGGGAGGAGGACTGGCGAAAAATGGATCGTTCTGGAGTGATTCCACTTGAGCTCGAGCGGCGCCTTTCAGAGTGTATGATGCAGGCCAAGTCCCGTCCCTTATCCATCCCGCTCTCAAGATTTTAATCTGTCAGAAGAGCGTGCATGAGAAAAATAGACTCTATGGCTTCATGCGTCGTCCACGCAACAACTCACGACCAAGCCCAACCTGATCCCTCTCTTCAATACCTTCCCATCGATCAAAAACTTACTGACCGCCTCCAATCCTCCTTGCTTCCAAACCCTCTCCGTCTCCTCGGCCCCTGGTTCCTCCAGTAAAGCTTCCAACCTATCAATAGGATCATCACCTCCCCTCGCAGGTCTTCCTCCTGAAGAGAAAGGAGAAGATCGAGCGGTTTGGTACGTGTTGTAGGACATGGGCGTAGGGGTCGCACGGGATTGAGCGAGGGAAGAAGGGTTCGTAGGGGTAATCGGACCGCTGGTTGTTATACTCGATCCCGAGTTGTTACTGGAGATCGACGGGGAGGGGGAAGGTAAGACGTTTACCAAGAACGAAGGTAATTTACCTCTCGCTTTCTGTGAGAGGTTTTGATATTGTGATGAAAACGTTTGAGGTTCTTGTAATGCTTGAGGGGAGATGAGAGGGAGGGGATGATATTTCTTTCTATGGTTTTCAGATGCACTGGATGGTTCCGGTGGATAAAGTTGGCCAGTCAACCAAAGTTGTCTACGTTTCTCCCAATACTCTGGGCCTGTCAATTATTGACTCCGATCAATAACCCTCATTCGCAATCTCGATCCTCACATCCGTACTCACCATATGTAGCAGGAGTAGGATAGACGACCCCCTCATCCTCCATCTGTTCATCAGGGAGGATCATCGCATCCAATTCACTCTCACTCGTCACCGTACTCCCAGCAACAGCAACCATAGAACTCCCCGTCTCCTGTTCCTCTCCAGTCCCAGTCTCTGTTCCCGTCTCCGTCAAGGCTCCCTCGTTTCGCTCACGATAATGAGCAAGGGCTGGGGGAAGCGTGGGAGGAGAAAGTTGATCGCTCCCTTGAGGGGAAGGGAGAATCCAGATGGATGAACTGGACGAGGGGAAGTTGGAAGTCGTCGATGGGGTTGTTGAGGGTTCCTCTGGGTTCATGGGCTTGGGAGACGGTGTGGTTGAGAGTTTTTGCCAAGATGAATGGAGATCGGGGAAGTCGGCCGCAGTCGGAGGGTGCGTCGGGTTCTTCGATAACGACCGAATTTTATCACTTGCAAGTACTTGAAACGCAGCAGTGTGTCACGCTCCTCGGAAGCCTATGAGGCTGATTGAGTATGGCACGATCAATGAGGAGATCGAGCGGGCGAGCAGATCGAGATCAGAGGTTGAAACGTTGTGAACGTAGAAAATGTGACAACCATATGCGCGAAACTCAAAACACGCTCAAAGCAACTCGATCTCGTCGATTTTGGGTTCAGGTCGTCGTCCAATCGTATTAGCTAGAATTCAGACGTTATATTGACAGGTCTTCTTGTTCCGATAGATGGACCTGGTGGTCTGATCTAATTGAGCTTGATATCATACCGATCGCTTCTCTTAGAGCGGAATAAGCGGATCTTGCATCTCAAGAAGATCCGGCACGCTCATCATGTTCGGCCCTCGTAACCTTTACACGACCATCCAGCGAAACAAACAGTCCTTCTACATAGGATCAGCCTTATTCTTGATTCTCTGTACCTTCCTATATGGGCCTTCTTTTCGCACGCCTTACGATTTGAAAGAGGAGAAGCAGAATACAAGCGGGACAGGATCTTACGACGCTTCGAGGTTGACCAACGGAGGATATACGAGGTTGATCACTGGGGTGAATGGGTTTTATTCATTTGAGAATGTCTATGTGAGAGATAGGACGTTATGTGAGTTGTCGAGATCGCACCTCGAGCTGAGACGATAGTAGGAGCTAACGTAGAACGTCTGTAATCAGATATCATTCCAGACCCAGACGCAGACCCGCTACCTCCGATAGAGCAAATCATCTCTTCCCAGACCTCCGACGAGTACTCCACAGACCCTGTGGCTTTCGAAGAAGCTCCCCATCTCTCGGTCATGGAAGGCAATGGCGATTACCCGCCTGTCCCTAGGATGAGAGTCCTGACTGCTGAAGAAGCGACAGAGATCATACCCGGCTGGGGAGATCACGAGAGGTACGACGGGGATATAAAGGTCTTTCAAGGAACGACTGTGAGTTTTCTCTCCAGGCGGCCGGGTCTGAATTCGTGTTGAAGCGGTCGGTCTCGTTGTGAAGATATACCTCGCAGACGATCCGGCAATATTAGGTTGGGGTGCTTTGATGCATCATTACTAGTACGTCGATTTTCCTGCCCTTCTCATTACACTTCGTTATAACCATGCTTGATTCTAGTCACTGGATGGCAGAAGTCCTTTTGGGGTCGTACCACGCCTACGCTTCTGCTCTCCTTTCCGATCCCGTATCTTCACTCGCTATGACTGAAGAAGAGATGATCACTTCGGAAATCCTAGAAAGCGTAGAGAAACGTTCAGCGTCTTCTCTTGGCGCGTTCTACCTTTTGGGAGGAACCGACTCAGATGAACCTATCCCCGAGCCAAGAGAATATGTGTTCAGTGATCAAGCGAGGAGATTATTTGAAGAGACAAGATTACCTAGTCCTGACAGATTCGTCATTCCTTTTGGAACAAATTGGGAGGGGAAGGAATTGAACGAGATGGTCATGAGGTTGCCTTTTGGGGAGGCTGGTCAGTATTTTAAAGCCGAACAGGGTGGTCACGCAGAGCTGATATGTAAGTTTGGTTTTAGAGGTCTTTTCGAGAAACGAGTGGAGGGAGTTTAGTAAGGATAGACAATGGCGGATGTTTGAGAAAGGTTAGTGTTGGTGCATATGGTCTATCATGACGGGGTGCAATTTACTCACACCTCGACGTTTGCAGTGGTCATCACGGACCGCCGCGCAGCTCACCTCGACAAGAACGCTCCAACGGAAATCTGGAACAAAATGGCTCTCAATGAGATCCTCGATCCACTACCTACCAACCGACCCAACTTCTTCCTCGATCCTCAAGTCAGGTTGGCTGAAGCTTTAGAATTCCCTCCCGTGCCTTTGATCAGGAACAGTGCTGGTCGTCATGGCAAGAGTCTCGCTGAGGGGGTCGTCAAGGTCATTTACGTAGATCGACAGGGAGGCGATAGGAAACTCGATGAATCCAGTTCTGATAACCTGTTGGAGGTCTTGCGGAAGCTAGCCAAGGAGGGGGTAAGCGAGGGAGAGAGGAAGACAGAGGTCATGGTAGAAGCTGCCAAATTTGAAAATGTGTCTCCAGTCGGACAGTTGAGGGCTGCTTATGATGCAGATGTGAGTCCACATGCGCTGGAGAGTGGTCGGACGATCTGAGCTGAACCGACACGGATAGATCTGGTTGGGGATTCATGGAAATGGCCTCAGTGAGTAGTCATGGGTGATGATACCCCTATTTGAGCTCGAGTAGCTCATGGTGGCTCCTTTGTCTACAGCTCACGCGGTTTGGACACGTCCAGGCGCGACTTTGATCGAATTGTTCCCGGTCGATAGTAGGCCGTTCGTCCTTTGTATCCAAAATTTGGCCCGATACTGATTCTTGGCTAAACTCGGCAGGTTTTATTCGAGATTACGAAGTCGTCTCGTACGCTTTGGGTCACAGGCATATCGCTGTGGTAGGTTTTCTAGTCGGGCTTAATCACGTTTCAGAACTGAGCTAGTTGCATGTGTGGTATACATACAGTGGAACGACAGAGAATTGACAAAAAAGGAATGGACCGCGACTCATGGAGGTCTGAACCCTGGGAAACTTCACGACGGCACGGAAGTTGAAGTAAGTCGTATCGTGAGGCAAAGTCAGCGTTATAGTACTAAGCGAACGAACATCCGAACAGCTTGACAAAGAGTACATAGAAAGCCTTCTGCGGGAAGTTATCGCAGGGATGATATGGGACTAGGGTATAATGGATACATGTTGTACAGGTCAAGTAATGCCAAATAGACGATAATACAAACACCTTGAGCGATCAACCTCCAATCCCCTCAACCCCATCACCCGCATGTTGTGCGCCAACAGCCTTGGGCACCGGGATCTCTCCGACAACCTTGCCATCCGTCTCCGAAACGATCTTGGCCATCTTACTGATCCCCGTATCGTCTCCGTCCTCTGGCACAAGCTTCCTCTTCTTTCCCGGAGCGAACTCTCCGAACCCTTCAGCTTCGTATAACAAGTCCGTACGGATGACGACTTTCCAGCCTCCATCGCCTACCGGGCTTCCTTCGTGTAACAAAGACCCACGAGCGTCTCCGTGAGGGAAGACTAATACCGCTCCTTGAACGGGAGCGATGGGACATGCTAGTAACGTTCCAATGGAAGTGGGAGAGGGAAGGAAGAAGGTGGTAGCGCCTGGGACTGTGGGAGCGGAGGCTGATGAGTTTATATCCGAGTTGAGGTAGATGAGGAGGGTGTATCGAGACCAAAGAGGGTCTTCTGATGGAGAAGAGCTGGGATCCGGAAAGAAGCAGAGTCAGTCATGGTGATTACCCGATGAGAGCGACGAGGTATAGCTCACTCATGCAAGTACTCCCCTGTCTCCGCGTCGATTCCCGCAGCAGGCCAAGCACCATCAATATGAGGCTACGACACCCCAACCGAGAACGATCAGCCATCCATCTTCCTTGCAAACCACCCTCGACTATAGACTCACTCTATAAACCTGCTTAGGACCATACCGATAGACTCTAAACCTCCTATTGATTCCCCTAACCCTTCCACCCTCCCCATCCCCTTTTTCTCCACTCCCCCTAACCCTTTGCTCGACAAACGGTTTGATCCTCTCGAACAGCTGACCGACAAATTCCTCATCCGCTAGCCAAACTACATTGTGGGCCAGGACGCTGGTTTTATCTACCGCTGAGCCTGCTGCGGCCTGGTCTGGTTCCCATCCCAACGTGTTGGCGGTGGAGATGATCGATTCGCATGTCTCGGGGGGGAGGATGTTCAAGAGCATAGAGCAGGTGGGGATGGAAGGGTGAGAGAGGGAGAATGCGGGTTGGGTGGTTGCGGGGAATGGGATGGGCGATGGGATTTTGGAGGCATGTACGGTAGATGGGTAAAGGTTGGGTGGTCGACGTGATGGACCGGGGGTTATTTGGATGGGATAGAATTTATCTGCTTTACCCGGGATGGAGGAGGAAGATTCAGACCCCTTTTGAATGAGGGACCAGAGAGGTTTTTCAGATTGGATCCGATTCGTGCTCGATTCGGCTGTCATTTGATCACGGACGTTCCAGACTTTCATCCTCCTGATAACTCCTTGAGAATCGCCATCTTCCAAATCTTGTTCCGTAAACACCGCCGGTTGTTTACCCTTTGTCGTATCGTTCCCGCATACTCGGAGAACCATATCCAGGCACTTTAGGACCACATCCCTCTCCTCCGCTTCTTCCGCACTGAGGACCTTGCCAGGTCGCGAAGTAGCATCACAATCCCGAACCCATCTCTGAAGAGAACCCAATTTCGTCGGCGTCTTGTTCACATAGAGGTCGAACAGGAGAACAAGCGCAGGTCGGTAGAGGGAGAGCGAGAGCAAGTGGGATATTTTCGATTGTACGGAAGTCCCTGAACCTGAACCTCGTTCTGCCAAAACCTTTCCGAGCTCCCATCCGACCCTTTTGAGCTCTTTGAAGCGTTGAGAGTTTAGGAGCTCGGGTTCATCTAGGATGGATTTTATGGTGTCACAAGCGATCTCTATGTCTTCTTGTGGAATGAGATCATCCGAGTCTGTGAGTTGTGGTTGGAGTTGAGTTGGGACTGCTTTGGTGGGAGGAGCAGAGGCGACCTGTAGTCGATGAGCCTTCAGTTTGGCTGCTTGTTTTTTACTCTTAGACATGGTGCCAGATTTAAGAATTAGTGATGTGGATCTGATATGGTGTTCTGGCTGTTGAATGGTTCGAATGAAAATACAGATTGAATTGATTTTTCGATAGTTTGCACATTTTATCCCGCTCTTAGGATATCCTGCACCTTTCGGACATTTCCCTCCTCTCCAAAAACGCATACCCGAAATCAGAACGCCACCGGGGACCCCATCTTCCTTCTCACTTCTTCCCCCTCGCCGCCGCCGCACTGGCCTTGACGTACCCTCCATTCTCCCCCAACTCCTTACATAACTTGATCAGGTACTGTTGAAGGGATTTGTTTATCTTATCGCCCCCGTTTCCCGCTACGTCTTCCAGTCCCGGGGTCTTGTAGAGGTTGGGTCGTTCGCGTAGACAGAGATCGACTATGGCGTGAACTAGCGTGATCTGGGGACGCAAGGCGTGGTTTCAGTGATGCTCTGTGACGCTGAGGACGTTCTAGACTGACCTTGTGAGCTTCGGAGAAGGGTTGGTTGGTAGCTGGATCTAGCTTGGATTTTTTTGGGGAATACGGTGTGGTAGGGGAAGAAGCATCATCCGTTTCTTTCTATCCTTAGCAAACGCGATGAGCGATCACTCAGAATTCAGGTAGTAAGCAGGAAGGCATGTATTTTACCTTGACTCTAGGCATCTTGTCAATTTCCTTGTAAGCAAATCGGTCCTCTCAGACGAGAAGTATCGGTTTGCGTATGGTCGTAGTGAGTTCAGACCGGGAAAGCTGCATCACAGATCCACCCAGTCCACAGCCCCTTATCGCACAGCTTATATCTTCTGCTCTTATCTGACACCTCATCTGCCATCTGTCCGCATCTACCCCGACGCTTCTCGATCCCAAAATCAATATCATGTCATCAGCTCGATGCCCTTCGTCAGCTTTATCGTCTGTGCGTTGGTGTTTGACGATTGTCAGATTGATTCGATGATTCGCGGTTTTGCGATGGCGCGGTGGGAGATCTACCGTTTCAGTTTCAGGCGCGCAGGAGATCACGAAACGGTTCTTTTCTGAGCTTTGTTGTGGTTTTATTTTGCTTCTGGATGTCGATCTTCCTGCATTCTTGAGCTTCTTTAGAGATCTCAGGAACAAAACTATTCAGCTAAACTACTCGATCGGGCTGAGTAAAGGAGCTGGTGAGATGAGGTGATGATGCTCATGCTCGTGCTCTTGAGCGGTCCTTTGACGTCTTCTGAAACCCATGATCGTCGGCTGCCAATCAGAATGTTCTGGCCGGCTCTATGACGACGGATGGGAAGAGTGACGATTACCCTCCATCGAAAGAGCTATATCGATTGTGCGAGTTGGGGCGGGGTTGTTGTCTTCTCAGATGATGTAAATGCCGTTGTATGTGTTCGTAGTCGATATCCATCTGCTCTTGTTGATATCACATCAAAACTCACACTAGGATCACGGATCACAGTAGTTGAAGATACACGACGATCACTACCTACTATCATGCCCGTCAAAGTAAGCTGTCCCCGCTTCTGTCGATGGTATTCTCTATGATCCAACGCAAAGTTACATCCCGCTCGTAGCGCAGCGCGAGCTCAGAAGCTCTGAACAACTCCACCCCTAGTCCTAAGAAACAGAAGAAGATCGGGTCAGGTAATCCTATCACCGATGAACACAAGGTGAGACGATGCTCTTCCATTCTCTTTCCCCCAAGATATACCCTGTATTGATACCCATACTCAATGGATACGCTAAGCAAATCATCCTACATGGGATGATCGATCTTATCCTCGCCTCCCGTTCGACTCTATACAAGCTCCCTGGTCTAGGTGACGTCGCTGAGAATGGAGGATCTCGTTTGAATGCCCAGGTCATGAAGATGTTGAAGGATTGGGAGAAGGTTACTGGGTTAGGAGATGGGACGTATGCTGCTGCCGTTGTCAAGAGCAAGAAATAAGTGCTATACGATGTACGAACCGGGAGATGGATGTTCGATCGATGATCAATACGCAAGCATTTCTATTCCTATACCTCTGCAATACAACCCCCTCAAACCATCTTGACCCATCTATCAATCGTTCAAGCACCCACCCTCGATCCGCACGCCCTAAGACCTCTCAGGCCCCTTGCCCTTCCCCTTACCCAAAGGCACTCCCTTCCCAACCGCCCCACTGACCTTCCAAGCACCGATGATAGCTTCCTTGATCTCCTGGACTCCTTCTCCTTGACGGATGGAAGCGAAGATCGTAGGTCCGCCTTCACGCATCAGGGCCGAGTCTCGTTTCATTACGTCCAGGGAGGCACCGACGTAAGGTGCCAAGTCGGTCTTGTTGATGATCAGGAGATCGGACTGTGAGGATCTTACTGATGAGTCGCGATTCGATCAGAGGTAAGAATTGGGTGAGGCTTACTTGTGAAATCCCTGGTCCTCCTTTACGAGGAACCTTGTCTCCTCCCGAAACGTCGATCTATCTCACGCTCGTATCTTAGAACCTCAATCTCTAAATCGGGAACAAGCATTTCACTCACAACATAGATAATATAATCCGCCAATTCTCTCGAATAGTTAGCTATTTCCTCCAGCAACATCAGTAATGTGCCCTCTCTTACGCTAATTTGCTTATGCGTTTAGGACTGACCAGCCAAGTTATCCCCCCCACTTTCAACGAACAACAATTCCGTCCCAAATTGAGCCTGCAGTTCCTCGAGCGCATGCATGTTTGCGGAAATATCTTCCCTGATCGCCGCATGGGGGCATCCTCCTGCTCAACCCGAAGCGTATGAGTTAATGTTTAGTAAAGGAAGAAGTAGGTCGGAAGGGAAGATGGAAAGGAGGGAATGGGACGTACCGGTCTCTACGGCTCGGACACGGGATTGATCGGATAGGGCGTTGTTGCGGATGAGGAATTCTTGATCTTCCTATCATATCAGATGACGGGCGGAGCGGTATCATGGGGATGGATTTAGTTGCTGATTGTCTCGTGGCAGGCGAGGCAGATCAAGGACACCGACTTTTGTAAAGATATCGTTTGTCACCACAGCTAGATATAAAATGATCGCGGTTAGTTCGGCTCGTTTTGGATTTAGACGGTGGTATGTTACAAGAAAGGGAGAACTTACCGATGTTATAATCGTCCCGGAATTCCCTACACAGAGCTAACAGCAGCGCCGTCTTCCCCGATCCTACCGGACTGTTCTCGTTCAAAAATAAGAATCGATTTGAAGGAAGCCAGCCTCTTTCAGTAAGCGAGAAGAATAAGGGGGTAATATTGGGACGAAGACTAACCCGCCAATCCCGATAGTGAATGCTCGTTCTTCGAAATCCCTCGCGGAGAAATCGGGCATGTTACGTTCGCTGTATTTTCCTTTTGTTTTCGAATTGCAAAATCAAAAGACGAAGACGATCAAGTTCAGGTCCTCTTATTCTCGTTTCCTGCGAGACACTCCGGGACTGACCAGGGTTCTCGAGATGCTCGTGTGTATGTCCATGCTCCACCGGCGTCCAGATTCCCGTGGTAGGATCAAGAGTCAGAGCAGGGTTGGCATGATGATCATGTCCATGCTCATGTCCGTGTTCATGCGAGTGACCTTGGGATTGAGACTGATGGTCGTAGTCCGGTCTACTTCCTGCTGCTAGAAGAGCCGTAGAGAGTCGGTCTTGGAATTGAACTTGGCCAGGCATTGTAGCTACCAGGGGATATGGATGTGGGTATACAGGTAGGTAGGGAGGGTAGGTATGGAGCTCCAGTAGAGGTCAGTCAAGTTGCTAGTCGAAGCGTTGAACGGATGTGTAATCTCCTTGAAATCCGTTTGTTATTGGTTGATCGTTCCAATATTACTCCGAAATCCGAAATCAAAGCCGGGCAAACACGCGATTACAAATGTCAGATCACTGCGGCAGGGCCGTGATAGCGCTCGGGATCATTGGATCTTCATCATGGAACATCGTTCAGGGCTGGGGAATTAGGTTCAGGGATCAGCTGTCAGGATCATGTTCCCGGTAAAGGCCCGTTTCTAGGCAGATAAGGTCCCACAGGCCACATACGATTGATCGTTCGCTGCGCGGAACGGACCTACTAGAAACCGGGTGAACCCCGTGGATACCCCACAGATAGGTCAGTAACCTCGACCCCAGCTGATCGTCCTTGACATTATGTCGAGCTGCACGGATCTATATTGGTTTGTGTCAGGGTTGACTATCGACTGAAAGCATCCGAACCGACCGCTACCTTCGCTGGCATAGGGCATTGAGCGCGATATATTTACCTTCTTGAACAGCAATCTGTACTCAGTGTGTCCGAGTGGCTTCAGAGCTCAGATTCCGTATTCTCGCCATTGAAGTGACGTCCAGGAAGCTCAACTCGTCGGAATTAGGCGAGTAAACCGCTAGTATCTGAGCGTGCCTTGATGGTCCGGGATGGACTTCCAATCACTTCAGACCTCGGTCAACATCAACCAATTTATATACTGTGATGGCCTATCAATCTTTTCCTCGTGGGCCTCATCCAACCACGTCTAATAGCCTTCGATGCGTGCGTCTGACAACTGATCGAGTTCGATCGACTGCCTGATCTTGCTGCAAATTTTATAGACCTTCTGACTGATCTGGCTGCATCCCGTGTAACCTGATTCGTGCGTTCTCTACAGACACGCTAACGCGTCAAGCAGCTTGATTTCCTGAGGCTCCTTAGGCCTTATGAATGTCGCCGGGTGTATACTGTTCGTGATCGATCTGTACAGGCGGGCCCGAACTAGAGTAGTCAGGTCCATGACCTTCATCAAGGTCGTACATCCGCCACACTGTCTGCGACTTGAAACGTCCAAGCTCTTAGCCCAATCCTCGGCCTCAGGCAGCTAAAAGCAACGCGTGACTTTGCCTGACGAATATTCATTTTATGCGTTCTCGTGTGATAAATGAATGATGAACGGATCTGGTTACCCTCGTTCAACGTTCAATAATACAATTCCTCTTTCTTCTTTCCTCGTTCTTTCAAGTCCCTGACTCGCTATACAAATCAGCAAGACCTCGATATAGATAGAGATTGGATGAACTTCGTTTGAGCGAGCGAGGAAATCAAACCGGAAACGATCTGAAGAATAGATCGGGAGGAAGGTCGTCGTCAAGCCAAGGCTCCCCAAACAACTCGAACAATACCTTAGCGATCTGACAGAATCTGAAAGAAGTCATACAACTTGGTCTTTGTTACTGTGGAATAGCTCGGCGCATCCGCTGAGAAATCCTCCGATCGTCGTAACCCTTTAGGGATTGGGAGGACTGGATGGAACGATGAATACGAACGAATATGGGTCGTTCACTGGTCAGGCGCAGGTAAGCATTCTTACCTCTTCACCATGCCTAGTAAAGTGGCGAGAGTCAAGACCGCTGATTATTGACCTTTTTGTGTATTCGTTTCGTTCGCAATGTAAATGTATCTGTTGATATCGCGACAACCGCATTCGAACGATAGGGCCAGGGTTACGCTCAAAATCAACCAGGAATGAACCCGTTCAATGGGTTCAATCCTTCCAACCCTTCACAGCAACAGCAGCAGCAACAACAACAACAGCAGCATCAGCAGCAATCACAATCGCAGCAACAGCAACTACAACAAGGAAATACTAGTTCCCCTGCGATGAATCTTGCCCAGAAAGGGTTCAATCCCCAGGCGTTCTTGGGGTATGGGGCTGCTCCTGGTTCAGGATCTGGATCGGGAGTCGGGAATGGTGGTGGAGCTGGGAATGGGAATGCTGCAGGGAGTTTCTATATGAACCAGAACCAAGCACAGTCTCAAGGTCAAGGTCAACAACAACAGCAACAGCAACCGCATCCCCAGACCGTCCAGTATAACCAACAACAAATGGCCGCATTCAACGCTCTTCGTCAACAACAACAGCAAGCTCAACAGCAGCAGCAGCAATCCCAGCAACAGCAGCAACAACAGCAACAACCCAATCCCTTGAACATGGGGATGTACGGAAATTTCCCACCTAACCTCAACCCGCAACAGATACATCAAATGCAACAGATGCAGGCTCAACAGGCTATGAAGATGAATGCCGGAATGGGTGGGCCTGTATCTATTCCAGGAGGTGGTTTAGGGCAAGGAGGAGTGAATCCGGGTCAAGGGTATGGAGGAAATCCTGGTTCGAATGCCGCTGTGGGGCAGGGATCGGCGGGTAGTCCATCCAACAATTCACCTGCGATCGGAAGGGGTGCAGCAGGGATAAATGGAATGAACGGGATATCTGGGATGGGAGGGATGAACGGGATGAATCCTTTGTTAGCCATGGGGAACGCTGGGCAGGTCCAAGCTCAGGGACAAGGACAACCTCAATCACAGATGAATCACCAGGCTGTGATCAGGGCGATGCAGATGATGGCTCAGCAACAACAGCAGCAGCAACAACAGGGAGGTGGAATGGCGGGGAATCTGGCAGGAGCTGTTGTGGGGAATGGGTTCAATCAGCAGTTACAGATGCAACAGCAACAGCAGCAGCAACAACAACAATATCAGGCGATGTTCCCTGGTCAAGGCGTCCCTTCGGTGCAAGGGCTGAATCCTCAACAGCAGCAGCAGCAAGCACTTGGCCAGCAGTTTCGACCAGGGATGGGAGGGATGGGAATGTCCATGGGGCAAGGGGGAGCGGGTTCAGTGCAACAGAAGTTTCCCGGCGGAGCCGTCGGGTCACCTGCTATGGGAGGACAATCGTTTATGCCTCAGTCACAACCGCAGCCGAACCAAACTCAAGGACAAGGACAAGGACAAGGGATGTTTCCCCCTAATCATCCTTCGAATCGACCTTCTTCTTCCGCTTCGCATCATTCCCAGGCTCCTTCTCTGCAAACTCAACAGCCTATGACCCAACGGGGCTCTCAACCGCCTCAGACTCCAGTTTTCAGTCAGAACCCGCAGCAAATGCCTCCAAACCAAACAGGGGCCATGCCGAACATCAACATGGCCAATTCGTCCATTCTAGGAAAACGGAAAGAACGGTCGGCTACTGCTGCTGGTGTTCTGATGGGTGGAACTGGGGTAGAACCGAGTTCGCCAGGCAGTAGCAGTAGGCAGAAAAGACAGAACACGGAAGGGGGCTTGCAATTGGGTATGAACCAGCCTGGTGCAATGGGAGCCATGCAGCCACCAGCTCCGCCGGGATCTCAACCGCAGCAGCACTTGAGCTCATCGAATGGGAATCTATCTTTGAATGGAGTGCAGCTCCCAGCGTCCATTCCTACGCCTGCAGGATTCCCGTTCGATCCGCGCCTTTTGCATTACGCACAGGCTATTACGAATCCTGCGACAGCCAATCTGATGCGGCAGAATTCTCCAGGAATGTTTGCTAATGCCGTCAAGGTCGGGGAAATGATTAGAGGAGGTCAAGTTCCACAAGAGACGTTGATGGCCATGCAACGGTATTTGCAGCAGGCCGCGGCGTTGGGTAAAGCGCAGCAGCAAGCGCAACAGCAGCAGAGTCAATCGCAATCGCAACCACCTGGGCAGAACCTGCCACAACCTCCTACACCGCTCTCCGCTACGAATGCTACTTCGATCGGAATAAATCGACCCGATGCGCAAGGGGAGGTGGCAATAGCATCGCCTGCATCGTCCGGAAGGCGAGAGGACAAGAAGAAGAGTCGAGTGTCGCGACCGCGAAAATCGCTACCAAGCACTGCAACAGATGTCAAGCCGGAAGTATCTCAAAATGCGACAGCTGGTCCTAGCGCCATGCCTGCTCCAGCACCTGATAACGCGTCACTTCTTCAATCAGGTCCGCCTGAGCCCTCGCCTATACAACCTCCAGCGCCACCTGCTGTAACCTATGATCCTATCCCATTAGATTCATGGGACAAGTATCGACATAAGGATCTGCCGATCATGCGGTTAGAGCGTGTTCCAGACGACCTGGATGAGACCATTGACTCCACGTTAGGTGGTCTGATACCACCATTAACTGACAGAATGAAAAGTCGGATACGAACCTGGATCGATCGAGACGTCGAATACGCGGCAGACATGGAAGTGCAAAAGGTTAGAATGGATGAACGTCTACAACGATGGAAAGAAACCGCAAGATTTGCTTGGTGGGAACGCGATGCGCGGATACCGCGATCGAAACCGCCTATTGGACTGGATCTGATATGGCCTGTCGACAAAGCCCGAAAAATGGATACTAAGCGCAAGAACAGGAAGCAGATGGCCATACGGTTGTGAGTCTTAGAGAGAGGACTTGCCTCCGGCCGTAGCTGAAAACATTTCTGATGACAGCACGAAAGAAGACCTAAAAAAACCAGCTAATATACCAGAGCGGTTGATACCAATAAGAATAGATATCGAGCACGATCAATGGCGATTTCAGGACACGTTCATCTGGAACGCTGCCGGTGAGTCAAGGGTTGCGCTTCGTCCAGTACAACCATCTGACCAACGTTGCTTGTCAGATCCTTTGGTAACGCCTGTCATGTTTGCGCATACTATATGTGAGGACTTCGATCTTCCCACTACCCCTTTCCAAGCGCGGATAGCAGAAGCGATCGTGGAAAGGGTCCGAGAATCCGAGGTCGCGGTCTTGCCATCCACCATGTCGACGGACTTGTCAGACACGCTCTCAGAAAAAGACCTGAATTGGTGGAAACGGATGCGAGACGCCTCGTACGAGGTGGATGACGAAGAAGACAATGATCTCAAACCCCTATCAATACAAGACCTCATACCAAGCAACGCTGACGATCTACCCTTCGACCTGCGGATAAGGGTACAGGTAAGTCTGCACTGTCGAGCCTGCAAAGTAAATGGACGCTCTAACGTTTCTGGTCGTATTGTCCTAGTTGGATATCATTTCGGGGGTCATGCACCTCTCGGACTGCTTCGAGTGGGACCTCCAATCCGAAATTACGCCTGAGCAATTTGCCGATGTTTATGCATCCGATTTGGGGCTGAATGGAGAATTCAAGTAAGTGAACTCCCCGAGGCTATGCCAGACGCGTTCTGATATATCGGGGTGCACACAGAACGGCCATCGCACACGATATCCGGGAACAGATCCAAGTATATTTGAAATCGTTGGCGTTGATTGGCTACGCGTTTGATGGTAGTCTCATTACCGACTCAGATCTTGCGGCGGACTTTCTACCTCCCGTTAACGAAGCTGTCCGAAGTGACGAACAGCTTATTAACACGCATACTCCCTTCTTGACCTCCGTCTCTGAAATGGACCTGCTGAACTTCGAGCGTGATCGAGACAAAGACCGGAACAGGAAGAACAAACGTGGAACGAGAGGTCGGAGATTGGTTGCGCTGCCGGATCGTGACCCTGTGAAGACAAACCGCAGTCGAATTAGCGGAGGCAGAGACGAAAGCGGCAATCCAATCACTCTAGCTGCGATCCCGAAAGATCCCTTGCTCTTGAAATCTACGCCGCAAAGGCCCAAAGCCGCACCTAGGCGGGCAGCAGCTATTGCGGCAAAGGCCAATATAACCACAATGACGTCCGAACTTCAACAGGGTGACTACTCGAATCATGCTAGTCCGGAGAACGTCCAGGTCGTGTCTGCGGCTCCGAGATCGAAGAGGAACAGAGTACTCACCGGATCTCCAGAGGTAGAAACGACTCGACCTACGACCGCAGTCGGCATCAAGCAGGAGGAACAAAAACCGCTGATCACCGCGAGTGCAACGATGGATCAAGGAGAAATGAAGAGACCGGAGAGTTCATGGACTTGTTCGCATTGTCACAGACCGGAAGCTGTTCTCGACGACAAGCGAAAGTTTGATGGGCCCGTTCACAAGCCTACCCTCTGTTCGGATTGTGGTAAGCTTAACACTCTTGATCCATACAGACTTCAAACCCATAGACTTACGCGTCTCCTCTTGTATTGACGTAGCTCCGCTTTTCCAGCCGGAACCTAGCCGTAATAAAGAGCCGACACCTCCTCCGTTCCAGGACGTTGCCTCTCCCGATTCGAACTTTTCAAATGATGAGCCTGCTCCTACTTCCACCAGTATCGCTGCTCCGACCCCTAGTCCTGTAGTGGTCAAGCCTGTTAGTTTTTCTTCCCCGAGAGTGCCGTCAACACCTTCAAGGCCAGGAATGGCTTTACAGCGGGTCGTTTCAGGAAATGTGAGCCGCTACCGATTCGTAGTTGAGAGCGAAACTAAACAACTGTTGTCCATTGCTCTCATCAGGCGCCTCCTATACCAGGTTGGGTCAGAGAAGTGTTGATGCATGTGCATCAGACCAGACCTGATGATCGGATAGAAGCCGTGTATCGACCCAACGCGTCAGGAGATGAACGCACTCATTGGAAAATGAAGTGTCTCGACTGGTAAGTCTGACCAGCTGGCGTCTGGCTTTTCAAAACCGTGGCTCACGAAGGTTCCATATGACAGCCCCGGAAAGGTCTACTCGGCCGAGTTGTCCAACTTTGAGATTCACACGAAAAATAGGAAACACATCGATTCCGTAAACAGGCGATTGGAATCCAGGTTATAATCACCGCGTTCCGCGTATCACACTTGGATTTGGACGCACACATCTCTTTTCGAGACGAAAGTCACTTTATTCTGTTTCATGTTGTACGAGGGTTATCTCAGCTTGCATGAGTTTCGGTAGATGGTGTAATGAGAATGACAAAGCATTGAGGTTTCAAGTAGTGCTGTGTTTGCAAGCGGTCGTTGATACTAAATTCCAGACATCAATGGTGCACGAGAGCGAGCGAGGATCTACGGGAACGAGGAACATTGGGGACGGACAACGATCTACAGGGACAAAAGTAAATCCATGTGGTAACTTCATTAGACCCTGTGACCTGAAATGGAGTGCCTGAGAGTCGCCTCTTCTCTAGGGTGTACACAATAACAGGTTGCACACACATGGAATGGGAATGGTTCTGACGGACCAATATCAACATGTGTCGGACTCTTCACATCTGGACAAACAACTGAACCTACGCTCTGAAACATCTTGGAGAGCGGCTCTGCTCCCTCCTATGGGGTATGGGCCTGATAACGTCAACCTTTGCCGGATCTGGGCATGAGCCTTTTTTCATATATGAACGGGTATGTTAGCTGGAGGCGTCAGTGGTGAAGCTATGTCTATTGGAACATCAGAGACCTTATTCCATTGCTGTTCCCAGTTTGATCGCTTCCTGTCCAAACTGGCTCGACCTGCCTCATCGTTGGTGTGAGATTCCTGAAGCGGGTCCCATGGTGAGAACAAGCACATATCGTGCTATCCATAAAATGAGCAATGCAGAATTGACTCAGGGTTTACATGGCGGACTGAATGGTAGGGCACCATCAAGCGCCCATCAGTATGTGCATTAGGGAGAACCCACAAAATTGGCAAGGGGGATGCCCTGTAGATGCACTCCGACAACCCCTAAGTATGGAAGAAGTCAAGAAACCTATCCGGCCCAATCGAGATATCCCTCGACCAGTCTCCGGATATGAGTACAAAAAGGACTAGCAAAGTGTTACAAATCTAACTGAAGGGCACTGGGCTGATTGGGACCGATCATCAGGTCGTATCTGTAACAATGGCGCTAGCATAATCTATCGTGGAACTGGTCGTATCCTCCGAGGTATAAATCGTTGAATTTCCACCCGATCTCCCGGTAGTAGAGCTGCTCGAGTCATCTGTACCACCGTTATCAGATTGGTCGTTGGAATCTCCGACTGGCCAAAAGACTTGAATGCATCTGGTCGGAAAGCCTTTAGTCGCGTCTTCCTCCTTACCCGTGTAGGGATTCTGTACCGCCTTTTGAGCATTACTGAAGCTCGTCTCGCGATCTGCACGAACGGTTCGGAATTAGTTTGTGGCCCTTCTTGAACGATGCGGGTGAAGCGTACCTGTTCCTTCGCATTCACCTTTTCCTTCGGTCTGAGTACAACTGACCGGTTCGTAAGTAGCGTAATATTTCCCGCTTTTCACGTTCTGTTGGCAAGCAGGATCTGCCGTGCGGACGGTCGTGAAGGGCCAGACCTGCGTGGAATCGTATGGATGGACGATCTCCGTGATCCAATCCCAATCTGATAGAACTACATATCCCCACGTCATGCCTTGGTACGAGACCTTCGTATCGAAGGTAACGTTGAAGATATTCGACGAGAAGCTTTCGCCGTTGGATATCGCGGTGTATGACAGGGGCAGGGTGAAGATCTTGGATGGAGCTACGGCGATATCTAGTAAGGCAGATCGTGTCTTTTGATCGAGCTTGGTTGAAAGCATCAATGGGATGTTTACTAACCCGGCTCATTCGACGCTTTGTCCTCTCCCCGGTGTTTCAGGCTCGTCTTCTTCTTTCCTATCTCTATAACAGCGGCATCGGCCACCAGGCTACTAAATGCTAGCAAAGCGAGTATTTGTGTGGAAAACATGGACAAGGTTGATCGAATTAGGAATGGGTAGCTGGTAGACTGTATTTCTCCTGCTATTAAAGTAAAGGCCGAGAGAAGCCGGAACGAGCTCTTTAAATAGTCAGCGTCGCTGAATCGATACATTTACCCCTAAAACTCCTTTGATTCCCCTTGTTTCACCTCAAATGGCTCCGACCGGGACGCCATCAGTTTTAAACAAAAAACATCAAAGCCAATTCAATCTGCAGCCGGCACTGCTGTAGAATCTGAACCCTGTCCGCGATCATTGTGGGTGGCAAGGGTTCAAGGTCGTGTGAGTGGAAGATGGATCAACCCTTTATTCCCTAGTTACGCGTCGCCTGATGATCTCGATCTCAGTTTCTTGACCTAAATCAATTCCAACATTATTGTCTTCTTTATCTCCAAATTTGAATCTCAACCGATCCATTACAACCATCTACGATGGACTCTCACGCTTCTGACTGGGTGCACGATCCTACAACAGGACTGTACTGCTCCCCTCGAAACGGATACTACGCTCGTCCAAATCCCTACGTCCCGAGTGGTTGGGAATACATCCCGTTTTCTAACACCACGAATGCTACTCAATCAACAGGAGTCGGAACAGGATCCTCTAACGCTCACTCTCATACGAATGGAGGTGAAGGCCCAAACTTCGGCAGCGAAGCTAGACACGAAGAGACAGGAGAAGGTGGAATTGGGAACGTAGGATGGGCTTTAGACATAGTCCTTCCAGGCGAAGAAAAGGAGCAATCAAAAGACACATCCACGACGAAACCCGCTGCAGCAAACCAGACGGGTAACTCGAACTCCTCTTCCTTCCCAAATGGATCAGGAGCTACCGTTTCCTCGGCCCCAATCACGAGCACGACATCATCAACAATACCTTTGGCCGCTCAGAAAATCCCCCCAACTCTCCGTCTTCTAGTACAACCTTCCACCTCATTTCCACTACCACCAGAACAAAAGAAACTTCTTTTACCTCCCCAAGCAATAACACCCCTACCCTCCGCTCCTAGCGGCATATTCTTCGGACGCGATAAAGATGCCAGCCGATCGGTCCTGCGTTTGCGAGAGATGGGAGTGAGCAAACGACATGCGGTAATCTGGTTCGGAAGAGGAGGGGAATTCGAGGAGGAGTTCGGAAGATCAGGTGATGGAGGCAGGAGGTGGGGGGAGAGAAAGTTTTGGGTGGCGGATTGTGGTTAGTCTCATACAAGTTCCTCATTGAATCCGGATTCATAGGCTTATTGTCGGCGATATCACACAGGATCAACACATGGAACCTTCCTGAAACCCTCCACATCTTCGGGCTCAGCAAAACGTCTCTCCTCCCCTAAAAACCCGTCCGACCCTTTCCCACTAGCTCACATGGACACGATCACAATCGGAACCACAGCCTTCCAGATCCATCTGCACGAAGAATGGCCCTGCTTGGAATGCGTAGTGAACGAACCTCAGGAAGAGATCCAGGTCGATTGGTCCGACGCTCATAGAACTGGAGCGGGCGGGAAAGGGAAATCCGTTTACGCCTCTTCCGCAACCGTTTCCGCTTCTGCTTCCTCGACCACGGACTCGACGGGGAAACAAAACGATTGGAAGTCCACAGAGAGCCGGAGGATCGCTCTGACTGCGGAAGCGAAGCGGGCCGAGACTCAGAGGAGGAGTGCGTTAGCTATGAAGAACCTAAAGGCTAGCTATTTTGGCGGTGGGGCAGGCAAGGGTGGGGGTGCAGGCAAGAGCTCAGGGAAAGACGAAGAGGGCAAGGAGCAGGGAAGAGGCAAGAGGAAATTCGAGATGGATAGGGATGAGGGATGGAAGCGGAAACGAGGGGAAGTCGAATGACCGAGTTGACGCCGACATTCGTCCGGATTGGAACAATGTAGAACAAGCCCGGCTGATACCTTTAGACCAGGTGATCATATGTTCTGATGCAAAGCAATACGGGAGTCTGAAGAGGCCTCACAAAGTTAGCATGTACAAGCGCTTCATACCACAAATAAGAGATGAGGTGCTAGCAGCAGAAGGCGGCAAGGAAATCGTTGACTTGTTGAGCAGGTATACAATACCTCGAAGTTTGTGTAATGTTACTGCTTAATTGGATCAACAGGCAAGCAGCCGTACCTCAATACGCTGAAACAGGCCACACAAGAGCGTTAATACCAAACAGCCTCGTACTAGATGAGGGAGCCTTGTGGACTGGTATAAAAAACAAACATCTCACGGGATAAACCCCAGTCGACTCGATTCGATTATCATTTGAATTCCAATCGACTCCCATGCTTTGATTCTCATTAACACACATGTAATTACTTCTACTCCTTCTTTGTTGTTGATGACGATGACGATGGCGGATTCCCTTTTTACTCGGCTTTACCGTCGTGAGCCCAAGTAGCCTTGGGTACGCAAGCTTCCTGGTAGGTTCAAAACAGATCTGAGGGTCAGTCGTTGTTCCCCGGGATATAGAGATGAAGAATAGGGAGGGGAGCGCTTACCTCGGCCTGGTGCAGAGAGTTCTCGATCTCGCTGGAAGGGATATCCTCCGCCTTCCTACCCTCATCGGCAGCCTCCATCTTTCCAGCCTCACTGCTCGAGCCGGAGCTAGAGCTGGAGGTGGATTGGGAGAGGGGGCTGGAACTGACATCCGAGGAGTCGGAGGTGGCGGAAGAAAAGGCGGAAGTGACCTTTTCACTGGCCTTCTCGCCAATCTCGTTGGCCTTGTCCGAAGCCTTGTTGAATTTCTCCGAAGCTTCGTTGGCCATGGCTTTTGCGGGTACGGCGACGTTCTAGAAACGATCCGAAATCGGGTTCGAGTCAGTTTTGATCCTCGCCCAGTTTATGAGTAAGATGGAGAGACGGGACTCACCTCGGCCAATTCTTGACTCTTCTGCGCGGCCTTGGAAGCCAACTCTGATCCTGGGATATCCTCTGCTTTTCTACCCTCATCGTCAGAATCGGATCCGGTGGAAGGCTCGGGAGCATCATCATCGGAGGATGAAGAATCGTCGGCTCCCTGGTAGAATGGAAAGAAGAATGGTGTCAGACTAGAAATCACACGAGAGAGATGAGAGAGAGAAATTTTTGTTCACCTCGATATGGGTGATCTCCTGACCGGAACCCTTGTGTGCTTGCTCAGCCTTGGTGTTGACCTACCAAACCAGAGAAGAATCATAAGCCCCCCATCTTCCTCCCCCTACACCCACACTCGTAATGCTTACCAAAGTAGGCGCATCCTCGGGCCTAATGTTCTTCCCACTCGCATCGGCAATCTTCATGTTGGTAGTCGAATGCACGGCGGCTTCGGCAGGATGAGCCTTGGTTCCTCCAGTGGCCAAGAGGTAGGCGGATAGTCCTCCGAAGACGACGGCGGATCCCATGATCCAGGTGCTGTCCCCGGTCTTGTTGGACCCTACGGGGGAGGAAGCGTACGTTCGCTGGGAGACGGTACGGGGGGTGGAACGGACGGTTCGGGCGGTGGTACGGAGGGCGGATTTGAACATGGTGATGGGTTGGTGTGGATGCTATGTGTGTGGTGACTTTGTGTGGGACGAGTTGGCTGGTGGAAGACGAGTCAAATGAAGAAAAGTGCTGAGGTGGCATTTGAACAGATTCACGTTCGAGCGCAAGTTGCAGCTCGAGTAACGATTGGTTCGAGTCGTGACGTCACTCGGCTCGTTCAAACTAGACCGCGATTCGTGTTCCCGATTTCCACAGCCGCTCATCGCTCACCAACACAAGTCGAGAAGTACTGGCATGGACAGTTTACAGGTCAAGGATGTGGGCAGAAATCCGATTATTATAACATATCCCATCCTCTTCTCGATTTACAAACTACTCTTCTCTCATCTCACTCTCATCTCCGCTTCATCTCATCCGATGCGAAAAAGACTCTATCCCGCTTTAAGTAGCTAGATTGCTGTCCTCCTCGCCAGTCCAGAACCAAACGATTCGTTACAGCGAGCCGTTTAATACTTGAGGATGATGTAGAGGGCGTGCTGTTTGTTTTGCAAGGACGGGGATTAGTGATCTTGTTACCATTGGAATAGCAAATGCGAAAGGATGGCTTACGATGATTCCGGGAATGTAACCTGTTCATACGTGCAAAAACCGATCAGTCTGAGAACAACAACACAGCCCATCATCCAGGAAGAAATAAAGGACGAACCAAGGATGGTCAACAAGACGTTACTAAACCGCCAAAAAGTCCAGATCAGCCATCTCCTCCCTTTGTATTCGTTTTCCTTCGCGGATGAACGACTTACATCCAGAAATCAGCACCACATCCTCGCTCGAGGAAGACTCCGAGGGGGGGCACGAAGATGGCCACTGTTTTTCAGGTCACGCAGGAAAGAGGGGGAAATCATCAGTCATCCCTTTTCTTTCTGATCGGGTTTCGGTCCTTTTCGCTAGACCAGTTAGTGTATTCCTCGAATAAGAAGGATAAACTGCTAGGAAGAAAGAGGGGATTCGGGGAGAGGGAGAGAATAGGAGGGTGGATACGAACAGATGATCTTGATGATATCACTTCCGGTAAAAGCCCTATCATATCGTATCGAGGAACGTTGATGAGTTTCCGGTTCCTTTGTGATGATGTCCCTGCGCAAACGGGTGCTTACATTGTTGATAAAGTCTGGTTAGTTTAGTGGGTGGTAAGTGGGTAAGTGGGTGGGTGTGGTGTGAGCTGAGTGAAGTGAGAGAGGTCTACCGAAGGAGAGCAAGTGTGTATAACAAGAATTATCGTATCAACAAGTCCGCAGTCAGAGATCCAAAGCTGAGGCGTACAAACGTAACCTTCCGCCCGCAATGACGTCACAGGCGCGATATACGCACGCGTCCGCACAGGGCACAGCGTAGGGCACCGAGCACAGAGAGCCCAGCCATACGGACGAGCGCAGTCAAACGGGTTCGTTTCATCTTGCACAAACACCAAGACACCGTGTACAAAGCAATCCGCTTCCCAACCTACGCAGCCATCCTCTCCTCTCCTCCCTCTCTCTCTTTCCGTCTCTCTCTCTCTCTCTTCGTCAATCAACCTCACTCTCCCCGATTTAGTACGGTCGACTCCTCGCTTGCCCCTGGGTGGAATACCTCGCAGGTTGTCCTCCACCAGAAGGTCCAGCAGGTGGGGGTCTCATCGCCGCAGGTCCGCGCGGAGCGTTCCCCGGAACAGTCGCCGCCGGAGTAGGGGCAGTGGCGTTACCCCCGCCGGCTGACGGGGTCTGGGCCGAGCCGCTGGGAGAGGTCTGGGCGTGCGAACAGGTGGGGGTCAAGGGCTGGGCAGCGGGGGTGGGGAAGGGGAGGGGAGAGACGTACCATCCTGTTCATCATCATCATCGGGTTGTAGGCTCCTCCTCCCATGTTCATACCTGTTCCGAATCGATGATCACAGGTCAGTATTTCATGTTATCGCATAATGAGGGATTAAAACCAAGGTTGAACGTACCCATCATTGGGTTCGCCTGGCCCTGAGGGGAAGCCATCCGGTCTATCAAACCAAGCGAGCTCTATTCAGCGAGTCATTTGTCAAGCAAAAGAGAAACTACACTCACTCTGACCCATCATACCCATATTCATCATCGGGTTCATTCCTCCACCCATCATACCTAAGAAAAGTTCCAATCGGTTCGATATCCTCCGGTAACAGTATTCAAAGCTCAAAACGGCGAGACTCACTCATCATCATTCGTTGATACATCATCGCCATGGCCTGGGGATCGAATCCTCCCTGACCCATCGCTCCCATCCCTTGCATCCCGTTCATCCCGCCCATGCCTCCCATTCCTGCCATCGCTCCCATTCCAGGCATCATCCCGCCAGCCCCATTAGGAGGCAAATTGTGATTATACTTTCCCGATTGCGCGCCTTCGGCCATGTACGATCCGATGTGTCTTCTCGAAGATGGATCTCCCAGATCACGTGAATGTTTAGGTTGAGCCCGTTTGACTTCGATCTGTGTGTCCCCCAAGGTCGAGGCGGATGATCAGCCCCAGCGACTCTACGTATGCACCTCGAGCGCGAGGGGACTTACGGTCTTCCCGTCCAATTCCATCCCCGTCGCTCCCATAGCCCGTTCGACAGACTCCTCATCCTCGAACGTGACGAACCCGAACCCCTTGTTCCTATTCGTCTCCCGATCGAACATGACATGAGCATCCATGACGTTCCCAAACTCGGTGAAGAACGTTTTCAGGGAGGCGTTCGTCACGGAAGGAGCCAACCCTCCGACAAAGATCTTGGATGACTTTACGTGTTCCGCCCTCGGGATGGCTCGTTTGGGATCGATCTGAAGTGCAGCCCCCGAAAAATGGATCCTCAGGTTCAGCGCGAGCTTTTTGGAGGGGGGGGGGATACGAGGGGACTGACCATTTTCCCATCCAAGATATGTTCCTTGGCCATGACGGCGTTGACGCTGGAAGGATCTTCGAACGTGAGGAAAGCGAACCCTCTCGAACGACCGGTGGGGTCTCGCATGATACTACTGGAAGCCACCGTTCCGAATTGCGAAAAGTACGTATGCAGGTTGGCTGGAGGAAGAGACGTCGGGTGATGTTAGCTGGGGGAGGGGGGGAGAAGGGGAAGCTCGAGGGAGAGGGGAACGGACCATCGTTCGTCTCCCAATTGAGACCTCCAATGAACATCTTCCTATCAAGTGCGACAGAGACAATATAATATCGAACGGACGCAAAGGAAAAAGCAAGACGACGAATCAGTTCTCCACTTCCAACGCTCATCCCACTCGACCACGAAGAACGCAGAGAAACACGCAAAGAGACTAGGGGTCCCGCTCGATCTCCCTTTGGAGAGAAGACAGCGTAGATGCTTCAACTCGGCCCCGGTCAAGCATAAGGATAGTACTCAATGATCATTGAATCTCCAACTCTCTGATGGTTCCTTCCTAAGTGTCTCCTATTGTCTAGTCTCTCTAGTTTCTAGTTTGTAGTTTCTCTAGTTTTCGTAGTTTCTCTAGTTTTCTAGTTTTTCTAGGTTTCTATCTTCTAGTAGTATTCGTGGTAGCAGTAGCGAGTCTAGCGATTCTAGTATTTCCTATTTCCTCTATCGTATGTCCCATCTTCGTAATTCGTATGGTGTACTTTGTATAGTATTCCCTAAAGTACGTATAGGATAGCCTAATGGGTTCTAGTGATCGTGCTAGTAGTCGTTCTATAATAGTCGTTCTAGTAGCCGTACTAGGTAATCATGCTAACCATCGTCCTGGAAGTCGCTCTAGTGATCGTTCCACCTGTCGTCCCAGTGATCGTTCTCCAAACGTTTCCAGTCCTCTCCTCCTCTTCATCAATTCCGGAGGAAAACGTCCCCCCCTCTCCTCCTCTCCTCTTCTAGTCTTCCGCAATATCGGCCCTCCCCAAAGAAACGCCTCGATCGACAGCCTCTTTGCCTGGTTGGTATTCGACAGGTCCCCCTCCCTTTGGAATTTTAGATCGAGATCATCCCGCGATGGCGATGATCATGTAGGTTCTCCGGAGTCGAGGAGGATAGGAGGATAGGACGTTCGGATAACGATTTCGATTTGAAAAGTCGGCTTGGGGTTCTTCTACCTTCCCTAGACCTTCGTTCGTTCGTTCGTTCGTTCGTTCGTTCGTTCGTTCTTGGACCGTGCCATCCCGAAGTTGTTCTCAATTCCAACCGTACCCAAACCCGCAAACCCACACACCCAAACCCGCAAACCCGCAAATCCAAAACCCACACCCGCAAACCCACAAACCCACACCAAAGACCTAAGACCTAAGACCCAAAAGACTCACCCCTCCTCGTTCTCCCGGTTGTACGATTCGTACCCTCCTTGTCCCTGATACCCTTGTCCCTGACCCTGGTTCTGGTTCTGTCCGTGACCGTATCCTTGAGCTTGTTGACCTTGACCTTGTTGGCCTTGACCCTGACCCTGACCTTGCTGGTTGTGGGAATATCCACCGTAGTTCTGAGCTTGAGAGTGTGATGGCCCGGGGTGGGAGTTGGTTAGGGTCTGGAAGGTCGGGATTGGGGCTGGGTTCTGCGGGGTTCGGGGTGGGGTGGGGTGCGGCGGGGGTGGGGATGGGAAGAGAAAGAGAGGGAGAGAAAGAGGGGGAGGAAGAGGAAGAGAAAGAGAGGGAGAGAAAGAGAGGGAGAGAAAGAGGGAGAGGGGGAGGAAAGCATAAACCCCCAACTCAAAAGCATCAAAGGCACAAGAACGCACCTCATCCGTCCCATCCTCCCCCAGGACATCCGCCACGGCTCCCTCGTCCCGTTCATCCGTCTCCTCCTTTGTCCCCGCCTGCACGCCCGGTGCGTTGATTTGGTTAGTGTGAGTGGATGAGGTGGTGTTGTTGTTGTTGGAGGTGGGAGGGAGATCGGGGTCGACCAGGTCCTCGTTATCGATATCTGGTTCGTTCGAATGGGCAGGGGAATGAGCGGGAGTGAGCGGGAACAGGGGGAAGAGGGAGAACGGGGGGGAGGCTTACCGCCGTACAGCTCGAGATCGTCTTCTAACCTGGACATGTTGTGCGTTGTAACGTGAGATGTCGATGTGGTTGGTTGGATCCAATCGAGTGAATGCTGATGCTCCATATTCGACGTCGAGAGTGTGAATCAACCTGGTGAAGATCCTGCTCCCTTCCCATCGGATCCGAACGAGACGGCGCGGGGTGATTACCTAAACATCGATTTGGTTCCGATCGATGTTGTTTCCGCGTGAGGTTCGACTTCGGGGGGAATATCGGTTCATTTCATTTCGCTCGGGAATTCGAGCATTCGAGCATTCAGCGATCAGAGGTTCAGAGGTGTGTGCCATGTTCAGGTTGGTACGGTTCATCGTTCCCTGATAACCATCACATTCTCCTACAGCAGCCCCCTGGACCGCACCCCACCCGCTCTCTACAACTTGAAACGACGAGGACGATGACGTTTTAGGTGAACGAGGGTTCATCGGTCTGATCCGATTCCCGTTCGATTGCGCTAGAGGATCGTTTCGTCGTTGCGTTGCGACTTGTGACTTGAACGGATAAGAGCGCTTTTCTTGCTGACATCGTAAAGTCGCAGGTCGTTCATATTGGATGAATAGTAGAGAAGGTGGACTAGGACCTCGGTGACCAGCGATAGTATACAGTACACGCACGGCACGGCACACGGCACATCCCTCAACAATGTTACAACGAAAACCAACCCCGCTCCCGTTGACTCAAATAACAATCCTGATGATAGTCCGGTCAGTCCTCCCACTCGGTCCTGTCATTTCTTTTCTTAACGCTATAACCTGACGCACTTGGACAGGTTGGCGGAACCTAGTCAGTCCCCACTCTTATCGCTCACTTCCCCCCGTTTATCGAGCTGACCAATCTCCCATCCTCCGCTTCCTCCTTCCAATGCCGCGCCTCACTTCATTCCGAGCGGACAGTCAACTACACCTCCCTCTTCCCCTATATAAACCAACAGATCGGGGAACTAGGGATCGCCACGAGCGAAGATCGCGTGGGGTATTACAGTGGGATCGTGGAGGCCGTTTTCGCTGGGGTTCAATTGTACGTCCCGTGCCCGTGTTCTTGGTCACGTCCTTGTCCATGTCCATGTCCATGTACATGACTGACCGTTCGATCGCGCTTTTCGTTTTCCAGTTTCACGCAAGTCCCTTTCCCCCCCTGACCTCGTTCTCCATCTCACCGTCTCACCCTTCCCCCCCCCCTCTCGCGCTCACATACAGGGTCTACCACTGGGCAAAGCTCTCCGACACGTACGGCCGAAAACCCATCATCCTCATCGGGTTGACGGGGGTCGCCATCTCTTCCTCCCTCTACGGTTTCTCCCGTTCCTTCTGGGCGTTGGTACTCACCCGGTGTCTCTGTGGAGCACTTAATGGGAACGTGGCCGTGGTTCGGGCGGCGGTCTGTGAGATCACGGATGAGAGTAATGCGCCGGATGGTACGTCCGGGTTTTTACCCTCGCTGCGGAGTGCAGTGCAGTGCAGTGCATTGGGAGGTCCTGATCGCTTGATACCACACTAGCTTTCGCGCTGTACGGATTGGTCTGGATCATAGGGTCCATCCTGGGGAACGCCATCGGAGGGTACCTCTCCCACCCCGTCGAACGTTATCCCACCCTCTTCCACCCCTCAGCGAGGTTGGCAGGGTTGGGACCGCTTTTCAAAGAATACCCTTATTTGGCCCCCTGCTTGGTCACTACCATCATCACCCTCTGTGGACTAGGGTTCGGGGCTTGTTTTTTGAAAGAGGTGAGTGCACGCGAGGGGGGGGAGGGTGGGGGTTCGAGCGCGCGGTTCGGGGAGTTGATCGAGATGGATTGGATCGGATTTTGGTAGACACACGAGGGAGTCTTACTTAGGAAGAAACGGATCGCTTCCGATCTAGGGGAGAGGGAACGGGCGGAGGAGCTTGAACCGCTTACCGCCACCGCTCGGGACTCGGCTCATGGGCAGGACGAGGAGGGGTTGAGTTATAACGATAATGATGCGGCGGATGATGAGGATGAGGACGAGGACGATACCGCCACCCTGGTGGGCGATCCGGAATCTCCCATCCCCTCTTCCCCCGCTGGATTCGCGGGGAAATCTAGAGGTTCTTTCTCTTCCGTCCCTAGCAAGGAGGCGAGGAGGGAGAAGGAAGCGCAGGTGCAGGTGGATTGGGGTTTGAAGGAGTTGTTAGCTGTCGGAAGCGTTCGGAGGATGTTGATGAGTTTGTTCCTACAATCGTTAGTCGTCAAGTGGGAGAGGATAGGGGGCACTCGAGCCGGACTGATTGTGTTCGGGTTTCCAATGGGGGATAGGTTTATCGGTGGAGGTTGGGCAGCGTTGATCCTTCTTTACTCGTACACCCCGACTTTCTCTGGGTAAGCGGTTTGAACCTTTTTCCGCCCCTCACGACGATCCGGACTCACGCGCTCAATCTCGTCTCTCGTTCCCATAGCGGACTGGGACTCACGCCCAGTGCGATCGGTACGGCCCTCTCCATCCAGGGAGTCTGGTCGGTCGTCTGTCAAGTAACCTTCCTCAGCAGGATCCAGAGGAGGTTAGGAAGTATCCGCGCTTACCAGAGGTTGAATTCCGGTTGGGTGAGTTTTCCGGTCCGATTTCGTTTTAAATCTAGCGGGTTGGGTGGGGGGCTGACTATTTGGGGATACGCTTGCGCGCGGTGGGGGGGATAGGTTGTTGTTTTCCTGACACTGCCGTTGGTCCGTTGGGTGGCTGTTATGGCCGAAGGTGAACATGCGGGGGAAAGGGAGGAGACGCGGAGTTGGTGGTTATGGGCCGCTTTGCTCACTTGGTTGGCCATCTCCACCGTCGTCAGTGAGTGTGCTCGGACGGCCATCGATTCTGAACAGGAATCGTAGCGGGTTGATCTGACGGCACTGCTCGCGGACCAGGTATGAGCTTCTCGGTCAGTATGGTCGTCGTTCAACTCTCTTGCCCCGATAAACGCGCCGTCGGCGGGTTGAACGGAGTGAGCACTTGCGTGCAATGTCTAAGTCGAGTCATCGGTCCCTGGTTGGTCAGCTCGGTAGGTCGATCCGTCGTCGTCCTCCATATAGGAGTATTCTCATGACCTTTCACCGCGCGTCATTCCAGGTCTTTGCGCTCTCGATCGATCAGAACGTGCTGGGTGGTAATTTGTGGTGGATCTTCATGGCGGCCGTCTCGGTCGTCTCCGTCTTCGTCTCCTTTCTGCTAGAAGATAAGAGCAGGATGACGGACAGTTTCGAGATGAACCCGGTAGAGGAGATGGAGGAATCCAGAGCCGCGTCGTACAAGAGGGCCAGTTTTGAGGGTCAGAGGAAGGTAGATGAGGATAGACTGGAGTGAGCTGGATGGTGGAGGGGTTATCACTGTATCGCGCCGCGTGTAAAGGCCTTGTGTTTTTTTACTTTACTGTAATTTCGAGAGGATTGTAGCCATAGAGAGGGGGGACTTGTTGTCCGTATGATTGTGTGAGAACTGTTTCAAAAGATGGATGCTCGGCCGCTACGATCGATCACGGATCATACGCGACAGGGCACAAGGATCAGTCGGATCGAAACATGCCTGACTAGTCTCCAATTTCGCACAGAGTCCTATCTTTAAGAGTTGAATCCTGTCAGGCTACCCTAAATCCTTTAGTACGAGCAGTCGATAGTGGCCTTGCGACTTTCAAATGAGGAATTCCGAGCGTTTTTGCATTTTACAGCTTTGACAGGAGCCAAGTTTTAATTGGAACATCAGCTTGTGGTTTGTAGTCCACGGTAAACGTTACCACCTCTCTAACAAACTGATTCTCTTGGGTAGACAGAGAGCCAGAGCGAGACATCAAGTCAATGAAGAACCATTCAGCTTTCATTCCAAAAATGATCACCCGCAACAATAACAAGCAACAAGAAGCTCGCGACCGTACCAGCGTGCACAGCGCATACAAAACCATCGGTCCAGGTCGAAAAACGACAACCCATCGCCCATCCAAAAAAATCCTCGCTCGTTCCCCTTGCAGCGCTCTCTACCTCATCGCCCCCTTCTCCTTCCATAAAACCGTTACCGTTCTGGAATGGTGAACGACGTGACGCCGTGTCGGATTCAGCGTCTACCTCTGTACCTTGCTCTATCTCCCAGTCGTAGTGACTGTCGTTCTTATCGCTTTGGAATCCAGCCTCGTCCTCCGGAGCGTAGATGATGGGCTCAACGGGTGCGGAGCACAGGTGACAGTCGTGGTGCACGCCCGTTGCAGAAGAACCGTGTCAACGCATTCGACAAGAACAAAGTCGACGACAACTCCGACAAAGACAAAAGCCAGGTAATAACCCTAGAAATCGTTGTCGTTGAAAGCCTTGATATCAAAAGTGATGTCCCAGGTGCTGACCGGAACAGAGCGGGGAGCGGGAACCGGGGACGTGATCAGCTAGAAGCTGAAACAACACTCGTTCTGATATCGGGATGTTATGAGCTGTCTACGGGTTTCATGGTCCCGGCCATAGGGCTCCGTACAGCTAGCAAGGGGGGACCGGATTGGTGGTACAGTACTATAGGACATCTATCATTCGGCTCTATCATCGGTCCCAGTCGACCGGTGATCGAATTGCACGAATAACGTCCGATGGACATTGACATTGTTGCGAGGGGGACGGACCGTACTGATATTCCGAGCGGGGAAGTGAGTCAGTGTCAACCGTGACTTCGATCCGATCCTCCATATCCGGATATGTCTCATACTGGTTGACCCGACAAAGGAACGACCCGGCACTTCCTGCCGCAACACTTTTACCAAAGGGTGCCGAGGAGATGATCGAGATGCCCAAGGAGGAACGGAATAAGGTTGAATTACCGTATGATCGTTCTTTTCCGTCTTCCCAAGGCGTCCGGATTCCTGGACCGGGGTAACGGAAATGGGCATTACTTGTGGTCCGCCTGGAACTCCGGCTTGGCGGAAGGTGCGTGAGGCGGTTTGTTCTTGCTTGAACTGATGAGAATACGGGAACCTTGAAGTTGGGCATCGGTTCCCGAGGTGCCCTTGATTCGTTTCCCGTGCCCTGTGATGAAACGTCCAACCGCACCCAGTCTGGTTCCCGTGTATGATCGTTTTGAGTTTGATCACGGGAAAGGCTGAAACGCGCACTGATGCACTAATGCTATAGCGCGCGGTAACGGAGCTCCGTATTTGATGCGATGATAGGGTTCGAACAGACAAGCTCGATCGGGAAGCCTCGTATGCCTCACCCGGGCTGGGTTTTCGGTGATCGGGATGGATTACTCCGTGGTGGGACATTGGAACTCGGCGTGGACGGAGGAGACGGAGATGCTCAGAGGAGCGGAGAGGAGATGACTCCTTTGATTCATGGTGTTTCAGAACGCGTCGATCAAAAAAGCGCCTTTCATCGCGACTGGGCGTGATGACGACAGGCGACAGGGCATATGCTGATGATCATCAGTTTACCCGATCATCAAAGCCACCTTCCGGATATGACCTACCTTTCGGGTCCTTTTGAGTTTGTCATCTATTCCCGTGCTGGCGTTCCTTTTCCTTGTTCGGAAGGGAAATGTGCGTTTCATCGGGGGTTCCTTTGATGTTCGATACCGTTTGTGAGGGGAAAGGAAGGCGGAGGTGCGTTTCAGGTGATGATCGGGAGGATGAAACGTGATGATCGTTCTATCTGGTGTCTGATTGAACTTGTCATCAGACACAGCACAGCGCTGTGCGTATTCGATCAAAGGATCCAAGGTCAATGGTCAAAGGGGGAAACGTATATAAAGAATCATCATCAAAGGGTTCGCCGTCTCTCATTTCATCCTCACCTCTCTCTCATTCAAACCTCGTCCTTCTCTCTCGTCTTCTACATTCGTTCAACAGCCACCCGATAGATTCGGCTCATACACCCCAGCGGTCCCACCATCCACCCACACAAGCGTTCACTCCGCGCACCATGCCTTCCCTCCGACCTCTCCTCCTCCTACTCCTAGTCGCCATCGCCACCACCCAAGTATCCGCCACCTTCAGTCGATACCCCAAGATCAACTGGGGATGTGGCAATTCCAAAGCACCCCAGTGGGAGAGGGACGATTGTTCCGGTCCAGGATCGTTCTTCACTTTCATCCAGAACAAGGGCAAGGCGGTTTGTTGTTCCGAAAAGACCAAGATCCCTGTGAGTCCGAGTCCGAGTCCGTGCGCCCGCCCGTCGCGTTCTCTTCTCTTCTCATCCGGAAACGTACACTCACTGACCCTGACCCCGCTCGCCTGCACTCGACTCGACCAGCCAAGAGACCTAGACTGTCCCCTCTCCTGGTACATGCACAAGAAAGAATCCTGCTGTATCCCCCCCAAGGAGATCACGGAATGCGATTGCGGCGAAGGCTACACCTGGAACGCCCAGCAGAACAAGTGTACCAAGAACACCTCGGGGGCGTGTAGAGGGAACGAATGGTTCCATGGAAGATCGAAATCGTGTTGTCTCTCCAACCCGCAGCCGAACAAGGGGAATTGTCCGAAGGGGAAGACTTGTCCCAAAGGTGAGTCCCCCGGTGGGAATGGAGATGTGACGATGATGAAGAGAGAGAGAGAGAGAGAGAGAGAGAGAGGGACTGATTGGCGATACACGCACGCGCGGGTAGATTGGTACTGGTGCAAGCTTACCAAGAAATGTCGACCCGAAACCCCTCGTTCCCCTGAACCCGATTGTAAGCCCCCTCCCCCTCCCCTACTCACGCTACACAGTCCTCCGTCATCGCTAACACCCCATCCCCCGACCGACTTGCCACCACGCCGACAGGCGATAACTGGAACGATAACACCCAATGCTGCGAATCCCCCACCTCCCCCTCCCAGAAACCCGCAACCCCCCCCAAGGGGCAATACTGGAAACGTTCCGATCTCCTCGCCGAACGTGTCCAGGCCGATATCAAGCTGAGATCGGAGCAGGAACAGAGCGTGTTTGAACAGGAAGAGTTGAACGCCATGTATTGTCCTAAACGGTTGACCGCTTGGTGAGTCCCATCCCCCACGCGCGCCTGCATCCTTCCTTGCGGACTGATTCACGAACACGCATACGGGGATAGTTCGATCAATTCCACCCTGACGGGGGGGGACGTCTCCTGGGCTTTCGAATGTATCGATACGGAGAGCGAGTTGGAGAGCTGTGGGGGGTGCGTGACGAACGGTCAGGGGGTGGATTGTACGGCTCTCCCTGGGGTTCGATCTGTTACTTGTACCGAGGGGCGGTGTGAAGGTACGTCCCCCTCTCCATCTTCCCGCTGAACCCCCGGCCCCCAACCCCTGAGGAAGAGCGTCAGAGCTGACCCGGGAGCGTTTTGTGGTAGCTTACAAGTGCGATACCGGATTCAAATTGATCGGGACCGCTTGCGTGCCCGTCTAAACCCGAACATCCACACAAGGCTGCAAGGAATATCAGGAGGCAAGATCGATAGAAGATCGATAGATGGATAGGGAGAGAGTGAGATATATACCCGGTTGAGGATAGAAGTTACTTTTCGTTCGCTCGTTCGTTCGTCTTGTCGAACAGTCGCGCTAGTCGATCGTGGACGCTTCGTCTGCTGCATATTGGTCTCGTCTAGTAATGTCTCGTACTGCATGTCCGAGATGGAATACCCTCGTTTGTTCTTCAATCCGTTCAGTTGGCCGTGTTCCTCCTGAAGATGATGATGTTGCCATCACCCTGGTAGCAATCGCCAAGGAATCTATCGAGTGGCACATCGTGGCGCCTACTTTATAGTACCTCAGGTCAGAGCTTGAGCACGCGCGCGAGGACATTGCTGGATAGTAGAGCAGAACGGACAGCCTCGCAGGGAGATCACCAGTTTAGAAAAGGATATTGCTAGGTTAGAAAAGGAGCTACAAAAAGAGCGTGATGAGCGAGGCGACCAGATGGCAGAGTTACAGAAGGAGATACAAAAGCAATCGCGGTCAGGCGGCATTGATGTAGCCGAGTTCCGATCACGACGAGTGAGTAATGTCCAAGGAGGGTGAGTCTTCGGCTGATGTATCGCAAACAGCTCATCCTTGGCTTCATCGCACAACTTGATCTTTCCTCTTGATTCATGTGCGTTTTTACATCATCTGCACCCTGAACAACGACGAAGGTCTAGGACAGTCATGATTTCTGGGTACTTATCGCCAAGACGATCCTACGGGGCTCAACGTATGTAGATCAGGCATAGTTGTTAAGACGGAGCATGAGAGCGGTGAGTTTCCATACCACCCGCTCAGAGATCGCGATCGAAAATCATGAGGAACAGGACGTCATTCCCAAACAGCCTCTATGAATCATTATCATCTCATCCAATCGACCGTTCCACGATCAATTACAATTCGTTTCATCCACAAGCCAAACCTATCGGGCAGCCTCGACAGCCTTGGCAGCAGCCTCGTCAAGTCCGTCTATAGAGTCGGAATACATGATAAGCGTTTGATCCGGTATGGTATCGAACAGGTTGAAACAGGACTCACCAAAGGCGAAGATCTTCAAACCGCTCTCCTTGATCATACTAGGCACGGACCGAGTTTTGTCAGTCTCATAATATACGACCCGATGGAACGAACCCCAACTCACGCCTTGGCCTCCTCCTCCTTGGTTCCTTGCAGACGAACGATAAGGGGGATAGAGAGTTGTAATTCCTTGGTAGCCTTGATGATTCCCTCGGCAATAACATCACATCGCATGATTCCTCCGACTATCCATATCCATTTCTCCTAGTCAGTAAAAACTCCAGAAACTGATCTGATTTCCGCCAGTCGACTCACAAATGTTGACAAAGATGGACTTGACCTTCTTCTCGGTCAACAACAGCTCGAAAGCCTTCTTTACCGCCTCGGCAGTGGCACCACCACCGACATCCAAGAAGTTGGCAGGGTCACCTCCGTTGAGCTTGAGGACGTCCATGGTAGCCATGGCCAGACCTGCTCCGTTGACGAGACAACCGATGTTACCATCGAGCTTGATAAAGTTGAGTCCGTACTGCGTGGAAATCACAATTGGGATCAGCATGAGGGGGTAACGGGAGGTTTAAGAGACCCTCACCTTGGCGGCCTCTACCTCTTGAGCGTCTTCTTGAGTGGTATCACGCAGCTTGAAGATATCCTTCTGACGGAAATCAGCGTTGTCGTCGAACCCGAACTTGGCGTCCATACTATTAGAGTTGGTTTATCAACCTTCCGGATTTGTCTTTCGGCCAGATCAAATCTGCCCAGGACTCACCACAAGACCTGTCCATCGTTCATCTCGGACAAAGGGTTGATCTCGATCTGAGTGGCATCCTTCTCCCTGAAGATCTGGTAAAGCTTTCCAAACACATCGGCAGCGTTCCCCCTAGCCTCCTCCTTGAATCCAAGCTTGGTAGCCAATTCGATTCCCTCCTCCTTGGTCAAGCCGTTATCAAAGTCCAACTCGGTGGTGATGATGGCTTCAGGAGTATCGTGAGCTACTTCTTCGATGTTCATTCCTCCTTGAGAAGAGGTGACGAGGACGGGGCAACCCCTGGCACGGTCGAGAAGGATGGCGGCGTAGTATTCTTTCTGAGGAGGCATACGTTCGGCCAACATGACAGCGTTACAAAGTCGACCGGCCGCTCCAGTCTGCTTGGTGATCAACTTGGCTCCGAGCATCTTGGAAGCGAATTCCTTTGCCTGAGCGGCGCTACGAGGTGAGAGTCCTGTTAGATTAGCTACCAGTCGTGTTATCGAGTCGACACTGATGTCAAGACATACGAATCAACCATCTGCACACCACCCTGGAATCCATTGTCGAAATGACCCTTCCCTCGTCCTCCAGCCAAAACCTGAGCCTTGATGACGAGCTCTTCCGTTCCGAAAGTCTTGGCGACCTGTTCTGTCTCCTCGGGAGAGAAAGCTGGTTTGGCGGTAGGGGTAGGGATTCCATACTAGAATATAGAAAGCGATAAAGGGGAAACGTTTAGAGTTTTCGCTGAGCGGAATGGTCTCCGATGATCAACGTACAGAGTTCAGGAGCTGAACGGACTGGTACTCGTGGATGGAAAGAGCACGAGCTTGTTGTTTTCCAACAGACCTGGCCGGCTGTACGAGTTCAAGATCAGATCAACAATAAGAGGCATCAGAAAGTTGTTTTCACTCATTGCAGGACCGCGTTAACTCACTCGGATGGCAGATTTGAATGATCGAGAGAACATGTCGAGGAGGATGAGGGGGAGTATGGAGGTCTGTGAGAGCGATGGATAGGAAACTATCGATAATTGTGCTGTCCGAGTGGATATTGCTGAGATCGAATGAGGTCGCGGTTGAGATGTTTGAGCGGTTTCCGAAGGGAAAGCCGACTATCACCGGAGCGGACATGGACGCATTATGCATGAATCCCCATGTCCACCGTGATTGGATGGCGGACACTTCTTCCTACTCATGTCCGCTAGACGGGCATCCGGCTTGGAAAGGAAAGTTAGCCGAACGACGGCATCGACGTCATTTTCATCCGGTCGGATGTAAAAGTGGCATATCTCATCGTCCATTCTCCCCCTCGAACTGATACAAACCCTTCAACAACCTCATTCTCATCCTCAATTCGCTGTTACCTTTCCCCTCTCACAATAGCCTCCATCTATCAACCCTCTTAACAAGCCAGAAATGTCAAGCATCACAGCTGAAGCGAAGAAAGCGGGCGAAAAGGTCGTAGGCAAGGTCGCGCCCTTAACGCCAGACATCAGGCTCAAAGACTGTGCGTATCATTGTTCATCTATCGAGCCATAGCTCCGCTATGTCCTAGCCGTATATTTGTCGTGCTGTTCTCTAACCTACATCAATTCTTGTGCGACAGATGGAACCTTCTTTCTTGCAGGTATGTATGATCCTGGCTGATAAGGTCTGGTCGTACGAAGCTGATCACGTATTCTAATCCTCAATAGGAGCTTTATGTTGTACCATGTCAGTTCCCAGTCAAGGCGGCTCTTGGTTATCTATCTTGCTAACCAAAATCCACTTCCTTAGCACTCATGGAGCCATGACTCGTAAGTCGGACTGATGGAATGGGATTTATCTCTGCATACCTAAATCTCACCTCCTTGCGAGCAGCTATCGATGTCGTCAAAAGTCAGTTCCCTCCTCATTCATTTATGTAGACCCGTACTAACGAGATATTCTCCTCTCCAGCCCGAATCCAAATCGACCCCTCCCTATCTCGTAACTCCATGTTAACCGCCGGCCGAAAGATCATCGCTGCCGAAGGCCCCAAAGGTCTTCTAACAGGGTTCGGACCTACCGCCGTCGGATACCTCGTTCAAGGAGGAGCCAAGTTTGCGGGATACGAGTTTTGGAAGAAACAGTTGGTCGAGGCTGTGGGAACTCAAGAGGCTGCTGTGGAACATCGTACGGCTATCTATTTGGTTGGTGCTTCCGTGGCCGAGTGAGTTCAGGTTGTCAGGGATCGTAGAGGGCAGAAGGGCTAATCGATTCGAGGTTAGGTTCTTTGCGGATATCCTGTTAGCTCCCTTGGAAGCCACTAGAATCCGTCTTGTCTCGGATCCCAAAGTACGTCTCCTGTCAATTCTACGTGACCTGAGTCAACTCACCTGATTTACAACTCTCTTTTTCTGTTTGCAGTACGCCAACGGGTTAGCCGCAGGGTTCGCCAAGCTCACAGCGGAAGAAGGTATCTCGGGGTTGTACGCCGGGTTCTTGCCTTTGATCTGTAAACAGATCCCTTACGCTATCGGTCAAGTGGGTCTTACTCGTCGGTTGGTAAATAGAGAAAAGCGGGCTAACGGGATTACGCGATCGGACAGTTCACGGTGAATGAGTTCTGTCACGAACTCGCCTTGAAAAACATGTCAGAGGAAGAAAAGCTCAATTTAGGAGGGATGAAGAAGTTAGGGATCGATTTGGGTAGTGGTATTACCGCCGGAGCGGCCGCGGCGATCTTGTCACACGTTCGTATCTCACTTCCCCCCTCCTCCTGCTCTCGAGGTTTCGATGAACTGATCGAGCGGTTCTTGCACGACGTGATAGCCGGCCGATACGTTGTTGTCCCAGATCAACAAGGGTCATGGACCTAAAGGACCCATGTACAAGCGTCTGATCACTCTTGGAGGGGAGATCGGGTTCAAGGGGCTTTGGGCCGGATTGGGACCGAGGATCGGTCAGTCCCTTTTCTTACGTCTGGATCTGCTTGAGCAAAGAATAATGACTGAATGTATCTGTTTGGGCGGGGATAGTGATGACTGCTGGGTAAGCGATGTTATCTCAGAAGGAGGTCTCGGGGCGGGGCTAATATTTCCTTGACGATCTACAGATTGGTAACGGGACAATTCTTGATTTACGGTTGGATCAAGGACGCTCTGAACGCTCCTCCCGGTGTGGAGATCCACAAGGAAGAGAAATGAACGTAGGTTACTTGAACGAGGTTGAGCGACATGGCGCGTGTTCCGGAAGGAGATTGTATTTAGATGGTTGGTATAGATCGAAATTAGATTCGCACAGGTATAAAGAACCCTCAAGTGTTCCCGGAAGAAAAATACAATCAAAAGGCCTCTCTTCGTTATATGAACCCACTCCCCCGACCCTCTCCGTGGCTAGATCAAGAGAGGATCGTCGCTCTGCGGGTCGAGCAGGTCCTCGACGACATCTTCCGTCGTATTCCCCATCACCTCGTCTGAACGTAAAGGGATCCTGGGTTGGTTGGGGAGTCGTTTGAAAGTGAAGATGCAGACTCTGAATTTCGTCTTTGGGGATTTCTTCAGCGTCGCAGAGGTTACTTTGTAAAGACCGTCGTACCGGTAACCTGTGATAGATATGGTGATCAGTTCGGGTGATTGTAGATGGAGGCCAGGGGTTGGGGAGGAAGTGAGATTTGGTTTACCTTCGAGAGGAGCGTAATCGCTGGAAGTCTTGTACCCTCTTACGACCCTGACTGGTTTCCCGGTCTTACTGGAAGTCAAGAGAGCCCCGTTCATGGTATGTTCGAAACTCTGATCGAAACTCTGAGGAGCTGTCCTCAGGTTCTTGCCGTTCCCTTTCAAATCCCTCCCCCCCGCTCCGGTCAATGTGAACGTCTCCCCCGCGTCTAAGTTGTCCTCATAGCCCCCTGAGAAACAGATGGACCAGGCTCCAACGTGAGGGTTCCCGGAGATACAGGCCACGAGGGGGGCGTGGATGGAATCCATCGAACAACCGGTTCTCATATCCCACACCCTTCCCACCGGAACTCCAGGAATGTTTCCGAATCGCTTAGGATCGTATTTCCTACCCAGAGCCACACCCTTTCCCGTCCCCCCCGGACCCCTGGACGATTCATCCTCCGAATCGTCCGCGATGAAATGGCCGAGAGAACGATCCCGGTACGCTCGGATGGAAGCATCGATCTTTATATCGAGCTTAGAGGGGGTGATGAATTCTCCATCAGAGGTACGGTACTTGAGTCGATGAGTACTGTAGATCGTCTCCTTTACCGTGACTCTCGAACTCCTCCTCACGCTTTGAGGCGTGGCGGTCTCCGAGGCAGCGGAGACCGAAGCCTGACGTGATAAGCGGGAGGAAGAACGGGACGGGGTGGTATTGAGTCTAGGACGTTTGGGAGCTGTTTTCTTGGGAGTTGTGGATTGGGACGCGAGAGGTTTGGCCGGTCCTAGACCGAGGGATTCGAGGAGGGCTTGGTTCTCCTGGATGATACGTTGTCGTTCTAGCTCGTATGGGTCCATGGTGGTGGTATAAGTGGTGGGTATATGGGCAAGAGGATGAGGGGTGGTCGAGTGGTTGAGTGGGGTGGGCCAAGGTGAAGAGAGACGAAATTGGCTGATTTTGTTGTTTCGAAGTTGTCGCGTTTCGAGATCAAAACAAACATGAAATTCAGAAATTCAAAGACATCGAATCATCTTTTCACTGGAAAAACCAATCCTCAACACGATCGCCAGCTTCCATTCATATCGTTCCCTCGACCGGATCCTCTCGCTCTGCAAACCATCGGCGTCCCTTTTTGACACTTTCCCGCTCTCGAATCGCTCTCACCGTCGAGATTCGAAGGCTCGGATGGGATCAAGCTTGACCTTTATCCATCATCTCAGTGATCTTTCTCACCCTTGGATCCTGCCCTCAGTGAATCGTATTCGCTGGGTCCTCAAAGATCCCATGACACCGCTCTGAACGGAGGATCGTATGATGTATCGCCATTGTCCCCTTGTGGGTATCACCTAACCCTAAGGTGAGCTCGATTGATCGTTCTCAAGCGAAAGGCATGAAGAGCAAGACTCATGTCCTTCTTTTTCCCGTCTGATCGCATAGTATATAAACCTCGGACATTCCGTTCTCGATTCAATAGCACATCGCCAACCCAAACATCTCCCTCTGAACCCTATCAAGCCCGATCGAATCACCTCGAAAGTCAATCCAACTGGTCCATCCACCTCCCCTCGCTCTCCAGCGGTCGGCGTAAGAGGTGCCTCCTGGATCCTAAAAAAATCCGGCCACAAACAGGATCTGACCGGAAAGCGAGCGTGATTCCGAATCCCACATTTCTCAGGTCAGAATACAAGCGGAGACGATTGGGTCGGATCAAATGATGGGCTTATTTCTATCGAATCGATTCGGATCGTCCGCGCTCGTCTCCGAGCGACCCCCTGTCCGAGTGGAAAAGAGGTCGTACTCCCTCCCCACTCCAAGCCGACGTTTCTTCTCTGATCTTCTCTTTTGAAGAGGATCATGAGAATTACGTACGGGAGCTTGAAAGTCTTTTTTCTCTTCCTCTTCATGAGTGGAGAAGGACGAGGAGGGTCTGACGTAGATACATCATCGGTTCGACGTTCGGAGCGCTTTGGGGGAGAGGATGACAGGGGCACGGTATTCAGGATCGAGGAAGGGAGGGGTGATGGTCTAGGTGATGTTTTCTTGATTTTCATTCGAGTGGGTGGAGAAAGGACGTCGCTGGATGTGTTTTCACGATGATCAAGGAGAAGGGAGGAGAGATGGTCATAAGGGTTCGGATTGGATCCTTGCGTTTCGTCCTTCAGGAAACCTAGTCTTCATCTGGACCGCTCATCAGATCAAGAACGATACCGACTCTCTTTTCAATCCCCACTCATCCCCAGTCTCTTCTTCCCAAACGAAGATCTTAATAGATCATCACCCGCTGAAAATCCTCTTTTTCAACAGATCGATTGTCCTCACGTTCCACTCCCACGGTCGGGTGGATGAGTGAAAGTTGCTCACCGGATCAACCGTCCCCCTGTCCCCCTTCGAGGAGGTATGGATCCCGTACACTTTTGGGAGTACGGGATACGTCTTGAGAGAAGAACAAGGACGAGTCTCTATCAACGCCTGGAACGGGGATTCGGTCTTGCTTTAGAAGGATCGGAGATCCCGAGGTGATCGTCTTTCCCCTTCTCAATCTCTGTCCTTTTGTCATCCAAACCTCTCTCATTGGATCGTCCGAACCACCCGTCCGGACTCTTCGAGCGAAACCCATCGAACGTGCAGAGTCAGTGCGAATCGACCTGATCGTGAATGACATGAACACCGACCGTCCTTTCTACGGAATGGGGCGGTAGAGTTAAGGCTCGTGGCGGTCGTTGCAGTCTTACATGATGGGGAAGATTACCTCTCTGATGCGGGATGGGTTTTGGGGCTTGTTGAGTACGGGACGGGTCGGGTTGGGGGTTCTGGAGGGAGGGACGAGGGCGGGTTGGGGGTTCGGTTGGAAAGGATCGCTAGTACCGGGGGAGAACTTTTGCTTGAAGGTAGATCGGGTCGCCCTTTAAGGGTGTTGGAGGGAATCTCGTCTTGTTGGTCATGCTTTTCCCCTAACCCCTAGACCACTTTAAACGATACTCGAGAGACGTGGGACGAGCGAACCGGTCGAGACGTGATGATCGGTCGATGCTTGGACATCCTTAGGGGATGATGGAGAGACTTCGATAGACGGAGTGTGGTGATGATTTCACGCTCATCGAACACGAGTATAGTAACGATCGAACGTGGGACCAGAGGGGCGCGGGGGTTTTCATCTCCCAGGTGATACACAGCTCTGTTCGGGACGGGTGGAGGAGGAGTGATCGTTTGTTTCTCTTGGTATGGCTGTCATCGCACGGCCAAAGTGCAGCGTGCTTCAGATAGGGGAGGGACATACCGCAAGGGAGTCCCGGAGATCCGGACTGGTTTGGTACGCACCTGCCATCAGAGACGACGTTCCCTCTTCAATCGCCGGAAAGTCCGTCGTTTGTATCGATTATTGTAAATCTGGGGGGGTTATCATTATATGCATGCATCAAATACAACTCGGGAAAGGTCGTTACAGGTCGACATGTTCTAGACTATGCCACCGTCCCGCGAACGACGTGCGATCGTCTCGTTAGGGGCACTCATATCAATAATCCTTTGATCTAGATGCCACAGGGGATGTGTTAGCGTTCCGTGTTCCGTCAAAAGCACGGGTAAGGACTCACTCTGATTTGATCGTTATTTCTCTGTCGCTGCAGCTCGTCTTCGGCTTGAGCCCTCCAATCCTTCTCGGTAAACTCCTTGTGTCTGGCAATGTTGGCTTCCGTGGACATCCATTCGGCTGTTCATACGAGGAATCAGTTGGAGCGTTCGTCAGGCGGTATGAGAACGCGAAGGGACTTACGCGTAAAGGAAGGGATAGGGGTATTGTGAGCGGTCACTAGGGCATCGCGGAGTCCTTCAAGATCGCCTTTGAACTAGACGATGGAAAGACGGGGGTATCAGCCGATGATCCAGTGCCATATCTTTCGAGTTGGGTAGATACTTACCACGTTGTATACATAGGGAGGGTCGAGCATTTTCAACGCGTCGTGTTGAGTTTTCCAACTGCGATGACCGATAAGAAGGCGATCAGTGTGATATCGCTTTGCGAGATTGACTTGCGAGCTGAGAACTTACTAATGACGGTCTTCCGGATCCTTCTTGTTCCACCAGACAACAGGGTTGATGAATGGTGTTCCCCTTACCAACGCATCGTAAGGACTAGGACTGAGTGTTGGACGTCCGCAACCCATCTACCAGGCATGTAAAATCAGTACATGGACGATATCGAAGACGACGCAACAGTGCCCAGGACTAACCAAAACCCCGGTAGCCTGCATCATCTCGTAAAACCCTTCCTTCGTGAACCTCCCCTTGTTCTCGATCCCCTTGTCCCTCAACCCACCCGGTTCCGCTCCGGCACCGGCGACAAAGCTCAATCCCGTCTCTTCGCTCAGAGTCTCGAAAGTCGTATCGTTATCCCAGAAAGCGAACCATTTCTCGTCAAAGTAGTCTGGAACTTTGGCCAGGACGAAGATGGGAGCGTCCGGGTCTTTGGCGGGAGGATCAGGTGGAGCGTAAGCTTGAACGCTGTATCCGAGGAAAAAGTTGTTGTGGTTTGGATCACGGTCGTTCCAGATCAGGTCTTCTGGGACCATGGTGAAAGGTTTCCCCAACTGGATCGCAAGGTGGTAGGTGAGTGGGGATTCGCGACGATCGTATATGTTTGAGGGGACTTACGGGATGACCATCTCCACCCCAGAAAGACCAGATGAACATCTTCCAAACTGGGATCCCCATTTCGAACCCATCCCTCTTGATACACCCCGATTGCTCAAGACTATTGCCCAGCTGACCATTCCCCAGCGAGAGTTTCTGCCAACCATAAACCCCTCGTTCCCCGACCTCGACCCGGACGAAATCGTGCGCCCGTTTCACTTCCTCCTCCGTCAATCGCCTGGGGACTCCGTATTGAAGGCAATCGTTCAATTCGCCCTGTTCGACAAAGACCCAGTGGACGAGGTTGGGGATATGTTGGTAGATCAAGAGAGTCTCGAGGGCATCATAGGTGTATAGGATGGGATGCCCTAGAGCTGTGAAAGCATCTATCGAGCTCCTGGCCCTGTGATCCGCAAGAAAAAGGAAAAGAAAAAGACGAAAACGAAATCAGCTCTTGTCTTGGGCACGAAAAAGAGCAGAAGAAGACTAACCAAATATTCTCCCCGCTAGTATGTCCACTGAAAAACTTGCCCCACCTGCCCGTCCCTGCTAATACCACTTTCAATTGGTTCGAACCGCATGATCGGGATTGGAGGCATTCTCTGATTGATTTGAGGGTTACTAGAGTTTGGGCTCTGACTTCGCGTTCGGTTTGGTTGCTATCGAGATGGAAGGGAAGAGATCAGGAATCCGCTTTTCTATGTGAACGAGAGAAAGGGTGAACTCACGCTGGCCACTGAACGGGTAGTTTCTCTAATAACGAATCTAAACTCTCGACGAGCATCTTCCGATCCTCCTCCCCCTTCTCTCCTTGCTCCTGTTCGTATTCCTCCTCGAGCAGCTGTTCCTGAACTTCATCATGATACCCCAACCCACTCCCCAATTGACTCCAAGAAGCTCCGATCGAATCCCACATCCCAGCTCCTTTACTCCCTACGAACTCCTTGAGCCCTTCTAACCGGGATGATTCTCCTGCATTGAATCCCTCGGAGTCCTGTTCGTAAGGACCCGTCGATAAGCCCCCCTCGAATTGAGAGTTGGGGAGGGGGGAGACGGTCCATGAGTGGAAGAGATGGATGAGGAGGAGGATGAAGAAGCTCAAGAGGATGTATGAGGTTCGTTTGAAGTTGGGAAGGATTAGCGACATTGGTGATGGGGAATGTCGCTTTGTGTATTCAAGGGAGAGAGAGGAAGGGCAGACGGGAATGAGGATGAGAATGGGAACGAGAACGGGTGGGTGGCAGTGGGTGGTCGTCCTCCGTCGAGCGTAGTGATAGTTGTCTCTGTTTGTTGTGGTCCGGATTTCAAGTGGTTGTTGAGGAGAGCGAGTGGGAATGGGAATGGAATTTGAAGGATATCAGGGTGAGATTTTTAAAGAAGAGGTTGGTTCCAAGGGTATGAAGAATGATCGAGAGTCCCCCACTGTCATCCTCCGTTCCCAACTTGCCTCCATGTCCTCGTTCGGTCGAGAAACCGTCCAGCAGGCGGGAAGATGATATTGGTTCCGAGGTCGAGGACGATCGTCATGCATGGCGGCCATGGTGGGGAGGAGAGGGTTTTTCGTAACGCCCTCCGGAGCCAGAGCCTGAGCTTGGAGCGGTGAGCTTCTGAGCCTGTGCGAGGAGGAAAAATGGGAAGCGATAGAAACGTTGGGTCTTTCGATTATTTTCGGAATCGAATAGCGTTCTCCTCCATCTCGCGCTGTTTGAGAGACTCGTTTGCACCTCCCCCAAACGTTCTAAACGTTCTAGACGAACGGAAAGACGCCAGTCGCGCGAGGATCGTTCTCATATCTCGGAAGAAAGCACGGGAGCTAGTGCGTCCCGTGGGATGTATTTCCATTCCTTGGGCGGGCAGGCGAGACGAGCTCGGGGGATAAATGGGCGGTGGTGAGGGAATGGAATGTGTGAGAGTGGGAACGAAGACGGTTGTGAACTATTTCTATTCCTCCGTGGCTGCGCACGTCACCAGCGCCGGGCGACGACGGTGGCGTGTGAGCGTGAGCATGAGCCGTCCAAGCGAGAGACCGAAGGTTTGACCACGGATAGTTAATTACCGGGATTAGGTAAGCAAGCTGGGTTGATAATGGGTATGCGTTACACCGTATCGAGTACGCGTTATCCCAACCGATTGGTGCTTGCGTCATGATCTGAGCTTGGACTTGTCGTGTGTCACACTTCCATAACACACACAATCAGCGATCTCATCTTGTTGGATCATTCAAACACTCTCAACACTTCGACAACACCAACTCTCAATTCTCTCTGCCACCTTTCATCATGCAAGAATCAATCTCTCTCACAGAAGCTACAACCTCCATGACCCCGATCCCCAGGTCAGTCTTACCTCCTCTTCCCTTCCCATCTCTCACTGACCCGACTGAACGACCTCCACACTACAGCCATCGCCCAGACGCAAAAACACGTCGTTACGACCGCCAACTACGCCTCTGGGCGACCTCCGGTCAATCCTCTCTAGAATCCAGTAAAGTCCTCCTGATCGGATCAGACCATGCGGGCTGTCAAGCGTTGAAGAACCTGATCTTACCGGGGATAAACGGGTTCGACGTGATGAGCGATAAAGAGGTCGCGGTGAGGGATATCGCTGGGAATTTCTTTTTGGAGCCGGAGAGTCTGGGGTCGGGTTGGGCGGGGGAGGTCGTTAGGTTCGTCGGTTGGTTGTTTTGGTTGGATTGCGGTTTTCGCTGGTTTATTGATTGATTGATTGTCCGTCTTGTCCGTATTCGCTCTTCTCTTTCTTCGCGCTCTTCTATCCCTTTCCTATCTTCTCCCTCTCCTACCTCTCTCCCCGATTTTACCCCACTTTTCCTCTCCTACCACACTGCACTCTTCCACACAACTCAACAGACTCCTAACCGAACTAAACCCTTCAGTCACAGGCACACCCCTCGCCCTCTCCCCCCTCACAACCCTCAACTCGAACCCAGAGTCATTCCTCGTTTATTCCTTGATCATATGCACCAACGTCGATCCAACTTTCGAGCGAACGTTATCACAGCTCTTATGGGAACGTGAGTCCGGCCCTTTTGTCTTTCCTCAAGCTGGGGATGGAGAGGGAATGATACGGAAAAAGGAGAACTGATGGTTTGAGACTTGACAGGATCGGGGAAGGGAGAGAGGGATGTCCCGTTGATCAGTATCAGGACTAGCGGGTTTGTTGCGAGGATCAGGACGCAGTATCGGGAACATTGCGGTACGATTTTTTCATTTTTCCTTCTTCTCCTATTTCCTCTCTTCTTTATTTCGTTCACATTCACGTAACTCACACGATCGATTTTTTTTATGATAGTGGTCGATACTCATCCGGATCATCAGCATACTCTCCGATTAGACACCCCTTTCCCTGCACTACAGGAATACGCGGACGGGTTGGATCTGGAGAAGATGGATTCGATGGAACATAGTCATATCCCATTCGTCTTGTTATTGATCAGGTCCTTGAAGGCGTTTCGGGTGAGTCCCCCGTTGTTCTCTGCCAACGAGAGGTCGGTGCAGCGATTAAGGATTTTATGTTTTTCTTACGGGGTTGTGGTTCTGAATCGCGCGGTATTAGGCGGAGAACGATTCGGCCCGACCAGTCTACGCCGATCTGGACAAGTTCAAGGAGATCTTGTTGCGTGATCGGAGATCGGTCGAGGAGGAGAATTATGCCGAGGCGGAAGGACAGGCTTTTGCGGTCACTCAGATCAGCGAGGTACGCCTGGTCGGGGGTTTTTCGAGAGGACGTCGTGGATGGGAGGAGTTGATGTGGTTTTTGTTTCGGCTTGGGGTAGGTACCGGATGGGATTAGGGGGTTGATGAGTGATGATGCTTGTCAGGGAGTTACGAAGGAGGTGAGTTATGCCTCGTGAGATGCATAGACTTTAAGGGAAGCGGTGAACTGATATCGCTGTTCCTGCCCCAGTCCAAAGATTTCTGGTTGTTACTCAAAGCTCTGGATAACTATACGTCCCACCCTTCCAATCCGACCGGCCTGTTACCCATCTCATCCAGTCTTCCCGATATGCATACCTCTACCGCTTCTTATATCGCCCTGCAGAAGCTTTACAAGGACAAGGCACGGGAAGATCTCGAGCTCTTCAGACGATGTTTACAGGACGTCTTGAAGGATGTGGGATTGGATGAGGAGGCGATCGGGGCGGAGGACGTGGAGGCGTTTGTGAAACATTGTCATACGCTGCTTTGTGAGAGGGGGAGCAGGTTGAAGGAGGAATTGGAAGAGGGGGATGTGGCTGGGGATTTCCGTCAGTCTAGAAGTCGTCTCCCAGGCAGGAAGTCGGGCTGATCGTTACCTTCCCCTTATGCTACGAACAGTGACTGAATCGTTTGATCAGACTCATGGGGTCGCGATCAATATCGCTTTCCATCTCGCAGAGGAACATCAGTTGAAGACCGGTCATTGGCCAGGAACGGTGGAGGACGAATATCACACGGTCAAGGCGCAGATGTTTGATCGAGCGAGACGGATCCTCGGGATGCCTACTTTGGGAGAAAACGTCGATCGGGATGAGGATGGGAAGTTGATGGTCAAGCCGAGCAGGGAGGATGACGAGATGGAGGAGGAGACGGAGGAGGAGATGGATAGGCAGGAGGAAACGAAGAAGGCAAAGATCTTGCAGGATAGTATAGATGAAGTGTAAGTCCCGGTTCCCGGTCGATCGCGGCAGAGCTGGGCGGATGGCTGATGATGCACGATCGCAGGTGTCGAGGCGGGATGAGCGTGTTACCTACCACCGCGGCGCTTGTAGGAGGATTGGTCGCTCAAGAAGGTATCAAGCTGATAACGAATCAGTACGGGCCATTGAATGGGACTTGTGTCGTTGATTTGGTCAAGGGAGGAATGACCAGGTATAAAGTGTAAATTCAAACGTTTCGAAGGATGGCAAGCATGATCCCGACCTCTCCGAGAACCACGCAAGCTCGCCATTTTAGGAGCAAGGGGAACAATTGCGTTGTAATGTCGTCGCAACAATCTCTTCATCTGGTTTGCGTTCATTGTTTCTGTACAATCTTGTTGACAAGAGACCCGACCCCATGGGAAACCTCGACCCTGAATTCATCGCCATCCTGTAAAGTCCGCCTAGGCTCAGCAGTCCATCCTACTCCAGCAGGAGTTCTAAGTCGGTGAAGAAGAAAGGTCAGATATCGGCTTGTCAGGTGATTCAATCGACTTGGGCGTACCCGGTCAGGATTAGAGTGCCGGGAAGGAGCGTCGTATCTTGCGACAAGAACGATACGATCTTGGGGATGGAGAAGATCAAGTCGCTATTCCCTCGATCCCGTCAGTCACTGCATAAACAAGACAGCATAACGGAAAGGGAAACGTACTCTAGGTTGCTTTCCTGTACGACTTTTCCGTTGAGGATACCCCTAATCTTTAGTCCTCCCAAATTCGTCGCCACCGATGAGTGGGGAATAACGGCAGGTCCAACAGGGCAGGCTGTATCGAACGATTTAGAAAACGACCATTGAGATTGAGCGAATTGCTGAACTCGAGAGGAGATATCATTTGCTGCTGTATATCTGATAGGGTCGGGAGGCAAGGACGATCAGACGACTTGAACGACTGACAATACAAAGGTCGTCACTCACCCCAGGATGTAATCTCCTGCCTCTTCCTCCGTGACGTCTTTACATTCTTTCCCTATGATGATAGCCTGTGCGATGGTTCAGGTTGTCAGGTCGAAGGACAGCTACTGAGGCTTCGAATTTGGATGGAAACTGACCAGTTCAGATTCATAGTCCGCCGCATTATCCTTCGCGAAGGCTTTAGGCAAGACGACCTTGTCCGGGAAAGGTCCGGTCATCGCTGTTTGCGGTTTCCTGGTAGAATAAGGGGGCTTTAGCGATCCAAGGCTGTCACATGGGGATGTTTACTTACATGAACAACGTTGGGACTGTAGGAATCTCCATGTTGACTTCTTTAGCGTGGTGTGCGTACTAGCGAGAAGAATTTGATCTCAGTTGGCCTATTTTCATGAAAACACGCACGCAGAACATACGTTTATCCCTATGCATCGGATAGTTCCGACTTCTTCCGGTTTCAGTGGACACAGTAGCCGCTCAATCGTGACCATTTTACCTGTCTTCTCTCCAGGATTCAAGATGGATGATCCAGAAAAGAGCTCGACTTCGACCTTTTCACCTGAAACAGTAGCCTTGCCGACATCTTGTTCCTTGTTCACCGGTTCTCCTATCAGGGATGGCTCGGTCGCCGTTCGAAATCGAATCAAACGGGAGAAGGTAGACATTTTGCGTGGGAATTGGGATGATTTGAGTGCTACCCTAGCTATTCTAGTAGCTGTGAACATGATTGAATTGCTTGTTCGTCAGGTTTGGAGGAGAAGGCATATCGGGTCGGACGAGGTTTGGAGATGACGGAGATGACCGTGTTGACACTTGGAATCATGCCGGCATATTTGATATCGCATAAAATACGAGTAGACCGAACATGGCCTGTTCTTTTCTCTTTCTCATGCTGTCTAGGTATTCGGCGACGAAGTGACGCTGATGGTAGGTTGTAAAACTTGGGGAAGATATCATCGACGCAGACCAGTCACAAATGAGTTCACGTTTCTGTACATTGCGTTGCACAAAGGCAATGTTATTGACGATCCGGCTGTAATCGCTTGAAGGGCTGGTTCACCTAGACCACCGCTCCATCCTGTCAGCCAATGATCATAGACATTCTAGTACATGTGTGCACTGGCTGAAGCAGCACATGTCGCTCCCATCCATCCCTGATCTGCACCCTTTTCGATGCGCCCATTCCGGTTATAAGGCGCGTGTTTCAGGTCCCGCGACGCGCGCAGCGAGCATTTCCCTCCTGGTCATCTGACCGACCACCATAATACAGCGCTCCTCTTATTTCCCGCCTCTTTTCGCTCGTCTTCCCCCGCTCCACGGAATTCAGAACTATACGAGGCCATGCCGTACCTTCCGCCTCTCGACCACATGTTTGGGCAAACCCCGCCGGTGCCCCACCTGTCAACAACCGAGTTCTTTTGTCGGTTATTCATAGATTCGAGTTGAAACGTGATACCCGGTCGAATACATATACCACTCGATCGTCTTTCCGGTTCCTCCATACCCGGTTGGAAGTGGGATCCTCCATCACCGTGCCCTTCCCCGTGTCCGTCTCATCTCTAAGCGAACGTCCCGACCAAGCCCCACTTGCTCCGCACTCATATCCATACCCCACAAGAACCCCACAAGACCTCCGTACCGATCCACCATGCTCGCTCAAACTGCCGATCCCCACGCTTACTTGAAATGGCCGAGGTTGATCATGTTCAACATCAACGGAGCGGTTTCTATTGCCGCTACGGCTGTTTCAGCTCGATGTGAGTTGCGCTCAGTCAGATTGAGTACGTTCGAAGCGATACTGATCAACGGTGAAATGGATAGCTTTCGTCGTTCTGAATCATGACAAGGCTACCTTGGTCAGTACATGTGGACAGATATATACCCCGCACAAGAGATAATGACTGTCCATCGTGATCTTCTCAACAGGCCGCGACGATTCCTGGCGCTCAATTGCATACCGTCAATGTCGTAGCGATCACTGCGACTATGTGCGCTGTAGCCGGTCTCGGATCGCTTTACACTGTAAGTATACCATCTGATCTCTCTCGACTGGACAGATTCGCCGGAACTGAGCCAGTACCCCTCGATCTAGGCTGCTCTTTCCACAGCCATCACGCTGAAATGGCATAGGGTTGAAACCTTGAAGACTATTAGGGTGAAGGAGGCGATCATGGCTACCTTGCTCATTGTTCTCCTCGCTTCCGCTATCGTGTAAGTTTCATCTTCACGCTGTTCGAGACCTCGATCTTGACGGTCCGAGTTGTCGCAATAGGGGAACCATCATCATCGTCCCAAAAAGCGCTGGAGTATCGGGTCCCTACCCGTCTTCGGTCATCAAGACGATCATCGAATCGACCGGCAAATCCCTGGCTTACAAAAAGTCGTTGGCTTTCCCAACTCGTGAGTCATCTTTCCTACTAGATGTTACGCGCAGTACTGATATTGAGCGTTGAGTGACAAAGTGATTCTCGTCTGGATCTGTTTCGGAACCACCACGATATGTTTCATCCTCGCTGCGCTGGCCGCGAGACACATTCGTAAATACGGACCAGAAAACACTACCGTCGGACATGCCGTTTCCGGTCACCACCAGTATGGTGATAGTAACGATCAGGTCGGAAGGGTCGCTACGAGGGAAGAAAAGTCGGAGAAGGCGCATACTAGGCATGTGGAGCATGCTTGAGCATCAGGCGGGAAACAGCGCGCGGAAAGTGATTCATGGCATAGGGTTTCGTGTATGACGGTTTCGTAGATACGACGTTTAGGCATTCGATTTGGGCTTGTAGGGAATTTACACTGTACCAAGACAATCAAAGAGGAATTTGTAATCTTTTCGCAGTTGGGTAGTGGATGGAGGCCGCAGGTTATGCAATGATGATGCGATGATGATGATTCAGCACGGCTCCCGGTTGTTTACGATGTGATTGACCTCGGACTGTTCGCTGTTCGACCACCTGATTCATCAGCAGTTGTCGTCACCTCCACCTTTCAATAATTCATATATAATCACCAGCAACATCGCCTTCACCTCTCAGCCACGTACTGAACACTACTGTAGATATCTCCACTAGACACCTACAACATGTCCGACACTATGAAATCAGTGACCGCTTTCGGAAAGAAGGGCAGCCCAATCCAGACCAAAATCGAGACAATTCCGATCCCGTAAGACCTAGATCTCAAGGTCGGACGGGGAATCACCGTATTAAGCTCTCTTGTTTCATGATGTAGCAAACCAAAAGACAACGAGGTATTGATCAAAGTCGAGGTTTCTGGTACCAACCCCAAAGACTGGAAGAGTCAGTATGCAGCGTCGCGCACACGCAGTTCTCTCACTGATTCATCACCTTGATTCCAGTTCCTCTCTGGTACGACAAGGCACATAATTCTGGAGATGATGTTGGAGGATACGTTCATTCGGTCGGCTCCAAGGTCACCGAATTCAAGTCTGGTGATCGAGTTGCGGCTTTCCACGTGATGATGTCCCCTCATGGATCGTTTGCGGAATACGCCATCGTGCCCGAACACACGGTGTTCCACATCGGTCAGGAAACCTCTTTCGAGGAAGCCGCGACGGTACCACTGGCAGGTATGACTGCTGCTATCGGTCTTTTCATCCGTCTAGGACTACCTACCCCTTTGAACCCTGCAAAGGACGAGATCCCGTTGCTCGTCTATGGAGGGTCCAGCGCCGTCGGAGCGTTCGCCATCAAGTTGGCCAAATTAGCCAACATCCACCCTATCATCACAGTCGCTGGATCCGGTTCTGATCTTGCTAAATCAGTGGGAGCAGACGAGGTTGTTGACTACCGCAAGAACTCGGTGGTAGAAGATGTCAAGAAGGCTTTGAACGGGAAAAAGCTGATCTACGCCTATGATGCGATCAGCGAAGACGATTCATTAAAGAACGTGTTCTCCTTGCTCGATCAGGGCGGAAAAATGACGACCGTTCTACCCACGGAAATAGAGGTTCCCTCCCATATAACCCTTGATCGAACCTACGTCGGTACTTCTCACGACGGCCCCGCTTCCGAGCAGGACTTTGCTTCGGCATACTTTAGATTATTCGGTCGATGGATGAAGGAGAAGAGGTTCGAAGGTCATCCTTACGAAGTCGTTCCTGGTGGATTGGAAGGTGTTGAAGAGGGATTGAGGCGATTGCAGGATGGCAAAGTCTCCGCTAAGAAGTTGGTGTACAAGATCGCTGATACCCCTGGATTGTAAAGCAAAGCACGAGCACGAAACAATGATGAAAAAAGATGACAAGATCGCGTTTGATCGTCTTTCGTCGCCCAAGTCTAGAATCTGCATACAATCATCTACAAGCACACATTATCGTAAAATTCAAAACACCTCGCACGCAGTCTAACTAGTGTAAACCTCGGTTTGCGCTTTTTCAAGGAAATCTTCAAGACTTTTAAATCTTCTCCATCATAGGTACCTGAGCACCGTTGACGTAGACTTCCTTCTCGCCATCTGGGCTCTCCTGGGCACTCTTGACTTGTCCTTCCTTGGTGGTAGCGGCAATCTCGGATTCCTCATCTACGAATCGATTTCAAATCAGTCCGGCTTTCGTGCTGTACCATCGTGGAAGAAAACTCACCATCGACTTCCTCGTTAGAATGGTGACCCTCGATCAACTGAGGGTTGAAAGAGAGCGCTCCGCGAGGGATACAAGAGGCGGCGAGGACCAAGACGCAGAGGATGGTGAATTGAACACCACCGACGTATTTCAGAACCTCCCTTGCGGAGATCTTGGCCTTGATCTGCTTGTCTACCCAGTTACCGAGGACAGAGGAGAGCACTGCGTACATGACGATGTACATGACGTAGAGCTGTTTGTTACAGAGCAGGTCATCAGCATCTGGCCCTCTGGTCTGAGTGGATATGAATCACTTACGAAAGCCATGACCGCTCCCAAAGCGCTGACATCGGGATCTACATTCTCGAGCTTGGCCAAAGTCGACTGGATATAAGCGGCAAGGGAAACATCCCCGGCAGCCCAACCGAAAGAGATGGGAATGAAACAAGCGGCGACTTTCCAAGCGCCCGCGACGTTTCCTTTTGTCACTTGAATGAAGGGTAGGATCCAGACCAGGTTCAGGGCGAGAGCGTCGATACGAAGGAAGGGAATTGGGGTGGGGACTTTGTTTGTCAGGAGCAAGACACTGTGATCGAGACGAGCGATCAGTTGGGCTGTCCTCGTCGCGTACGGTGCATGTGAAAACTCTTACCTCATAGCTCCCAAAAGTTCACCAAAGTTACTACCTCCCACGATGATCTGAGACCATTTCGATTGACCCAAGATCCTATTCAACGGAGAGATAAGTGTCAGCACCCATCACTCGATCCTTTTTCAAGACACGCGCGCGACTCACTGCTTGGCAAAGATGGGAGCAAGACCGTTCTCGAGGTACCTATGCCCGTAAAGCGCGGCACTGTATCCGATGACCAACCAACTGTATCGTCTCCTCTGGAGAACCAACTTCCCTCCAAAGTAAGTCGCCTTTCCGAAACTCCTGAACCCAACCCAGATGGATTTCAAGTAATTCCTTCCTTCCTCTTTCCTCCTCTTGTCCTCCATCTCCATGGCTTCCAATCGACTGGCCTCCTGTGCCGGGGTCTCGTCCGCCGTGGCTTCTACGTTGGAGACGAAAGTCCAGATGATGGCGGCACAGGTGAAGAGGATGGGGGAGAGGAAGGAGGAGTAATTGTATCCGAATTTAGAGATCAAAGCGGGGGAAGTGAACGCTCCGGTCGTTCCCGCGATTTCATACAGGACGTGAACCATCGCGTCCATTCGCCTCAACTATCGGGTAGGGTAAGAAGGGTCAGTGCCGTATTGGACAATCTCGTTAACCTGTACCGGCTCACCTTCTGGACATCCCCGGAAACGATGTTCCTAGGGATGACCCTTCTGATCAATTCGACCATTCCATAAGCGATACCACTGATGATATAAATGGGGAAAAGACCATCAGGATCCCAGGATCCGTACTTCTCCTTTCCTCCGTTCATGTTCTTTGGTTTTCCTCCGGTGGCGGCGTCGGCGATGAGTAGGACGGCGGAGATGACACCGAAAGCGAGCACGGCACAGGCTAGGACGGTTCGGGTGGGGAATCGTTTCATCAGTGGGGCGATGAGGATGGATCCGACCTAGTGAACCGAAGAAAGTTTGATGAGCCCTGGAACGGTTTCTCGTCAGTACACGAGTTCTAGAACTTACACATTGCATGGCACTGTTCAAACCGGTAAGAATACCAATCTTCTTGTACCTCTCCTCACCGAATCGCTCGTTGGCGATGGTGATGAAAGCTCCGTTGAAATACTCCAACCCGAACTTGTAGAACATGATACCACATGCGTAGATGGCGATATCACTAGGAAACGCAGCGACATGAGCTCCAATGATACGTGTCTGGACAGTAGATGAACTTGAGCTTACCGCTTCTGTTGCCTTGTGAAGACTGAAAATAAGGAAACCATTTTTGAAACGCGTAAACTTTCGCGCGCGATGGTCGGTTCGAGGCTGAGAGTAGTTGCTGCTTGACATGTTTCAACTGCGGATCGGTTGGCTGCGAGGTCGATTGTAACTCGATCTTATAAGAACGAACCATCCAGTCCAGTTCACAGTTCAAACCTATCGCACGTTCTATAATAAAATCCGTTCAGTATCCGTAACGCACGTTTCGACACAGAGAGAAAGTCCGGAGAGGGATGCCAAGTCGCCAAGACGGAATCGACGTTCTTGGCAAACGCATATCGTCGTGAAGTTCGAGCATGATCGTCGTTCTTGGTATCGAACATTATTATAACGGTCATCATTCAGCATCCGCCGCCTCGTGTGCCACTGTAACAGACTGGTGACCACCTCGTCCACCGCACGTTCATCCAAATCACTCCCTCGTCACGCTACTCCAATCGATCCCGGCTCCCTTCCCATACCTCTCCTCCAACCAATCGTTACACTTCCTGAAATGTCCGTTCCCCATGAATCCACGTGCAGCAGACAATGGCGATGGATGAGCAGAAGTAAGAACGTGGTGTTGTCTCTGTTCCGATCGAAACAAGACCGAGTAGGCGAGTAGAACACGCGGTAAATCGATCACGTTCAACCAACACCTCGCCTCCTTCGAGACTCACCTCGGAGATCCCCTTGACCAACTTGCCCGCCCCCGCACCCCATGCGAGGAAAACGACCCCCTTTGCTCCCTGTCCAGCTTGACCTTCAGGCCCATCCACCTCGGTCGCGGCTCCCTTTGCGAGTCGATCAATCACCACCTTTAATGCCTTTTCGGTAAACGTCTCCCAACCCTTTTTGGAATGAGAATTCGCTTCGTGCGCTCGAACAGTCAACGACGTGTTGAGTAACAAAACACCCTGTTTGGCCCAGGATGATAGATCCCTGTTGCGCCAGCGGAAAGGACGGGCAGCAAGAACGAAACAGATCACATCAGCCAACCATCTCGAATCTCACCCCAGTTCCAAGCTACCGACTAACCCATGCTTAGGAGCCTTGAAATCGTCATACTCATTCTCCAACTCCTTGTACATGTTTCTCAATGAAGGCGGTACCTGGACCCCTTTTCTTACAGAGAACGCCAAGCCCTGTGGGTGGCAGGGAAGTGATCGGTAGAGTTCAGGTGGATGGGTCAGAGGGAAGGAAGAGAGACGAACGTACGTGTGCTTGATTGTCGTTCTACCATGACCCAGATTGAACATCGGTTAGCTCTCACCTACCCTTCTCACTCACCAAGACGACCTAGGACACTCACATGGTAAGGATCCTGACCTACGATTCACAAGTAATCAAATCAGGATCGATTCTACACCACCCCAACTATAGCTTCAAGGTATCGAAAGGACACGAGACGAGAAATGGGGATAGACGTACCGATGATGACCACCCGGATCCCTGCTAAAGGACAAAACCGGGTCCAAGAATAAACGTCCTGAGCTGTTCCCCCGTTCGGTCATTACAGTCAATGGAAACGATAAAAGGCGAAAGGTAATCGAATCCACAGAATTTCAAATGTCATCGACTTAGTACCCTCTCTCCAACGATATGATGTGACATAGGTATAAGGACTTACCGGGAGGAAAAACCTTGTATTTATTTTGTTCTGCAATGACGAATTTCTTCAACTATACACGATCGTACAAACATACAAATCAGTTTAGAACCTGCCATCATCTCCCTCCCTCCTCCCAGCGTCTCGATCAAGACGGAAGCAACCAAAAACTTACATCCCCGAAATACCCCTTCGCAAACTCCCCTCTGAGCGCGACGAACCAATCGCCCCCCATCCCATCGATTTCCATCTCTAAATAGGCCTTCTGATCATTGCTCAGGGCAGAGACGTAATCTTCCTTGAGCTTCAAAAGGTCTTGGATCTGAGCTGGGGTTGGGTGGGTGGATAGGACAGGTAGGGGGAGGAGGAGGTTTTGACGCAGTGCGGACGAAGAGGAGGAAGGGAGGAGGAAGGTTGGGGCTGGAGGAGAAAAGAGGTTGGGATGGTACCTCAAGGGGGTACGGAAGACAACTTACTGGTTGTAGGCTTTGAACCTGAATCAGACCCTGTCCCAACTTGGGTTTTCTTTCCGGAATCCGTATTCGTGCTCGTGCTCGTACTCGGGGCCGTACTAGCTTTCTTGTTACCACTACCAGCTGCTAATCCCCCAACCGACCCAAAAGCCAACTTCGTCTGGCCTCCCGTACCCGGTGCTAATAACGCTACCTTCTGTTTCTTCGCTACCGGCTGCGAATCTTTCTGGGGTGTTTTCGTTTCCTTCTTTTCCCCGCTCGCTGGCGGTTCTGTGCTTGCGGGAAGAGGCTTTTTGGTTGGAGATAGTATCTGGATTGATGAGGATGAAGATTCTGTATGTACTGGAGCAGGACGTTTTAGAGTCGATGTAGGTGGTTTTGGTTCGGTTTCCTCGGCTAGCGGTTGTGGCTTTTTGGGAGTGGACGGGGAGGATAAGGGGGAGGACATTATACTACGAGTTATCAGGCGTTGGATTCGATAGGAGGTTTTGAGCATGTAGGTGTAGCTGTAGACGAAGGTGTTGTGGCCTGTCCGGAATTTCAAGGAATGTTGCGACGTCGGTCGCGCTCGTGTCGTCATCAGCTCAGATGGATATGCTCAACTCGACACCTGGAACTTCAGTCTCTTCGTTCATCCATCAACACAGCTGCTATACTCACCCACACTGCATCATACCACCATGGCATTCTTCAACCAGCAACCACCGACATCATCCTACGAAACACACCCTTCCCTACAATTCTACGGTCAACCTTCCGCTCAACCTCACACTCCTTATGGCTATGCATCTACCAGCGAGTACAATGACGGAGCAGATGGCTTAGGTCGGATGAATGTTGGTGCTGGATCAGGATGGAATGCAGCTGAGGGAAAGTGGTGGCATGCCTTCGGAGCTGGAGGTTTCGAGGGAGAACCCAGTCTGATGGAAGGTACGTTGTCGCTATCCCCCATCTCAGATTTCCTCACGAACCTCGACTGACTTCTCAATCCGCATTTGAACGCAATAGAAATCGGTATAAACCCATCACATATCCTGGCTAAATCCCTTACAGTGTTGAACCCGTTGAGCAAACCTTCAGCAAATATAATGGACGATGCGGATCTAGCCGGTCCTTTCGTCTTTTGCTTTGGATTCGCTCTCGTTCTCTTACTGGTACGTCTTTCCTTGATACCGAAGACCTTCACATCTGAACATATGTTCTGATTCTCTCTTCATATCCTTTCTCCCCGCTCCTGAAATACAATACCTCAGTCCGGAAAACCTCAATTCTCTTACATCTACGGGGTTACTCTCCTAGGAACAACAGCAATCTATCTCCTCCTAAACCTTATGTCAGACAGGGGTATAGACGCATATCGAACAGCAAGCGTCCTGGGATATTGTTTATTGCCTATGGTCGGACTGGGAAGTGTAGGGATGGGAGTCGGGATCGAGTGAGGCTGTCTCCGTCACGAACTCTAATCTTCCAGATATGCTGACATTCCTTTACCTCCCGACGTAACCTATCTCCTCAGTCATCCACTAGGATACCTCCTCTCATCTCTAAGCATCATCTGGTGTACTCACTCGGCTAGCGGGATCTTCGTTTCAATCCTTCGAATGGACCATCAGAGGTTACTCGTCGCTTATCCTTTGGGCTTGTTCTATGGGGTGTTTGCTCTGTTGAGCGTATTTGGGGGTGAGGAAATAGATGGATTGAGGGGCAAGCTGTGAGGGCGGAAATGGAGATAGGGGTGAAGAAAAGCGGTACGGCAAGGCGGACGAAAATAAAGAATAGGGGATTCAGTGTCGACTGTTCCCAACATGTTTATCCCGCAACAAGATATATCACCCTGATTACTCAGATGACATAGATACTTCACTGCCTTTGAGATGGTGGATTCGTGGGTTCCGTTCGGTATAGTCGATTCTGAGAACTACAAGGTGAAACCTCTAAATTTGCGCTACAAAGCAAGTTGCTCCCAACAAGCGACATCGTTGTTTTCCAGAGTTGTCAATCATATTCGAGGGGCAAGGACTATCCTCTTTCAGAACAAGGCAATCAATTTGGACATTCCTGGTCACACTGCCTGACTCTGCAACTGCAACTTCCACTTTTGAAAAGGACTCCCTGTGTATACTAGATGTGGCAAAAGCATGTGTCAAATACTTATCAAAAGCTTTTTGATCATCTTCTGCATTGGTGACCAGTTGAGAAAGACTCAGCAAGTTCCTCTGGAGTAAGAGGTATTGCTGGCGCCGCTGATCCAAAATGGTAGAAAGGCCAATGACGGTAAAGATACTTTCTGCCTCTGTTACCACTTCCTGTGCAACCATCTCGTTCCAAATTGATTGGCTTGCAGCAATAGAAGTAACAATATTACGCATTATAGCAAGAATCAGATTGATATCTCGCAACAGGCGCTATAGGTCTGGTCGGTAGGCAATGGAACCGTAATCAAAGCGTACTATGCAGACAAAGATCAACATATATACTCTCAAGTCACCATGACTACATTACACAAGGCAATCGACCAGTAATGATGCTTGCCACCCGGCGTAGCCGTGTAGAAAGGCCAATGCTGGTAAAAATGCCCTCTGCCTCCAGCTTGTAGCTACGCGAGGCCGCTTGCCTCGTCGTACAAGTCACATGCCACAATGATGCACCGCTGTCGTCGTGGCCTCGCTTGACCCCATCGCCTTTGACAATCGTCATTCATATTGCTTTCATTGCATTTCGATACCGTATCTACAATCCGCTTTTTGTTGATTTTCCGATTCCCGCTCATCCGACACACGTCTAGTCAAACTTCTCCTTCAAACTCTTGTACATGTCTTCAACGGAGACCTTCAACTCGATATACTCGATCCCCAAGACCTCGTGTGCCTTTTTACCACTGTGCAAATTGGTCTCCTTTGCGATCTGCGCTCCCTTTCCGGGAGTACCGACGGGGACGTTGGGGATCTTGTCTCCAGGCCAAGAGTGGATGATATCGACTATCAAGCGGATAGGAGGTCAGGGGTCTGTCCGTTAAGAGATGAGTCAGGCGAGCATTTACCGATCTCTTGTCCAGTCAAAACCCCAGCAGAAACGATGAACCTTTCTCCGCCCGCTTGAGGGAGGGTCAAAGCCTTTACGTGAGCATCAGCGACGTTCCTTACCTGTTACCAAATCAGATTTAAAAAAAAACGGGATTCAGCTTGCGGAACGATCAGTTGAATCAGTTCTTAAATCGGCTTACGTCGACCCAGTTACCCATAGCAGCCTTCAGGTCATCATCCGTCTTCTTGCCCTGGATGAAAGCCCAAAAGGCTGCAACGGAGGTGCTGTGATTGAAACATCATCAGATACATCTCCGAACCGCAAGTTTGAGAAGAGGGACCACTTACTTGATCGAATCGACCGAAGAAACTTGGTGGATCGCAGGTCCCATGACCTATCCCAACAAAAAAGACAAGCAATCGCGTTGGTACCCGGAGATCTAGGTAGGTTGTCAGGATATACGGGACGGACGTACGAGAGGAGGATTGATAGTAGCGAAATCCCAAGAAGGTTTGTTCTTCTCCATAAAGTCCCAAGCGGCCCTCTCCGCCAAAGTCTACCCCGATTAGAAATAGTTGATCATCAGTTTCCTAACAATCATCAGCCTGACAGTACATCTCGCTACTACTGACCTTACTGGCTCGGTACTTGTCACCCCCGGGAGCATCATGACCTTCCTTCTCAACGACTCCGGGAGAATAATCGTTCCAATCCTCTTCCGTGTAGGTGAATGGTTCCCCGCCTTTATGACGATCACCCTTAGGTTGAGGGGAGATGACGGCTGCGACTGAGGAAGTGATTATGAGACGCTTGAGATCGGGGCTAAGAGACGGATGATCAGGATAGTTGAGGAGAGAGCAAAGGATGAGTAACGTACTTGTTCTTAAGTGCAGATTGCATGATTCCGACCGTCCCTTGAACTGCAGGGCGGATAAGCTCGTCCGTGGTAGGGGCGTCGAGGTAGAATGGGGAGGCGGTATGGGCTGTCCGTAAGGAAAAAACGACGACGTTTATGATTAGTTTGACACTTTGGAGATCGATAGACAGGAAGAGCAGGACGAACCAATACCATCGACTCCCTTGACAGCTTCATCGAAAGCTCCCTCCTGCAGACACATGAATTGTCATTCTCTCGCTCCACAAACCTCAGAACACACCCGTTTCTCACCTGAGCGATATCCTCGACAATAACATACTCGAAATCCCCAACTCCGTTGAAAAGCTTCTTCAAGTAGTCTCCCTTCTCAGTACTCCTTACGGTTCCACGAACCTTGTACCCGTTCATCAAGAGGTGAGAACATAGGTGGGCCGCGATGAATCCGGATGCACCGGATACGAGGACGAATGATTTGGGTTCGCTGTAGCGGGAGGGGTCGGTTAGTCGAAGCTCTGAGTGACGAGAAGGTAAGGGGACCTACATGGCAGGCATTGCTGATTGCTTTGAGATGTTGTGAGTGGTGTTGTTGGTGTCGCTGTCGACGTCGATTCTGACGATGTGTCCGTATATGAATCGAATCGCTCCCTGGACTCGGCGTATGATTCCGCTTCATTTCACATCACGTCATCACTCCCGGCCCGGCCGTAAAGGTGGAGGCAGCCAACCACGACCTTGAAGTTGGAACTTATTATAGACACTGAGTTATAAACGTTATATACAAAAACAGGTTGTTATATCTTGTACAGGGAGAAACTTTATAATGTGTGACAATAAATGTACAGTTCTGGAACTCAGTAGTGTAGACAGGCAAAAGCATTGAATAGCCGCGCGTGAATGGCAAAGCAAGTATCAAACGCTTTCGCACTTTCGGCCGCATCATGCTGGAAGGGTTTACGCTCCTCAAGCTGATCATACGTTGCTAGCTTTTGTATGAGGCTGCATAACCCTCGCCCAACTACGATTCAAGACGATCCTAGCGTTTCGTGGTCGCACCAACACGCGCTGACGCGACTATCCCTCCTATAGCCTACATCGTTTCAGTCCCTCTTCAATTTCTTGAACCCAGCACCAACTCCACTAGCCAATAACATTCCTCCCGTAAAGACAATCAAACCCCCATACCCCTCCACTCCGTATCCTCCCTTCGCTTTCCCTAAAGTGGAATTGGTGGCGAGCAGACGCGTGGAGACGGGCCCGGAGAGGATGTTTCCTAGACCTCTGGCAAAGGAGAAGAGGGCGTAGAGGATAGGGCGGAGGTTCGGATCTCCAGCTGTGAGCGAGGGAGCGTAAGGTTTAGCGAGATCGATCATGGTTTTGTACGTCGATCTGTTGCTCCTATTTCATGCGTTTTCTGCACATCTTGCCTCGTTCGCTGCGGTATATTGTTATCGCCTTCAAGCTCTCTATATTCCTATCCTCCGTTCCCATGCACACCCAGTTTCTCTCGAACCCAGACTATTGTTCTAAACTCACCTGAAACGACCGAAATAAACGTAGGAAAAAGGGCCGTATAACTACCTCACAACAAAAGCAAGAACGTATCAGACTTCCCTCACCCTTCCACCCCTTCCTTCGTTCCTGAACTGACCTGCCAGCGAACCCGCCGAATAACAAACTGAAAAGAATAACCCCACCTTCTCCCCTCCACCCGCCCCATACGACCAGTACAGACCCGGCAGAGAGGCCGGCCATGAGCAAGATAAGGGGGCGGGTGGGGTAGCGGTCAGAGAGATGGCCTATGATTATTTGTCCAGGGATTCGAGCGGCATTCACTTGATGCGGAAGGTTAGTTAAAGTTCTACAGTGATTGAACGGATTAGAGAGGGCTTACTAAGTGCTACCGATAGAGTTCCGGCGGTGGAGGAAAGATGTATTTTATCCGCGTAAGCTGTTCTCGGGACACACATCGGTCAGCACCCTGGCTTTGATCTTTCTTCATACTGCAATCTCCATAACTCACAAGGTAAATAAGTCCCCGGAACAAATCCTCCGAACCCCTGACACCCAATCCCGATGAACAGAGCCCAAAATGCTCTTCCCTTTAAGAACGTCCAATCGAGACGAGCTCGTTCTCTCCTCCCATCCGCTCCTCCCTGTACCGGGTTCGAGACTTTGTGTGACGATACATGTACGGGAATACGGGGTTTGATCCATGGGATCGTCAAGCTTAACAGTATCATATAGGCTATCCCGAACGCGATCAGAGTCGGCTTACGGCCGTACGTGTTTAGTAACGATTGGGCGATGAAGGGAATCGTCAAGCCGCCTAGACCTGGTAAGGACAGGTTGACAGCCGGGATTAACCTTTCTGTGACTGGATTTGGAGGTGAAGGGAGTTGAACTTACCGGTTCCGGAAAAAATTATACCGGATGCTAGACCTATACGGGTTTCCCACCATTCGAACCTATCTTGAAGCTGGATTAGTTGGTCTATTTTTGCGCTAACGGAGATTGTGTAGACTGACATGTATGCAGTGACGGGACAATAGAGTAATACTATTCCTCAAATCGATCAGACTGTCAACTCAGCTACCGCTTGTTCACTTCCCTTGAACGCACTGACCTCCACCCAACGCATATCCAGCCCCTTGACCCAGTACCACCCCCCATGCAGCACTGGCGAAACCCGCTCCGATAAGACCCGCAGCGATTAATACCAATCCTAGCCACATCGAAACGGGTTTGTATTCCGGGCGGGAGGATAGGTAGAGGGCGATGGGGGGAAGGAGGAGGTACATGATTCCCTGTTCGTGTTTCGGGAGAACAGGTCAGACCGGGTAGACGCGGACATTGCACATTACGAACGGTTGAGATGGTGCCCACTTGAGGGAGGAGGGTTGTTGATTCTGGCCAGATTTCTAGGTAGTTACGTAGGAAGACTGTGATGTATGGTTTGTTATATATGACATCCTCCCTCTTGTTTACAGCTCGAGCACTGACCACCATATGATAGAGGTAATCCTATAGACATCGAACCATCAGATTATCTCACCGACTGGGCAGTTTCGATTGCAGACTTACCCCAGACCAAAGTCTCCAGGACAGTCGCACTGATCAAATAAGCCCAGGCCTGTCGACCTCCATCTTTCGGAGGCAAGCTCGAGTCTGCCTGTGGTACCTGGGCGAGTTCCTCATTCCCAGATTGCGTCTCGTACCGAACGAGTTCAGTCTCTTTCTTGATGTTGGTATGAGAGGGCGAGGAGGACAAGGAAGTCGTCCGAGCTAGGATTTGAGTGAGCGGGATGGGATCGGTTTCCATGGTCTTCAGCTCGTTTGTTGCTTCTCTTCACGAAGGTCTTTGTCGAGAGGTAAGCGTGTCATAGACTCCAAGAGCCGAGACTGTAGCTGTGCCATCGACCATTCAGATCTGCTCGAGGTTGGTCAAATGTCATTGCCGTAGTCCATTTCCAACCTGTACCCAGACCGAGTCATGGCCAGGAGATAAAGATCGCTATATACTTCCGGGATATCCGATATTTGCTCCCGATTGTTGACCTGATTGCCAGTTTGTCCAGATATTGGAAATCTGAGAATGGGGAGGGCATATTTCGGTACGCATCATGTATTACGGTTACTATTCTCACATCCAGTGCATCCAGATTCGGTATGAGAGATTTCCATATTGAGCGGCTTTACTCGCATATCGCTTGCTCGCTGTTCGTCAATCAATATCATCTCGAGATAGACTGAGTGACGACAAAGCCCGAATCCAGTCGTGACTCGCCGGGCACTGCTTCACGATTTGGAGGCATTTATCTGAAACGCCCTCTCCACATCGAGAGCACAACTTGGCACATGAAACGACAAGCTGACAGGCTGCAACATCCCGGTGGATTTATCGCTCGAGATCTGTATCGGATCCATAGGTCCTTTCCTACCGATCGAAGCGCGACGATTCCGGTGTAAGCATCTTCGCTTTCGCGACGTCATGCCGAGGTATCATCATCAAACTCCCGTGGAATATGATACCTTTGGGACCTTTGTTCATTCCCCATATCCAAGTGACAAACCCCGGTGTAGACATTCACATGTGATTCCCTTCTCCCCTTTGCCGGTGCTGGCTGACGTTGCTGGTCGCTTTCGGCGGATGATATCAACCTCCCTTCACTGCGGTCCCGGCAGAAGCAGTAAAAGCCATGGCTAGTGTGATCGATGACGTTTTTGAACACGCGCGCGCGTGTTTGTTTCCGCATTTCTTTGTGGTAAATGAAATCATCAGCACTGGGTCGGCGGAAAATAGAAAGAGGAAGAGGGAGACGTCGATCGGTAGTTGCAGTTTGCCAGTCTACGATCTTTTCCCCCACGGCACAGATTCTCGTATATAGGCTTCATAGGTCATCCACAGCCGCAGCTTTCGTTCGCTATCTTGACTTGACGAAATCGACTGCAACTTCACAACAATGTTTGCCAACCGTCACAACAAGATGGTCACCCACGAAAAGAATCACGACGATCATCATGCTCCCCCCGCTCATCAAACTCCTAAACCTACCCCAGTGAACCTTACCCTCACCCCCTTGGAGACTTGTGAGGCTTTGGTAGAGAGTGCGGTAGCTAGGCATACCCAAAGAGTGGACATCTTGTTCCTCAAGGTGAGCTTCTACGCACTTAAATAACTACGATCCCGAAAGCTGATGAATTGAGGAGGATAGGCTGTTTGGGGAGGAATTTTGTTGTCTTATGGAGGTTTCCTTCAATCAGTCGTTGGAGGTTCCCCCTCTGCTATGGAGAACAACGTGAGCAATCGGTTGTTGATAGAGTCGATGGAGTTAGCTCTTGCTGACTTGCTGTATCGTATGCTGACGATTCGCAGCCTGGTTTGCTCCGAGTAGTAGAAGGCCTCGTCTTCCCTGTCGGATTGTCCTTGATCGTCCTGATCGGTGCGGAACTGTTAACTTCGGATATGATGATCATCCTTTTGGGAGTTGTCAAAGGCCGAGTTCCTTGGTGGAGTCTTCCTTACGTCTATTTCGTTGTCTGTAAGTACTGAGCATAACGCAATAGTGCGGGAATAACCTGCTCACAGAACTCATCTCGCAGTTTTCGGAAACTTGGCGGGTTCCCTCTTCTTCGCCGCTATTCTCGTCCACTACTCGGGCCTAGCCACCGGACCCGTAGCAAACTTTATCACCACTACTGCCGCTACCCGTGGAGACCTTCCTTGGCACCACGTCTTCCTCCGAGGTATCGGATGTAACATCATGGTCTGTCTTGCCGTCTTTGTAGCTCAAATGAGCTCGGATGTGGTCAGTAAGGTTGTTGGAATTTACTTTGTCTTGAGCGCTTTCGGTGAGTCAAAGGGCGTTGCGATGGCAGTATATAGGCACAAAGCTGACAGGGATCGAACGAACAGTCATCTCTCAATTCGAGCACGTTGTCGCCGACATGTTCGTCATCCCCTTGTGAGCATATTTCTTACTACCTGTACTGTCAAAACATCACGGCTGACACGGAAGTTTATAGGGGAATGATGCTCGACAAGAACCCTACTGTTGCTCGATACATCTGGAAAGACATCATCGGTGCTCTTGTTGGTAACATCGTCGGTGCATGGATGATCGGTCTTTCCCTCTGGTGGATCTACCTCTTCCATGTCAGTTGGCGTTGGATACCTGCTACAAATAGCTTTGATCTGATCTTTGCTTGCTTTGCAATATAGTCCCCCCAGCCCGCCAAGATCTCTGACAAGGAACAGGGACCTGTGAACGATAGCAACAGTACCGTTGCGGAACACGGTGGGAACCCTCACGGCCGTGGTGGTGGTCATTTCTGAGCACCGAGAAAGGTTAGGAGCCCATAAGACTCGGGTTATAATTTACAGGCCCACGTATAGGATTCACTTGCTATTTTACTGTATCGATTCTCGCATTTATACACCTTATAATTATCTTCCTCAGCAACTGAGACCACGCAAATAGCGGCGTCACTGATAGCTTATAGTGTTTGAGCTGATGAGATTCGATTGTTCGCACATGCAGCTATGGCAATGGTGAGAACCGGCGAGACCATTGACGACCGGCGCTACCATTGCTAGCTGAATTGGACGGATCACCCAGGTTCAATGAGAGGGAACTCAATTTCTGCGATCGCTTCAACTATCAGACAGGCGCAAACTGTTTAGTACTCCCTATCGAGATTGACCTGAGGGACAGTACGATATTTGCATAGACGCGAGGAACGCGGGTTCGAGAGGCCGAATTTACCCTGTTGTCCGTTCTTTCTCGCCAATTTGCCCAGATCTTCGGGGCCTGTTTACTTGAGCGATGAGCGAAGGAGCAGAATAATAGTATCATTCATTTTACAAGGCATGGATAGGCTACTGACATATGAGCGTCCATTGATACTAGAGGAATAGGGAATAGGAGCAGGCACAGGGTTAAGAATCAGAATAGAGGGACCAGACTCTTGTTGTCCATACTGATCGCTTAGTCCGCCTTTAGAGAAAGAAGTTACCCGCGAAACAATCGGGCGAAAATAAGGGGCCAACTTCCCCTATTTCGATGACAACCCTAAACCCTCGGTACCAAACGAATTCAAAGACAAATCGCACTCAGCTGAACAAAACTGACGGGTCTCAATTCGATGTACCCAATAAGATACAACCCAATCTCAAAAGAGCAATACAAAAATCGAAAGGAAAGAGAATCATGAATCGCCCCGGTCTCAAACCTGTTCCTCTACCTTGTAATTCAGTCCCAATCTTTTAGCCACTTCGAACATATAAGATTCTATTCGAGACGCAATCAATCAACTCTCCGTCCCTAGGTAACTCGAACCGACCCAACTCACCCATCTCCGACCTCACGCTCTTATACTCTACGAGCAAAGCCTCTAGCTGTCGTTTACGTTCCTCCTTGAACCTCTTCATCTCATCCTCGATAGCTTTCCGATCGGACCGACGAAGTTCGACCTGTTTCTCCGTGGCCGTCCTATCCTTCGCTTTGAGCGCGTAGCTACAAGTGAGAGCGTTTCGATGAGCAAATTTGCCTGGCCAGGAAACGGAGAAGAAGAAGACGCAAGACCCACTCTGCTCGAAGCTTATCCATCTCGTCCTTTGCTTTCTGACGCATATCTTCACCCGCTTGAACTTGCCTCCCCAGTTTCTCATTGGCCAACTCGATCTGTCTCTCCAATTGCTAGTAACGCGTCGCGGCCCCAAGTCAGTCGGGAATCTCGTGATCGACCGAGCATCAAACGACGAGGGCGACTCACCTCGATCTTACTGATCGCTGCGTTATTCTCGATAGTCCTTTCACCCAGAAAGTTGGAAACCTTTTGTATACTCATTTTCAACTCGGACAATTTCTTCTTATCCGCTTCGATCCCCTGAGCCAGGTCTATGAGTCCTTTCAAGTCCTGTCGGATATGAGTGCGAGCAGGCCAAACGATCAGTAATTGCAGTTTCAAGCTCCTCTCTGATGGACGGGACGTACCAATTCCAGTCCAGCCATGACGTCCAACCTAGTAGCCAACTCCCTCCCCCTCCTGGCCCCATCCCTCAACGCCCCCCTCATCTCCCCTTGCTGTCTCCCCATATCCTCCAACCCCCTCTTCAGTCTTTCCGGGCTTTTAACGATCCTCGACCTGATCCGCTCGTTCGTCTCCTGAAGTTCCGCAACCCGATCCACCTTGAGGGTCACTTCGTCGATGATCAGGGAACGTTCTTGTTTCAAGAGAGAAGCTTGTTCGTGGAGTTTAGATGATTCTGTACGGAGTTGCAGGGTTTCATTCTCGAGAGCGTCGTTACGATGTTTAGCTTCTGTTATGTAGGGGGCATTCTCTTCGTTCTTCTGACTGAAGGGAAGGGAAGGAAAGGTACAAGGGGGTTGATTACGCGTGTTAATTGGAAGAATGTAGAGAGACTCACTTGATACCATCAATCTTCAATCGGACACTCTCCAAATCCGCTTCGAGCTGTACGATCCTGTCTCACCCCAAACGTCGTCAATACCAGCATCAGCCTTCCTCCTTACTTCATCTCGAATCAAAAAAGCCTTCTCACCTTTCCCTCTGAGAATCGAGATTCTCCACCTGCGTATCAAAGAATTCACTGTTCTGACCTCTGCCGCGCCAGATCACAGATCAGCCCCATGTTTGTTCCTAGAATCGAATCGGACGTACCGGAATTTCAAGAAGTTGGCTATAGCGGTGACGATACTTCTAAACCTGATTGGTTCTGGTCGAAGTAGATCGGAGTGGTTGAAGGAGGGGACTCCGCATAGTGTTGTAAGGTCTTTGAGATGCTTGAAGAACATTGCAAATCGGATTGGGTCGTCGTATAGTTCCTACCGAGTGAGTGATCGAGTGGGAGCGAGTCAGTTCGCAGAATATAAGAGGGTGATGAGGATATAACGTAACGTACCTTTCCATGCATCAAGCTATTCAAGTAAGTCATACGATGCGCACTAGCACTATCTAAAGTGATCTTCCAACAATCCTCAAGGATCTTTCCGTAGAATTGCATGACAAATGCTTGGCCGGGTTTCACTATGTCTTCAATGGTGCAATCTATCGCCAGGGCGCCGTGGTAGAAGGAGACGATCTCTTGAGGAGGCCATGGGGTGAAAGGCATGCTTGGCTCTTGCACCCGGGGCTGGGCTTGGGCTCTAGGTTGAGGCGCCATGGTGAGCAGACGTTATGGATGGCAAAGTCGAGTGTTTCAAGAATGATTGAATCTCTAAATGAAGAGGTCGATTGTTTACAATACTCGAGGTCGTATGTTGTTTTTGTTGAGAATACATATTCGTTATGACTGGCCTTCGATCCGCGGTGCATGACACAAGTGTTGTTTACGATGACGAACCTCTTGATACGATTCACAGTTCAATGCTCATATCTTCAACCTCGACCTCGAATTTTGGTCATTTCATCGCAACGAAAATGTCAAATTCAAGCCAAGATCTGGAAATTCAGTATTTCAAGGAGGCGCTATCGGCTTTCGATGGGTATGCGCAATACCACGTGAGTTCTAGGCGCATCCTCTTACCTGTTCAATCTCAGCTGAAACTTTGTATGTACCAGTTATCGGCCAATAACGGTCGACGAATGAATTTTCTCACTCTTCCTAAGGACCAGAGAGAGATTTTGAGTCGGATTGGGTATAGAGAGAAGTTGGATGCGGTCGATGAGGGTATTAGGAGGTGAGTTTGAGCTCGATGATTCGTCTTGTGCTGCGCGTTCGTTCGGCAGTATTTGGAAAGCTTGGATTGAAACAGTCTTTCTTTTGATGTGGAACAGGAACTCGGAGTTCTTGGATGAAGTTTATCGATCAGGTGCAAAACCGTTCATGGGTGAACATACACATGAACATGCGGATTCCCACTCCGAATCCCACTCTCATGGATCCCACTCCGATCACTCCCATACACCCCAACCGACCATCCTCTCCCCGCCTTCTCCCCCCCACTCGCAAATCCCCTCTACTCCCCTTCCTCCAACGGACAAAACGCTGTCCCCCTCGGAATCGAAACAACAAAACCTCCTCTCCCTGATGAACAAGCACGCCTCGCTTCAAGTCCTGGCCAAGAGGGATAATCAGATGGATAAGGTTAGGAGCACGTTGAGGAGTTTGGTCAGGGACTGGACTGTTGGGGTGAGTCGGATCGGGCCGTACTCGTTGACGTGCTTTCTGTTCTTTTCTTATGATTTCTCTCCGGATTTCTCGTTTTTACTGGCTGGCGATTTCTGGGGAGACGAGGGTTGACTGATCTGGGACGTGTTTTTTATACAGGGAGAGCGCGAGAGGAAGGTTTGCTATTATCCTTGCGTCAAGGCGGTGGAGGACCATTTCTCCCATCTCCCTCTCTCAGGCAGGTGAGCCTAGTCCGTTTTGTCGGGGGTTTCTTTACGGACGATTACTGATTCCAACTCCGGTCGAATAGGGGAGAGATCAAGGTCCTCGTACCAGGTGCCGGTCTGGGGAGATTGGCTTTGGATTTCGCTAGTAAAGGTTAGTCGATCTGAAATTCGCTTAAATAGGGGGAAGTATTGATCCGTTTAAAATGGGACGGTTGGGATTAGGCTTCGCCGCTCAGGGGAACGAATTTAGTGCGCATATGTTGATCGCTTCCAATTGGGTCTTGAACGAGTCAGTCCGATCGGGTTGTTTGGAATAAAGGGTGAGACCCTAAAAACTGAACATACTCGCTTGCAGATCGACGAGCGCAAATCAATTCCAAATCTTTCCCAACCTCCATTCGTTCTCTAACCACCTGACGACTGAACAAAACCTGTTGCGTTCATATACACTCCCCGACATCCTTCCCTCCTCGCTCCTTCCTGCGGATTCTCAATTCAGTTTCGTCGCAGGGGATTTCGAAGAGGTCTATGGGGGTAGACAAGAGAACGGCGCTTGGGGGCCTATACCGGAAGATCAAGCGGGTCAATGGGGAGCCGTCGTCACTTGTTTCTTTCTCGATACCGCTAGGAACGTGATCAATTATTTAAAAATAATCAAAGGGTTGTTAAGGGAAGATGGGATTTGGGTCAACGTAGGGCCGCTGTTGTGGCATTGGGAGAACGTTCAGGATAGGGAGAGGGGGGAGGGAAGTATCGAGTTGAGTTTGGACGAGGTCAAGGAGTTGGCTAGGGAAATGGGATTCGTCGTTTCCGTACGTGTGGCGCGTTTCAAATGGGGTCTGGTCGAGAGCTGATCATGATGATTGGTTTGGTTCTCTCTTTGCAGAACGAAAAGATGGATACGGCAACCTACACGGGAGATCCTGATACCATGTTACGTTCAGAGTACCAGGTGAGTAGACGTGTACTCTCGATCTCACCTGGGGGTATAGCTGAGATACGTCGACGCTAGGTCGCTTTCTGGACCGCAACCAAAATCAAAGAATCGGAATAAAAAATCCCGCAACGGATCGGTACACAGGTACGGTCAACGCTGGCTAGTTGACTGGAGGTGGTTTAACGTTCAAGAGTTAATAAACCAGTAGAAGCGCAATACAAACCAGGTGATGTTGTATTATTGGAAGCAGGGATGCTTGCACATGAAATCATGCCATTTGAGAGCAAAACGCAATGTTTAGTTCTGTTCGTACATGCTCACCATGTTCTGGACGAAGTACTGGTACTATAGCATCTATAATCCATGACAGATCGACATCTTACTGGTAGTGGTAGGGGCAAGAGCGAGCAGTGATTCATATCCAGCCCTAAGCACTCGGCCTACGTCTTGTACACGCTCGCATGCCAGATATGGCACCTTCCTGACCGGCAGGAAAAGCGGTCGAGGAATGGGCAAATCTGATCAACAGAGTTGTATAATCGATCGGTGCTAATCATATCATTGCAAGGGAAAGGTTGGAATGTCTAACAACAAAATCCCACTTGTGTTTGGACCTCGACCATAGAACATTTCTCGCTGTGTAGGTAGCGCAGAAATGATCTAGATGGTAATGAATGCTTCGAACGTGTTTGATACCTGCACTCTCCCAACATTGCTGAAAGATCGCTTCCATTCAATCGATTATGCATAGGACGGGTGTATCGTGATGGTTGTACAACAGCAACAATGATATGCAGGTGATTGATTATGCGAATGATGGCGTTGTCCCATCCTCTTGACTCAAAGTGTACCGATGGCACGCTCATCTCGAATCGCTCTTCCAAGCGTCCTCTAGTCCCCACTTTTCTCTCCCTTCAGCGGTCATGATGTTGATACAGACGCTCTGTCCTGCGTCGAGCAAAGACCATTCTGAATCCGGATTAACGGGGCCGGGGACTTTGAGCTTCTTGGATGGATTCAGGTTTGGACGTGCAGGAGCGTTGAGGGGGTTGAAATGTAGGTATTCTCGGATAGATCGTTCGCCCCTTCCGACCTGGTAGAAATGAGCTTGAGTTTAGTTGCTGGTGGATGGTGATCTGCGGGAGACGACCACGACTCACCGCTCCTTTTCCTCTAGCGGCTACCTGAACGACGACAATCCAATTCCAAAACGCTCCCACTTCATGCCCAGGAATAACGATCCCATCCCCGCTGTCCGTCTTCCCTCTCCTCCGTTTCCCCCTCTCCATCTGCATGTCGGAGAAATCAGTGAACGATTTCGAGGCCTTGGAACCTTGTGTCCGATTGAAGCTTATCGAATGAGGAACAAAGAGTTCGTTGGTCGTAAGAAACGTGTGTAGCGGTTTGGCGTATTCAGGAAGGTCAGAAGGAATGGGTTGAAGAGGGATATCTTGGGCTGGTTCGGGTAGAGTTGTCATCGGGTTGTACGTCGTGAACACGGGTCCAGATGATCGAGAGGATGGTACGACATGGTCGTCTTCCTCTTCTATGTACCAGGCTTTAGCTTTAGCCTCTGCCGCTTGGGCTCGTTGTCTTGCTTGGAGAGACGATTCGGCTTCAGGGATGACTCGGGAAGCATGGAGGTATCGACATCGGGTCGATCGCAGCGATGAGCGGATAATGGGGGTAATGGATCTAGGGTTCATGGCGAACTGTAATCTGTACGGTTGAACCAATTGAATGAACAGATGGACAGACCGGTAGATGAGATGCTAGATGAAATTAGTCAGTTAGCGGGATATCGGGAAGCTCGATGCGTAATGGTCTGGTCACGTGAAATTAGAGAGGCAAGACCGCGTTTCAGGTACTGCCTTGCCAAAGTGGATCAAGCTTTCTGGCCAGACATATGGCCGGAGGTTTTGGGATTAGTTTGTACATGGAATCATATATGAAGTGGGTCGAAGGTTCAGCAGTGTATTTTACCTTGAAATATGGCGAATTTTCTTCGACCTGCATTCCTTGAGAACTCCAAGCGAGCGACTCTTTGAGAAGCTTGAGCACCTCTGCCTTGAAGTGGATGACGAACGGTCTGTCTTTCTCCCCAACATTGAGGATTGTCCAAACTGGCGAATTTTCAGGTACAATCCCACCCTCCAAAAGAAGATCGAGAACACGATTTCCAATCTTTTTGGCTGCCTTCATATCTTTGTCGTCAACCTGACCTTTTTAGTGATCAAACTGATCGACGATGCCATTGTTCTGCTGGGCGACTGGCCAGACCAGCAGTTGATAGAGCCGTCGCAGTCGGTGGATCCATCTTCAATGGAACCCTCGATTCGCACTATCTTTTTGGAACTGCGACATGGGCCCTGCCTCAAGATGCTTCTTATCGCGCTCGAGTTGGAACCGATTACTGGTCGCGCAGACAGGCTGTCACACGACTGTTCATCACCTCGCCCTTCATGATTTTGAGTGAAAACTGATGATGTAGAGGAGGATACGGAAGCTGAGGTAGCGGATATGACCTTGAATACGAATTGCTGAACAGTGTGTGTCGGGCAACGTTCACTGAATGGTGTTTCTCCGAGGCTGCATTGACGCTGATCAGGAGGTGCAGTTCAACTGTACTTTGTGCTAGCCTTTCTGTCCAGTCCATATGGAGAACCTTGTTATGAAAGGAGTGAAAGATCTGCAAGAACTCCTTCAGATAAGAGAAAGTCATGTTCCGTCGTCGCGTCCCCGGCAGCGAGAAAACGCGCGACTTCTTCAAGCGTTCCGCGTGACAACGATCAAAGGAAGGACCCCGTGTCGCAATATTCCGTCGTCCCAGTCTAAGGGAATTTTGGTACAGCTAGCTGATACTCGTACTGTCTCGACGTTTGATTGATCAATCTTGTTTGAAGATCATTCTGTAGATCGCAACGGATGGACCTATCCCGTTGGTGATACACCTAGTGTAGGAATCCAAACTCATCAAGGCGAAGGGAGACTTGTCGCAAATCTGTAGACGGTTGTTTCTTTGGAAGCAGATCGTGTACCTGGTATACAGCGATGCGAGATAGAGTGATAGAGATATGGTAAAAGCCCTTTGAATCTGCATACACGTGATCGATCGCATCAGATTTATAGTCGCATGCGTACAAATGGACAGGTGCTCTTTCGATGACAGCTCTGACGAGAATATCACGCATACAACAATAGTCTCGATCGGACCTTATGGATCTACCACTGGTGCCACGTTCCACGCTCATCTCGCGAACTGTCTCGAGCCGTGGCTGCTATAATCGTTCGGGGACCTTCCGGACTGTGCCATCTGTGAATATCTCTGCCTTTGACCCCTCTGAGTAGCCGGATCTTTGTTTGACGCCAGAGTTTCTTTCCTCTTGATCTCCATCTCGATTTTTCGTAATTTACCCCCGAAACGGCCTTGGTCGTTGGCACAGAGGTCTTCTCGATTGAGAATTTCTTTGACGAGTGCCTTCACTTCGATCCAATCCTTGCTTAGCATCAAACTCGCTACCTTTTTACGGGTTTCAGGTGATACACTCAATTTGTCGAGACCGAGGTTGAATGCTGGTTTGAAGGTGACAGACGATGCCGTGACAAACGACGACGAGCATTCACCGTCGCTCCCCAAGGCGGGGTCTTCCTGCTCTTCTGTCAGGCTCGAATTGTTTGGCAAAACCGAAATGCTCGAGTGCATTGAGGACATTACGAACAACTTTGCTATGTGATCTTTGGGCTGCACAGCTGGATATTTGATATGAGAAGAGACGTCAGCATATATTCCTGCCACTACGAGTTGTGGCGTGAACGGATCTTCTTGTGAAAGGAACGCCACTCATCGGGTTTGAACTTTCGGCTCGAAATGTGAATCCTTTTCACTAGCCAAGTGTGAGTCGTTCGTTCGGACAAACCGGCTATCGCGACTGGTTCCGGCTCGTAGCATTTGCCCTGAGCGTTTGCCCGAGCCTGCCGACAGAAGAGTCAAGTAGTTAGAAAATACCATTTACCCGGTAAATGCAGCAGACGTGTGGGGGTCGCCCACTTGAGAGGATTCGTCTTTGGTCCAAAAATTATGCTCGATCTGAGCAAAAGGAGGCCGAGCAGATGCAGTGGCCATCATCTTGGGCTGATGCACTCACGTGCACCAGAAGAGGATGGCAGGACGTGAAGGTACGAGATTTGTTGCCATACGCGCACTCTGCGCGAGAAATGGCTAAAAAGATGGACACAATGGGAATTGAACCCATGATCTCTTGAAAACAAGCGGTTATGCAAATCAAGCGCCTTACCCCTGGGCCATGCGCCCTTCAATATTTCAAGCCACACATTGGCCATTCACAAAATCCGCGGCCTACGGCCGCACGCCCTCCGGGCGTTTACTATGGGAGATCTGTACTCAGGTCCACCGGTCGCAACCCGTTCAATTTTATCACTTCACTGCAGTACTAGCGTCGTACATTGGAAGTCGCTGCTTGCACATTCATTTGGTCGAAAATTCCTGACGCGAAACTCGAAAAAAAGGCGTGAGCTCAAACAACTAGCGCAAGTACAGCCAATTTCGAACTAACCTGTAGTTCAGTCTTCAAAATTTTGGGGTTCCGCCGCATTCACTCAGGGTTTTCATTCCTGTGAACTGTATGATGCTGCCCGCCCATCTCGCCGACTTAGAAGAGTAGAAAAATGGAACTCTGCGGTCCAGTCACTCGTTTCAGATGCCCCACTTCTGTCGTTGTCCGCACTAAATTTCCTTACATACTTCATGTTGCGCGATTAGCCCGTAACAACAGGAGTTCATCAGTTCGTTGAGATTTTGGAGTAGAAATTCGGTCCAATGATGAGGCTCGCTTAGCACAAATGAGAGTAGATGTCTGATTCGACGTTTCGACGATCAATCTTTGCGTGGATCGCGCTAGGAGTCCGAGCGTCAAGGACAAAGGAGGCAAGAACGTAAGGATGTCTCATCTTTGGATCTTTGGCCATGCTCGATCAAAATAAAAAAGACAACGACTTTCCTTTCACGGACGCTATATGGCACCCCGTTCGGATCGTAAGAAACTCTTCATACCTGCCTCTGCAAGAGGTTCTTCTCTCCATCGACTGAGGAACACAGCTCGAATAACCCACCTTACGCGTAACTGGATCACCTACCGACTCTCCCACATTCTCTCGCTAATATGGAGCCTTCACTACGTGGCTACCGACCGGAAGGACGAAAGGCCGAGATCAAACGAGATCAGAGAATGGATGAAAGATATGGACTCGGTTCACTGGACTATGCAGATAGGAGGTCAAGACTCGTCAAGGAGAAGCAAGCTGATCTTGCTTCTTGGTCGAATGCAGTGATGCAAAGATACAAAGTTCGAAAGGACCTCATCGGGACGGGAGAAATCGACAGGGACAAGGTCATTACGATCATAAACACTACACTCGATATGAACGGCATGCGCACCGCCGTCAACGACAACAGACCCTTCTTCGATTTGCTTGGGGAAAGAGCCAACGGTCTCTTCGAATTGATGCGGGATCTCATAGTCAATCCACTCGAGTTTGATGCGAGTAAACATGGCTGCCTCAAATTGGTCGAGGACATCGAATCTACCACTGAGCAAGGAAGTGACGACGATATTCTTAGCGAAATTGGGGATCAGACGGACATTCAGTCTAGCGTTAATACCCGTATCAGGCATTACATTCGGGTTTGGAACGTACCAACTTGTAAGAGGATTCTGGACACGATTAAAGAGCTGGACTTGAAGCGATGGTCTCCCTTTAGCTACTCTGGACGAATGGGAAAAGAAATACCCGGTCGATTTCTCTCATTTGTCGGTCAAAAGAAAAGCTGCCACCTCAGCCAAGGTCACTCTATTATATGTCGGTGCAACTATCGGATCGACCCCTCTAGGGAGTTACCAGAGTGATGCAGCTGCGCCGATGATGCAGTCAAAACTAGGCCACTTTCTCGAGTTCGCCGAAGAAGAGGAGGACGGGCGATGCTACGAAATTCTTCCCCTTTCCATTGCCCTTCCTCATACTGAAAAACCAGCCACCAAAGAACGCCCAGCAATGACAGCAACTGATCTCTGGGATCTCAACTCTGAGCTTTGGTGCATCGAAAGGTGTCTGATTGCAGGGGTGACACGAGAGGCTGGCTTGAATTCAGCATATGGAGGACAGTGAGTGGGATCTGAAATCGTGACGAGTATGTGAGCTGATTGCCCTCTTCGCTAGCTACGTCGAATTCCAACCTAGCCAGGAGGTGAAGAACCTCATCGAACGCGCAAAAGAGTGGCGTCCTCCCCAAACGCCTCCAACAGAGACCGACCCAAATACTGAGCTACGCATCAGGCAACATTTTGAGCAAACAAGAGAATTAGCTCGGATTTACAAGCAGAAACCGATCTCATTGACCGCCTTGGAGCATGCGATATCTAACGCTTCGAAGACTACATCCAAGTTGGTTCTCAACGTCGCTAAGGATATCCCCGTTAGAGACGCGTTTGGACTTGCTCACTGGTATGGAGATATAGCTGGCCCAGCAGCACAGCTTTATCGCTCTGCCAACGACGTTGTCAACGATTGCGAAATCAGTATTCAGACTACGTTCATGAACTTTTGGGCGGTCTGCATTCTACACAAGATGATTGCGATTTACACCATATTTTTCGTGAGGATTCTGTGCATCATACAGCCCAGAGTCATTCTGGTAGCTTCCAACAAGGTACGTGAGGGTATGCCTGCAACAGCGTCGGTGAGACTCACAGTCGAACGAACAGGTGTCTAGCATACTCTGCTCGAAGAAAAGGATGGTCCTGAAGCACGATGATCTTGTTACCAGAATCGTCGAAGACCTTGAATCTGACAGGGTTATAAGCGACATAGAGACGCTATGCGGAACTGAAGACGACGAGTGGGACAACATGGCGGGCGGCGACTTTATGAGCTACGTTGGATGTCTGCGTGTTGTGTGCTACGGTTACGCCGGTGGGAAACGGCTACACCGGTCGATTGCCTTGTGTAAGTAATGATTCTTTTTTAAAATTCATAAGGTTTACACTAATCTTTTTCTGCACAGTGCGTTTTGATTGTGGTTTCATTGCCTATCGACCAGACCTACAGCGCCTGTTGCAAGATATCAATCTGATTCTTGCTATAATGCGTAATATTGTTACTTCTATTGCTGGAAACCAGACAATTTGGAATGAGACAATTGCGCAGGAAGTGGTAATGGAAGCAGAAGGTATTTTTACCAATATTGGCCTTTCTACCATTCTAGATCAACGGCGCCAGCAGTACCTCTTATTGCAAAGGAACTTGCTCAGTCTCTCACAACTGGTCACCAATGCAGAAGATGATCAACAGGCATTTGATGAGTATCTAATACACGCTTCTGCTACATCTAATGCACGTAGGGAATCCCTTTCAAAGATGGAAGTTGCAGTTGGGGAGCCAGGCAGTGTGACCAGGAATGTCCAAATTGATCGCCTCGCTCTGATAGAGGACAGTCCTTGTCCTTCTAGTATGACTATTGGGGACAACGAGTGGCGACAATGGCTGCTGACCAGGAAACCGGGTATGTACTCATCGAGCCGTTGCGTGAGTTTGACGAATCTGATCGGACACACAGGCACCGCTCTAGCCATCTCCGCTACCACGCTGAGCGGACCTCTCAAAATCGCCACTTTGGACAATAATAGTGTCGCTCGCAGAGAGGAATTGAATGCGCAGCGACAGTACCCAGGTTTCACGTCGACCGAGGAATCGAGCGTCATCAACGCGGTCAAGTATCTGTGCAATGTCGATACCGTCAACAGTAGCAGGGAATCCATCGCAAATGGATGGCGTTTGATCGTCTGCAAGAGATGTTCTGCGGCGGGTATCGTTCGCAACTCTCAAGCCAAGCACTTCTGCCGGGACGAGAACGGTACGTACGTGGCGCGCGCGCAGGGTACAACGACCGACTCATCGGGGGTGTATGTACAGGGAACATCATGATTGGCGAGCCAATCTTGCAGAGAGATCAACACTTGTACAACGTGCGGCTGCTGTATCCAGCTCAAGTACTGTGTCACCCTGTCTTCGGTCGCGCCTTCTTTCAACAGGCTGATCTCAACGAGGTGAGAGGTTTCGTGAGTCGAGCAGCTCTCGTGACGCGCTAATGTTGCCTCAGTTCGAGTTTCAACGTTCAGCAATCGTTGAAGCTGCCGGAGTCGAACCGAGATTCGTCGCATGGCTCAAGTCACAGCGAGCACGACCGGATTTGATCTACTGGCAAGTGAGTCAGGAGATGCTTCTCCACCATGTGGAGCGTTATTTCTGCCCCGTCGTGAACGCCAACCTGAAAGATGTAAGTCAGCGCGAGCGGATTGTACGATCGATACTGAAATCCGAAACGGTCTAGTTTCTATGGCTCGAGCAGGACGTAGAACTGGGCAAACGATACCGTGTTGTCAAACGGGAGGTCAAGCTTATCCGTCGAAAGAGTGGTTCGTGACGGTGTCAGGTTGATGCATTCGTAAACTGATATTTGCCACCTTTGCAGGTCTACCCGTGTCGCCGTTTCGATCGGCATGGGATTTCCCCGAGGATTTCGTTCTCGCACTAGAAGAAAATCCGCTCGGTGGATACACTCGAGGCGTAGATCGTGACGGTATTCATCCATCTCAAAGGCATTTGTTGTAGTGCATGTAGTGACATTGAGACTATGATTTTATGCAACGAGTGATCGAGAATCTCGGGAGGTTTCTTTACGCGTTTCAGAGTCTCGGCGTAGGCCGTCCGTCCGCTCAGGGCTCTCAACTTGAATGTTGGGGTGTACTTTTCGCGGCATTCGGACACACCTCACTGCACAGCACGCACATCAGTCATATCTACACCTAACCACTGTGCCTCTACTATTCGAATCAATCGCTACCATGGATGCCCTCAATCTGCGGGCCCCGGGAACCACAGGCCCAGAAATCACAGGCCGTTCGCATGTCCCCCCCTCCAAGTCCTCTAAGTGTCTCAAATGCTTAATCGTGAGGGTGGGGCAGTGTGTTGGACAACCATGCACAAGCTGCCTGACCAGGGGTACTACATGTGTGATGTATCTGCCTGGAATGACTCGTGCTCAGAAGGCACAGTTGAAGAAAGGTGTGTTGGCTGTCCTCGTACTGCCATCGTTCTTAACGATCTAACTTCGCAACATCTAGACTTTGCCAAAGAATTAGAAGGGAAGACTCCAGCAATCAAGCTAAAACGTCGTTCTGAAGGTACCGATGGGGAAGATGCCGTCAAAGGGGAAGGTTCGGTCAAGAAGAAAGCGAAAAAGTGAAACACAAGTTCACGAGTTAGGGGTACGTACAGATTTGCATCGGTATCGACTCACTTGTTTGGGTAGCTGATATGTCGTAATATGCAGAGGTTAGCGAGTTGATAAGGTGCTGATGTTAACCCAGGAGGCTCGTCAGAGATAGGAGGACAGACGAGCGTATAGGGCTAGATAGGGGACGTATTGCCATATCGCGGACAGCCTATATTACACAATCTCATATCACCACGACAGTACTGTCAACACTTTTTGGAACAGGAGTTAACGAGCGTCGGTTATACTTTTGAGATCCCTTATCTGATTGAAGGGCAAACTCTAGAAGAGCATGCCGTTCTCGAGGTCACGAGCTCGATTTCATTTCGCATGTACGCAAACGACACGACTTGTGGAGGCGGTATGCAGGTACGAACGCACGAGGAAATGTTGATCGCATGTTCCAAATTGATTGGACCGTTCACATTGAGTGATGCCTCGTTCTGAACGGGGCTCCTTGGGTTCGATCTACAGCAATAGAAATGATAAGCAGTGTCACAATGGCCTACAAATCGACCATATTTCCTCCGGGAACTTGTGCTTTCACACCGACTGGAGCAGATTAGGGCCGAACACACTCGTTCAGAAATTTCGTTCGAGGTATTCTATTACAATTAACGTGCAGAACTGCGAAAAAAAGTCATCGTGATGTCCGGCCGATCACAAGATCTTAACAAGGAATGACAGGACAATCACAGGGATGCGACGAGAAGTGACAATCGTTCGGACCGCAATCGCAAATCTGAAACTGGAGACCCCTATCTCAACCGAAACGGGTAGCCATCGTGTGACCCCGAACCTGTTCGTACTGACCATCCGACAACAGCACATGACCGACCATCTCTAAAGCTTCGTTCCGGGTCAGGCTATGATGCATATCATGCAGGACCATGCTCGACGTTTACAACCATGACATGCGTTACCCTCATCTATCAGCGTGATTTCACCGTCGATACAGGATTTTCTTGTATCGACGACAGAACGTCACGACGCCTTCGCTCACTCTCATTTACTCTCATCCTTCCAGCTCAACCCGTACCCTGCCGCTTCCTATCAAAAGTGTACCAATCAAATCGTCGCCCATACCTAGATTTTCAGAGTTTCATGGCGGCGGCTCACATCGAAAACAAACCCATCCAACGCCTCCATCCCTCTCCTCCCCCAGTCCTTCATGGGGTCGTCCCCTGATTGCAAATCCACGATCTTTATGAGAGAAGCGTTCGGGGGCGAGATGAATCCCTCTTCGACTGCCTTTTGTATCAGTTCTTTCAAGGACGAGTAGAACCCGTTGACTGCGGGTCCCGAACGGATGAGCTAGTGTTGGATCAGGTGCGGGATAGAACGGCGACTAACCGTTGAGGACGATGACGGGGAGTTTTTGGATGCCTAGTTGTGACCAGGTGGTCATCTCCATGACTTCCTCGAACGTACCGAATCCGCCTGGGAGTACGATGAATCCTCCTTGAGATATCTCAGCCATTCTAGCCTTTCTCTATGGGAGCGAGATCGGGCGTTCATTGGAGGGAATTCTAAGGGAGCGGTGCATCACAGCGACTTGCCTCGTGCATGGTGGAAACGATTTCATTTGTGAACCGATCACCGGTGAACTGCCCGTCGACGATCTTGGCCCCGGTTCCTTCTTTACTTTCCCCGTCGGTTTCTCCCCCTCGACTGGAGCTGGACTGAGCGTTCGGTTCAGGTGTTCCAGACGGGGTAGTGACGCTCGAATGATTCCGTAGGACCGGTTGTGTGAGGGCTTTAGGAATGATTCCGTGTACTTTCCCACCCGCCTCTAGGCATGACGCTGCCACGAAACCTGACAATTGGGACCTGCATTCAGTACCCAACCGGGAGTCGAGGAGACGGTTCATGCAGCTCACCCATGACCCCTCGAACTCCACCACCGTAGACCAAAGTTCGGCCGGAATCGGCGATGGACGCGCCTAGAGATCGAGCTGATGCTTCATAGACTGGTCTTACACCTGGCGAAGAGCCGCAGCTGTATCGCAACGAGGTAGGATCGATCAGTTGGGCGAGATGACGAATCGACTATCGTGCCGGATACTTGCAATACACAGACGGGAGGTTTGTTGGTCATGTTGGTGAACGATACTCGAGAATTTACGGCGGTGCGTTCTTGTATCGAAGGACGGGCGAGGTCCAGAGCGAGTACTTATAGTCGAGTTGCGAGTCGAGAGCTGACGATGGTGAACAAGGGAGAACCTCGATGAGTGGAGCCCCGCAAGTTAGCAACTCGAAGTCCAGGCTCTGTAGATTCGTGTCTACTGAGCGTGTTCAAGGTGGAAACAAAGAGCGTCCATTCCGTCTTTATCCCATCAAACGTACAGTAGCAGAGTACTCTAACTCGGCTCAGCTTGGTCAATCACTACACTAGCACCAGAGTCACAGTCTCTGTAGACGTCACAATAATGACTATCCCCACGGAAGAACAAATCCGGGATCCTCGAATCGGCGAGCTGCCCAAGCCCAAGATCAATGACCCTAAACACTTTACCTCCTTGATGGACATGCTCACAGAGGACGCCGAGGACCAGCCTCTAGATGAAGTCGAGGGCGAGGTCGGATCTGATGAGGATGATGGGAAAGCCGTAGCGGAGGGCGGGGAGGGCGCAGAGGGAAAGGCCAAGAAGAAAAAGAAGAAGAAGAAGAGTAAAGGTTCGAAAGCTGTCGACAAGCTGAGGTCAGTTTAGTCGCTCGTCGTGTGGTCCATGAACTGACGTTGTATTTCAAACAAAACTCACTCCTTCCTTTGAATGTTCAAATCCAATCATAACCTGGATCGTGCCCATCGCAGAGAAACCCTGACCCCATCGGGAGCCGTCCCGGAGGAACTCGTAGATGCGGTCAAGAGGGAGATGAAGCAGAACCCGCAAGGTCCTCCCGGTCAGGTCGTAGACGATGGCAAGTCCACTTCCGCCGCTGTTGGGGCAGGAAATGATGTTACGAGTTGCTTATCAAGTGATTTACGACGATTGTAGAGGAGATCAGGAAAGCTCTCAAAGCGATGGATCTGATCAAGATTTTGGAGGGGAAACAAGCATTGGGTAACAAGTCCAACACGAAGGATATCGGGGAACACAAGGTTCGTCCTCTTTCCGTTCACGCTTGCATCAGCTTCCACCCTTACTTTGTCCTCGTAGTTCTGGAAAACTCAACCAGTCCCACAAACCCTCAGTCAGAACCTAGCTCGAGCTTCGTCCTCGCAACAAGCTTCTTCTTCCTCCTCCTCGACTCTTACCGCAACGGTAGCGGAGGTCGAACAAGAAGAAGACGGTGCGATCGACAAGGTCAAGACGGTCGACGAGGTCAGGAAAGATCCGCTAGGGTTGCCTAGTGGGTATGAATGGGTCACGCCGGATATCCTGGACGATCAGCAGGTCAGTCTCTCGAGCATATTCGAGGCGGAGAACGGCAGTTGTTGATCAGTCGAAACACAGTGTAAAGAGGTTCAAACGCTTTTGTCAGAGAACTACGTCGAGGACGATGATGCTTCGTTCCGGTTACATTACTCCAAAGAATTCTTGCTCTGGTGAGTTGGCTCGAGCTCGTTTTCCTCGATCGCAAGTTTGGTCTCTGATGACTTGAACGACCCCGATCACAGGGCATTAACGCCTCCTGGGTATATCGCGGATTGGCATGTCGGAGTAAGAGTATCGAGTAACAAGAAGTTGGTCGCCTTCATCTCGGGTATCCCACTTGACACTCGAGTCCGAAAAAAGTGAGTACTACAACCATCCATCTGGAAAGCCAGCCCATTGACACCCGACCTCGACCTTTTGTAGCACCTTCACCGCGGCGGATATCAACTTCCTCGTGGTACACAAGAAATTGAGGTCGAAACGACTTGCACCCGTCATGATCAAAGAGGTCACTCGACGGGTCAACATGAGGAACATATGGCAGGCGGTTTACACGGCTGGAGTCGTCCTGCCCACTCCTATTGGGGTCTGTCGGTAGGTCCCAAAAATGACAATCATAGAAGCGTAAAGGTGTTGAAAAGTTGAAGTCTCGCAGATACTACCACCGAACGCTCAACCCCGCAAAGTTGGTCGATATCGGTTTCACTCCCGTTCGAAGGGGTGATACCGTCTCCAAGATGGTACGACGATACGCGCTTCCCGCTAAACCGCTTCTCCCGAATTTCCGAGAGATGCAGAAAGAGGACGTGCCTCAGGTGTCGGCTCTCCTGAGCAAATATATGGCTAGGTTCGAGCTGGAACAGAGGTTCGATCAGGAGAGCGAGATCGAACATTGGTTCATCAGTGGACGAGGAACGGGCGAGTACAAGGGCGGTAGAGGGAGAGAAAACCAGGTCGTTTGGTCGTACGTTGTGGAGGTGAGTTCCCCGACTGAAGCGCCGCCGCTAGACCTGAGTTAAGGACGATTGGGACTCCACACAGGATCCCGAGACTCGACAAATAACCGATTTCATGTCGTTCTACTCGCTCCCATCCCTCATCATGAGGCATCCCAAGCATTCCGATTTGGGAACCGCCTATTCCTTCTACTATGCGACCGATGTTGCGCTCTCTCCATCCGGTAGCCAAGGAGGGGAGGAGATGCTCAAGGAGAAACTCGCGAGGAGGTTGAACGACTTGGTCAGGGATTGTATGATTGTTGCCAAGGATGTGAGTGGTACAAGAGTCGCCAGGTGGAACCATTTCTCTTATACCGGTTCCTGTGCAGGCCGGGTTTGATGTTTACAACGCATTGACCCTGATGGACAACAACCTGTTTTTGAACGAACAATTGGTAAGAAGCGTCTTATTAAGGGCTCTACCGCTCACTGCTGACGGTTCAACTTTTTCACAGTTCGGACCAGGAGATGGATACCTTGTAAGCATTCTGATCTTCTCCTCCTTACGCCGTCTGTCGCTAACCATAGACCGTTCACTTGTCCTTTCTCATCGTAATAGAACTGTAAGTTTACCTCACTTCACTTGTACCCTCGCAATGAACTGAATCTTTGTCCCACGCGCCATAGACTACCTATACAACTGGCGATCCGCACCAATTGACGGCGCTGCCGACGGTGTTAACGCTCAGAGGACGTCCAATATCGGTCTTGTAATGTTATAGAGGTCAGAAACGCGAACCATATAGATTAATGTTTTTATCCTTATCATGTCAAGACTACCGATGCACACAACCACGACCCAGAAATTATAAACTAAGACATACCAATCATACTATCAGGTCGTACGGAGAACACAACAAGAATCCCAAACCCACTGCCGCTCCTGGTTGAGCCATCTTCATCCCCCGACGCCCGCGCTTCCCCTCAAAAGCACTCGTCGTCATCCAGGACCAGCCCTGCCTCCAAGGCATCCTCCTGGTCCCATTCATCGTCCGAATCCACATACGGCGGATCCTCCTCCCCTACGTTTGGCCCGAACGCGTCGTCCACGATGAGACCGAGGACCAAACTCGGCGGCGTTCCTCGAGGTGGCGGGACAGGCAAGGTAGCCCGTGGAATGAGAGGCCGAGACTGTCCTATGTCAGGAGTAACGGTCGTCGTATCCTCCTCAGTTCCACCCTGCGCCAGAGCTTGCCCCCTTGCGAGCTCCACAGCGTCAGACTCCAGCAGCCTCATCCAGGCTAGGGAGTGTCTATGCTCCGACATAAGACTGTTGTAATCAGTCCGCAGCTTCTCATAGCACACCTCGCCCTCCTCTAGCTGCAGATTGAGAGTGGACAGTTCGCCCTCAAGGTCCCCGCTCTTAACCTTGAGGTCCACGATCTCCTCCTTTAGGACGACCGTCTCCTCGCTCAAGGCTCCGATGTCTTGCTCGAGAGCGGGAACCTGCGCCTCGAGCATTGTGGCCGCCTCCATCCGTTGGTCGCGAGAGGCAACCTCCTCCTTGAGGGCGCAGACTTCTTCTCTCAGGACATTAATGTCCCCCTCTAGAACGGACACGTGTTCTTCGAACATCGTATCCATCGAAGCCTGCTCTCCAGCCGTCTCGAGCAGTTCCCCCAACTGCTTCTCCGCCTCGAGACGATGCCTCTCAGATTCTACCAACTTGCAGTTGGCATCGCCGAGCTCGGTCACGGCATCCGCCCATGCCAGGTCCGCCTTCTCTCTCTTCCTCTCCTCCTCCTCTGCCTTCAAACGAAGCCGATCTTCTCTGATCTTGCATGCAGCTTCAACCTCCCTCCTGTTGTTGAATTGCTGCATGAGATGCGTTCGTTTGTCAAGGAGGGTTTGCTTTTTGGCTTCGAACAGGTCGTCCCTCGCCTGAGCCAATTCCCTCCTCAGATCCTCGTTCTCCTTGACGAGGTCCCTGTTCCTCTCTCGGTCTTGAGAGGTAGACTGATCGAGCCGAGGTTGGTCGATAAGATCCTTCACAGGGACTGTCAAGGCCGCTAACCACTCTTTAGAACCGAACGGGAGAGTTCTAAAGAGGCTCGACCTCATGTACCCGCGCGAGCTGGCGGACTTGCTCGACCCGGCCGGTACGCGGCCGGGGGAAGCGCTCGCCGAGGGAGGAACCGGCGAGTAAGATCCTGTCTCTGTCCCTTGAGCGGGCTTGACGGAGGGCAGAAGAGCAGCTACCCTTGCTGCGAGGGAAGCCCTAGACGCCTTGGGCAGAGGCAACACCGTAGGGTTGACTTGGATCGGTCCAAGAGCTTCCCGCTTGGCTGGCTGCCTGGTAGCCTCGACGACCCGAAGACCTCCTTCGGAGATCCTCTTCAAGTCCCCGCTAGCTTTTCTCCGCCTCAGAGTAGGCTGGGGGGGAACCCGAATCCGGGTCTCGAGCGGAGAAGTGGAGGCCTTTACCTCCCGAGGATCGACCTTCTTTAACCCTTGTGCTTTGGTCGCAAGCACAGGGACCTTGCTCTTGGCCTTGAGAGCGGTGGCGATCGTTGGAGCCGCGATCCTTTTTACCAAGGTAGGTAAACGGGTAGGAATGAGGGCGGGAGCGGCGGGGACTGGAGCCGATCGGAAGAGGATCGGCTCACCTCGAGGGGTCTGGACTGGAAGTCCAGAGATGATAGGTACATGGGTACCTACAACCCTGGGGATCCGAGTCCTGATCTGGACCACCTTTCCAGGTAGTCCAGTGATGATCTGCTCCTTCTGAGCAGGTTTAGAGAGTCCCCTAGGAGGAGGAGGGGAGAAGACGACCATCTTGGTCGAAGAGGGAACGATGGCTGCCATCGTAGCAAAGGTGGTGCCAGCTTTGATAGCGGCGGTAGAGACGGAGGTAGAGGTGGAGATGGTGGTAGAGCTCATCTTTCTATAACGCGTAAACGAAAACAAAATAGGAGTAAGTCCCGGGTGCGACCGATAACGATACGTCATGAAGACCGATCGGAAAGCTGGACTTACGATATATTATGGGTTGTTGAGTGTTGAGTTGGAAGGGTAATGTTCAAGAGTGAATGAGATCGGTGGTTCCTGTAACAAGCGAACGATCAGTTACGTTTTGGATCGTGTTAGCGATCACGGACAGGCGAACGCGCGATGAGTGATGAGATGACTTACGAATGAACGATTTGATTGGGAAGTAGACAGTTTCTGAGGGACGGTTGTTAGGCTCTAGAAGATTTTACTGCAATAAAGTGATGTGATCAGAAATCAAGGGGGATGTCAGGGATTTATGCATAGATCAGGAACAAGGACAAGACCAGCGAACGATCAATGGTGACAGTATCGAATTGGCAACTTACGTCTGCTAGAAAGCTGTTGAGTAAGACGGAAGACAACTATGATACTACTTTTTAAGTAGTTGATGACTGTATGATATGGAGAGATTGTATAGAGTCGACAAGAAAAATCAGTTTTGATCTGGACTGATGGTTTCGATGATGAGGTACGGCTTACAGTTCAAGCTTGGAAGGAACGACTGGCAAGAAGATTTAGTCTTAGTTGCTTTGTTTAATTTGATCGACTGTTTATTATGAGGACCGATTGAATCAGTAACGAAGGCGAAATAAACAGTAGGTGGATGATCTGGACCGAACTGGGAAACTTACGTTGAATGCGATTTGAGCGTTTGATTGCGGTTGTTTGATCGAGTGTGTTGGTAAGGTTGGTTGTTTGCTTATGTGCGTTGATATCGAGTGTCGGTTATGTGACTGCGTTGGTTGAGAAGAAGGGAAAAAGGCGATGATGGTGGTTGAAGAGTAAAAGTGGTTGTTGGTCGATACTTTGTACTGCCACAGACTAAGCGAACGATTCGAAAGTGGAAACTGATCAAACCATAGACTTGCCGCGAGCGATTGGATCTTACGTCACGCCATCCAACCCGGATCCGCTGCGTTAGGTAATCATGTTTTCTGGACTTGGTCATATCCCAGGCTCGATTTCTTGAATTGATAATACGCTTGATAGATCTGATATCTGAGAATCCTTACACCGCAATCACAAAAGTAACAACATGCCCCCTAAACTCGATATCAACGTGCGTTGTCGTCCGAAGGGATTTCGGTAATCATGCTGATGTCTCCTATCACCTTTAGAAAGCTGGAGTGGAGAACTCCGATTTCCCAATCTTGTGAGCTGGTTATAGAACCAAGACGTCGGTAGAGTGGAAAGCTAATCGGAAGCTACTCTCAGGTGCGAAACATGTTTGGGAGATAACCCTTACGTGCGAATGGTAAGCTACCCTATACCAGCTAAAAGGCTCAGTATTGATGATTTTGTTCGCTCGGACATTAGAGCAAGCAAGAGTATGGAAAGGAGTGCAAGGTGAGTCCAACTCGATAGCCCCGAATATTTGCTCTTCAACATTTGCTAACTTATTGACAACCTTGTTCTTTGGGTCGAACAGATCTGTATTAGACCATTCACCGTATTCCGATGGAACCCCGGTTCAGGTGCTCGATTCAAGAAGACCGAAATCTGTACGACCTGTGCAAAGATCAAGAACGTCTGTCAGACTTGTTTGTTGGATTTGTGAGTCGTTGCATGCAAATAAAGGTAGGGAAGATCGCGTGCTAAATGTGAGGTTGCCCATGTAGAGAGTACGGATTGCCAACTCAAGTCAGAGATGCGGCGTTGGGACGGGTCAACACCGCCCCTACCTCCGACATTAACAAACGTACGTCCTTCGTAGTCTATCCGTAACGTAGTTTCCCCACGCAATAACGTCACCATATGTCATAGAATACTACACCCAGGTGATGGAGCAACAAATGGCAAACACCTCATCAGGACAAATGGCCGATACCCACGACGCTCAACTCGCCACCTCGGCCGCTAAAGAAATGTTGAAGAACCTCGCTCGAAACGACCCGCATTACAAACGAAACAGACCGCATTTATGTAGTTTCTTCGTCAAGGGGGAGTGTAAGAGGGGGAGCGAATGTCCCTTCAGGTTAGTTTCCGTCAAGGATATCTATCTCCTTCCCCTGATCAATCAGCTAATAAGACGTTCCTCTGAGATCAGACACGAGGTACCGGATGACAAGGAAGGGTTGCAGAAACAGAACATGCAGGATCGATATTACGGTCGAAACGACCCCGTAGCGAAAAAGATCCTAAAGGAGCATTCAGAGAGTAAAGGACTTGTCGCTCCGGAAGATCAAAGCATTGTAAGTGACATGTGGCTTACTTTACAAGTGGAGAACTAACAGGTCCGTTTTGGTAGACCACGTTGTTGTTCTTGACGCTACCTGTTTGTCAGGAGGAGGATGTGAGGGTAGCCCTCATGAGTCACTGTCCATTCATCCAGCCTGCTCAAGTGAAGAATATCACGGTCGTAGCAGCAAGCCGTACGTCCACTCTGACGGCTTGGACAGTATCGAGGTCGCTGATACTATTGCTCTTTCCACAGACTGTGCTTTCGTGAATTTCAACAGTCGAGCGGCAGCAGAGCGAGTAGCCGATGCTCTGACGGTACAAGGCGGGATCGAAGTGCTCGGGAAGCGAGGAAAGGTCGTATGGGGCCGTGCTCGACCGGCCAAGAAGGTCGCTCCTGCTGCGGTACCTGCGGCTGTAGCAGCTTGAAGAGGTGGCGATGCATGATTCCTGGTTGTATATAGATACAGTGTTTCACATATAAGCAATGCAGTGCATAGTACAAATCTCTATTTTGAATTATATTAGCGGTAAAGGATTTCCTCTTCGTCCGCATGAGTGAGTCGTGGTTGTGACAAGAAGGATTGGACTCCAAAGAGAGTTTTAGCGGTCTTGAGGAGCTGTCGAGTCCAAGATCAACACCTGGACTGAGGCGAGTGATAGGTAATTGACTCACATCTTCCACAGTATGACACAACTGAGTCAGCGCCTCTCGCTCGGCAAATGCATACAATATAGCCAGCTCGGGACTCGTCATCCGCTCAGCAGCATCTACGCTGTTCCTGACACTGGGAGAGCGAGAGCGTGAAGGTGATCGAAGATCTTGGAGATGCTCTTCGGCTGCTCTAGCCCAATTGTTCACGGCCTCAACAGGCGATGCCAAAAATTGCGGCAGCGGCGTTCGAGAGCGTGCGGCATGCGCAACCGCAAAAAGGATGACATAGACTGAAGAGACCTATGCCACGAAATCCAAAAAAAAGGTTAGCAAGCACAGCTTAGACTCACGAAATCAGCCCGACTTACAAGATTCTGCCGTAACGGCAACACATCGAGTACGGTCTCCCTTCGAGGTATACCCTGCCTGATGTTTCGAATCTCCACGAGGAGACCAAAGACCTTAGCTAGATCATTGTTCAGTTGAGCGTGCAATAGGTGAGGCTTCGGTAGAAGCGAGAGTTCCAGTTGCTGAATTGTCGCCAAAGATCGACACTGACCGATTCCGATCTGGGAAGCCATCCATCTGATTAGTATTAGCCACAAGTCATGATATAATAAGACTCCGACCGATGCTTGCCTCGATACTCCTCTCGAGACCGGCGTACTGGTCGCCTTCCGCACGATTTACCAAGGAGGGTCGTAAATTCTCTCTGTAAATAAGTTTAGCAACCTGAGTGAATCGTCAGGACATCTAAGCACACATACCGACTCATGGCCAAATCTACAGAGATCCAGTTATGAGAATTATGAGTGAGTGCTTTGATAATATGACAAAGACAGACTTACATAGATCTCCAAGCGAATCCAGTGTTTTGGCAACAACTTTGTGGTATCGTGTGCGCGCATGATATGGGAAAATGAACATGTTGACCAAGAAAGCAGCAACGATTCTGAAACCAGAGGCGATCAGCTGGGCTGTGCATACCGACTAACCCGTCTTGCTTACCCAATGGTAATTTGACAGGCGCGCCACAGGGCGACAATGATGACTCCAGAGTATGAGTCGCGTTGGAGGTAAGGGATAAATAGAACAGATGGTAGTGTAATTCCTCTGCGTCATCAAAGATAATCAGTTGATTAAATGGCAGGGTTTTGATGGCAGGAGACTTACGCAACGATACCAATTCCAGGAAACGAGGAGAACAACATGATCCAGGCAATCGGGATACTCGCAAGGGTAGCTATCGCGGTTAGTCCATAGGCATTACCTCTTGCAATTATGTAACCCTGAGTATCCTGGTTAGGGACATCATACTGAATCTAACCACGTCATCTACTTACGACGTAAGCGAAGATAGCTCCTCCAACAGTCCCAATGACACGCCAAATACCAACTCGGAAGGTGGCTCCCGTGGTCACGTCCAGTACGTACATGCTACGAACGGGGGTCGTTGCTCAAATTTTTTCATCACTGCTCTTCAAGGTAATATGGCTTACTAGCTGATGACGGACTGTCATGTCGCATGGATTAGTGAACGAGGTCTAGAACGAAGACAGCAAGGCAGAACTTACCCATTGACCTCGAGCGCTCTGGAAATAACGTCTAGCTATTTCACAAGTGGATAATAAGTCGATGAAGAGGCGCCTTGGTCCACCTGACTTACAACTACTGCCTAGCGGAAGCAAACCTGGTAGAGCTAAAAGCATAACGCCCAAGGCCAATTTGAGAGCATATTGAACGTGCCTAGAACTCTTGATCCCTGATAGCCATTTGGACAGCTTGATACGGTCTAGCATGCAACGGATAAATAGCGGAAACTTTATGGAACCCGTTACAAACTCACTCGACAGTGTTCGTTCTGATTCCCACCATTTCATCCACGTGATCTTTAACCGAACGATCGGATTGCCGATAGAACGCCTTCGACGAGTCTCTGACTTTTCCTTGATAGCTGTGTTGCCATAATTCATTTCTCCCGACTGACTGCGTTGATGCGAGATGGTTCTGGCTAAACGTTCTTCGTGCTCTGTTGCTTCTCGGCTATCTTCCTGCTCTTCCGAGTCTTCCCGCTCAGCTTCTAAATACGCAGTTGCATTTAGGGACCACTACCGTATATCGTTCCATGCATAGAGTACACTCACCTGTAATTTCTTGGTGCCAACGGTCTGATTGCAGACCAGCCTGCAGACTACCACGTTCCAACCAGGCTAGATCGAATAGAGGAAAGTAGAATCTCTTCATTTGAAGCTTGAAATGAGGACTAGTCCGGTCTTGCGCAGCGTTCTGGAGAAGCTCTTTCGTGGCAGAACATAGGACATTGACGTCTTTGGCAAGCTGAAAAATCGTTTATCAGCGAGTGATTACGGCCGGTAGTTGGCCGAGAGACATACATCAAGCATTGCAACGAGCCAAGCAGCAGCCTTAACCCTTTCTTTATGAGCATCATCCATGTTTCTCTTCGGACCTGGCATTGAGTCTTCAACAATCTCTCTCTCGGTTGCATCATCTCCCTTAAAACCCCGTCTACCTCTGACTTTGTCACGTTTGAATAGCATCCTGGCGATGTCACGGCTAGACATATCCTTCATCTCTCTTTCCGTGATCTCTCTTCCACGAGCAGGACATCCAAAGAATCCAGTTTCCAGCCAAGCCAAAAGATCGTGCTCATACGTCCACACTGCATTCAGCAAGGATTCCTGAAATTGCTCCAATCGTCTTCTTGGATCCCGTTCCTGACTGCCGAGTACATCTTTCTCGAAACGATTGTTCCGTTTGACCATAACGTAGTTCTGCCAGAACCCTAGCAGTCCTCCGAGGTGCTGACGGCCAGGACTATCGTCTTGGTGCCAATCATACGCTTCTCTGATCCCACGTAAAGATTCTTCCAACCCGGTCGCGATCAATCGTCTTAACTCTCTTAGACTGCCCTCTAATCGATCTTTCCCCTTTCCATGGCTCTGTTCAAAGACCCGCTCACCATCCCCTAGATCCGTCGTGGTAGTACTCTTCGCGAGTCCTTTCACGATTGGATTTCTTCCGATGTGAGTATAAAGAATGGTGAGAATTGGCCTAAGTCGACGAGTGGACATGGGGTCGTAAGTGATTCCGTGCAAAGCGATAGAGTACTGTTCTCGTATCAACGGCAGCAGCGTAACCAAAGGACGAAAAGATATCTTCTTGATCTGTGTCGTATCCGAGCTGACTTTCTGCTTCTCCTGGTTTGAAGCGGTGTTATCGCCTTGGTTTCCGGTACTTTCCGAAGGAGAACTATCTTCCTCCACGACGGTCTCCGCGTTGGACCATTGAGCCGTTTCTTCTTCCCCTCTTTCGTCGTCCACTCCGTCCGGACCATCAAGTCCACCAGCCTCCATTGCCATTTCCGTTCTCCCATGTACCGAATCTATCCTCGACGGAACTCGGAGGATCTGCTGTTTCCCTTTAACGCCTTCAGCAAGACCTTTCAGACCCTCTCCTAGGATATCATTGAGCCGTTTCCGTTCGGGAGGAAGGATTGAGTGACCAATAATAAGACTAAGGATCGAGATAATCGCTGACCACAAGGTCGGATAGAACAAGAGAAGGAAGTGGGATGAATTGACCTGGATTTCGTTTATGAGCCAACTTCAGACGACGAAAGATACATGAATCGTTCTTACATCTTCAATTTGACTGGCATTGACAAGACTCCATACACTATGGAAAACCAGGATCCTCGAGGCATTGACCAGTCTTGGCGAAGTTGACCTGATCCAACCAGCTAAAAACGGCTTACAAATTAATACCTTGTGTCGTGAAAAACGTTCCTCAGGGACTTACCAAACAGAGACACTATCAACAATCCGACAGAGCAAACAAATCTTGCTCCAACGGTCTCTCTGGCAATATCTCCTGTTATAGGATCGAATCGATCTGATTGTCCTTGCAGATGCCTATTACAGAGTACGGCGAAATATAAGAAGAGATTGGAATATGCTAAAGCGATGACTCCTCCTAGCAGACAGAGAGCTATATACAAGACATGAAAGCACCAGGTCAGATGTCCATGCACCTTTTCTACTTGGATGGGAATAGCTCACCGCTGCTCTCGATCAAGGCACTCAGGGTTCCAGCCGGATAGAAATACAAGAATTGTAACGTCGAGACGAGGAAGGCGAATTCCTGCGAAAGGTCCGCTATAGGTCGTACGACAATGAAGACGCATGCTACTAGAGCTGCAATTGTTGGTGGAAGTAGAGCTGCTACTAAGCTTCGAGAGGGTATCAGGCCGCCTGAATGGAGGCGAGCGATTATTCTATTCATATCTTCTCAGGTGTCGAGCTGTAGCTATCGCTTCAGGGATATCATTATGAGAGATAGGGTATTATCACAGGTCGATTCTATTACCACATCATGGCCCGACACTTCATATGAGATTAATATGTGATCTATGAGATCTATGAGCTATGTGATGTATGTAGCTTAAAAGCAGATCGTTCGGCAATGGTCCAAGCATGAGAGTTGAAATCAAGTCAGAAAGGTGGAGGTCGAGTAAGGTGAACCTCGAATCTCAGCTCAGAACGGAACGTTTCATCCCGGATTCGCGCGGATCATAGCATGAGACATAAGACATCTGTATATAAGTTCAAGCATGCATCAGAAGCCTACAAGGTCCCTTAGCAGGCAGCCCATAAAGTCCAGTAGCTAGTATTGCCCAGTTATTTAGAGGAGCTAGAAGTTTATACTGGAACTCAAGCGATTCGCGCGATGTCTGCGAGGGACTGTGGGAGATCTGCGCCAGCGGCGTTTCAATCCTTCCTTTGACAATTGACTACATCAGCTCCGCAAGCGAGAAAAAAGTTCTTTACATAAGTTACGCTTTGAATCTTTGTATCTCTATACAAATTTCCATATCTCCATACTTCAAGCAAGCATCGAGCCCGATTCAGACCAATCTTCTGGATCTTAGTGCATATCTTTCCMCCCCGCCGGTTCCACAAAGCGCAAATCACAGCAAGCACAACCCTTCAAGGATCAATTCTTCGTCACTTGTGAGTTGTTATACGCTTAATCATTTCGAAGCCGAATCATAGTAACCTTATTCTATTATTAGTTAAAAATGACGTCTTCTTGTACTCATACTTCAAGTGACAATGTTGATATACCTTCACAGGTGAATTCATTCATTGACAGTATGGATCCTTCCAACAATTCCTGGCACACCTTAAGTCAGGAGGATAAGCAAAAGGCGCTGTCATCACTCATCAACAGCTCATCTTGCTTCAGTCAGGATCGTCCGCTCAGCTCACGACCGATACTTGAGATTGACGCGCGGTTCAATCACCTGATTCATTTGTGGCAGGTATCTGTCGTATTGCTCGGGGAGGGCGCTCAGGGCCACAAAGGGCTTGAGGAGGTCTTCAAAGCTGCTGTTCTAGTACATGAAGCAAGTTCGCCTCCTTGGCACTTCATCCAAAAAGTTAAAGCTAAGATGGTCGATCAAGAAGTCACAAAGCCTTGCCTGACTGAGGCAAAAGATTCAGTGATGGCGGAAATGTACGGTGTTTCTTCGTAGAAACTTTGGTGTCGGGTATATGGGCGTACTTAGGCGTATATCCGATCCAATCTATGAACATCATTCAGCTAGGAAGCCAGAGTTCAGCCCTGTCAGACACGTCAGGCTTTTAAAGGTGCTCGGCTTGCTATGTTAATTAACTGACGGTACTTCTCTTGCTGAGAATAGCAGATCGGTGAAGTGACGCTCACGCAGAATGATACAATCTTTGCTAGCCTTCTATCGTAGGTAGCGTCAGGTCACTTTCGCAATAAACAAACGTGCCTTTCACACTTATCAGTATGACGACGATAGAGTCACGCGCAACGCTATTGAGAAGACAGCTGATAGCTAAACAAGGGAGCTTCACTGTACAGTAGATGTCGTAAATACTGGTCCTCCTTTGAAAGATTATGGTGCTATCATGCCACAGCTACTACCTGCACAGTATATAAATCTAATGGTCCCGAACGAATCCCAAGCTATCATCAACACATACAATGTATCACATCACACATCCCGCTGCACCGACGACATGCCCGAATCCTCAGCCTTCTCCGACACTGCCAGCACTACAAGTTACCAACAGAGTACCGATGCATTTCAGGGAACCGTCAAATCCGTTAGGTTCGCGTCAACTGATGGCGGCAACGGCAGTTCTGCGCAGCAGCATTCTCCCGCCTCAGAAAGGAGGCCGGCAAAAGGAGCAGGCAAGAAATAGCATCTGTCAAGGCTAGGAAACTGTCCGTGATATGTACTCACGCGAGTGTACATGACAAATGGAATGAGAAAGATTTAAGTTGTTTCGAATCGATTGATACGTGTTTACCTTTTTTTTTTTTGGCATGGCATGTTGAGAGCTATACCTTTTCTCTATATCATACTCCATTCGTCGTCAATTGATTGATAACAGATCTTTCGTCATGTTACGTTGAAAGCCTCCAACAACCGGCGAATATGCTTCATTAATTCAAGAAGTTAAAGAACACTTTCTTCGGCCGAGTAGCATGTACTGAAGTCTCACTAGCCGAAGGCGAACGTAGTCCGGCAGTTATATCGCCACTGTACAAAGTACCTTGCCCATTTTGTAATCACTTCGATCGATGCATCGGTTGCGAATTCACATATTTCTCATAGCGTCATCTTTCTACCTACATCAATCACTTTAACCAAACAACATCGAGAAAGGATAACCTTCAACCAGACACACACATCAGCCCCTTGATCATAAGGTTAGACCGATCATATTATAACTCACCTCCGTTTTTGACCTTGAAGACCCTTACCAAGAGACTGAAGATGAATACGCCGATTCCGACAAAAAGGTATACGGCGAGCCTTTGACGCTGGGATCCTTTCATTTGGGGAGCGAAGGTGCCCAGAATGATAGCTGCGAATCCAAGGACTCCGTCTGATAGGATGTACCGTTAGATAGTGATCAACATCGATAGTTCTGTGATGTTATGCTCACAAATTCCTGCAACGAGGTGCGTCTCGACGACGTATTGGGAACTGAAACCAGGCTGTACTATGGTTCCATCGTGACCCTGGTACTGTGCCCCCCTAATCCTGTTCCACATATGACCACTGGTGAAGACCAAAATGGCTACCAAACATCCTCCTTGCCAGAGGATTTTGTTCTGCAAAAGGGGTACAAGGTAAGGCCAGGCGAAGTAAAGAGTGACAAGGGAACTGGAGATGATCAAGGGGATCATGATGAAGGGAATCGGGTTGAACGGTTTGTGCAATGGGAATTCGGAGGGAGTGAGACCCTTCTGCCACGAGTGGAAGGACTCTGGGCTGAACCCGCTGATAACCCATACAAGAGAGTGTGAGCTAAAGGTCAATGGGCACCACAGAAGCGGAAACGAACAGTCTATTGAATTCGTAAGTGATGTAGTCCTGCTTCAATTTACTGGCATGAGGGCCGGCCTTGGCTCCGAAGAACTGGAGAGTAGGGGCATTTTGTAGTCTCAGCTGTAAGAGCAATCTTTTCAGCATTCGTCAATCAAGCCTGGCTTTTCGATAGCATGTACCTTCTGGTAAACTGCCTGTCCATTGGGGAAATCCAATTCTGCAAAGAAATGCTCCGAGTGTTGTTGGCCACTAGCCTTCATCCACGAGTTTGATACTGCCTTGTATGAAGGGTCAAAGAGACTGCGAGATCCGCTATATAAGACGCCCGTCAAAGGGAACGTGACAATCACACTGACTGGCATGGTGCACATTTGTACTGCTCGTCTAAAGCAGTCAACAAGATCGTGACACTGTAATCTCTCGGTTCAGCAGCAGTGCTGGCGATAAGCTCCTCGTAGCTGTTGGAATCGAGTTGGATGATCCCGTTTGGCGAAGACTTTGCTTTAGCTTTGAAATGCGACTTGTTGATAGCTTGAGCCGACAGGGACAACAGAGAGACGGTCCCCACCGCTAAAGTGGCAAAAGAGAGCTTCATTTTTGACCCGTTGAGTAAAGTAATGATCTCGAGGAAGCACCAAGACTTTGTTCTATTGAGAGGTTGTTTAGCTGTTCGCAGCGACTAGGGATGAGGTGTCCAGCCGGAACTTGGTTCCACGACCTTATTATTTCCACCTGCGATTGCGATTTCAGGAATTAGGTCATGTATTCAAAGCAGCGCAATGTCCTAACGCTGAAGCGATAAATTGGGATCCGAAAGTATCGAGAAGTAAGGATGAGCAGAGTTTCGTCTTCTCTAAGATCCCTGTGGCTGGACAATCTGAAAGCATGCAGGATCGGGGCCTACCGACGACGACAATTGCCCGCCGTATCAACCACGCGAACATATTCGACAACTCTTGGTGACGACATCAAGTTCGACCATCCGGCGATCCAGCAACTGAAAGATGATTTGACCGTCATGCAGCCATGCTTTGGTGTGCGAGGGGATGAGATCGACGTTTTGTTCGAGCCGGTAGATTTCCACAAACGGTTGCTGGTAAGTGTAACTGGTGTGAACAAAATCATCGAGTAAGCGTATCTAAATCGACTTCGACGATTCATAGGAAATGATCAAGAAAGCGAAAAGGCGAATATTGATCTCGGCGCTTTACATCGGAACGGAACAAGGCGAACTGGTAGGTGAGACCTAGCAAACGCTCAATCCTATACTCGAAGCCAAATGACTAACACTCTACCAATTAGGTTGAAGCTCTTCGACAAGCATTGACCAACAACCCGAACCTACGAGTGTCGATTATAGCCGATCTACTACGGTCGACAAGGGAGCAGTCCCCCTCCCCGTCGACAGCGACTATGTTACTCCCCCTTGTCGCCGAATTTCCCGACAGAGTGGAAGCTTGTTTCTATCGATCGCCCAAGTTGAAGGGGTTGATGGAAAAGATCGTTCCTAGGAGATACGACGAGGGCTGGGGTCTGTGGCACTGCAAGTGGTATGGAGTGGATGATGAGGTCATGTTTTCAGGGTGAGTCTGCAGCGCTGCTTCTACATGCGGGAATACTCATCCGCTATCTCATCTTGATAGAGCGAACTTATCCGATACCTATTTTACGAACCGTCAAGATCGATATTATCACATACGCAACCAACCCAGCATAATATCCTACCTATACTCTCTCCAACGACTCTACTCTTCCTATTCTTATCGCTTACTGCCTACCCCACAACCATCCTCTTCCCCTCGCCACTTGATCCCCCTGACCCCTATTCCCTCCTCTCAGACACATGGAGAGATGACACGGCCGGCCCTCGTTTGGCCAGAACCTACAGTACATCCTCGATACTTCTCCCATCACGCTTTGGCAACCATCACAGCGTTTCAGCGGTCTTGGCGGGAGATTCGAAGGGGACGGAGGGTCGATGTGGACACCTGGATTTACCCCATGATTCAGGGCGGGGTGTTGGGGGTTGGAGAGGAAGAGAGAGGTGTAGGGAGGCTGTTGCAATGTGCAGAGGACGTTCTGAAGTCAAATGAACCTGGAGGCGTACAAGTAGACCTGACGAGCGGCTATTTTGGGCTGTACTCAGCTTATAAGAAGGCGGTCCTTGAAGGCAGAGCTCCTTACCGGATCGTGGCTGCTTCGCCTGAGGTCAGTTAGAAGAATAGGGGGTTGATAATGTAGAATGAAGCTGATTGTTTTGTTTTCGATTTCAGGCCAACGGATTCTATGGATCGGCAGGTGTATCCAGGCTGATACCGGAAGGTTACACATTGCTGGAGAGTCAATTTCACGCAGATGTTGTGCGAAGAGGCAGGGAATGGGATGGAACTGCTGACGGAATCGAGTTAAGCGAGTGGAAGAGGGACGGCTGGACGTATCACGCCAAAGGTCAGTACGCCTGGTATCGAAATCCAGCCCGGCCACACATCTTGACGCGCTTTAAGATTCGATAGGTATATGGCTGTCGTCCACATCGACATCACCTTATTCCCCACCGAAACCATTCGCGACATTCATAGGCTCTTCGAACCTATCGACCCGATCGCTCAAGCTGGATTTAGAACTGTCCAATATAATACTTACCACCTCGACTGCACTGCGGACGAAAATGGCCGCCGAAGTTAAGAACATCAGGATAAATTCACACACTGTAGGATCGGAAACTTGGAAATTACCAGAGAGAAAAGTCAGTCTAGGTGCACGGGCTTTGATGCTGTTAGGAGTCGAGGGGATGTTGTAAACGAGATTACAATCCATCACTCAGCCTTTTGATTAGATCCCCCGCTAAAGATCCCGATATGCGGAAGCAAATCGGGCGATTAGCGACCTGGTAACGATTTCATTACTCATGATATCTATTACTACCTGTGCTGTTAGCATCATATGCAGTGCCAGCAGGTGCCAGATAGATCTAGACATTCCCATTAATCTTGCTCAATCGAACCATGACTATCGAAGTGGCGGAACCCGTAGCTGACGAAAACGAAAACGAGCTATGCCCTCTCTGCCCCGATACCAAACCCCCTTCGCCTTCTTCACCCTTTTTCGGAGAGGATCAAGACGAAGACGAGCGTAATGTCGTCAGACCAGGCAAATGGAAGGAAGTAGATCTCAAATGGTTGGGATGCACGAGATGTGATGACAGGTGGTATCATGCTGTGTGTCTTGCTAGAGAGGTTCGGAAGGATGGAAAGGCTAAGAAGGAGCCGACGGAATTGAAGGGCTCAAACGGACAGGTGGAGGATATGGACGAAAACGTCTACAAGAAGCTAGCTCTAGTATCAGATACCTTTCCAGACCAAATGCTGGTGCAACTGTCGAAGCGATCTTTATTTTGGGATTATACGAAATACATCTCGAGCTGGTAAATTCTGGAAACAAGCATACTCCTCTGAGCTGCAATCTGAATCTTCACATCTCTTACAGGTTTTGTCTCACATGTATCTCTAAATCGAAGACTCAAGCCTCTCGCACTCAGCCCAAAGCAACCTTACGTGAGGACCTACCGCTTCCCCCGCTTCCTGTAGCATCGAAATTTCGCAAACACCCTCATACGACACATACGCCTTCACCATTAAACTCGTCCTATTCTCTGACTGAAAACGGAGAAATCAGTGCGAACGGAAAGACCAGACCGAAAAGGCAAGCCGCTCTACACCAGCCGGACTACCATGCATTGCATAACAACATTCCTACCCCAACTGGAAAATGGTTGAACCTGATCGCCGACCCAGAGAAACTAGGAAGGAAGATCAGTGATAGTGAGTCGTATAGACAGCTCAATTTGGTATGACGCTGAGATTTTGTTTGGTCATCCCTAGGACCATATACACAGATGAATGGCGCAGAGTTGACGAAAGCCTGGCTTGACGCAAATGAACCTTCCTCGTCTGGTCCAAGTGGTGACCTGTTTTATGGGCCGAATAGAGAACCTATCGTCATTCCCAAGTCGATGGGAGGATTTGAATCTTTGGGAGGAAAGGTTCCTGATGCTAAAACGGGATTTCAAGATATCGCTAATCTCGTCGGACGTGAAAAGACCTTGGATGTCATCGACGTTGCTACCCAAAAGTCGTCTCAATGGTCGCTAGGGAAATGGGCGGACTATATTTCAGAATACAGGGAGGAGGCTCAACCAGAGGCTTCTTCTTCTGCCTCTGCCTCTTCGTCGCCACCTCAAGGGAAGAAAGCATACCAGCAGCGCAACAAGGTATGCAACGTTATCTCGCTTGAGATATCTGGAACGGCCTTAGCCAGAAAAGTGAGACCGCCGAAACTTGTCTCCGAGATCGATTGGGTCGACAAGTACTGGCCGGACGTTCCGGGCAAACGAAAAGCTAGGAGGTTATATCATAGAAAAGCCGAAGATGGAGAAGACGAAGAAGCCGAGGAAGAGAGGGCGAAGCAAGTTGAAGAGAGTATCAAGGAGGAAGAGATGCTGGCTGAACAAGGAAGAGCGGACTGGCCGAAAGTACAACTATACTGCTTGATGGGGATGAAAGGGAGTTGGACAGTGAGCTTATCCCTCCCTTACAATTGTCGTTTTGCAAACTAATTTTAATGGCACCTAGGACTGGCATGTGGATTTCGCAGCGAGTTCGGTATACTATACCGTCCATAAAGGATCGAAAGTGAGAAGCTCCGTCGAGGTTTCGAACACCGTTCTTATTATATGTTCATCTCAGACTTTCTTCTTCATACGGCCGACCGCGGCTAATTTAACGGCTTATTCTAAATGTCAGTCTTCTTTCCCTTGACCTCTCCGCTTGATCTTACGCCTCTTCAACTGTTTACGAATGTACAAAGGGTCGAGCTCGACGGAAAACCAAGATCAGGTCTGGTTAGGAGACTGGTGTGACGAAGTCAGGAAAGTGACCTTAAAGGCAGGGGATACGATGTACGTCAATGAGAATCCACTGACAGTATCGACATGAACTCTAACTCTTGTATTTCATCGATTCATAGGATCATTCCATCAGGGTACATCCATTCTGTTGTAAGTAGTAATTTAGGACTCGAAAGGTTCAACCGGAAAGCTAACGTGTTCTGTGTGAGAATAGTATACTCCACTAGACTCTCTAGTCTTTGGAGGTAATTTCCTTCACTCGTAAGTGCCTTATAATGTCTGTGAGGCGTCTATGTCTGACTTTGCTCGTTTCTCCTATAGGTATAATATTTCCACTCGTGAGCTACCCAGAATAGAAACGTTGTTATAGCACTCCCACTGACAGTTAATACTATGACGCAGAAACCCGACTGAGGGATATTGAGATCGAAACCAAAGTGCCACAACGATTCCGATTCCCTTTCTTTGACCGGTAAGCCGCGGTCGTCCAACAATTCAATTCCCTCACCAAAGTCTGACGACCAATGCCGGTCCCTCCCTCAGGCTGTGCTGGTATGCCGCAATCGACTTCCTGAAAGAACTGAGGGAATCCGCTCCTTCCCCTTTTCCACGCAAATCCAGCATAAAAGGATCTAAAACACCGTCTCCTCCTTCCGACCAGATCCTCAAGGAATTTCTGCACTTGTCGTTATTCTTGAACAGAGAGCTTGAGGTACTGTATGCTCCTACTGTAGAGGAGAAGAAACGAAAGGCTATACAGGACAAGATCCCGATGAAGGAATTGGGTGCTACGCTTGGAGGATTGGACGGCAAAGGACTCGTTAGGGAGTTGAGATGGCGGTGCGAGGAACTTTTGGGAGTGGAGGTCCGGGAAGATAGGGAAACCAAGGAGGACAAAGAGGAGGAGGTCAAAAGAGGGAAGAAGAGGAAGATGGGACCGGATAAGAAAGAGGAGATGGGGATCACGTTCGCTCCGGCTGCTAGGCTTAAGAATCATCTAGCCGAGTAAGTCTAGGTTTTCATTATCGATACCTTATATTTGAATCAATAAAAGCTGAGATTTTCATCCTTTGTTCGAGCAGACCTTGGAACATCTCCTTACTCGAGGAGACAAGCGATTCCTCTGCATCTGCCAACTGCACGACCACAACGGCAAGGCAAACTAGGTATCGAACGAGACCATCCGAGTCTGAACAAGACGTATCGATCAAGGAAGAACAAGAGATCGTCATCACGACTCGAATAACGAGGAGGTCTGAAGGATCGATCAAGACCGAGACGAACGATACTGCGGACGAACCTTATCCACACACAAAGAATCCCGAGACAGGTTCTCCAGCGCTTACCGCCGCTCCTCTTGCGCCTGCTGATGAAGAGGAGACGATGAATACCGATTAGTAATCACGTGTTTCCATGTACCTCGTCCTTAGCGCGCGGAGTCTATTTATGGAATGCGCAGGGCGATCAGCGGGAGATCGGCAAGGGGAGATTATCGATGAACTTTATAACGGATCTGGGTGGTCTGAACCAGGGAGATCAGGGTTAGGAACGTCTCTTCTGGCGGTGGTTTCGGTGTGTAGCCACTCAGGTTGTGAGCAAGGTCACCGGTCATATAGCGATTGGAGAGGTAGGCTCGGCCCAGAGGAATCCAAGTATGGAGCTGCTACGGAGCCGGTGGGATGGAGGCGGTGTTTATCGATGACAAGTTATTATCGGGCATTGATACGGGATTGTACGAGGAGAAGAGAATGGTATAAGAGGGATATACTTGTATGCGACTAGCTGCGAAGAGCGAGATCGAGGCGAATGGTCCGAAACCTGTTCATCCAATACGTTCCATCGTTCTGTCCACCACTGTTTGAAACAGGGTGATCGTCATAATAGCAAGAATCCCTTTGAAAGGGTCGAAACACCTTTGAATCGGTAGAACCGAGTGAGTATGGCCTTCCTTTGCTAGAAATCCTCGCACCCGATTGAATCAAAGGTTGACGCGTATTTCCCCTTCGGATCGGCAGAGATCGCTGGGAGGTCGTTTGTTTACGTTTCAGAGTAGAACCTGTAGAAAAGGATTTTGACCAGAGTAGTAATTACCCACCTTCAGGTGAGCCATCTTTCATTTCAACAACAATCGTTTCAGACTGACGTGTTATTATCTGGCCTGCTCACTCAGCCAACTGTATCCAAGAATTATCAGGAAAAAGAATAGAAAGAAGCTTACAGGTCAAACGCCTCTGCCTCAATTTGAAACGCGCAACGAAACGCAGCAAGCAATCAAGATAGATCGTCGTTCTCGTTTGAAACGGACACGATCGAACATCAAACGCCAGTAAGACATTGTTATTGCCTACAAAGGGTCTTTAGTGCTTAGTGAGTCGGTTGTGAGCTGTGTGGGAAGCGATAAGCATCGGTCGAATATATAACTGATCGCAGGACTTGGTAGCAGAACGGACAATCCGATTGACATTGGAGGTTGGACTGAGATAGGGCAGGAAGAGAGACTGGTTCTTTCCATTGCTGCTAGGCACTTTTTCAAGGAGGAACGAATAGATACGACTAAGAGGTGAGTGAGGTAAAGCGATAGGGATCATGCACACGGACTGAGTAAGACAGCGATCGAACGAATAGGTCTGGAACCTCAACACACTGTAGCGGACAATCAAACGAAATTAGACAACAGCAAGCTTCATTCACAGATCGTTGATCGATTACATTTTCATTCATCATCATGTCCACCGCTACACTCAACCCAGCCATTCAAACCCTCACAAGCCTCATCCTTCCTTCTTCCCTTGTCATTGCTCCTGCAGTATCGACAACCACTTCTGCACCGGGAACGAGCTTGTCTTCTACAATCCAAAGCGCTACGACTCAGGCAGTCAAGGCTGCTGTAAGCAAGACTCCAGCACAGATCAAGGCGGCGGCGGAGACGGCGAAATGGAACGGTACGTCACCCGCCTTTCCTCGTTCCCCTCATTTCCGAAGACTAACATCTGGTACCTGGGACAGACAGAATGCCGGTTGTTTACTTGGTCGGATGCGCAGTCTTCTTAGGAATCTGGTTGATTCTAGATCATCCGAGATTCTTCGCTAGGATGTTCAGTTCGAAGAAGAAGACCGGGCCTCGTCGCGCATCGTCATCAGGAGAAAGCTCCGAGTTTACCCCTTCTTCTGCTACCTCTATCGCTTCTTCCACAAGAGGTTTACTCAAATCGGGGGAAATATGGGACGGTTGGGTTCTGAAGTCAGGCACTTCCCCTAAGAAGGATGACAAGAAACGAGCTTTCCAGTATCAACAGAGGGAGAAGGAACCTTCCCCTCAGTCCAGTCCTTCTACATTCTACTCCGAAAAGTTTCCCGAACAGACCGGAGCTCAAGTGATCAAACGACCGGAAGATGCCTATGCCTTTTCCCCTGCCAAGGCTACACCGGGTGAAGGCGTTTTCGACAACTGGGTCCAACGCGGTGGATTCAGACCTACTTTGGAGAGGATTCAGACGGATGTTCTTGCTCCGAATGAGAAGCTTGAGGGCGGAAAGGAAGATCTGAAGCATCTGTCTGCGGTACCTTCACTGTATTCCCAAGATTCCACTTATGTGGATCATGACGCGGAGAACGTTCAGGCGCGCGGGTTGAAGAGGTCTATGAGCAGTCATAGAAAGGCTGTTCCTCGATCTACCCCGTTCGAGACTATCCCCGAGGAGGAACGTGAACGAAGGTTTTCCAGAAGGATGTCTTCTCTTGCATCTGCTTTGTTCAACGGGGGCACGCATCACAGGGCTTCGCTAGTCGACACGCCGATTTTGTCCGCGATCAGTCCCTCAGCAGGGAACGCGCATAGGAGGATGACGATCTTTCAATCGGATGGTGAACAGACCAACACCGTCTCGCCGCCGATGTACATCAGACGTCCTCTGTTTCATATACCTGGAGTAGAAGCTGCGCTTCTCTACATTCCTTTCAAGCGGTTGCTGCCCCAGATGACGGTTGGAGCTTTCCTTATCTCTCTGCTTTACATCGGATTGGTCATCGCCGCTTCCTTCTACAAGTGTACCAACTGGGATTGGAACGCCAAGACGAACCCGTCAGGTCCCAATCTATACAGAAGCGGTATCATCGCCACCGCTCAAGTCCCTGTCATCATTGCTCTTGGTGGAAGGAATTCGCCGATTAGATACATTTTGGGAGGAGGCGAGGCGAAGACTGTCAACCGTTTGCACAAACTGTCCGGATGCGTTTGTTTCGTTACTATGCTGCTTCACGTTCTGGGCTTCAGTGAGTCGATAAAGAACGGTAGGCGTTAGCAAAGCGGGCTGACCATTTTCTCTGGTATTAGGTATCAAATGGGCGATCGCAGGAACATTTATCCCCACTGCCAAAAAGCCTTTTGTCGTTTGGGGATTCGTTTCAACTGGAAGTCTGGCGTTTATGGTTCTCACCTCTTTCCCCTTCTTCCGACGCCGGCTCTACAGCCTTTTCATGATCTGTCATATCATCGGTCTAGCCGGTTTCTTGTTGGGGCTTGCCATGCATGTACCTTACGCCGTACCGTATTGTATCGCTGGAGCCGCGATCTACGCGTTCGAGCTGGTCTGTAGGGCAGGGAAGACTAGAGTCACTACTGCCGAATTAAGGGTGATGTCGGGCGCAGAATCGGTCGTCATTAGTATCGGGAACTTGAAATCCGGATGGAGAGCAGGGCAGCACGTGATCCTTAGGGTACCTGCTTTGGTAAGTTATGTCTCCGAACAAATGGAAACATAATCCTAATCTATCACCCCCTCCAGCCAAAGAAAGGCGGCTTCCGTTTTATTGAAGGTCACGCGTTCACTATTGCATCAGCTCCAAGTACCGACGGAATAGTTTTGATTGCAAAGAGAGTATGTGTCATGGTTATTCAATAGGACTCAATCAACAGCTAAACCATTGCGCCTCAACCAGACCGGTGATTGGACGCGAGCGCTGTATGACATGGCCGCCGGATCTGAGGGACCAGAGTCATTTCGCGCGGGAAAGACTACCACGAAGGTGATCGTCGAAGGCCCATATGGGGGACCTGGTAACAACTTATTCGATTCGTACGGAGCTGTCATGCTGGTTGCTGGAGGTAGTGGTATCACCCACACGCTTGGAGTGACGGCGACTTTGATCAGCAAAGCCGCCTCGCACGGCAGTGTTCGCGCTTCTTTCCTTAACGTGATCTGGGTCGTCCGAACTCAAGACGTCGCCCGGCCACTCATGTCTACCTTCCGGTCCTTGATCGAGGACGCCAAGCTTGCTCAGTGCAACTTAGCAGTACGCTTCCAAATCTACGTCACTCGAGAATCGCCCGCTGAGATCAACCTCCTGAGCGACGCTGCTAAAAACCAAATGAATGCGCCGTTCACTATGCCGGGAACGATAACAAGCGGTGGAGTCGCAGATCTACCTATATCGTGGCCCTGCGGAACGAACTCCAGAATAGAGATCATCGCTGGATCTAGGCCTGCATTCAATGGTCTCTTAACTGAACTCATTGATTCTGCCGTTTCTTTCGACGAGGAGATGGGCCTAGCTCGGCAGGGCTGTGGAATCGCTGTATGCGGTCCTTCAGGTCTGTGCGACAGCGTTAGGAAAAGTGTCCAGCGAGTCGATGCGAAGAGAAAGTCACGAGTTGGTGGTATCGAGTTACTGGAAGAGAGCTTCTCATAAATGACATCAGTTCTACTGGACTTGCTGTTTTCATCGAGCAAGAATTGCGAGACGCAGGCGCATGCCCGCTCATCGAACTTCGTGTACCGTAGAATATTTATGGACGTAAATCAGATATATGGTTCAGTCACAGGTCTCATTCCATACTATCGAAATGCCTTGCAGCGCTCCCTGCCCATCCGTTATCTTCGAGCCGACAGCTCCAACGATTCGCTATCAGGATTGTCCATCTTAGTGGTGTTGTATGCAATCATTTCAGCATCAGCTTCTTCACCTCATCCTAGTCATCACCGGCCAGCCTACAAGACACTCAAGCCACGATCCTCCAATAAATTACATGTTGGCCTCATATCCATCCTCACCAATGCCTGCCAAAAGACCTGCCCATTCATATACGTGTTTAGTACGTAGGTGTCTGAATAGTCACACTTTCCTTTCTTCATGAACCATCAAAGATACTGAAGAAGTCGACAAGATCATTTCTACAACACATACATTCACATCTCCCACACACGCAACATACAGCTATTGGATGGAAAAGGCTGATGGCAGTTCAACAATAATTACCTGTTTCAGTAAACTCCCCTTAGAAGTGCTGTTGGGGTAATTGACGCGCGCCTTTTGTCGAGTTGCTGGAAGAAGAAAGTTCTCGTGATGGGCAGTGGAATTGCGATTTGCAAATATAACAGCGTTGTAGATTATGCCAACAGTTCTCATTCGTACAGAGGGTTGTATGGATACAGAACCTTATTTCCTACCCTTGCCCTTCCCACCCGTCTTCCCCTTACTTCCGCTTCCACCCTTTTTCTTCCCCAGACCAACACCGTCACTTCGTCCAGCTCTCATCCCTTCTCGAGCTGCTTTCCCTCGCTTATTCATGTCATCATCGAAACCTCCCTTTCCGAGGGCTTTCGCTTTCATACTGGAATCGCCCTTCCTGCGCTTCGCTCTTGGATCGTGCTTCTTTGGAGCAGCCTCTGTGATCTTCGTAGGTCGTCCTGCCTTCTTCACTGCTCGAATTGCTCCATTTCGGACGCCAGCAGCACCATCCTGGTCATCCATTTCACGCGCTATCTTACGTCGAGTCTGTTGCCGTGAGAGACCTTCATACTTTCCTCGTTTAGGCTGTAAGAGAAAGTGGTGAGTAGTGTTCTTGTGGCGCTCAATGGTGATGACGTACCTTATCAGCGTCTGACTTGGTCTTCTCCTTTTCGGCTGGGAAGGCCGATACGTAAGCAGATTTACTAGCCTCTGTATCACGATGTTGTGTTGTGAGCTTTCAAATCTCCTTCAAGGCTCCAACTCCTACCTACCCTTCGCCTTCTGCTTCTCTTTTTCAGTTTGGAACCAAGTCCTCTTCGGTCGACCAAAGATCTCCTCCTCATGCTCGATCATGTTCTGTCCTTTGGTGACCTCCATATCAGCTTGTCTGATCGCCTTCTCTTCTTTTTCTTCATTGAGTACTGCAGCGACCTCCGATCGAAGCACTTCAAGCTGTTTAGCACAGGTCTGAATGGCAGAGCTAGGAATGACTCGGTTTTGGATTTGCGAAGAAGTAGATTGCTTGATAGCGGCCTTCAGCATTCGTCGATCGGCTTCTCCGACAAGCGTGATAGATCTGTTGACACGGGTCTTTGTCAGCTTTGTGGCATTGAAGCAATCGCTCGCTTTGACTTACCGACCGTTTCTTCCAGCACGTGCGGTACGACCCACTCGATGAGTGTAAGCGCTCAATTGACCAGGCATATCGTAGTTGATGACGGTCTCGACTCCCTTGATATCCAATCCTCGGGAGGCCAAATCAGTAGCTAACAGGTAATCAACTTGGCCCGCTTTGAATTCCTGGAGAGCAACGAGACGCTAAGATGGAAATAGATGGTCAGAGACTTCCGCTTTTGATAGTAGACTGATTATTATTTACCTGCTCCTGCGTCAAGTTTCCATGCAATTCTCCGGCCTTAAGACCACAGAGACCAAAAACGATTCTCATCTGATGGGCAAGAGCCTTGCTCCTGAAGAAGATAATACATTTATCCTTCACCGTCCTTGTGACCAAACTCAACAGGGTAGCGGCTCGCACACGGTCTTCTCCCTGAACGGCAGGACCATCTCCATCTTCGGCCTTGGTGTTGCTGCTGTTTGACAATCGGCCTCGAATTCGGACGAATTCCTGGATAAGGTTCTTATTCGTTCCCCTCTTCGCGTCAACGAAACACCTGACAGGTCGATCGAGGGAGAGCTTGACGAGCTCGTCAATAGAATCCGTCATGGTTGCGGAGAACAACATCGTTTGCCTTCTCTTAGGACAGTTCTTGATAATCTCGTTCAACTCCTGCGAGAACCCGACCTCGAGCATTCGGTCGGCCTCATCGATGACCAAGATGTCCAATGCAGAGAGGGAGAACGAATGCGAATTGTTGATATGGTCGATTAATCGTCCAGGGGTAGCGATCAAAATATCCGGCAAACTCCTCAACTGCAGAGCTTGAGCGCTCAAACTCAATCCTCCCACTAAAAGGGCAAATCGGATGGAATCCAGTCCGCTCTTCTCGACCAAACTCTTTCCGACCGCTTCACACTGGACGGCGAGTTCTCGAGTAGGACAGAGAATCAAAACTCGACAAGCTGCTCCTGCTCTTGATTTATCTCGATATTGCAATCGCTCCAGGATGGGGATAAGGAAGGCAGCGGTCTTTCCTGAACCGGTCACAGCACTTCCCAAAATGTCCCTTCCGAGGAGAGCAAGAGGGATACTTCTTGCTTGGATGGGAGTAGGAGTGGAGAGGTTAAGAGCGGTCAATGCTCGAAGGAGAGGTCGAGAAAGAGACATCTGAGAGAAGGAAGTGGGTAATACGGGGGTAGAGTCCAATGTAGGGTCTTTTGAGAAGAAAGCATCTTTCCTGGCCTTTTCCGCTGCAGTCTCCTCTTCCTCTTCTCCGTCAGAAGAAGAGGCGACAGAGTTCATCTCTACCTCGTCATCTTCATCCTCAGCTTCTTCTAGATCAGAATCACCAGCTTCCTCCCCGGACTCATTTTCAGCTTCCGAGTCGTCTTCTTCTAGATCGCTCTGTACACCCATCCCAAACCCTTCTCCCTCACTCTCCTCCTCATCGTCCATAACAACATCTTCCTCCTCCTCGTCGTCTTCGCTATCCTCCTCCTCTGGCTCAGATTTGACGTCTTCCTCATCAGATTGATCACCGGCAGGCCTTTTCCTCTTCTTAGTCTTTTCTCGATGAGATAAAATTGGCTTTCCCGTTCTTCGTTCAATAATATCATCTACGTTCAATGGTTGCTATGATGAAAGTAGAGCGGTATTCAGACCGTCAGAGCCTGTCTTTCGAAACAACCCAGATTCAACCGTACTGACCGACTTGCCACCTTTAACCTGATCATCTTCCTGTCCCCAGAAGTCCACCCCATCCATCAACTGTTTATTTTTCGCAGCTTTTCCGTCCAGAGCAGAGAAGTCCAATTCGAACCCATCGTCTAATGCGAATTCTTCAGTCTCCTCAGGCTTAGGCGGTGCCTGTTTCTTGTTCGATTTTGTTATTCTTTTGGAGGAGGAGGGAGCGGAGGTTTCCGGCTCAGAGTCCGAATCGAGGGTAAGGATGAAGTCGTCAGGCATGATGAATCGATGATGAGTAGTTTAGAGATCAGGGGTTTCCGGAGTGGAACTTGCACGACTCGAGATCACTCAAGATGTTGCATGCAATTGAGAACATCCATAATAATTTCAATAAGCGCATCTCTCTGATCTCGCGCTTCTCCTTGGCGAAACACGTCTACGGAAGCTATTACCCCGATCACATCTATACTTCCGGATGCCGAGGAAAGTGCTGCAAGCTGCAACCTGCATGGATACATCTATGCATATCAATCTCATACATAAGGCTCCTCGAGTAAGAAGACAATGAAACCCTTTTCTTAAGTAACAGTGATGACTTGTCCAGAAGCGTCTTTAAGGACGACGATGTCGCAGGGGATAACTTCACCCGACTCGTAGTAACTGACATGAGTCTGGTCGAGGGGGTCAGTCCTTTTCACACGATAAGGATTCTGATCAGCTCTTCCCTTCTCCACTTGCTGTATCTGTTGCAAACAAGTGTACTCACTTGATTCCCATCCTCTCCATCCAAGATCGTCCAAGCACAACATCAAAGTTGACTTCTTCCGAGATCATAACGGTATGCTTCTCCGTCCTCGATCCGACGGTGATAGGGAGTTGGCCGAGGTTGACCAGTCCTGCGTATCCGTAAGTTCCCATAGCGGACTGCAGCAATACAGGATAATGCAGTGTCAGGATGTGGAGGAAAGGTACGAAGAAGAAAGACAGGACGAACAGTTTTAGGTATCAGGCCTTTGGACATGGCGAAAGGTCTTGAGACGTAAACGTGTCTGTATCCGGCCTTCAAGAGCATTCGAACTGCAAACGGATACCATGTATCAGCACGTTGCTCGGACTTGGAATCGCGTCATATTGTTCTTAAGCTCACCTTCCTTCGCTCCAGCGATATCTCCAACAACAGTCCTGACCCCTCGTCCCTCATGGAAAGCCTTCCATCTCCTCTTATGCCTGTCCCCCAAACTTTCACCAGGCACGTCATCTGGCTGTTCATCGTACCCCTGAACCGCACCAGTGTTAGGATGAACCGACTTGGGTCGAGAAGTGGTCATGGTGGATCTCATAGATTTCGAAGACTTGGGAGCTTTGGGAAGGAGCTTGTCGGAGGAGGGAGGCTGGGAGTTGGTAGGGGGACTGTAGAGGTTGTTTGAACCGTTTGAGGGGGTGGAGCTGGTAGGGGGAGTGAGGTGGAGGGTTATAGAGGGAGTCGAAGAGGGTGGGTATCGGGACTTCATGATCTCCAGATCATCGTCTGTGTCGACAGAGCAAGTATCTTTTAGTAACCAGTACAACCTCGGAGGATTGTGACCGAAACTCAGACTGACCATCCTGTAGACTCCACCTTCCACCCTCAAACTCGTACTGCAAGCTAGCTCCGTCTCGTCCGTCCTTGACTCCTAACCGGCTCTTCTCCTCCAAGCCTGATTTCCTCAGAATCCTGTCGATTAGGGCAGCAGCCTTCTCATCCTCTACGTATGGAACACGAACAATCAGCTTGGTTTTAACATGACTTCGTCGGGATAAAGGGTGCTCACCTCTGTAAGGAAGAGCAAACGAGTGCTGCGGTGTGTGAGTGTTCAGAATGAGAGGCATAGTTGGCTATGGTGTGCTAAAAGGTGATGCAAGTATAGTAGAAGGACGCTTTCCGAGAAAGTAGAAGAGGAAGGTTGCTTTTAGTTCTAGCTAGCAGCTAGCGTTGTAGTTCATTTCCGCTTTCGATCGTGTCTGTCGGAATCAAATTCTAGAACAACACCGCGCGCGTCATAGGTTCCGCATCCGGACCATAACGGCATTGGCATAAAGTCATTCTGAAACGTAAGATATATATCGCATGAGCCGTATTTTCTGCGTAAGATTTCGCAAGACAAATATCCTTCGACTCTAACAATCCAGGATAACAAGGCACTTCTGTAGGACTGTAGCACCTTGTTTAAGTCGAGTGAAGGACAGAAATCGGATCATCGACCCGACATTTTGAACGTAGTGTGATTCGGCCTACCGTAAGTTGGTTTCCAGCTAACAAGACCCATGGCAGGTTTTCATTCAAGTTTAACAGGTTATCCAGAAGATAAGATGGATGCAGGTCGAGCGTATGAATGTGACACTTGAGCACGCCAGGTAGTGATCCAAGTCGTCAAGCACATCAAAGCGATGCAAGAGAGAGAGTCACATATCAAATGAGTATATGAGTATCGACTGCGGGCCTGAGATCTGAGTACAACAAAGAAATGATGTGGAGCGACTCCTTTCGTGTCTCATTTTATGTCAAGTCAAGCGGCGAGCGGTGATCCCTGCTTAGCGTGCCTTTGACGTTTCAGGATCAAGCGCGCGCATGGTGATCGTCGTTCGGTTGCTGCCAAAGGGCGCGGCAATCCTCTTCGGCGTTGTTTGCTTTGTCTTGAAACGAGGTGTTACTTCCCGCCTAGTCCTGCTCAACAGGGGTTGCAGCGAAAAGCCAGATAAGCTATCCCTCGTCTTCTGGCTTGATGTTGGAGGAAGATACTACTGTGGGTACTGAGGAAGAACTATGAGTCTCTGGTAGTATCGAGCGAGGTTGATGAGTGGAAACCATATGTAACCTGATCACACGGACCAACGATCTGGGGTACTGGAAGGTTTCATCGGAGGCTGTTTCACCTGTACGAGAAGAATCTAGAACGACGCGATCGGAATCCGTATTGAGGAGGATATGGATGGCGAAATCCCGCAGTACTTGTAACAGTGAACTTAGATTCGTTGAATCATATGTCAAATATACGCATAAATTGCACATCACAATCCGTACGGATATGTATACCTAGTTTGCTATTGATTCTGCAATCGAGTCTCCACCACAACATATCAGCATAATCACACATCCATAATCAACTAGAGTCGCGAGTCTCTATCGGTTGACTGCTCAACCGACGCTGGTAGGCTCAAAACCTCCTTCGAGGAAAGAGCTTTGGCCGATTTTCTGCGGAAGTAGGGAGGGAGATCAGATGTCTTGCGAAGCTATATGATCTGTATGGACAACCCACCTTCCCATACATAATGATCTCAGAGCGCAGTTCCGTTTCACCACAGTAGATCCTGCATCTAAAATGGTCTGATACCGCATCCAAGCAATATTTTAGTCAAAGCTCAATAATCCCGATAGCTGTCTGGCAACTGACAGCGAATGATGGAGATTCCGGCATTCGACTGCGTTTTTTCTCCCTTCATGAACGAAGGGATCACAAATTTGAATTGACCGATCTTTTCTACGCCTGTACGGAGATCACAAAAACTCAATTGATATGAAAGAGACCTGAAATTATGCTTGAGCTCCCACTGACCTGCTCCATCCGTGAACTGCGGAGGGTTCTCGCCGCCGTAAGAATAGACTGTCACGACGGTAACCCTTTGGATGTCGTTCAAACCAAAGTCACGGATATAGGTCTGATCTTCGTATTCTCCTTCCTTGACCACAGCGTCCTGGGGAGGAAACAGTGAGCTCAATGCAACAACTCATCGAACGCCTGAAGCAAGAATCGATCTTACCTTGCTGACGATCACGCTCAAGAGTCCTGTCAGGTTCTTGTCTCCGAAGACCTCGATTATACGCTTTGGGTATGAGGCCATCTCGGATTCAGAAGCAGTGTGCATCGCACTAATCCCGATATGACTTTGGACTATGATATGATCGCTCGTTCATGTCAGCTGGAACCGACGTAACTTGCTCTCATCAGTCACATACCTGTCCTTTTCGAAACCCATGTAGTCGACCCAAACATACAAGCGCCGAGGGAAACAGCCTTCGAGCCACTGATAGAAGCCGGCGGTTACACATCAGGAGCTTTCTATATCTTCTTGAGAGTCACTCACGATGAAGATGACGTCTGCTCAGGTTGGACGACTTTGAGAAGTTTTCCGACACTCTCTTCAAGACATCCTCGTAGATACGGACTATCTCCAAATCCTCCCGAGCAAAAGAGGTACTGTTAGACTGGGTTCTAGTACCGAAGCATGGTATGTACTGTCGGAGGTATCGTTACCTGCGGGTTGTACAATTCCAGGTCCTGAATGATCTTCATGATCGAGCTGACGATTTTGGTGACGTGCGGCAAGAAAGCCGCCTCGACCGTTTCCCTAATCCAGCATAACGGTTAGACGCGGCTCGAAGTGGAGAATATCAATTCTCTGACCAAGGGATCTCCACTCCACCTTCATCGTAGTCATCATCGTCCGAGGAGATGTCCCAGAAGCCAGGAGTTTTCTGAGCAGCGGTGAAACCCAATTTCTTTGTACTAACAAATATGTCCATGGCGCGTTGAATGTGGCGATCGGTAATCTTAGTCAACGGGTAAGTAGCCGAAAGGTACTCTTTCAGTTCCTTTTCGAAGCTCTTATCAACGAAAGTCGATCCCGCAAACAAGCAGACCTTGGAAGCTTTTCCGACCTCCTCAAATTGCAGGGGATCGAGCTGGGTGATCTTGTAAGAGGTAAAATCCTGTGCGGTTCACGATGCAGGTAGTTGAAAATTCAGGTAGACGCGCGCAATCGGGCTCGCACTTACAACAGTACCTCCACCAGCATCCATCATGACAAAAACGTCGTCTTGCTGTGGTTCGAGATGCAGTTTATTTCAGTCCTCAATCGTGTTGACAAGTATACGTGAACAGGACCTACCTTGAGAACCAAATGCTTCGTCTGCTCGTACTACAGGTGCAGGTCGAACGTCAGGTGAGAAAGCCTTCAAGTGTGACCAGACAAACGTACACAATGCAAGGCACTTGCTTCCGATTCAGAGCAAAACTTCAGGCATTCAGCATTATCAGGACGGATGAGTCCGATGCGGCGAGCTTGTAACCTGAGTTCTGACATGGTGCCGGGATCTATTGCAGCGTATCATCATGACTCATACTCCGTTTGGAAATCAGATGCATTAGCGTACCTTGTTGCCAGGCCACAGGGATTGTGACAACGTAGATGACTTTTCCCCGCTTCTCTAACTCCCCGATCCATGTAATGCCCAGTTCCTCCTGAGCCGCTTGTTTGGCGGCGGAGCTCAATTTCTTCAAAAAGTCTCCCCAGACTTCAGCCCCGGTCTTGGCGGCAGGTAGACTCCTAGATCCCCCTTTCATATCTTCTTGGTTGGCCGTCAAGTTGAGCGGGTCGATGTGAACTAATGTGAGGGACGAGTCAGGCGACTGACAGTCATGAACGCAAACATTATCAACTAACGCTTAAACCATTCAACCTTCTGCCATTCTCTCTTCTTGATTTTAGTCTTCTCGTCCTTAGACAAATCGCTCAATTGAGATCCCCACTTCTCTTGGCAGTTTCCCCTAGGATAATACGGTAGTGTGGGCAAGATCAGCCACTAATTAAGACTCGAATCAGTTGAATTCAATGATGCTGACTGCTTATCGTAGAGTAGCACCGAGGGGATCTTGGCACGTCCCGGAGTCTGACCTGGGAGCTTCTCCAGGACGGTAGGAGCGCGGCTGATTTGCATTATGACGGGGATTTAACAGACTATCTTATTCAATTGAATCTCATTGACTTACTGCGCAGAGGTATCAGGTGCCACATAAGTGACAGCAGCACCAGCTGAAAAATACGCGTATCAACGACAGGACCCAGGTCAGAATTCCCGAGCAGTGAACATACATTGGGTAGTCCCAACATCGAGTCCGAATACAAGAAACTCAGTGTCGGAGTCCATTGCGTAGAAAGTAGAAGAATCGCTGTTTGATTTCAAGTCTTCGTGCGCGTGAAACTAAGTTTGGGTGGCGATTGTTGAGTATCGGTTGATATTTAGGTCCTGTCTTTCAACAGTTTGAATTCTGTGATTATATAGTAGCAAGAGGCAAGAGGATAACCGCAATGGGAAAGTAGTCGAGGCCAAGTTCTAAGAAGCACAGCAACAGAATCCTGGAGTAAAGAAGCGCGAAATAAGAAGCGTAGGATAAGAAGCACAAACCAAGAAGCACAGGACAAGAAGCGCGAGATCAGAAGCTTGGGATAAGAAGCCAACAAATGACTGGCTACAGCCACAAAGGAATCCTTTGATGAGAAACTCCGAGCTTCGTCCAGACTTTGTGTCTCGATGGGCATTGACACTCAAAGTAGTAAAAAAATGTGCGGCCCTTCCGCTGTGTGACATTGTAGGAAGCGCCAATTCCCACTGATCGCGTGATTCATGATACGGCAACAACTACTACTTGTACGATCTACGAGTACTTCGTCATACCGGTCATACCAACTCTTTCCGCTACCCCTTGACGATTCGAGACTCCATCGCTTCGGACCTGTCCTTCCCGTCACAGAATGGGATTGTTTAGTTACCTCGCTAAAGGTGAGCAGAGCCTTCAACAAAACGTAGTATCGTTGTTGAAAACGTAGACTTCAGTCGCTGGATCTCCTACTAGTACTCCCGAGAAGAAAATGAGAACTCAGCCGGGTCCAGCTACGGCGCAAAGTAAAATAGGACAGCCTTACCGATCGATATATAGGACGTCGTTAATTGAGAACCATTACAGATGAAACTACCAAGTCTTACACGAGCAGATCTCGCGCGAAGCAGGACAAGAGCAGACTTCCCAATGCCAAGACCCGCTTGAATGAACCTATAACAGCTATTATCAAGGTAGTTGGTTAACGTGTCTGTGATGATGCAACCGGTCATTGTTGATCGTTTCAATCTGTCCAGTCCTCTCCGCCAGTGGGGGAGACTTCTTATGCCCAGAAAGCCGCGGTGGGCCTGTCTCAGCCGGTCCGTACTGCTTCCGTGGATCGTTTCGGCAGCTCGCGCTTATTGAACGCCCATCTAACTTGATGTTCGTGCAGAAAATTACGGAAACGACGCTCAATCGAACGACCTCCGCCGAGAAGGAGAAGATAGAGAGGGATCAGTGTCAGAAGGTGGGTAAGGATGCACAAGGCGTCAAGCAGAAAGCTCATACTTATGGCGCATACTTGGATTACATGACAGCCGATCGGGGCCCTACCTCCCTCGCGTTACGATCAGAGTGCAGTCACCATAACCATGGTCCAAAAGAGTCAATCAGAGTTAGACAGATACAAGAAAATGTACAACCAAACGCTCGATCAACTCAACCTTGCACAGCAGAAGATCGAGGAGCTCGAAAGCGAAGCGGACATCGCGAAAAAGCGTTTGGAAAAAGCGAGGGATATGTGCCAGAATCTGACTCAAATTGCGACTCGACTTGATTTGACTGAAAAGGCTTTGAACGAGGCAACCTCCTATACAACCCTGCTTGTGTCTCAGTTGAGAGAATCACAAACAGAGACCATGAAGTTAAGGTCAGAGCGTAGTGCGCAAGTTAGCGGACTACCGGCTTCTACTCGGACGGAAGAGGACTACTTGAAGGAGATGCTTGCTCTTAATCAGAAGCTTACGGACATCGCGCATCAGATGCAAAGTTCTGCTGTAGCTAAGCAGCATTTCGGGGACAAGCGAAAGATTAGATCCTTCCGGTTGCAGGCGTACGTGGCGAAGGATATCTGGATCTACGTCTTCGATTCGTTCTTTCCTGCACTGGATTCTTCCGTGGCACCACTATTTGAACAGCTAAAGGGCGAGACGTATAGTGACAGTAAGTTGCGTTAGCTTTAGTTAAGCAGGCGAATTGATAAGGCTGATGTCGTGATCATGTGTATCAGAAACTGCACTCATCTGGAAATCGCAAACTTACTCACGTTTGTTGATACGTTATCCAATGCTGAGCATACAGGCTGGTCTCATCGATTACTTCTGTTATAACGCTCGTGTAGAGTTTGACCTGAACAGTCCGCTTGTAAGCAAAGAAAACCCATCATATTCGAAGAAGCTGCACGATACTGAAGTGATTGTCAAAGCATTTGGAAACTTTGTTCAAGGATATGGCCACACAAGTAGTCGAACTGCAAACAGGTTGGACGTTGGAGGGGAAGAATGTCCGCGTCCTCTACTTCCCTGCTGGCACTCCTTTCGATCCAATCGCGATGATGGATGCATCCGGATCCCAACCGAATGATGGCAAGGATCAAGCTGTAAACGTTACAGAGCCAGAGAGCGTTCCGTCCTCGCGCATCGTCGATACTACCGTGGCTTTCGGCTTTGCTGGTACCGCCGGAGTTCTACAGAAGTGCTCCGTACTATTGCAATGTTAAAGCATCAATACAAGTTATCTAGTGCTGCTCTTATGTTAGGCTTGTCTCGAAATTATGCTGTACCTATGTGTCATGGAGATTCATTTATATCAACCTTTTCAACAGTGTAAAGACCATGTATCGGAAGATGGGTGATCAATTCACATCTCAAGAGGAGCGGTCTGGTGCCTCCAATAGCCTGGTATACAGTTCGATAGTACATCCCTCATACGCATGCGCAGGGTGCGGTAACTCACTCCAATCGCGACCACACCGTCCGGGCTTCGTCAAATTTATTTTGTTTGCGGCTGTTGCCCATATGGCTTCAACCAGCTGCTTCCAACTTTTCGCTTCTTGAGGCGATCTATTCAGTGGAAGGTATAGCTCTTGCCAACGCGAACGATGGATGACCTCATTTATAAGGGTCGTAAGCTTCAGAAGATAAGATAGTCAGACTCTTTAGGATCATTGAAAGCAGACAGTCAATTTGAATGCATTTCGCTCAGACCAGAATCACACGGAATTCGTTAGCCGGATCAGTAACGGTTGGATTCGGTACAGCAGCGCGAGGAACCTATCCTGTAACGCTCTCAGGTACAGTCCAGAAATCTCTTGTTGATGTCACTGCATAAAATTCCCTACTTCTTCGCGGCAGCCGCTTTCTTCTTCTTCTCAGTCTCCTCCTTCTCCTTCTTATCCGCCTCCTCTGCAGCGTCACCAAACGTATACTTGGGAACGTAACGCAACATCGGCCAATTTTTCCACGTATCTTTCTGTTCTGCTTTTACCACTTTTTCCGTCTTATACTTGCTTTTCCCGAAGAAGGCTTCCCAAGTCGTTCCTTGACCGCCGTTCTGGCGATATTTATAGTATCTGTACCATAAGAACAAAGCCACCTGTCTCGCGCGTGTAAGACTCCATGCCTACGATTTCCGCGAAACTGCTTACAATTACTACCAGCACTGCGAATACTATCCCTATGGCAGTAACGGTAGGCACATCGTTACTTGTTGTGTCCTTCTGCCCTACGCTGAACGGATCCGACTGCCCAAAAACCCCTCCTGAAACAGCTGTACGCGCTGGCCCGTATCCATAACCGCCTCCATTGGGTAAAGCGGTTTCTGTTTGCGTCACTATAGGTACGCCACTGAGAATGACTGAAGCTCCTGTAACAGCACCTGCGAGTGTGCCTGTAGCAACAGGCGCTGGTGAAGGGTTCTGCCCGTCAACAGCTTCATCGCCAGGAGATGTGCTCGCATAATCGAAAGCAAGGAGACCGCCACCTGCGGAATTACTGAGAACCACTGTATGAGGCACGTTTGCCGCCAGACCGGTCTTACTGTAGATAAGCGCTTGAGTGGAAATTGTTGCAGCCTGACCTGACGTCGTTTCACCAGCCCCGTCAATCGTCACAGTGAAGGAGCCGAAAGCAGGCCCTTTCACTCCAAAAATGTAGATTGAAGAGCCATAGAATTGGAACGCGGCCGAACCTTGAGCTGCAGAAGTCTGGTGCACTGTGTTACTCTTCGGACAGGTGCCTGTCGTTTGACAATCTGCTTGGACTTGAGCAGAAGGGAAGGAGGAGTATTGTATCTGAGAGGAACCGTCGTCTAGAATGTACGGGCCGGTTGAACTGTTTATTTGAGGAGATATGTAGAACGGTAACTCGTTAGCTTGTGAAGCTCCGGCATACATTGAACCGCACAAGTTTACCTTTGCGTTTGCCGCTTTACGATAGGGGATATGGAAAAGGGTGGCATGTTAGCTGAAACGATGAAAGAAGGAATAGGTTTGAGTCATGGGTCAGGTTTCCAGATACAACCAGTCATCGTCGAGATGTCTTCACGATTCACAATAAGGGAAGAATTCTGCAAAGATGAAGCGCGCCGAACAACCCCTTCCCAAGTCAGGAGAGTATGTCAAAGGAAGTAGCAGCGTTCGCCAAAGAAGTAATCCCCATGTACATTCGTGAGTAGCATACCATATGTATATGTGCACATAATAAGGGGACCATTCACGACGCAAGGTCTCGGTCTGACTCCCTCGGCCTGGCTACAAAGTATCAGCATAGTCGATCTGAAACATCTGAACGTTCCGCGAGAAGTGACCTGTTACCTTCACGTTTACCAAGAAGAAGCGCGACACGCGTGGGAAACCTTTTCAGCGACCAAAAAACGCGCTTGCTAGTCCTCACTGCTCGTCGGAGCGAGATCGACTTGAGCCTTGAGTTGACGATTTGTTGGTAAAACGGTATCAAGAAGAAGGCTTCCTAGGCAGCTCAATACGGTCGACATCAGCAAGTGAGTAGACATTACAGAAACAACAAACGGGAAAGGAAGTGTGAAGGATGCTTTTGGTTGGATTATGGTTGGCATCGGCACGGCAAATTTTAGGCGAAGCAAATGTGTTGAAGGGAATACGGTGAACGAATAGGGAGGAGACGACATCAGACTAGGGACAATCTCGGTTTCAAGATTCAACAGTTTCCATAGCCGCCACTCTGCCAACTCAGCCATTAGCATCTAGAGCACTTCCTCCCGCAAGTTGAGTTGTAGAACGGTCAACTAATATCTCAACTTTCGTCTGTCGACAGAAATGGCCTCCTCCATCACCATCGTCAAGAAGCGTACCAAGGTCTTCAAGAGGCATCAGTCCGACCGATACCACGGTGTCAAGGAGTCATGGAGAAAGCCAAAGGGTTCGTTCATACCTTGCAGATCACAACAAATTCAATAAGCTGAACAGGATGTATCCGGGTGATTAGGTATTGATAACCGAGTCCGACGAAGGTTCAAGGGTCAGACCCCTATGCCCAAGATCGGATACGGTTCCAACAAGAAGACCAAGCACATGATGCCCAACGGTTTGAAGTCGGTCGTTGTCTCCAACATCAAGGACGTGAGTATCGAGGTTATAGCTATCAGATGGGGGTCGATCGTGGATAGGAAGAGATTTTTCTGCGATCGACCGACCCGGAACATGAGGAAAGAAGGAATGCTAAACTTCCTTTCATTCATCAGTTGGACCTTTTGTTGATGCACACCAGCAAGTACGCCGCTACCATTGCCCACAACGTCTCTTCCAAGAAGAGGATCGAGATCTTGGCCCGTGCCAAGGTTTTGAACGTCAAGTGGGTTTCGCTCAGGCAATGCAAATAAGGATCAGAAACTGATGATTTTTCGTTGCAGGGTCACCAACGCCGCTGCCCGTCTCCGTACCGAGGAGGCTTAAGCGTTTTCTACATTACGACTGGGAAGAATCTAATGCGGATGAAAGTTGTTGGAAGCGTAGTAGTAGCTACCAGGGATGCAGCGTTTGGAGAGAGACAAACAGATCTCTTCAGCGCGAAACGAGTCGAATCGGAAGAAGCATATGGACGGATTGTAAACCTCTTTTTATCCTGTCAGCGACCTCGTGTTCGACTAGGCAGGACGGATGTATGCTTTGGATGAGGAGATGCCATTTTCTTTGCCCAAGATATCCGACTGTTTCAGTGATGCTTGTTGTGATCAGACCGATTAGAACGAGGTTTGCGGTGCTAAAATGGGGTTTGCGCATGCTATTTTCTGCCACCGCTGGTAAGTCTTCAGGTGAATACCACAAGGCACCTCGCAGTTTTGGCTCTCGTGAAGGCTGTAGAATGTAGAATGTACGCATGGTGTTGTCATGTGCTATGCAGAATCGTTGACTTTGATGGCTGTACCACTTCTTCCCCGTCGGCAATTTCTGGATCCGCTTTTAGTTCCGGCTCCGTGATACTGATTAGCTTGAGTGGCTCGGCTCGACTTGCAACTTGAGGACCTGTCCGGCCTGTCTATGATCTGGTGACATTTTCGTAACACCAGGTCAATCATACACGCACAAAACCCTCACAATTAGGAGTCTGGAATTCCAGATACCCAGTGTACTCCGCTATATGCAACCATGTCGGACCGTACGTCGAGGGAATCCATCCCACTCGAACCTCTGAAATCGAGTGGAAGTGGGAGTAGTCAACCAGGTTCTCCTAATCACGACGACGAATTTGACGATGGCATCCTCAATCAACCTTTAATGAGTGCAAAGTTTAGAGATCTGGAGGCGGCGAAGGAGATACGAGACGATGAAGAGCTCGACCTGGAGGAAAGTTCGGGTCAGCCTAGAAAGATTTCTCCTTGGATAATGAGTGAGTGGAATGTGAACGTCATAGTATTACAAAAAAGAACTTCAGACAGCTAAATCTTCCCTGACCTGGTATTTGGACAGTACCCTTATGGGTGAGTTCATGTTTGGCGTGAATCGGCTAATTATTTAACATGCTCACGTATCCAATTCCTCGTTAGATTACGCTGAGCAGCTCTGTGATCATCCTGAACAAACATATCTTTACGAAAATGCATTTCCCATACGTGAGTCTTCATTCTCCTGGTCAGACAGTACATCTAGACCTTATCGCTAATTCATTGAACCTCCACCAGCCTGTTTTCTTGACCGCATTCCACATGGCTGTAGCAGTGAGTCTCGTCCGCGAAACTAGCATTCCACAAACTCGGTTATTAATCCTAGTATCGTGCTCTCTTCAAAGACTATCGGTACTCAAATATTACGACGAACGACTTCCCTTTTGGATCAAACGAATCAGCAACCCATGGATGTTAGTCGCTACTTTCTACAAGTGTGAAAGCCCCTAAATCTAATCACTTGGCATCCGATAGTTTCAAACTTATACCCGTTCTATTTTACCCCTCGGAGTCCTCTTCTCCGCATCCCTTGTCCTGAGCAATACAGCTTATGTCTACCTCAGTGTATCTTTCGTTCAGATGTTAAAAGTACGTATCAATCTTCTCACCCTTGCCTGTTCTGTTCCCACGCCAAGCAAACTCAGCCTGATCTCTTTGCTGAAAAACAAACAACAGGCGTTCATTCCCGTTCTCGTCCACTTGATGAGCTGGAGCATCGGGTTGGCACATATGGATACAACGATAGGAGTAATTTTATCCTTGATCTCCGTTGGGTGCGTTATCGCTGCTCTGGGCGAGTTGACATTTTCGACTTTTGGGGTCATATGCCAAGGATTGGCCGTCGTGGTGAGTCTTCTTCTGGCTATTTCTTTTGGTTGGGGAAAAGAAGCTGACCAAGGGAATGCGTGTAGGTCGAATCGGCTAGATTGGTCGCGGTACAGGTCTTGATCGGGAAACAAAAGTTATCCCCCCTGGTTCTCGTTTACCTTTACGCTCCCGTGAGTTTCTCCCTTTGGTGTTGTAGCATCGTAACGAACTTGGGCCAATCTTGCTTTTAGTTATGTTTCTTGTTCATCTCGATCTTGCAACCGATGATCGAAGGTCCTCAAGCATATGCGGATCTTCATAATGTCGGGATACCTATAATGATGTTGAGCGGAGGTCTGGCTTTCGCTTTGAACGTCGCAGGGGTGTATCTAATTCATTCGGCTGGAAGCTTGGTTCTTACCCTATCGGGGGTATTGAAGGTGAGTTTGAGATGGATGCCAGGTTGAAGAGGATGAGATTGATTGATTGGTTTGATATGTCAGGATATCATCCTGATCGTGCTGGCCGTTATGCTCGGATCGGTGATGACATTGACTCAAGCGATCGGTATGTTTTCATTTGGGCCGGGGGTTTGGTTATGGCTTATTCCTCGCGCCTCGTCTGCTACAGGGTATGGAATTGCGTTGGTTGGATTGGTATGGTTCAAACGAAGAGGGTGCAGCCCTCCCGACAAAACATCCACGGCGATGGGGGAAGGGGCATCGACGAGCTCATCATTGTTTACGAGACTGCTTGCTTCACTGAGATGAAAATCGCATATACCCGCTTGACGTGTGAAGCGATTGAGAAGGTCACCCAAAGTCTTGGCTCAGCCTTACTGAGAGCACTTGTCACGTGACTCGTTTGACGACCTATAAACATTCGAGAAAGACTCGTTTTCATCATGTATCTAATTAGAGAGAAATCAGCATATTCTTATCCTACTTGACGCCTGACAACTTGGTAGCGTTCACTCAAGGCAGTAGGTTTGAAGTACAAGCTCCAAACCGCATACGGGGGTCATTAAAACACCACATCTCGATTTAGAGCGCAGGAGATTATCCAAACAACAAAACAATAGCCGTATATGGCCTTACAAACAAGGAGACGTCTCCAACAAACACAAGAAATATTAAACGAGCTTCCTTTCAACAATACCACAATGGCTGAACACTATTCACAGTTACCGCTACCGCCATCCCAATCCGAATCAGCACAAACCGCATCAGAGAGGGCACCATCAGATCGAAAGCCCCCCTATTTCAATATGCCAAGCCCAATCATAGGTACAATCAGATCGCCTGAACCCCGTACTACGCCAGGAGCAAAAGAATGGGGAAGAGACACCGAATCGGCGGGACGACCGGCTTACATGGGAAAAAGGGACCAAGGTTATGGGGTACGACCACAACAATACTACAAAAATCAGCCCTACCCAGGTTATGGTCCTCCACCTCATAACCCGGCAAACTTCATGTTCAACAGAGAAAGAGAACAGCTGGGAAGAGGGTTCCACAACCATGAAGAACAGCGTCAGGACAGGGACTCACGAACTATACCACCAATGGGGTCATATGCGGCAGTACCGGGGTTCTACCCCTATCCAACGGGAGGACCACCTCAACCGGGGGTGTACCGTAACTACAAACAGCCAATGGACCTCGCAACAATGCGCATGATCAACGACATTAAGAAGAGCTTCCTCGGAGAGCCCCCTATCTTCAGCGGACTAGCCGAACAAAACGTGGGGGACTGATTGGTCACAGTCGAAGATCAGCTCTTAAGGTGGGGTATTACGGACGATAGGTACAAACTCGCACTGGCCACGGGATTACTATCGGGTAACGCAATGGCGTTATTCAGGACCTGGACGGCGCAAGAAAGGGTGGATTGGCCTTCGTTTGTTGGGCGTATGAAAGGCTCGTTTAGTAGGCCGGCATCCTGGTTAACGGACAGAATGGAGCTTTGCAGTCTCAGACAGAGCTCCGGAACTGTCCACTCGTACTTGGACAACTTCAACAGGGCGTCCAACAGAATGACCCTAGGTCTATTGGAGGAGTTCAAGGCTATGGCGTTCCTTATGGGGCTTAGGCAGGCCATCAGAAACAAGGTGGTCAGTCGAGCGTCATTGAGGTCGGATAAGCCCGTATACATGTTCCAAGACGTCGTGGATCTGGCGTTACAAGTGCAGTCGGTGTCTCCGCAGGCAGCAGCCCCTATCAGTCTTCCACCGGTACAGTCATCGAGGGCTAAAGGAAGACAGCCGATCAGTCTACACGTCACGGAGGAAGTTACGGACGATTACGAGCTTCCGGACAGTCCGGAGGCGGAGGATGAGCTTTTCGCGTTGGACGGGAAGAACACCTTCCGGACAAGGGATCCTAGGGCCAAACCAATTCATGAGCCGTGTCCGTCATGTGGGAAAACAGGACACAAGGAAGACACGTGCATACAGAAGATGTCCAGGGATCTAGCGGAAATGAGACTACTCTTCCAGTCTAAGCAGGGAAAAGACGCAGGGTCCCAGTAAATGGCGTACTCGGACCCAGCATTAAACCTCAGCCACCGCCGGATAGGCGAGTACGTTTTGCGGAGCCAGCTGGAAAAGAAGAGAAGGAAAACAAATCCCGTGTAGAGTGGTCACCGGAGCCGTCAGCGGGCTTCGGTGTTGTGGGGGTCGGGGGGCGCACAGCCTCCCGTCCGGAAGTGGTACGTTCAGTTTCCACAGCTTTGCCCAGAGGGGAACCAGCTCTAGATACCGCTGATCAATGTTTAATACGTGATCACGGTTCAGAGTATGGTGGCAAAGTCAAAAACGTACTCCTCGATCTTAATGAAATCACTACAAACCCAGAACACATGTTCAACCAAACAGCCATTATCAATGGCAGCTCTGCCAAAGGCCTGTTGGACACGGGCTCTGGGGGTGATTTCGTTAGTGAATCTTGGGTACAACAAAACGACATCCCTCTACAGGATAGGGATACGTTTCAAATCAGGACCGCAGCGGGGGACATAGTCCGTCAAGGCAAACAAGCTCGGGTTATCCTGCAAACCAACACCATCACAACCGAGCTGGTCCTCAAGGTCATACCACTCTCTTCGTACGACTTCATCCTTGGGCGTCCGTTTATTTCGGAACATGTCAGTCAAATAGACATGCGTTCAAAAACCATCACATACCGGGACGACATCCCCAAGAACAACCCCTTGCTGAAGGGTGACAAAATCGAGATCGTAACGCAACAGGAAATGGAGCGCATTATCAACGACCAATCTGGTACCAACGACGTAGGCTTCGTTCACATATATCCTTCCAACGAAGAGGCGTATGACGTATGCGAAGTGGGCGACCCCGGGTTTCCATCCAAATTCGAAGGACCGGTACCGGGTTCGGTACAGGCCCAGGTCATCATCCAGCCGCAGAACCTGGCAAAAGGATCCTTTGGCACCGGGATGCAAGCAGTACTCGATAGGTATAGGGACCGCTTCAGAAAAGGTGTTCCACGGCCGGCACTGCCAACGGAAAATGATACAGCACAAGGAACAGCGGTGTCTTCTTCGTTACTGCAAACGGGGGATGCGCTTCCGCGTCGGGCCGTACCAAGGCCTATGTCTCCGGCTGTACTAGCAGAGTTGAAAGCGCAATTAGTACCCCTTCTGGACAAAGGTTTCATACGTCCCTCGCGCTCGCCGTGGAGTTTGGCTGCGTTATTCGTAAAGAAGAAGGACGGATCATTCCGCATGTGTATCGATTACCGTGCTGTAAACGCAGTCACGCAGAAGGATTCTCACCCCTTGCCCCGTATTACGGAATGCCTGGACCAGTTGGGACGAGCCAAGGTCTTTAGCAAGATCGATTTAAGTTCTGGCTATCACCAAATACCGCTAGTACCGAACCAGTGCGCCAAGACGGCGTTCGTATGTAGGTACGGCCAGTTTGAGTGGACGGTCATGCCTTTTGGCTTAACCAACGCTCCGGGAGTCTTTCAACGGCATATGCAGCAGGTATTGGGTGACGCGGTCGATAAGTATGTCGTAGTATACCTGGATGACATACTGATCTACTCGGAGTCTATGGAGGAGCACCTACAGCATGTTAACACGGTACTAGGGAGATTGAGGGATGCAGGCCTATGGCTCCACCCCAACAAGAGCGCTTTCGGCGCAGAGGGGATGGAGTTCGTGCGCCACTGGGTTTCTAAGGACGGAGTTCATGTACTGCAAGATAAGGTACAAGCGGTCAAGGAATGGCCAAGACCTGAGACAGTGCATGACGTGCGTTCTTTCTTGGGACTGGCTGGTTACTACCGAAGGTTCGGTAAACAGTTCGCAGCCACAACCGCGGTGCTGTATAACCTAACTAAGGGCTCACGACGGCGCAACGACAACGTGGCGTGGACACCGGAGTGCGAAGCGGCGTTTGTACGCACAAAGGGAGAACTTTGTGAAGTGCCTGTGTTAGTACCTTTAAACGCGGAACTGCCGTTGCGAGTACGATGTGACGCATCCGGCCAGGCCATTGGAGGGGAGCTACAACAACTATGCAATGGAGAGTGGCACCCAGTAGCTTTCGAATCAAGGAAGCTCTCAGCCGCGGAGTTGAATTACCCCACACCCGAAAAGGAGTTACTCGCTATTATTTATTGCTGGAATAAGTGGGAACATTATTTGAACGGTGCCAAGGATGTAACCATACAAAGTGACCACCATCCTCTACAGTTCTTACAAGGCAAAAAGAAGATTCCTGCTCGACTGGAAAGATGGTTAGATTCCCTAGCGCTAATCACAGCAAAGATACAGTATCAGTCAGGGGAGACAATGACCGTGCCTGATTTACTATCAAGGCGGGCGGATTACATACCATTGAACGAGGTATCAGTATCCCACGGGTTTCTACTAACAGATTGGCCGCTACTTGTCGGCAAGGACATCACAGCGAACAACGACTACCCCCCTAAAGCGGTGGAACTAGCGTTAACCAATAGGCGCTGGTTCCTCATCGCTGGAGGAGAACCCGTATTCCTGGAGGATAACGGGGTAGAACAAAGTCCTTTCATACGTTTCGTTGAGAGGGGGGATCTACTCGATATCTTACACAAGGATTTCGGCCATCAATCCGAGAAGGGTATGTTAAGTCTATTACACGGCCGAGGATGGTGGGTAGAGCACATCAAAGACGTGGAATCGTACATCAGAAGTTGTCCAGAATGCCAGGCGTACGGACGATCAAAAGGAAACCAGAACGTGGAACCAGCCAGGTCACTACCGACCATCTCCAAACCGTTCTCAAGGTGGGGAATGGACTTCATAGACATGGGCAAATCTTTCACGGGCCATAAGTGGATTCTCACAATGATCGATCATGCTACGGGTTGGGTAGAAGCGGTCGCCATGAAAACAGCCACTAAGGAACGGGTGGCGGACGTTATTTATGACTATATCGTAACTAACTACGGGGCTCCCGACGAGATCTTAACGGACAGAGGAGCCAACTTCCTTTCCTCCTACGTTACGGAGTTCATCAAACTCATGGACACCAAACGACTACGTACAGCCGCATATCACCCACGGTCAAATGGGAAGACGGAGCGGCTAAACGGTATCCTTGAATCATTCATATTCCAAATGAATGATGGGGACAAAAGGGACTGGCCTAAGTATCTTAGACCGGCTCTATTTGCAGTACGTACGAGGACCCACTCAACCACGGGCTGGTCACCATTCGAGCTAGTATACGGGGTCAAGCCAAAGCTACCTCTAGACCAGCCGGACCTCTTCGCACCCTACATCCACGCACCTACATCAACGGAGCACCAGCAGCGAATACAGTCCCTGAAAGAAAAGCGGGACTTAGCGGCGGAATCATCCAGGGTACAGAACGTAGTGGACGCAAGGAGGAGGGATCAGAACCTCGCAGCGAAGGAGTACGCAGCGGGTGATCTGGTCTGGGTATGGAACGAACAACGTTTCAAAGGGGAAACTGCATGGTACGGCATGTACGTCGTAGTGAAAAGACTCGACCTCGGCGCATACATACTAGCGGAGCCCAGCGGCAAGGAATTAGACGTACCAATAAACGCAAATCGTCTAAAGACAGCCGTTAGCCGTACAGGAAGCGCAGTAGCCGTATCGCACCCTAAACCCTCCAAAGAGAAGACCAAAGCGGGAGATGCAAGAGCAGAAGTAAGGCGTAGGGAAAACGCAAAACGTACGGAAGAGAGAAAGGGGGCCAAGGCCAGTATGGGAGCGGCGACGAAAACCGCGCAAACAACGTCGGGCGAAGGTATAGCTAGCGGGCCAATGGGCAGTGTGGGAGCGGCGACGAAAACCGCGCAAACAACGTCACATAAAGGTATAGCTAGCGGGCCAATGGGCAGTATGGGGACGGAGACGCAAACCGCACAAACAACGTCAGGCGGAAGTATGACTAGTGGGCCAACGGGCAGTATGGGAGCGGCAAAGACCACCGCGCAAACAACGTCTAGTACGGTGAGCGGTACTCCTACAGACCCTCCAACTAAAGTAGCCAGTAGAGGCGTCGAGGGGAACAAAACAATCACCCTACGTTTCAAACGACCACCCATAGCGCAAGCTTAAGGTGGTGGGTGGTTGTCACGTGACTCGTTTGACGACCTATAAACATTCGAGAAAGACTCGTTTTCATCATGTATCTAATTAGAGAGAAAACAGCATATTCTTATCCTACTTGACGCCTGACACACTCACCGCCTATGACCCCTGATACTGACACCCGGTTTGTCCCGCATGACGCTAAATTTAAACGAGATCGGATTTTACTCCCGTTTACACTACCGCGTGCTGGGGGCATGATACGGTGGCGGTGGCATTTGTGACGGGTCATGGCTCTGTCTCAAATTTCATGTCACATTTCCACTCGAACAGTCTGTCAACCGCAATCTGGCCACATACGCTCATCATACAATCGCTTCTCAAGTCGACAGAACTCGTCGGGTCGGGGCGTCTCGTGGGATGGTAGCTCAGCGCTATGCTCGGAACTGATGACCTCGTGGGAACGCTCTCACGAGCGATGTGAAGCGTACCTCTGACTGTCCTCAGTACCTGAAGATCCGGCCGGTTGGGTGAAGTCTCACATGCACAAGAAACTCCGTTGCGCCTAAACCTTGTTTGAACTTGGGAATCCACCTTTGGCGATGAGACTGCTTTTCCCTGACGCCCCAAATACCTTCATGATCGGATTGCAACTCTCGCTGGCGACGATTGATTCTGCCTGTCTTCTACCCTTTCACGATCCCATCACCGAATCGCAACTTTCGCTGGCGATAGTTGTTTCAGCGTATCCCTTAGACTTTATAGACGTTTGACTACAATCCTCAGCATGTATCGAGAAACAACACGGCTACGATCTTTTATCGCTCTGGTCTTCCTCTTCACCTACATAGCTCAATCGCCCTGCGTCCTGGCCTTGCGACACCCTCCGGTAGGAAATGTCTGCACGGCAGAAGAGATTGCAAACGGGCAATGGGTGGTTCACAAACCTCTCACAACGCTGGACGAAATGAGAGCAAGATATGGGCTCTCCGTGAGTTGGCATCTCACTTTCCGTCCCTTACTCCGCGTAGTAGTACTGACATGTAACAACTACATGCATTCGTCCAGTCTACTGCCGTCACTCGATGTGACCCTGTCGGTCCTAAAATTCAAAATCCAGAAGGAGGTCCAGATTATTACGACCCCGATGAAACGCTGGAACGTACTCTCGCAGTGGCATCTCCCGAACTGATCCCTCGATCACCGGGATGCAAGGTGCTAAATCCAACGAGGGTACAACTGATCAAACGATTGTTGAGGAGTCGAAATGGGCTTATGTAAGTCGTGGCGCTTTGAGTGTGACTAGTGCTAGAGTAAGTGACTGACGTTTGTGTTCATATTTTCGATATACAGCCTCGTGGGGGATTCGCTGACCGAGCATCAGACCCAAACCATCGCCAACTTCCTGCACCAATCTGACGAATTGGTCCATCAAGAATACAGTGGAATATGGGGTGCTAAATTCTGGCTCAATCCTGATCATCCTCTGACCGATTCCCTCCTCCAAGAAGCCGGCGTAGCTCCGACCCGTTTGACCGTTCCCCTCGTTTCCTTCTGGAGGCATCATCATCTTCTCGACTGGTCCGAAAAGGCTGTCGTCTGGAAGGATGCGGGGTCGAGATACAAGCCAGACAAGGGAAGAGAGGATGGACCGGATTGGTTCTCACTCATGATCGACCAAGCGCATGGTCATGATTTGATCAGGAACAAGCACGTTTTGGAAGAACCTACGTTCATGCTTCTGAACACTGGAGCGCACTTTGCCAGATTCGAATTGGGATGGAATTTGACCGAGTCGGATTTCGCCAAAGCATTCGAGAAAACTGTAAATAACGATCGTGCAGGGAAAATTCTGGGAATTTGACTAACGGTTAGGCTCACCTTTCAGATCAAAAAAGTAGAAGACAAAGTGGCCGGTGCATCCATACCCATCTCCGCTACCTGGAGAACCATGGCCCCTGGACATATAGATTGCGATATTCAGTCGATCCGTAAGTCTACGCAAAATGGGGCGGATCCAGCCGTACTTTGTCGCTCAAGCGCGCCATTCGCCTTCGCTACAGACGACAACAATAGAGATCATTGGAAAAGCCCAACCGACGACAAAAAAGTGGCACACAATTAGTGAGTATCTTTGCTAGTAACGTTTCGTAGGGATCACGGGAGCTCATACGATCTTTCCTGATATAGCAATTGGTTCCATTGGATGAACGCTGTCTACAAAGGCGGCCGTAGATCCGAAAGACCACCAAATTCGTTCGACTTCATGTCGTCTCGCATGACCACCAAAAGGAACCCGGAGTTCATGGTCATGGACGTATGGCCAATGTCCGTCAAACGACCCGATGCTCATATGGGTAAGTCGATCGGTTTTCCCGTCAAGACGAGGAACCGTGACCTGACGTTTTCCTTTTACTCGCCATTCGTAGAACCACCACACGATTGTCTCCATTGGTGTCGTACCGGAGTCCAGAATTACTGGAACACGCTCCTGATTCATATGATGTTGGCAGAATCACGGAATAAGGATTATGGTGTGTGATGCGATACATTGTAGACATGTGTTTCCCCCTTTACGACCGGTCCTTTGACCGCCAGGCAGGTCCGTCCACCTTGTCACTTGTAGTCATTACGCTAGCATTGTACAAGATACCACTATAATTCATTCCCCCTCGTAACTCGGCTCTACATCGTCCAGACCTGGAAGATCTCCGGAACGACTCCCGGTCTGTTCCAAGGGACCAGCCTCAACGTCTGTCTGTCGTCAGGGCAAGGTATCGTCCCTCGTTCTTCTGTCGTATCGTCCGGTCTTACACGTGACCAACCACACGGCCGCGTTTCACCCGATGCGCTCGAAACCAAACGACGTTTGACGTGATACACCTTCGAACCGGACCCGATCTGCTCGAGCTCCGGACCCGCAGCTTCCGCAATATCCTGTAGTGCTGCTGGCGGGATGACCTCCCTGACGTGAAACTGCCGAAGCGATTGGAACCTCCGCACGCAGTCTTTCACCTCGGCCGCCTGCATGTGAATCGCAAATTAGCCCGACGCGATTGCGAAGATTCTAGAGCTGGAAGGATTACCACTGTACGCCCATGAGTAGGGGGGATGGTATCGATCATCAATTTCTCCAGACCAGGTCGCATCTGCGCAAGCACCTCGACCTCTATACGGCCGAGATCGATGTTTTCGAGGTATAGGGCTTTGTCAGGGATGGTCCTGAATGGCACCATCTCTTGAAAGGCGATCCCCGGTCGGTCACCGATTATATGACCGGTATGTATCCCTGCTATTCCAAAGGCCAGAAATATGAACGTATAAGCATCGCTCGAACACTTCAGGCTGCGCAACTTGTTGAGCCGGAGATCCGAAATGGGCTGTGTTAGATCGATAGACTGGAAGGAGGATCAGATCGAATCATCTTTAGACCTCGCAATCGTCCCTAGACTCACACCAAAAACGTCCCCAACGTCACGTAGACCTAGGACTTCCAACGTATCTGCAGCCGCGGCTATTATGGGCATAAAGCCTACCTCGGTAACATGACGACAGCCGAGTAACTTGAAGGTCTTGAGACGGCCCAGGTAAGGCGCTAGGTCCGTCATATACTCGTCGTTGATGTACGAGGGGTCCTGTGTTCTTTGAAAAGGTCAGTAGGTACACGTCGAATGGGATTGCTAGAGTAGCGTTACGTACCTGAGCGATGATCTCTAGACCTTCCAACCCGCCCCCGGATTCGTGTAACAGGATCGCGAGCCCAGCGATGGCCATGACGACGTCCCGATCGGGGAGTACGACCGAGATCTCCCTGACCTGACCGAGTTTCCAGAGTAATTTAGGATCAAAGATCCCGATACTATGACCGTTTATCTCGATCCGTCTTAGTTTCGGTAAGGTCGCGAGGGTCTCGAGCATGTTGGAGGATAGGGTCGAATCCCTCGTCCAGGTGAGGGAAGAGAGGGAGGTCATGTTCCTGAACGCATCGTTACAGATGAGTTCGACATCCGCCCCTATATTTCTCGGATAAAAAGTGACGACCAGTCGATCGACTAGGCTTGCGAGTTCAGGACATTCCGCGAGGGTTCGAAAGAGGGTTTGAAACTGTTGCATAGCACAGCGTCATTATCAGCCTCCAAAGTGATCCACACAAGGACCTTCGACTTGCCTTGATACCCGCTTGATTCTCCCCTAGAGTCCACATGAGGGGGATCAACGACCGGACGAGGTTCTAGATAACCCTGATAGTCGCACCTACACGGTCTCATCCATAGATAAGTATACAATCGTTTTCTTCCCAACTCCAAGAATCCTATCCGAAGACCGTTTGGATTAGTGTTGAACGATAAACCTGATCATCAACAAGGCGGACCGACCTCGATCTACCTGACATAGTTTGGCAAGATCGCTTGGGTCTACGATATGCTCCAGTACCAGGCTGTAAAGATCGGGAGGAAGTGGAGTTTTTGCTGGTTCAGTGTGTTGCATGATGACTAGGTCCAGGTAGGGGGTGGTGGAGACGATGATGCCGGCCCATACGACGATTCTATACGATATCATCTTCAGAAGTCATGGTCATGGCGAACATTCACAATCAACAACAAATGACGTAAGCAAAACACTCGTCGTAGATCGTATTTTGATTATCATATCCCGACATACAACCGGGCACTCTCCCAATCTAAAGTACATCGTCTTACACTCGCACAGATCGTATCACCGACGAGGAATGGAAGAGGACGGTTTCCTCAATCCAGAAACAGTCGTCCCCGCCGCACTCGAAGTCGAGGTCGTCGTCGTCGTAGGTCTCGTACCGCTGACCGCTGTATCCCCCAAAACAAAAAGCATCAGCCAGGCCCTCTGTTCAAGCGGGGATGAAAAAGGGTGTATACCGACCTCTTCCTCTCCCCCCCGTTCCTCGGCCCCTGACCGTTCCTCTCCCTGCACTCGCCCCCATCCCAGTCCCAGTCCCCCTCCCTCTCCCCCTCCCAGCCTGGTTCTCCCTCATCTCCGCCTCCCTGACCTTCTTCTCTTCCTCCTCCTCCGCTCGTCGCTTTTCCACCTCGGCTCGTTCCAGCTGTCGAGCGCGTTCCGTCTCCCTAGCGAGGATCTCTAATCGAGTCCGTTCTTGCATATGTTCCAGGTCCTATCGCCACACGAACCCAACCAACCGACCATCGATCAACACCTCCTCCACCGCTTCATCCCCCTCCGCGCAAAGAGACTCACGGCCGTAGCACCCCTCCAATTCTGATTCAAGACCAGCCTCTGCGTATGCTCCGTCTGGCCCAACAAGAGGATGTACGAATCTAGTAGTTGAGAGGTATGTTGTGTTCTGGTCGCTAGTCTCTATGCGTCCGGTCCGGTGGGTCGGTGGGTCGGTGGGTTGTGTAGGGATGGGATTGACGAGGGACGAGGGGAGGGTTTGGGGGTGAGAGGGAACAGAAGTGGGAATGAGAAAACCAGGTGTTAGAACCATCATCTTCACGATCATCATGGCGAAGAAAAACGGTGACGAAACGAGAACGAAAAAAGAGAACGAAAATCGAAAAAGGGGGACCAACCTCGTTCCCTTCCCTGCCCAATCGGATGCCCTCTTCGAACGCTTCGAAAACATCGACCATCTTGCGTAATTCCCACAGGGTCTCTTTCAGTTTCTGATCCGGGTTCGGGTTTGGGTTGGGGTTGGGGTTGGAGTTGGAGTGCGTGTTGGAGTTGGAACGATAAGTTCTGGTAGGCGTTGTTTCTTGCGTCATCCCCTCGTCCTCTTCATCTTCAATCTCATCGTCCGTCCCCTGAGAACGACGTTGATGTTGAGAAGAAGAAAGAACCCTCTGTTCCTCTCCCTCCTCTTCCTCATCGGATGAAAATCGAGGAGCAGCATAGAGGGAAATCCGGGGATTATTCATCCGTCCCTTCCCCTTCCTCTTGTCCCTCTCACTCCCTCCCTTCCCTCCCTTCCCTCCCTTCCCTTCCTTCCCTAGACCAAGTCCATCCCGCGCTACACCGTCAGAACGTTCGAGACCCATCGCGACGGGAGAATCCCCGAGGGAGAGATCGTCCATCAAGAGCGAATCGTCCCCCATCTCCCTCAAGTACTGGTTGAGCGTGGGGGAAGGGGGATGGGCGGGGGGGTGGGGGTGTTTGGGTTTGGATGTGGGGAGTGGGGGGGAGGACATGTTGGGCTGCCGTTCGTTGGGGGTGGATGTGGGATGGGGAGTGGATGGCGATGACAATGGATTTATGGGGAGGTATTGGGACGTTGAGAAGAGGTTGGAGGTTGGGTGATACGAGTTGTTGACAATGTGGAAACACAAACAAACGACATTTGGACGCGTGGGAAGACGAGCGGGGGGGATCGTCATCTCATCCCCCCTCCCTCTCCCCGTCGCTGTTCGACCTAGCTAGGTCTCTCTCAGAAGAGAACGATTCGCGATTCGATTATGAAGGATTCATGTTGTATACCAAACAGATGAGAGACCGGTGCGAGACTCTGAGCCTGAGCGAGCGGTCGACGATGCAACGATCCAGACGATCCGCGTAGACGCGTCAAACCGTCCTAAACGGGCTGAAACGACCTGCACTGTGCGTGTCACGGTCGACGATCAACGTAGCCATGTCTCACAGCTCTCCATGGCGCATGGCCCTACCTCGTGCTCCCTGGTGCAGGTGCTCTGCGATACTGACTGATATGTACGATATACCATGCCCCTATGAACTACTGCGACTGTGCCGATGTTGCTACGCCGTCCGTTGAATGTGAACGACGCGTGCCGTAGCGAGGGGATCACGGGAAACTCGTCGTTTCACGAAACTCGAGTGGTTGATCAAATCCATCACATCACCATTCACACTTACCACTTCACTGCCTGCTACTCGCTCTCTTGCATCTCTCCCTCCCCCTAGTCCCCCCCCCACTCCCCTTCCTTGACCGTTCCCTCGTTCTAGCCCACTGTTCACACTCTCTAGCGGTACCTTTCACTTTCCCATCCCCTGATCGCTCGTATTCGTTTTGGGATACTCGATTGGAACAAACAACGCACAACGGCACAACACGCTTTTGAACTTTCAGCGACTACTCTCTACACTACCACTACTACTACCTACCACTGCTACGTAGCGACGTCGACAGCGGCTGCAGTGACGGATCATCATGGCTCGTAACAGATTGGCTGAACGTAGGGTAAGCTCCGTCCGGTCTGGTCAGGACTTCCTTTCTCACCGTCCACTGATCATGATCAACCATCATCCCCGCTCTTCTTCTCTTGTTCCACCTACACTCTCTACACACTCTCTACACGCCCTCTCCCTCCCTCCCTTCTGACGGGCACGGACAAACAGGGCCAAACCCCCGACCCATCCGACTCCCTCTCGACCCCTTCGAACCCCAGTCAATCCTACCCCCCTCCATCCGGCTACCCCGCCCAACAGACGTACACCGCCGTCCCCGGAATGGGAATGGGGTCGCAAATCCAGGGCCAAGGTCAAGGTCAAGGGATGGCTCAACAACCCACCTCCTACGCCCCACCCACCCAAGCTTACCCCACTCAACAACCTTATGGAGCGAACCAACAGTCTTCCGGATATACGGGACAGGCGCAGGGACAGCAGTATGGGCAACAGGATGGGTACGATTTACCCCCCCAGCCTATGGGCGTGGGCCAGATGGGCCAGGGCGGGAACGATTTCTGGGCAGAGGTGCGCGGGGTTTTCCGCTTTTTCTTTTCTTTTCTTTTCGGATGGGCAAGGGGGGCTGATGCGGTTTTGGGTTGTCGTGCTGTGCCATGCACCATCGTTGCTGGGATCAGTTGACGATGGTCAATTCTAGCTTGAACGAGATGCAGGATGCGATCCAACAGKTCAGACAGGCTCATGCTGCCAGTCTCGTAAGTCCACGTCTTGTCGTCGAAACGAATCCCATCGTTTCCGGGCTGACGGATGTTCCCTCTCTTCACCTCCCCTCCCCTTCCCTTTCCTTTCCTTTCCCCCGATCGCTCATGCTCATGCTCACCAGTCTCGACTGGATACCACCCCCAACAGCGCGGCCGCACGGGAGACGGACCAGTTGATCAGCTCCACCCGTTCCCTCACTTCCGCCAACAAGAACAAGATCCAAGCGTTGAACAAGTTGGCAAGGGACAAGACCCAGAAACAACAGGTCCAAGCGGCCAAGTCGAGGTTCATGGGGTTGTTACAGGAGTATCAGACGGTCGAGAAGGAGTTTAGGAAGAAGGTTAGGGAGAGGGGGGAGAGGCAGTTCAAGATTGGTCAGTCGGGCTGGGATTTCGTCCGTCGTGTGCGAGAGATGGCATCGTTGATCGTGGGGTTTTTTCTTTTTCCGCATGGGACGTTAGTCAAACCGGACGCGACGCCAGAGGAAGTTCAACAGGTTTTGGAGACTGAGAACCCCCAGATCTTCTCTCAAGCCGTGAGTCCAGTCCCAGTCCCCTCGTACGTCTCACAGTAGAAATCGTCCCCTGATCCTCCTCCCCCTCCACCCGACAGCTCCTCAATTCTAACCGATACGGGGACGCTAGAGGAGCGCTCCGAGAGATCCAAGAGCGAAATAACGATATCAAGAAGATCGAAAAGACCTTGACCGAGCTCGCACAGATGTTCAACGAGATGAGCATGTTGGTGGAGCAGCAGGACGAGACGATCGCTACCATCGAGACCCACGCGGCTCAGGTCAATACCGATATGGAGGGAGGGTGAGTGGCGCGGTTTCTCTTTTGCCTAGCGGTTGAGAGGGCGGGGGGGCGTGTTTGAGGGCGATGCTGATGCTGATGATGATGATGATGTTGCGGTACGACACGACAGGTTGAAACATACCGAAGAGGCCGTCGTCAAGGCTAGAAAGGCGAGGAGGAAGAAGTGGATCTGGTCAGTCCGCTTGCGCAAAGATGATCGTGTGGGCATGGAGCTGACGAGGGGCGCCCTTGATGAAACAGTTTCTGGATCAGTCTGTTGATCATCGCTATCGTCGTGGCCGTGGTAAGTCCTCACGAGCTTCGTGTGAAGCGTGATCAGCGCTGATGCTCGGTTCTCGTGTACGCAACATAGGTCGTGGGAGTCATTTGTGGTCAGAACAAGTGTTAGGCGCCTCGCTTTCACTTTGGATCTCGCTTCTCGAGCCGGTCGTACACACACACACCCCGTTCTTGGTCTCCATCTCATCTTGTTGAATTAATTAACTTTCGCTCGATTCACTCCGTCTCGGCTTTGTAATGATCATCGTCCCGACCGGTCTCTCTGCACGATCAGTCATTTCCTTTTTCCGTATATACATCTTTTCCGTCATCGAACAAGCGAGCAAGGGGGCTGCCTATCGCTGGAGTGAGGGATGGGGCATGTGACTAGGCGAGAAGACGGGGGGGGCTCTTGCTGTTTTGGGCTAAACGGCGATTGCGCGCGGATCCATCGCGTCATCTTAGATCTCGTCGCGTCGGCGGAATATGAATCAACACACTCGCTCACTCGCTCATCCACGCTCATCATCGTACACATCGCCCGGTCCGAACCTCAATCCCCTCGCTGCCTCTACATACAATCACTTACGCTACAACAACCTACAAACATGCCCCCTAAGAAGACTACCGACGGTGCCGAGCCCGCTGAGGGTCCCAGAAGGTCCACTCGAGTGGCCTCGAAGCCTCCCGTCTCCGAGAAGAAAGAGGTCGCTGAGCCCGTCAAGAAGCCTGCCAGCAAGGCCAAGAAGCCCGCTTCCAAGGCTGCTGACAAGACCGCCGAGAAGCCTGCTTCGACCAAAGCCCCTGCAAAGGCTCCCGCTTCAAAGGTACGTCTGTCGAGAGGAGCGTTCGGGTTCTCTTTGTTCATCGCGTCGTCATCATTTGATGCATGTTCAGAAACGAGCTGCAGAGGACGCACCTGCTACGAAAGCTCCGGCCAGTAAGAAGACCAAGGAGGATGATATGGCCAAGCCAAAGTCGACCAAGACCGCCGCCGCTGCTAAACCCGCTTCCACCAAGGCCGCCGCGGCGGACAAGCCTGCTTCGAAGAAACCAGCATCCAAAGCTGCTACTGCTGAAAAACCCGCTTCCAAGGCCGTCAAACCTGCCTCCAAGGCTGCCGCTGACAAGCCCGCTTCCAAGGCGGCTAAACCCGAGTCGAAGAAACCCGCCTCGAAAGCCGCTCCCAAATCCAAGTCGGCCAAGGAGAAGAAGGCCGCCGATACTATCCCCGAGGAGAACGAGGATGTTGATATGGACACTGAGGGAAAGACTGAAAAGGAGAAGAAGGAGATCGAGGCTACTGCCGAGGGATCCGAGCCCGATCAGTCCAACGCTTTGAAGGAAGGCGATGTCCTTCCCAAGATCGTCTTGAAGTGCGTTCCTAATCAGGGGCCCCATATGAAAGGACCTTTTGATCCTGACGATTGAATTTGCTCTAGGGATAACAAAAACGAGGATGTCGATGTCAGCAGTATCATCACTGCCGACTACGGTCTCGTTATTTTCACCTACCCCAAGGTGAGCTCATGCTCGATGATGGTGTCCCCAAAGGACCGTGCGCTTATCGAAGTCTTTGACGTGTAGGCTGATACTCCTGGATGGTCAGTCGAGCTTGATATAGCAGTGAACCCACACGTCTGACGTTCTTTACTACGACCATAGCACTTCCCAAGCTTGCAACTACAGGGACGCTTTCCCTGACTTTGAAAAGGTCGGATACAAGGTTTACGGGGTTAGTGGCTCCTCTTCTCGCCCGCCCATTCGTACGGAACTGACGATATGACGCATCGTAGTTGAGCACCGACAAGCCTGCCGCCCAGGACAAATGGATCCAGAAGAAGGAACTCAACTTCCCTCTCCTCTCCGACCCTAACAGCGAGTTGCTCAAGAAGCTCGGAGCTTTCACTGCTCCTAAGAAGTGAGTCGGTCGGATCGGGCTGTACGGGTACCAGGCGTTGATTTCGTTCGTTTCAGCACCGTCCGATCTCATTTCATCTTTGAGAAGGGTACCGGAAAGCTTTTGGAGGCCAAGTACAAGGCTTCCCCTGCCACCGAGTGAGTCGTTGGGCAAAGCTGGACGTGTCTGAGCGCCAATACTAAAGACCAGATCGGCACGCACAGCTCCAAGGAATGTCTCGACTTTATCAACAAGCACCACTCGTAAACTGTCAAACACCCTTCACGATCTCGCGATTCAAAGTGGAACCCCGTAAATTCGATCTCGACTTTCTCCCTCTTTTTGGTCTGAACGGGGAGATGAACGTGGGGTACGTGAGGAAAAACAATGTGTAATACCACGTATACCTTGTTTGGACGTCTGTTTGTGTCCGTGTGCTGTTCTGTTTGGAAACCCTCTCTAGCGCTGTCAATCAACTGTTTTGTCGTCAATTCGTTTCGTTTTGTTCGGATCCGGGCGTAATGGCTCGTGATGATTCGATTTATAGTCATATTCATTTCAAGTCCAGGCATGTCATGTTTGTGTGGAAAGTGCGCGAATACTACGCAGGGCACATATGGGTTTATGGTCCTGTCAATGAGCTCGTTGAGCAAAGCGAAGCGAGAGCGGAGCGTTGACGGGGGTGACGTACGGTATCGATGGAACTATCGTTACTAGCCTCCCTCCTCCGTTTCAACGCATCGAGCGGCGCGTCCCACGTCCTCCTCATCTCCGTATCGATCATCGTCAACGTCGGACTAGACCTGCGTCTCTTCAACATCTGGTGGGTGGACCAATCGATCCCCACGTCGGACAGGCTCTTGCCGTGTCGGAGATGACGATCGGGAGTTGGGGATTGAGGGAACCCACTAGCGGGTCGGGCTCCTCCATCGCCATCTGGGCGGAAGAAGAGGACGTCGATGGAAGATACCCTAGCGCTGTACCTCTTCTCCTCCCACCCCTTCTCATCCCGCTCTTCAGCGAGCGAATCTTGACCACGAGAGCGTCTCGCCTGTTTCCCATCCGGGGGTAGAGGGAACTCGTAAACCGTCCATTCATCCACGCTCATGCCCGATACCCCCGACCCCCTCTGTGTGGCGGAAGAACGTACCCTGACTCGTTTGACTGATCGTTGGGAAGAGAGCCGTTTCAGTGAGCCTTCGGGGGTGGGGCGGAACCGTACGCTCGCTCGTCGTTTGGTCGCGAGCGGTACGGATTCCTCCTCCTTGGTTTGCTCAACAACCGCGCGAGTCTTAGGGGGCGAAGGTTTCTTCCCCTCCATCCCCGACCTCCCTTTCAACTCCCTCAACTCCACCCCCCTCTTCTCTGCTAGGAGTCTCCATCTTTCTTCCCCCCTCTTCGCCCGCCTCAGAGCTTCATGCAGCACTTCTTCCCGATGCTTGGCGATAGCCCATTCGACCTGCCTGAGTTGATCTTGTAGTACGAACAACCGTTGTTTCTCCTTGTCCGACCCTTCCGTCATCCGACTCAATACCTTGATGACCTTTTCAGCCCGTCTCTTTCCCCGTGAGATCGATCCCCGATCGACGTCGTGTATGTTGTTGTCAGAGGTGGGGGAGAGAAGATCATCGAGGAACAAAAACCCCCTCCTCCTCCTCCTAATCTCCGACCCATGTTTCATCCTCAACTCCAGTCCGACCCCTTTCAACCTCTCCGCGACATCCACGAGCAGTCCGAATTCTTCCTTCGTCAGGCCACGGGAACTGAACTCTCCCATCCCCCGGACCATCGCTTGGATCACTTCGCCCTCCAGCTCCGAGAGGTTTTCCGAGGCGTGCAGGGTGATAGGGACGGGGTCTAGTTTAGGCCAGGGGGAGTAGGGGTGGGGGAGATCGGTGCTCGGATGGGCTGGGGCGTGGGAGGAGAATGAGAGGGGTGGGTTGGGGGAGGGATGCGGTTCGGGAGGGTTTGGGGAGGTGTAGATCTGGGACTGGGATTGGGGGACGGAGGCGGTCCGAACGGGGGGTAGGTATTCTTCCATCTCTTCTTCCCCCTCTTCTTCCCCATCCACATCCCTCCGATCACCACCCAGCGGCCCAGTGGGGAACCTAACCCCTCCACCCATTCCCTTTCCTATTCCCATCCCCTGTCCCAATCCCTGGCCCCCCTGCCCCTGCCCCTGCCCCTGCCCCAGCCCCTGCCCCAGCCCCTGCGCCAACCTCACCCTCAAAACCGGATCAGACCTAGACCCGCTCAACCCGTTCAGTTCCAGTTCCCTGATCAACGACCCGGGGAGGGAACCGGACCGTCTCCTTGATTTCTTGGGGTTCTTGGGTGGTGCGCTCGAGGGGGCTGAGGGGTTGGAGGGAGCTGAGGGGACGGCATACGTTTCGGAAGGTTTGGGTCCGGGTTGTGAGCGTTGTGTCGGTCCGTCCTGATCCTTCTGCGTCTTAGGTGAAGAGAAAGGTTTCGATCCTTCCTTATGAAGCGATAACATTGGGGAGATCGGGGAGATCGAGGAGAAGAGTCCAAAAGCACGTGAAGCAGGTGGGGTTCGAGGTCTATACGAAGGCGAACCCTTGGGGGGTGGGATTGGGCCATGCGGTGGTTGATAGTTGGGGTCGGGGTGGGCGTCGATATCGACCATGTGATGAGACTGAGTTTGGGATGAACGAAGAGTGGTTTCGTTTCCTTGAGGTTCTTCGGGCTATCCGTTCAAATGACCCAATCGATCGACGGATCATCGAATTGACAAATCAGGATTTCAACATTCAACATCCACCTCACCTGACCCATTCGAAAGAAGAAAAAGAGGGGGTGAAACTCACGTCCCACCCGTCCGACTCGTGCAAGATCGATCCGCCCGTCATGTTCGTCATGTCCCCCATCTTTATCGGTTTACGCTTCACTTTGAACCGTTTTGGTTTCTTCTCCAGCTGAGGTTGAGTGGTATGAGGAATGTAATCTTGATCCACTCTTGTTCGATTGATCGAACTCCTCGTGTAATCCAGGGCTGTATGTCCTAGACTGGAGAACTTTGAATGATCGTTCATCCCGGCTTCCCCCCCACCCTCACCCGAACCCTCACCCGAACCCAGACCTTCCGTCAAAGGTGATCCTAAGGTCACTGTGGTCCCGGGCGATGAAGAGGAGGTGGAGTTGGATGGCGAGGCTGAGGGGGAGGAGGAGGAGGAAGTTGGTGATGGACGTGTGGATTTCGTTTTCGTCTTCGTTTTGGACGTGGACGTGGTTGATTTCGATTTTGATTTCGAGGTTGGGGGTGTTATTAGGATTTGAAGTTGATGTGCGAATGATTTCATCGTGGCCGGTTCGTTGGAGGAGGAGATGGAGATGGAGACGGTCGATGAGGGAATGAGGAATGAGGAAATGACAGCTGTGACATTGACGGTTCATCATATTTCACGATCTCTCGCTCTGATGGAAACAAAGTTTGATCTCATCACATTTCGCGTTTCAGACGACGTGACGACAACCTGAAACGCGTATTCGGGGCGTCGTCACAGCTCACGATCAGCGACCCAGGAACAAGCGGACGCACCTCCCAGTTGAGGAAATGCCACGTTCCCACGCCACGTTCCCTCACGTCTTAAGCTTTAGAGCGCAAGGTTCATCCCATCATCCCATCGCCCCAATCACGTGATTGCCAACTCAAGCATCGCATCTGAACTGAACTGAACTGAGACATCTGACGTTCCGCTTCCGCCCAACCATGCCGTCAATCAACACGATCACGTGATCCGCCCCGTTCACTCTGTGAGCGTGACTCAATGAACGCTCGAACGAGTCATCGCATAGTTTCAAGTTGCAGAAGTTGTATAAAACCATCGTCGTTACTTGCGACCACAGCGTCAACGCTCACCACAGCACTTCAATCGAGTAACAATGTCCACCCTTCCTGTTCCTCCTACACCCCCGAACCCCGCCCCCTCCACGTCCAAGTCCACGTCCTCCACGTCTAAACCGAGATTATTCATATTAGACTACGGAGCGGGCAATGTCAGATCGTTGGCCAATTCCATCCGAAAGCTCGGGTTCGATTTCGAATGGATCGAGAAGGAGGATGATTTCGGGAAGGCTGATGTGAGTTTCGCCGTCTTTTCTAACGGGAGATGCGAGGGGGTTGGGGGCTGATGGGTGTTTTTCATGTTACTTTTCTTTGCCTCGATATCACGCCGTCTTTCCTGCCTCCTCCACCTCCCACACTACCCCACTGGACCGAACAGAAACTGATCTTTCCCGGAGTAGGTTCGTTCGGTCACGCCATGACCTCCCTCCGTTCCAAAAACCTCTTCCACCCTCTCCTCCAATACATCCGCGAGGGTAAACCTTACTTTGGGATCTGTATCGGAATGCAAGCCCTGTTTCTTTCTAGCTTGGAATCCCCTGGAACGGACGGGCAGGGGTTGGGAGTCATTCCTGGAAAAGTGGGGAGGTTTGAGAAGACGGATGAGGGTGGGGTGGGGGGGAGGAAGAGCGTGCCTCATATGGGATGGAACGGGGTTTCTAAATTATGGGCACCCAATAACACCTCTTCTCCTTCATCGTCATCATCAGGAAATGGAAATGGAAATGAGCAAAGCGATGGCGACAGCGACGACGACAAACTCTTATTACTGGACGAAGAACAATACTACTTTGTCCATTCCTACCGAGTAGCCTACACACCCTCCCTCGCCCCCTACGTCCATACCGTCTCCACCTACGGATCGGAGCGATTCATCTCCTCCGTCCGTCTAGGGAACCTCTTCGGGACCCAATTCCATCCGGAGAAATCGGGACCGGCGGGGTTGGATCTGTTGAGGAGGTGGTTGGAGGGGGGTGTGGAGGCGCTGGGTGGGGTGGTGGAGGAGGAAGAGGTGGGGAGGAGGAATACGTTGCGGGAGGTCGATGCCGAGGCGAACGCGAAGGGGCTGACGAAACGGATCGTAGCTTGTTTGGACGTGAGGAGTAACGATAGTGGGGATCTGGTAGTGACCAAAGGGGACCAATACGATGTCCGAGAAAAMCCCCCCGCCTCGTCCGCCTCGGGCGCCGGCGACGCTTCGTCAGGGGACGTCAGGAACCTAGGGAAACCGGTAGATCTCGCCAGACGGTACTACCACGAGATGGCCGATGAGATCTGTTTCCTCAACATCACCTCGTTCAGAAACTCTGCCCTTCAGGATCAACCGATGTTAAAGGTCGTCTCTTCCGCCGCGGAGACGGTCTTCGTACCCCTCACCGTAGGGGGGGGGATAAAGGATACCGTCGACCCCGATGGTACCCCGAGGTCCGCGCTCGAAGTCGCAGGGGCTTACTTTAGGAGCGGCGCTGATAAGGTTTCCATCGGGACCGAAGCGGTCTTTGCGGTGGAGGAGATGTTGGGGAGGGAGGGGAGGGGGGAGGAAGCGTTATCGGGCCAAACCGGGATAGAGACCATCATGAAGGGGTACGGCACTCAGGCGGTCGTCGTCTCCATAGACCCCAAGAGGGTTTACGTCGATTTAGACGATCCGGAATGGGAATCCTCGTTCGATCCTAAACACAGACCTTGTTTGATCTTTGGGGACGAAGCCATCTCGGCGACGAGGGAAAAGGAGAGGGGCAAGGCTTGGTGGTACCAATGCACCATCCGAGGGGGACGGGAAGTGAGAGACCTCGATGTCGTTCAACTCGCCCAGGGGGTGGAACGACTGGGCGCAGGGGAGATCTTGTTGAACTCTGTAGACCGGGACGGATCTGGTCTCGGGTTCGATCTCGACCTGATCGATCTCGTCAAGAAGAACGTCAGTATTCCCGTCGTCGCCAGTTCGGGAGCGGGCAAGGTGGACGATTTCAAAGAGTTGTTCGAGAAGACGGGCGTCGAGGCTGGGTTGGCCGCGGGGATCTTTCATAGGGAGGAAGTCCCGTTGGAGGACGTCAAGAGGCATATGAAGGAGAACGGGATCGCCTGTCGGTTCACAGAGTTGTCTACCGTTACGTAGGTGCATGCAGTGTTACGTGTATAGAGAGAATAGATTCGTTATATGCATTCAGTGCCAATGTTCCCAAGTCGTTATCGCGCGATGAAACAGACGAGCAAGATGAAACGTACATGGTCAGTGGGGCACCGCGGTGCGCTTGATAACCCTGTAACCCTCGCCCTGACTCGAGCGTGTCGGACTTTAGTCGTGGCCAACGACGCGTCCAAGCTCAACACCGCCCTCCCTCACGCTCACTCCCCCTCTGTCCGCGGGCGGGTCCCTCACCTCGGGAAATCTCCAAGTTCAAGCTCGTCCAGAATCATCTCATCAAGTCCCCACGCTTGGATCGCTTCTCGCACCTGCCCCACTACTTCGACAAACAACAGTCAGCAAAGGTTAGCACTCGTTCGGTCGATGAGGGGGATCAAGAGGGGACGCTGATTAGGGTGATTTTGATCTTGCTTATTTGCGTCCTTGCTATCTGTTGGAATTGGTTGGGAATTTGATTAGATGGTCAAGAGTGAGTAGTCTTGGGGTTCGGTGGTCGTCGTGGATGTGAAACTGATCGATTTCCTTTGTTTCTAGGTGAGTGTCGAGAAATTCAATTGTTTTGGTTCGAGGTGGATGGACGGGCGTGAATGGATCTTCAAGAAGTTTTCAAAGAGATACACGTCAAGATTCTCGCTGAACAGCGAAACAAGAGCATGCACCGACAAGACGAAAAATGGGCTAGAGCTAGATTATCGCCAGCAACCACACACGTTGAACTCCCCTTTCCGACTACACCGCCTATCCACCTCGAACCCCACCCCCTACTCGCCGCCTACCTCATCTGACCGTCTCTCTTCTACTCCCTACAGTCTACAAGCCCGGCAAGGTCGCTGTCGTCCTCTCTGGACGTCAAGCTGGAAAGAAGGTCGTCGTCATCAAGCAGGTCGACGAGGGTACCAAGGACAGGCCTTACCCTCACGCCATTGTTGCTGGAATTGAGAAGTCAGTCGGAGCGACGCTTGGAAGCCGATGAGGGAAAGAACGAGGGACTGATGGGAGAAGCTTTTTGTGATCGATCAGGTACCCTTTGAAGGTCACCAAGTCCATGGGTGCTAAGCGAATTGCCAGGCGATCAAAGATCAAGCCTTTCATCAAGGTGAGCCTTGCCAAACATGTCATCTCCAAACGCACATCGACTGAACTTTGAACCCACATCACAGACTGTCAACTACGCTCATCTCCTCCCCACCCGTTACGCTCTCGAGCTCGAGAGCTTGAAGGGATCCGTCTCTTCCGAGACCTTCAAGGAGCCCACCCAGAGGGAAGACGCCAAGAAGGCCATCAAGAAGCACTTCGAGGAGCGTTACGCTCGTGGAGCCAACAGGTGGTGTAAGTCTTGCATTCGCGATTACGGGTGATTGATGAGGCATGTAAATTGACTGGGTCTTTTCGTCCATGCTGCAGTCTTCTCCAAGCTCAGGTTCTAAGCGTATCGCGCTTGGTATCAGAGTGGATTAGAGTCGAGGTCCCAGGGATGGAACGGATCACAAATGGGATGCAAAAAAGCACAACACTTCTCGTGCCCTGGGCGGGGGATGTCTGGACTTTTTTTTTTGGATGGGGGAAAGACATATGTTCTTTGTATCGCGTTATCCCGCATCCATGAACGGGCGATGATCATTGTTTTTTGCTCTTCCTGAAAACGATTGTGGTTGTCTCGATTCGTCTTGTGCTTGTGCTTGTGATCGGTGCTTGATTTGTGAACTTGCTTCCGACCATTCGCTGCGTCACGCTTGGACGGACAAGTTCAACGATTGTCCATTCGACATCGCCTTTCGTTCGTGATAGAGCGTTGCTAATTCAGATTCAACGTCGCATCCTACCGACCATGTCACAAAAGACCATCTTGGATAGACTCGCTAGGTACAGAACGATAGGCGCACGTAACTCGGAGGAAGTGCTCGAGTTGGGAACCAGGGCGTTGAGTTCAGGCGGGCTGGGTGATCAAGGTTAGTCAGGCGAGCGGCGGTTTGCTCCTGAGTTATAAGAGGTAGTGGACTAATATGGAATGGTGCATCTTAGAATGGGCCGTTAGGGAACAGGTCGCGATCGCTGCTATGGATCTCGGTCAGTTGGACCAAGCACAAGTAAGTCGCCTAGATTTCTCAAAGGCAAAGGCTCTTCTCGTATTGACGACTGTTCATCTGTTAGCAACAAGTATCTATCCTCTTGAAAAAGTTCTCGGATTCTCCTCGGATAGCGATCCTGAGAGGACTCAAACTGGAAGCCGAGGGTAATTACGAAGCGGCTGCGAGGCTGTATCGATCCCTGCTTGGACGACCGGTTGATGACAAGGGGAAAGGAAAGGTTGAGGGCGGGATTGTTTGGAAGGGGGAGCCGGACGAGACTATGATCGTATGTGAGGGTGGCTCAAGCGAACGGGGAGCATCGAAGCTGATACATCCCCCTATAGACCGCTCATCAACGTTTGATCACTCTGTCCTTATTCCCTTCCACATCGCCAGCATCCACCTCACCCAGCCCTGAAGCTATAGCTCAGACTATTCCCCTTCTCGTCGCATACTTGGATACCTTCCATTCCGACCCAGACGCTTGGTCTCTTCTCGCCGACCTCTACCTTCTTTTATCAGGTTGGAGCGAGATAGATAACGCCTACACTCGAGGGGAACTCGTCCAGAAATACTTCCCTGGTTCGAGACTGGGCGGAGAGACGGAAGGAAAGGGGGAGAAGAGTACTCAGTATTTGCAACAGGCGATGACTTGTCTGTCCCATCGATTGACGATGGAGCCTTGGAACTGGATGTCTATGGCTAGATACGGAGAGGCCGCTTTGATGTTCGGGTGGGTACCGTCTCGTATATCAATCAGACCGATAAAAGTACTGATAGGCCTTCACGTTCTCTCTCTCGTAGAGACGTATCATTGGCATACAAGACTTTTTTGCGGGCGATTGAGATGGCTACCGATCCAAGCGATGCCTTGGTAGATGTCAAGGTTGTCGGAACCGATTCGATATCGTCTAGCACCAGCTTATTACAAGCTATTAGGCCAGGCGGATGGAAGACCCGAGTATGGTGGGATCTTAAACTGGTATGTGATCTCGTCTAACTTGTGTGAGATCACAAACTTACCCCTTTATCCTTGTTCACGCTTAGTGCACGACGTATCTGTCTTCGGAAAAGTATGACCTCTCGACCAACTCCCTCTCGCCAACTCATCCAGAGCATGTTGATGTAATCAGTAGACTGGTCGATCAGAAACTCTCAGCTCTCGTTGATCTTCACGCATTGGAGATCTGGAAGCGAGACGTTGTTGTATAACAAGCTGGACCCATTCATATACATCGATACCCTACGTACTGTGTAACGACCTTCCCGCTGGAATTGACACTTACCCATGTAGGATTCACTCAACAGTGGTAGCATGAGGCGTGAAGCGAGAGCGCGTAGGTCTGCGCAGCAATCATTCAGACATGTGATACTTTGCACTTCAGAGCCGAGACGATATATTATGTATGATCCTCATTGAAAGTTTCATTTCTGATGTCTTACGAGATTCTAGTATGGAAAATGCATCCTCTCCTTCAATCATGTCTGATCAATCAGCTTGCCGACTTTCAACGAGCTCCGCACAGATCGGGAGGCCTAACTCCGTTTGCTTGATTTCCTCCGCCACTTCGACATAGAGGCCGTGCGTCACACTCATCACATTTATATGATATCTCTGATCGCATTTGTCTTGCTGGCTTGCCCTCGTCATGTCTCACAAATTTAGGAGCTGAAAGCCATTGACGGGGACAACTTCAGTTTAACTCATGCAGTTGATAAATAAAGACCCACTGCTCGACTGGCTGGAAGATCAGACCAGGGCTTGTGTGTCCAATGAGAGCTTCTTTTGAATTGGGATGTTAGGATTTGCTATTCCGGCTCTAGGAACCAGGTTTCTACCAGGAAAGGAATTTGGAGACCACATCGGAGCTGATGGTCTTTGCTGTGTACGATACCCTGAGACTCTGTCATCACAGTTGGCAAGACATCCCTTTGAGCGTTCTCGTTCGCTGCTACCTGTTGTGGGTGGTGTTATTCGTCGATCCACATACGTCACTATAGTGTCCGAGGGTACGTATGCATGATTTTCTATCGTTTCACCTGCATACAGATATCACGCTCTTTGAAGCACATGCGCGCCACCGCGACGGACCCAGATCCACAGCGATTATTGATACTATATGTTTTAAACCGTCTTCCTGTACAGAACTTACAACCTGCAGGTAAGCGATTCCACAAGCCTATACAGGAAACATTAGACAAGGTGCTCTTAATAAGATGGGACAGCTTGCCATGTTACTCTTGGGTAGTCCTCATTGGGAAGATCGTGCATTCTACGAAGAGACTCGATGTCCTTGACTATCGTCAAACTCACCGAGCATGCCCGTACGAACGAGTGTGATCCACAGCGGACTGGACGACCAATTGAGCGAAAGCAAGGGGTGACAGATCATGCGATATCTCAAAAGAGCCCAAAACATCTACAATAACCACATCTCCCTTGAAAAGCACCTCACGACACCGATCCTCTTTTGAGTAAACGAAAAGAAGTGATCGAGACGCTTAGTAAACGAAAGCCAAAATCTTTCCTCCGGTGTGCTTCCTCCTGGCCTCCTCGTGGTCCATGATTCCGGCAGAGGTGGTAAGGATGATCTTTCCGAAAGAACGGGCAGGGAGCAACAAGTTGACCCAGTTCTCGACTATCAAATCGGAATGCATTAGTTGATAGGTAGGAAAAGGGCACAGGTAGAATATAGACATACTGGCATCGAGGGTAACGTTGAATCGGGGAGAGATAACTCCGGTCTTGTTCAATCGTCCGTTGAGCTGGATAACGATCTTTCCACCCCTGTGGTCATCGATGAGCTCGAATTCACCAATGTAACCTGATCATTCATGAAAGCATTGATGATCAGTCCATGGACTCCGCAAAGGTGCTCCGGAAAGAAAAGGGGAAGGAAAGGGAAAGATGGAGCATGTCTGGGACGAGTTTTGACCCGATCGAGAAACCGCGTGATACTCCTTCTCGAAAGACGAAACCGCACTTCCTCGACCCAAATCTTTCTCCCGTCCGATCAGGTACCAGAGAAACGCCTGGCCGTGCGGCCTCGACGAAACTCAGCTCCTGACCGTCTAGCAGAAAGACTCCTCCTTGACCCCCTTCACCTCCGAAGAAGCAAAGGGAGCAAGAAGGGTTGATTCCAGTGCGTGAACAATGAAATCGGCTCGTTGACCAGTTTTGTAGGTTTATTTGCCGGTGATTTAAAGAATGGACTCGGTGGAAGCGGTAGCCAAGGTCAAACAGTTATACTCCGGGTTGTTTCATGCTCCATCTTGATGATTTGTGGAAGAGCTGAAGGAGAAGAGAGGAGGACGGAAGGAAGATAGGGCACACGTACCGTGCTTCTGCATAACGGCCAAAACCTTGACGACGACCTTGGAAGCGGGCCTGATCAAGACCTGCCTCTTACCCCTTCGCTCGGCGTTGACGATGTTGTTAAGACAATCGTTGAGGACGGAAACTCGGACCATTTTGATAAACTGTTCGAGATAGAGGTTGTCAGATCAAAGCTACAAGATGTTCTCAGTTAATCAACAAGGACTTACCTAAAAGACCTAAAGAATTGAGGTTGAAGTAGGACCGGTGAATTGACTTTCTAAATGCTCGATGCGGGTGTGCTCCTTACTGATAAGAAGGGGCAGCCGTAAAGAGGGTAGGTGGTAGTCGATGAAATGAACGATTGACGGGGGAACAGAGCAAGCTCAGCGAGCAGGATATGAAATCGAGGACTTGTCGTTTTCGCCAGAGCGAGTGAAAGTGACGGACATCGAAATCGTGCTTGAAAGAAGCTAGTAGATGTCCGCTGCATCGAGCCTGACCAGCAGCTTGGATCGGCGATAGCTCCGAACGGCGACGCGTACCTTGTGCTGTCCTCGAAAACGCTTGGTTCGCTCGAGCCAACCAGAAGCGCAACGAAGTTCCAGTTCTCACTCTCGCAGAGTCTGCCTCGCAACCTCCTCGCAAGCGCATCCCAGCCAGCTCTCGAATTCGCACCTCGTGTTGACCTGATACGAACGGTTTGACGACCCCCGTGCTGGTTCCTACTCTCCGTCTACCCACCCTTCACCTCGACAAACATCGTAGATTCTGTAGAGATGGTGAGTTTGCACATCCAAAATTGAGAACGGCCTTAGGGGAGACGCTGATGGTTTTTCTTCTGTCAATTAGGCTCGTACCGACAAGAAGGTTAGTTGGAATATGTTAAGGATTGGGATTGAGATGGAACAGGAAGATTGGGAGATTTGAGGGAGATGGCATTGGTTACTGGCAACAAGAAGATTGAGAGGGAGGAAACACCGATTGAACGAGAACCTTCAGAAGATGCGATTGGATCACAGCCGAAATGAACACCTACTGCAACTCTGAGTTGGAAGCAACATGAAGACAAAACAGAATGTCAAGCAGAATCGTCGCCAACATCATCCAATCGCAATCGCTCGTCAAAAGAATCGAAATAGCAGTACTACGAGAAGATCTTGCCGAACAATCAACGTCATCCCCTTCAAATCCTCCTTTTCGCCTGCTCTATCTCGGCAGATCTAGCATTGAAATGCGGAGAGGCTGACTCGTCTTAATTACAGACCCAGAAGACCAGGTCCGCCCTGAACGACGTCGTTACCAGGGAGTACACTGTCCACCTCCACAAGAGGGTCCACGGTGCCTCTTTCAAGAAGAGTGAGCCGCAGAACATATTATCGGACAACTCATCTCTGTTTCTAACCACTGTTTCCTTCACCAACAGGGGCTCCCAAGGCTGTCAAGTCCATTGTTGAGTTCGCTCAGAAGTCCATGGGTGTCAAGGATGTCCGAGTCACCCCAGGCTTGAACCAGGCCATCTGGGCCCGAGGTGTTCGATCCCCCCCTCACAGGATCAGGGTCAGGTTGGAGAGGAAGCGAAACGACGACGAGGGTGCCAAGGAGAAGCTTTACGTCTTGGCTCACCACGTCGAGGGAATCTCCAGCTTCAAGGTGCGTTTGGTAGATCTTGTCATCTCATCCAGGAGCACCAGTATTGACATGATGTGTCCTTTCCGCAATTACAGGGACTCGAGACCACCGTCATCGAGGCCGATGAGGAATAAACAACTCTCCCCACTTTGTTCCTTTTCCCATGATCCTTCCTACCCAACCACCATCCCGCTTGCGTCGTGTCTGTAATATTCGGTCAAAAATGTCGGGATTACAATGTGACAGCTTGCTTCCTTTGATACCGTTCTCAACGTCCGATCTGCGTGATGGGAGAAATTGAAGAGAGTGGACCCCGAGGCGTTGCGATGCCGATGCTGCGTAATGTTGAGACAATCGGATCTTTCCCGACTGGTGTGACTTCTGCTGTGCAATACGTGTGACACTCCTGCCTGCGCGTCGTTACAAGAGCGATTCCTTGCCCTGCTTGTCTGATGTCCTTTTGTACTGACCCACAACGCTTTGATTATCGCTCGGCTATGCAGCCTTAGTCATTTGCATTGTGATCATGTGCGATCCAACAAATCTGGTGTGTTGGTTGACGAGGGCCCAAAAAGGTGGCAAGCCAGCGACGGCTCGTTCTACCAAGACGGTTCCTATCTTATGCACCTCGTCCAGGTGCAGAGTCCTCTCCGCGCTCAACGCAGTTCGCGTGGTTTGTTATTCAGTCGATTCGGGGACCTGGATTGATTGTGTTAGAGTTCACGGAATATCCTAAGCATGACCGATACCGCTCTACCTTCATTGCAAGAGTGATCCAGACAGAAGTACCTCGCAGATCAGGTATCAAACATGGCCAGTGATCGAGATTTGCCACCATTCGTCTCCTATCTCATAACGACCACTATATCACGCTCTAATGCACCTCAGGCGAGCATCTATCCACGTCGACGTTGTCCAGCTCAAACATTCTCTGTTAGCCTTAGATAATGCGCGGGAAAATAGAACAGTCTTCCTTGTTGGTTATCCGCTAGATGCGTGATGCCACATGTTCAAGCTCGTGTCCATACGTGAAACATCCTTTGGGCGTCAGGCCGAAGCTTGATGATGGGTTAGCGGACACTGTTGATATTTTCGAGCAAGGCGATAACATGACTCCATGTACCTTGATGAATCATCTATTCCTGTCCATTCTTGCGTAAATAGATCCAAAACCTCGAGCAGAACGTCGGTCGCCTCCAGGAATGTCCATTTACAAATCAGGAAGACCATCTAAATCTCCTTGCGCGCTATTTCCGAAGATCAGGGTTGATACCACGCTCATGTCCCACGTACGCTGTGCATAGGGGGTTGTCGGTTGCAGTATCAATAGAATTTACACACATCCTCCGACATGCGGCCTGTTACCTGTCAGCATGTCAGGAGATTCTACCGGGTGAAACCTCGCTGATGTATTTCGCATTCTAGTGAAGGCTACCTTGGCCCCTTCAATGGCGATATCTGGTCGAGCTGTCCACTTGTGTATGATGTTAACGAGCACGAGTGATTTCCTCCAAGGGCAACGCAACGCCGCTAATTTTCTAGTCTAATCCACTTCGCTACCATCCCTGATGCACTGGAGGTAGAGAACGCATCGAAAGTAGACCCAGCCAATGGCGCGTATTCTCTCCGGATCCTCACCCTCATGCGTACCCATACATCGATACGTCACGATCTTGTCGAGGGGTCTACACATCGACTTGTGTTTGATGCTTGCACGTACTTGCATTTGGCATTGAGGTGGGCAACCGGAGCGATGCTCAATTTAGTGAAATTGGTGATCACGACATTGATACGCGTCACAGCGACAAGAAGATCAGTCGACCAAGCTGAAACGTGCACCAATCTTCAAGCCTATACGTCGTATATGTACGTGGGCGAGCCAAAAAGGCCAGCCATGGGCAAAATCTTGCAATGTCAAAAAGACTACTCTCTGTCTGGGAATCGAACCCAGCGCGGCCGCGAGTTGTTTGACAAGCGGCAATGTTACCAATACACCAACAAAGATTGGTATGCTGAAGTTTGATGTGATACAATAGGAAGAACACTTTGCGCTCTTCTTGTCACGGTTCTTCCCACCTTTCACAGCGCTTCCAACGATTCAAATCAAGCCAACTCCTTTGTAGTATTTTGGCAGGTAGCACCCAAGCTGCTCGAACGAGAGATGACCGATGCCTGCAATGGGACTGGTGTCGCCTCGGTAGACGAACACGGAAGGCGTGGAACGATGGAATCGGTACATCAATTCGACAAAACGCCACCTTCTATAGGATCTTCAAATAATTCCCCTAAAGATGCCGGTCAGATGATACTCGGACACGTGTACAAGGATATAACTGCCGTCTTCTATATGCCTGGCGGATATTGATTGTTTTGACTGCCAGAGTACATAATCGTGTACGACGGTTGAGACTTACAAGCTCAAAGGAATCACGCAAACACAAATGACTCACGGAGAAGCTCTTTTTCTCCTGACATGTCAAATCCACCTGTAAACCTGGTTGATAAGATCGATTCAGTCGTACAGCAGATATACTTGTTGGTCGATCTAGCGAACGAGGTTACTGCTTGATCTGCCTGGTCGTGCGCAGGGGCGTGGGCAGTATGACCTAGCACCGGTCCGACCAACGCCCTCAACCTACAAATCAAGACCCTAGGCCATCATCGCTGACGACCTAGCGGGACCATCCCGAATATATCGATGAACAGCGATAAAACGTCAGCGATATCAGAAGCCGGGTAACCTCGACGTGATCCCGCAAGGATCATGACGCTAGAATGACTTCAGATGCACACCACGGGGACCGTATCGATGCTTCCTTCTAGACCATGATCGTATATGGTGAAACCAAACCACTCGATCGATTGGTCGTTCGTAGCAAAGTACGAGTCTCAGCGATCCCGAATCGAAACAAGGGATCAAATTGTCCTCTTTCTCCTTTTGCGTCTCACACTCCTCGCCCAGAAGCTCCCGTTGAGCGCGTCGCAAGGCGCGGTAATTCGTCAGAGGCGTACGGGGAGGCTTGTTGGGCTGGTCAGTCACTTTTCCGGTATTCTAGTTGCAGGAATCGGCAGGTTTTTCATGGAAGAAGGATACTAGGTAGGTGAGTGGCGCTCTGTGAACGAGCATGTGGTTTTGTTGTCTGACATGTGTCTGGGAAGAGGTCGTGATCGAGCAAGTGCGGTTTCGGAGAATGAAACGTCGATTGTGAACAGATCCGCTCTCCCGCGACTTGTCTTTCTTCCCACGAGGGACTCGTATGGAGAAACGTATCTTCCAAGCAAATCGAACTGACGAAAATCTTCACGATGGATGCCTAGCCGGTAATGAAACGATTCCAGTACAGCCTATCATCCCGTTCGTTTCCTCGGTGAATAAACAGTGACAACAAGGTTGTCGTTGGACAAGGTTTCCATCTTCCTCCGGAACTCTGGGACGATATCTCTGAACTGAAATCGTCAACAAGCAAGCGAACGCAGCAGAGTTCAAGCCCAGATCAGCCGTATATCAGCCAAAAGCAAAAAAGCTTCTCAGTCTCAAACCTTGTTACACGCGCCCCCATGCTCTGGGGGCTTGAGAGGAGGGATAAGAATAGATACCGAAAGAAATGGATCTCGCGTGATTTTCGAGCCGGTTTGCTCACGTTGCTCGCGTGGTCTGACTGAATCCGGTCGAAAGTCACCTCCCCGGTCGAAGCTTGGTGGGAGAACGGACGTTTCAATTCGGTCTCGAGTGAAGCCTATGATACCTCTACCCCGAGGCTGAAAGACAGATGCTCACCACCCCCTGATCCAACTGCAGGCTTGAAGTCTGGGTGTAGGGATGTACGTGGGTTGGGGTTCGCTAGGACGCAATGGGTCGGGAGTGAACGGTCGATTCGATGTCTTCTAGAGTATATAGAGGTTGGGATGTATTTCGTTCGGACGTTGTTTCAATCGTGAATGTCACCTCGTTCTTTGTCAAGAAAACTTCCAAGCGTTCGACTCTCTCTCTCTCTTGCACTCATTGCGCTCAAGCCTCACCAAGACTTTCGACCGACTTGTTCTGCTACCGACTCGACAACCTCGAACAAACAGTTGTCGGAACGATAGAATCATCCAGGTAAGCCTCCTTGCCTCCAGACTTCCCGTGATACCATTCACGACTCCCTTGTCAAACGCGAACCATCGACTGATCAAATGACATGTCATCCGTAGCCAGCTATCCACCAGCTATAATAAGAGCGTTCGGTCGTTCGGCTCAACTCTGTCAATCGCCTAGTCACATTTCTCCTTGTCACCCTTCACCTTTCTCATCACCCTTCGCTCAATCGCTCACGGGAATTTACTTCCCTCGACCCAATCGATTCCTCCGAGACAATCCCGTGTAACCGGTACAACCTCCGAGCGTGAACCCGCGTATCAGCAATCGATCACGTAAGTCCGGATCTCGCGGAATGATGACGCGCAGGCAGAACCTGACGATCGTTTTGTCCACGTACCTTTTCTCCTTTTCTCCTGTCCCGCCTGGAACCTGCACCCTGCACGGTCGCTGTCATTACCGCGCGCGCTCTCCCTCTCTCCTCCTCGCTCCTTCCCCGGGCCCGTTCGCGCGCGTCTTGGAATGTCTTTGTCTCGGTCAACCTCGACGTTCGTTCGCTCCTTTCCCATCATCATCACCCACGACTCGATCGTTACGATGTGAATCACTTTTTGGCCGACATCGCGTCTCGTCCCTCGTCACTCGACCACTCACACCTTTCTACAAATATTCTCTGGTCTCTTCCTCGTCGTCTCCTGGCCTGGACTCTGACTCTACGGACCTCGCAACGCGTACCCCTTTCGGTTCCTTTTACATTGTTCTATTCGCTTTCGCTATAAAGTTGGCTTGGCTGGCGCAAACGCATAGAAGCATTTTACATACCGAGCGAGAGCGCAAATCCAGGGGCCGAGCCGGAACCTTGTCTCACCTGGAAGATTCATTCCAGGTCTAAAAGGAAGCTTTCGACGACAGAGCATCACTCGGCACCCGAGCAGAGCAGCGCAGAGCGAGGATCTGGCAGCAATCACGGATTTGAGACAAAGACAAAACACACAAAGAGGATCAACCGCCCTTTTGATCACCGGCCTCTTACTTAGTTCCAAGGGCAACCGACTCGTTTTATAGCTCGACAGTCGTTCTAGCGGCAGCGCGTCGACTCTGGAAAGGAACGCTGAGCGGAGTACTTAGAGTTGGTGAGTGGTCACCCACATCGTCAATCATCCACTCGACAGGAAGCTCACCTCAGTACTTACAGCTCTCTCACACACAACACACATTCTTATACCGCACACCCTCCATCCTCATCCTCGACCACCACCTCCACCTCCTCTCCATTCTTCCTCTCCTCTCGTCCTAGTCCTCGGTCAATTCAAACCTCAACCCTCTCCACCACCTCCTCTTCTCAAGTCAGTCGCTCCCCCCCGTCTACGCGCGTGATCGATCGCCTTTTACTCACAAACGTGCTCGACCTCTTAGATATGCTTCTCCGTCTTCTTCCAGCTCCTCAACCTAGGCAGGTAGCTCCTCCTACCATCCTCTTCACTCTACCTCTCGCGACCGCTCCTTATACGTGAGTACCCAGGACCGTCATTCCGCGTAGATAAGACCTCGGAACTAAATCTCATCCTCGATATCTGATCAGCGCGAAAGGTCTTCCTCTCCCTCCCAACCTCTTGGCTCACCGAAACGCATGCGCAAAGGAACAGGTCGACTGCCCCAACGCTCTGTTCGGGGACAAGGCTACTTGGATCGCAGGGATCGTCGACGAGGTCACTTTCGCCATCAAGGAAGAGACCATCACCATCCTCTTGATCGACGGGAACCGATTGGTCCTCCCTATCGAACGAGGATGCTTGAAGATGCTCGAGAGGGTCATGAAGGAGGTCCAGCTCAGTTTCACTGCCAGTCAAAACCCCGCTCCCAAGTCACCTGCGCTCTCTAGCGTCGGGATGTCTAGGTCTGGATCTACCAGCAGCACTTCCTCTTCCTCCTCCGGAATGAGGTCCCCCTCCGCCTTGCTCTCGGCTTTGCTTTCTCCTATCATGTCCTCATCGTCTTCTTCTTCCTCTTCCACCGCTTCTTCTTCCCGCCGACCACCCGCCCCCGCGGCGAACCCGGCTCGAACGCATCGTCGTCAAGCACGATCCCTCTTGGTCGACGCTTACAGGCAATTCGTCCTCCCTCATCTCAAAGAGACCTTCCCCCCTTCCTTCATCTTGTGGAGCCTCAACAGCGAGGCCGTCACCAAGAGGGAAGAATGGCAAGTCATCCGGACCGAGGTGGACGCGATCTTGAGCAAATCGGGATTGGGCAAGGAGAGGGAATCTTCTTACGGTTCTCTTGCGAGGGACGGAAGGGGGTTCCGATCCACCGCCTCGTTTGATTCTTACGATTCTTCATCCTCCGCTTCCGAGTCGGATTCCACACCACCCTTGACCCCTGCGACTTCGATCTTCAACTCGGAAGGGAGGAGCTCGTTGTTGACCTGTTCCCCCATCCTCAGTCCTCTCGCTCATCTCTCCACCCTTCCCGCCTGTTCTCTCCTCCCTCTCCCTTATCGAGCCGGATACGCCTCGGCCGTGTCCACCTTGGCCACGCTCGCCAGCCGTCTCAGCGCGATCACGAAACTCATCACCTCTATCGAAAAGGAATCCAACCGTCGACGATGGTTGGACAGCCTGGAGGGATCTAGACAGGTCGAGAAGGCGGGAAGGAGGAGTTGGAGCAACTTGGCTTGGGGTGGTGGATGTATGCAAGGGTTCAATGCCGGATTGGGTCGACCGGCGAGGGGTAGCTCGTTGAGGCATTCTTTCACTGGGGAAGAGGAATCGGAGAACAAGCTCGTCATCGATCAAGAACGCTCTCTACGTGGACGAGCTGTGGACGTGGAGGATGAGGACGATGATGATATCTTCAACTCGAACATCATCGTCCGACCCATCTCTCCCCTGAACCCTTCCAGCATCTTCTCCTCGAACGCTTGCGATTCGGAAGAGATCATGGAACCCATGATGATCACTCCACCATCCCGACGACGATCCTCCCTGGGGAACGTCGAATCCATCGATTTCCCTTCTTCCAGCCACTCGACTTCGGACCGAATGACGAACCGTCGTCCGAGTTTGGAAGCGATGGAATTACTCAACAATTACCGGATCGTCAGTGCTTCCAGTATGGACGGGGAAGACGAGCAGAACGAGGACGGGTGTGGATTGAGGAATAGTATTCTGGAAATCCCACCTAAATCGGGAGAATCCGGTTTCAGAGTCGGACTTTCCATCGTCCGGTGATCGAGATGCGACCGTCATCATCCATCATCCATCATACAAAACGACACATCACTTTCCGGGTATACGACCATCATCAGACCGAAACATTCTTGGGTTCACGTCTCTTCCATTTTCATCACCACCATCGCAAAGCGCACGCAAAACGACCTTCCCCGTTGTAGAATCAAAAGACCACCGTACCTACTTTTCCCTCTTCTTCATCTTGTCATGTAGCCAATATAGATCGATAATCGATAGCTTGATGATGAAATACAATACGATCGTTCGAACGCCCGCGCCCGTCCACGAGTACCTTATTCTCGATGGACGGTACCTACAAAAACCCTATCCGGCACCTGACCAACAGACCCAACATCCGACCCACACAGTACACGTCCCTAATACTTATACTCCGTTCCAGCCATGGGCAAATACTCTTCCTGCCCGTACCCCGATTCATCCCATTCCGCCTCGGTAATGGACTAGAGGATTTCCCGTCCGCCGCCATAAAGATCGAAGCGACAAAGGAAATGGGAGATGGGAAATGAAAAATGAGGAAGATGGAAACGTATCCAACTGAGCTCTACCCTCGTATCTGTCATCTTTCTGTGAACGAGGAGACTCACGGTCCAGGCGATGAAGAGGAGGAGGACGGAGGCGGTCTCCAACAAGGTATTCAAGAACCCGCTCGTGAGTTTCCCATCCGATGCCTGAGCGCATTCACAATCGGATCAACGCTGAACCACCTCATCCCCCCCGCCCCAACCCCGGCCAAAACGCACCTTACACAAACCCGCATGGGTCAGGAAAAGGACCACCTGACTCGACCCGAAGACGACCCAAGCGAGGGCGAACCAGAGGCACGGTCTCCTCTCTCCCAGCCGGAACCGGACTATGAAGAGCATGAGGAGGGTGTAGATCGTGCTCGCCCTGTCGGTTCGTCGTTTCGTCGTGCGTCGTTCGGTTGAGGAGAAGGAGACGGCCAGGCCAGGCGGGGGGCGGGGCGGGGCGGGTCAGTTCAAGGGGAAGGGATCTGAATGAGAGATGATAACCCGGAAGAGGACCTACGTATAAGGCCATAAAACGGTCAGAACCCATAATGCGATATTCCTCAATTGCTCCAGTTTGGGTGAATCGGGGCGGAGGGTGAAGAGGGGGGAGATCCCGAACGCTTGATCGAGAGAGAGGTAGGTCGTCAGGCTGAAGAGGAGGAGGAAGGGGAGGGTCAGTGGGATTAGGGAGGCGAGGGTTCCGTCCCTGTCGATCAATGATCAAAGGGGGTTCGATAAGCGAAAGCCAGAACAGAGAGAAGAGAGGAGAGGAGGGGACGAACGGGACGATCTGAGTAGCGACTATCCCGTTCCCTATCAAGATCCACATCATCCCTGCGTTCAGGGCGATATGGATGGAGGACAAGACGACCAACGCCGAGGATCCTTGAGTGAGGACGTTGGCTGTTGTCAAGATCCTTAGCGGGAGTGTTAGGGCGAATAGCTGAGACCCGGAAAGGCGGGGAGATATGGTGGGATGAGCGAGATGAGAGAGGCAAGGGAAAAGGAGGAGGGGCGGACTGACTATGAAGAAATACCGGGTCTCTACCCTGCCCACTGCCGCTCTTCTGATGGTCGTGCGGTAGATGATATAGATCATGAATAAGAAACATATTATCGAAGTGATCAATTGCGCTATGAATGCGAGGATGTCATCAGTACAGCTATCGCAACTAAAGGACCATCACGAACTGACCTATATCGCCCAGACTACCTTCCACCCCCATCCTTCCTACATCACAATCCACCCCCACTCCCGTCCCTGCCCTACCAATGGCTCTAGTGACCACCAAATACTCCCGATTACTATCCCCCGTCACCTCCCCCAACTCCCCTCCATCGGGAAACCCGACGACTCGTTCGAACGGGAAGAGAGTCGTCAACGCTGGGGGCTGTGTGACGTCGAGTAGAGCGCGGAAGAAGAGGTTGCATTGGGGGATCAGGGCGTTTGTGGATATGGTCGAGTGTTGTGGGGATGAACAGAATGGGGAGAATGAACCGAAAGGTGGTGGTGACATTGCGGGGATGATAAGGTTTAGAAGGTTTAGAAGGATGGTTCAAGTGATCCAACGAGGTTCAGTTGTTTCAGAAGAAGAACCTTAAACCAGTGTGGAGCGTAGTGCACAGTGCAGCGCAGAGAGTGCAGCGTGTAGTCGACAGGAACGTCACAAGTGACAAGTGACAAGTGACAACGTGTAATCACTTCTGTTGTTGTTCAATGATCATCACCAATTCTGAAACACATTCAATCTTCCTTCCGCGCCGTTCATTCACATTCTACTCGCTACTCGCTACTCGCTACCCGCGTCACTCTCGCTCACGAAAACCTGGTCGATTGTCCGAACTTGCTAAACACCGTCGGAGTGAATACGGGAAGGATGTGAGCCTGGGAGATGCCGATGAGCAGTTCAGCGTGGTCAGTACACTTCAATTGGGTCGAGTCCAGTCCGCACCCCCACCCCCGACTCTCACCTCGGTGTTGAACACGTATCGATCGAGCGGGATCGTCTCTTCGTCCGAAAACAACAAGTAAAAGTATTCTGCACGAACCGAGGATCATCATTAGCCCGCCCTTCCCTTCCCTTCCGTACCGGCCCCACTCACTAAGCGTCTCCGAGATCCAGAACGTCTCCATCTTATCGATCCTCCCCAACCTCCCGGGCTCATCCACATGGGTCACACCAGCATACCCCCCTTCCCTCACCCGACAGTGATCCCGAAACGCCTCGAACATCCTCCACCCCTGAGCTCGGTACTTTGCTTCCCCCGTCGTTCGGTACGCTAGGAAGAGGGATTCGATCGTCTCGGGCCGTAAGATGTTTCTGCCGTCGATACTAGAAGAGACCGTGCGTCGTGCGTCGTGCGTTCGTTCGTCGGTCAGTCAACTCGCTCTTCAGCTCCTCTTACATCCCCCCCCCCCCCCCCCCCCCCCCCCCCCGCCCCCCCCCCCCCCCCCCCCCCCCCCCCCCCCCCCCCCCCCCACTCCCCCGCCTCGCTTGATGTACCAATCCCTCCCCCCCTCCTGCCCCTTCATCTCCTCCTTCCACCAAAACATGATTATCTCCGGTGCCAACCCCGTCCCCGTATTCTCGTACCCATCCACGCAAGTCTCCACGATCCCCGTCCCCGCGACGTAATCCAGGAGTTGAGAACCCGTCAAGTCAGACCAGACGGGTTTGTGAGAGGGGTAAGAGGAGGTTATTCCGAGCAGGAGAGAACCCCCGAGGAAACAAGCTAGGTGGTCTTGTTTCGGTACGATCCTCCATCCCCTGTGTTCCATCCCCGTCCCGTCCCGTCACCTCGACTCGGTCAGTTGGCCATACACATTTCTCTTCATACAAGAAAGGAAAGACGGTACTCACGAACCCCCAGTCTGATCGCGCTGCGGGACGAGTTCTTGAGTATAGACCAACCCTTGTCTGGGGGATCTATTCATCAACAGCTTTTCGATCCCTTTCATCGATTGGTCGTACATCTCCCTATAGGCGGGTTCCGTGCGGTTCTGTTGACCCGTTCCCGAGGCAAAGGTCAGTGGGGTGTGTGAAGATAAGGAAGGGTGCAAGAGCTGAGAGCTGAGAGGAAAGAGGAGAGGGGACTGACGGTCTGGATCCATTGTTTCAGAAGATATTCGTAATAACTATCTCCCCTCGATCCCAGCCTTATATCGTACTTAACAAACTTCCCATTCTCCGGACTAAGAAACACCCGTACGCCTCTCCCCATCAGCGCCCCAATCTTCCCCCCTGCGTATCACGCACCGAGGCGTACCTCCCCGACCCCGCACTCACTTGATCAAAACAGGGCCAACCCCTTCGATCGCCATCTCCCCCCTAAGCACCTCGATCACCCTCTCCGCGACTTCCCCATAAACGTCTTCCCCGCTGATCCAACTCAGGTACTTGAATTCCAACTGCACCGTCCCGGCCTCTGCCAAACTGCTGAACCCGTAGTTGTCCGTATCGGGGTAAGCTTCGCGGAGATGCAGGTCGATGAAGGAGAGGGGGATACCGGAAGGGGTATCGAAGAGTGGTAACAGCCGGTCAGCTAGGTCGAGAGCTTTGGAGAGGAAGATGTCGGAGTCGGAGTGATAGGATGGGTTGTGGTGAGTCAGGGTAAGGTGGTAGGCTGATAACAAACCCCCTAGGATCCGAATGATGACCTAAACCTCCCCACGCCATCAATTCCATCCCCCTTTTCTTGGGACGAGATCGACCCGGCAGACTCACCTCGAACCCATTCACTTTCCCGGGCACATCAAAGCTCAACTCCCTCACCCAATCCCTCGCACGCTCGTACTCCTCATCGAAACCCATCAGGATGAGGGAATCGAGGGAATCCACTATCATGTATCCCATCCCTAGACCGCTCTGAGTCAGGTTGGAGCCGACTTGGGAAATGGGGTGGTACTGTATATGAATCGGAGGGTTAGCATAAATTCAGGCCAGGGTGAATGCCAAGGGGGGGACTGACCTCGTCTGATCCCCATGCGTTTTGTTCTGGTTCGTACGGGAGTACAAATCAGTATGAACCGACACGCAAGGAATGGGAGCAAGGACTGACCGTATGCTTTCCATGAATGCTATTCAGGCAAGGATCACCGCATGAACCGATCAATCCGAACCCGCTCTGGACACATCGAACCAGAAAACTCACGGCAAGCGCTTCCCTGATCTCTTCCCTCTTTTGCTCATCCGCTAGGATCTTGAGTTTACTGGAGTCGTCCACTTTTGGTAACAACGCTCCGATTTCGGAAGCAGGAGGGGCCCACTCGGGCCATTCCCATTCGAACGGTAGGTCGTTCTTTGCGGTTGAAGGTGTTTGGAGCACCGGTTTCGAGCTGGGTTTAGGAGGAGGAGAGGATCTGAGAGTTGTAGATTTAGAGGGTGCGAAGAGGAAGGTATAGAGGAGGTAGGAGAGGAGGAGACTGGAGAGGATGTAGATCACCCATGGTGGGTTATTTTTGGCGTCGATTCGGTTCTTTGCCTGAAGATGAGGAAGGTAGGTGAGCTGAGCGTTCGTTCGTTGTTACAAAGCAAGTGACGATAGGAACTGACTTTCTTCTTTGCGTCAGATATCTTTATGGCAGTCTTGACCTTCTCCTCCTGAATCTGTCTATATCGTTGCTGTGCTTGTTGCTGCGACTGCGGTTTAGAAGGTCGTTGTTGAGCCTGTCCAGTATTCCCAGCTCTTGAACCGGTGTTCTTGTTGGAAGAGCTCGTGCTCATGGTCGATGGCTCCAGTGATCCAGTGATCAGAGGGAAACCAGCTGACCTATGTTTCTGAAGTGAAGAATGCTGGTTTCAGATATAAAACAAGCCAGAGCCCATGTTCACGTCCGGGTCACATAGTGGAATTACGAATCTCAAGCAGTATTACCTAATCAACTAAAACTACGATCATCGGAACCGAGTCCCCTACCCCTTGGCCCATCCTCATCTCATCACGAACAACTCGTTCACCTGGGAAATCCTCTGCTACGCCTCACTCAAACTAATTACATTTGCCCGTCCGACGACATCAAGATGAGCAAACGTCCAGGTGAAACGGGACTACCAGGGAGCGATCCTAAACGGTTACGAAGGTGAGCTCGTCCTCTTTCCGTACGCACTCTGAACAGACGATTGATTAATATTCTCAAATCTCAAACAGCGGGGTATGTCCTTGATTCAATCAGCTCTTATAACGCTTGGGATATACTGATGATCTTTCTCTTAATCTAGGAACCCGTGCCCGCTTTTCCTGCGATGAACGCTCGAATCGGAGGAGCTCCTGCAGGAGGTGCAGGTGGTGGATTAGACATGACTGTTAGTCCGGCCCTCCTTCACATACCCTTATACAAAAGCTTACCTTTCACCCTTTCATCGAACACAGGCAATCAGAGCTCAGATAGCTGCAAGAATGGCTGCTCTAGGAAGACCACCCGCCCCCAGTTCAGGTCAAGCGTCACCTTCCTCAACACCTCAACCCGTCTCTACCCCTTCCCCCGCACCTGTAGCCACACCTGCTCCGGCGTCAACACCATCTTCGAATCTCCCAGCAGACCTTCAAGCTCGTCTAGCCGCTATGAAAGAGAAATTCGCCGCCCGGCAGGCAGGGGGGAGCGTACCTCCATCTATCACCGGACAAGAACCTAGTACAGCCGTGAAAAAGGGAGGATTGTCTTCCATCCCCGTTCATCCATCATTGGTAGATCTCGTACCGGGGTCAAGAGCCGTACCAGGCGAAGGGATCCCTTCCGCCGCGGGAGGCACGGTCAATAGGACTAAAGGAAAGACGAGCAGGATCATGGCTCCTAAATTCACTTCCGTCGCTGCTAATGCCCGATTAGCATCCACCTCGGTCGCTCAATCGGGAGGGAGGAGGGAACAAGCATATACCCCTCCCACTCGACCGAGTTTGATCGCTCCCGTCTCGAACCCTTATTTGAGTAATAGTTCGGTGGACCCCGAGATGGAACCTGACGTTCAGGCGGCTCAGAGTGAGATGGATGGGCTCGCGGCTAGGAGGAGAAAAGCGACCTTGCATTTCAACGCCAAGGGGAAATACATCCAACGTGCCGAGGAATTGAGAAAGGAGGCAAAGATGGAAGAACTCCGTCAGAGGATCGTGGAACAGTCGCGGAAAGCTGGACTGGATTCGGAATTCGAAGTGCTCGAGAGGAACATTAGAAGACAAGCTCCTCCCGAGGTGGAATGGTGGGATGCACCTTTGCTGGAGAATGCCAATTATGAGGATATCGATCGGACCCCTCAGGGCGGGTTGGTCAAGGTGGATGACGTCTTGGTATCGATCTACGTACAACATCCCGTCCCTATTCCCGCTCCGTTCGAGGGGAAGAATGAGGTTGTGAGGGGTTTGATGTTGACCAAGAAGGTGAGCGTCGGGGTGGAACGTTTTCGTTCGTTGAGGTGAGAAGTGCTGATTGTCCTTTGGTATGTTTTTTGCTCCCAGGAGCAAAAGAAGATGAGAAGACAAAGACGAGCGGCGGAATTGAGGGATAAACAAGATAGACAGAGGTTAGGATTACTCCCTATGGATCCACCCAAAGGTAAGTCTTTCGCTTCCAGCTCGATATTCATAGCTCACTTCTGACGCACTGTCGTTACCTACCCAACAGTCAAGGTGGCGAACATGATGAAAGTCTTGACCGCCTCGGCCGTACAGGACCCGACCAAAGTGGAAGCTCGTGTAAAGGCCGAGGCAGCGGCGAGGATCAGGAAACATGAGCAGGTCAATGCCGAACGCGCGTTGACGGATGAACAGAGGAGGGAAAAGTTGGAGGAGAAAAAGGTCAAGGAGGAGAAGAAGGGGGTGTTTGGGTGTGCTTTCAAGTGAGTTTCGTATGCTGTCCGTTTGGGTCCCGGTTGGGGTATTGATTACGGTTTGGTCTTCCCGGGGAAATAGGATCAAGTATCTCGTCAATGGAGCTCACAAGTTCAAGGTCAGGGCGACCGCGGATCAACTCGCTCTGCATGGTCTTTTGATCTTCCACCCGGACTTTGCCGTGGTTTATGTGGAGGGGTCTGCAGCGGCGCTGAAAAAGTACAAGCGATTGTTGCTGGTACGTATCGACTGGACGGAAGAGGCTCGACCGAAGAACTTTGACGGAGCAGAAGGGATGGATATGGATGAGGATGCTGACGAGAATGCCGCTACGAATCGAGGCGGATGGGAACCGATGCAAGAGAGACCGGAGAGTTTGGCGGATAATAGATGCGAGGTCGTTTGGGAGGGAGAATTACCGCAAAAGAGTTTTAGGAGCTTCAGGTACCGTAACGTAGAGACGGACAAGGAAGGGAAGGAGGCTCTCGGGAAGGGGAAAGAAGGGGTTTGGGACTTGGCCAAGAAGTGGATCTGGGAGGGAACGATGTAGATCGATGATAATGGACATCACACTTACAACATGTTTACACGTCATTTTGCCACTATAAATCGTGAACATTGTTGATACTCGCTCAAGGCCGCTCGTCTCTCAGCTAACAGACATGAACTCCTAACTCTCGTTCAAACTATTCTAATTAGTAGATCTCACTAAACTTGCCCATTCCAACTCGACAATCACCCGGGACTGCCTTGTAATATAATCTAGCGGCTTTCTCCTTCTTCGAAACCGGGAAGAGGCACGGTTCAGAGCGATCCGTATCTCACCTGGAATTACCATTTCAACAATTTCAATGGAATAGAGAGAAATAACGATCATCAGCCACTAGGAAGCGATCGCGACCAGCGCTGGCTGTCAAAGCAATCGAAAAGGGCAAGAACAACGAAGAGTACCAGAAATATGGCTGGACCTGCTTCAACACCTGCTCCACCTGGTGGTTCGACCGGCAAACCTGTACCGATCGCTCGTCCGGCTGCACCAAGTACAAATAGTCAGACAGCAGTCCCAAAAGCCAACGCTCCGGCAAGCACACCACAAACGCCTGTCACTGGCTCGACCGAAGCATCCTTGGCGGTACGAAGAGCCGGGAACCCTGCACCTTTGGCTGCTAAAGCAACTTCAGCTGCTGTTGCTTCTCCACTAGCCACAGCGGTTTCTATACCGACGGAAGATGCAGACAAGAGGCCGTTCCGAGAGCCATGGAAGAACATGGGTGGTCCTGTCACAAAAGAAGAGTGCGAGTTCTGGTTGAGCAAGTTACAGGATCCTAGTATCGATTTAGCAAAGAGAGCTAGCGTCGGTGAGTCTCGTGTATGACCCCTAAACGGCTCGAGTCTGACAATCATTTATGAACAGCTTCGGAATTGAGAGACAATGCGGACGCAACAAGGGAACCGGCAGCTTATGCCGTTTTCCTGAATACCCTTGTGCCTGCTATCACGTCTATGCTCTTGGAGAAGGGTCCTCCCGTGACTTTTCTTCGGGACACGCCAGAACAGGTAGGTCATTTTGTTCAAAGCAATAGTTCGTCAACTGACTTGTACCTTCCTGAATGCAGCGATTTCGGAACACACTCCTTGCCTTTCTGCAACGACTACCCCACAACGAGACCCTGAAACCACACGAGGTCTCGCTCATGTCGACTGCTCTCAATCTCCTCAAGGTGGAAAACGAAGAGAACGCTTTGATCTGCATCAAGATTGTCATCGATGGGTTCAGAAGCCACAAGGTCGGTCTGTTATCTACTCTGATGTGAGTGCATGGTACTGAATCCCCAGATCTGTCCATACAGGAGCAAACAGAACAGCATGTTCAACCATTCCTCAACCTGGTCAAGGAGATGTATGCGAATATCAAGCAAGTAGTCGAAAAGGAGTTTGGAAAGCCGGGCGGTGGCACTGTGAGTGGTATTAGACCTTCAGATGATAAAATCCTCCAGCTCACAGTGCTGGCCCATAGGATGATGCCTCGCAAGGAGTCGAATCGGCTGCGCCCCTACAACCTCAAAATCCTCCATCAACCACGACAACGGCGAATTCTACTCCTGTCAGACCACCCTCGAGTACTGCCACTTCAAACGCTCCTACCCCTGTCACCCTACCTCACGCTTTGAGGTCTCCTAAAGTCCTAACGGAATGCCCAATCGCGGTAGTCCTCATCTTCCAAAGTTTCCGTCAAGTAATGCAAGGCGCAATGAAAGACTTCTACCCTTTGGTCATGGAGAGCATTGCACTTCAGCCGGAACCGCAGCGTAGGGCATATCAACTTGCGGAAGAGAAAGGCGAGGTATTCACAGGCGTGGCTGATGGAATCCACAATCGAGAGATGTATACCGAAGTGATCAAGGCCCAAGTCAAGGTGAGTCATCGCCAGGCGATGATGCTGCTGGTTGCGGTTCTGACTCTTGACTACAGACAATGGCCTTTCTTGCTTATGTGTTACGGGGCTCCATTGACAACATCCGCAATTACCTCGATATCTTCCCTGAAGCATGCGTTCGACTTCTCCGAGATTGTCCGCCAGAAGATGTCGCAACTCGAAAGGTCAGTCGCACTATCCAAGCTCAAGCGCCTCGATTGTTTGACTGATTGTATCTTACTGTGTCATACAGGAGCTGCTTATCGCCACCAGGCACATGTTGTCCTCGGATTTCCGCACAGCGTTCGTGCCGTTCATCGATATGCTGCTAGATGAGCGAGTCTTGGTCGGATCAGGGGTAACTAGCCGAGAGGCATTGAGGTAAGTCGATATTTTGTCATTGCATGTCTCGAGTTCTCACATCGTGTGGTCCACGCCGCAGACCGCTTGCGTACAGCACGCTGGCTGATCTGATTCACCACGTCCGCAACGAGTTGACGCTACAACAGCTTGTTCGCGTTGTCGCAGTCTATTCTTGCATCGGGCATGATAGTACTTTCCCAACCAACATCCAAACGATGTGCAGCAAGCTGACTCAGGCATGCATCGAGTCCATATGCAACAAGGGAGACCGTCCCGAAGCGATTTCTGTCCTGCAAGGCGTTCTGCTTACGACTGTCGAGAAGCTCAAAGCGATCTACCGGGCATTCGATCGGATGAAAGAAGCAACGACTTTGGAGAAGGGAAAGACGAAACCGGTCGACGAAGAACAACTCGGGAGGACCGGCTACGATGCTTACGATTGGAGAAGTATCGAGAGAAGCATGCCTGTCTTGACAGTCGCCTATGCATCGGATAGCCTAGATACTTTCGTTCGAGGTATGTGTATGGTGTCCTGAATCGACAGACTGCTTCATCTGATCATATTCCCTTTGCACCCTACAGATAACAAGGTCATCCTACGATCTCTGTTCAATACTTTCCGATCCCTTTTCAACAACATGCGTGTGATCGAGGCACCTCCCCCTCAGGGAGACGTTCTGAGCGACCTCTTTCGTTATGGTGTTCTCTCCCTCAGAATATACGAAGGAAGAGACATGAGAGAAGAAAAGGATGCTATTGATCAGCTGGGCATGCTCCTTGTCTGCTTCGAACCTCACGTTTACTCCGAAGTCTGGACTGCCAACCTGGACTTCTATTGCACCCAACTTCTAGAAAGCCCGCATACCATAACGCTTCTGCAGAATATGCTTATCAACGCAGAGGTTTCGCATCAGACCGTAGGGATCCTGCTGAAGCATCTCATGAACAATCTCGCCGCTGTTGGGAGTCAATCCAAAAATGAAGGCGCCTTGACCCTCAAGCTCTTCAAGCTCTCGTTCATGGCTGTGAACTCCTTCATCGAGCTGAACGAGCCGGTACTCGTTCCGTACCTATCGAAGCTTATCATTGACTCCTTCGCTCATGCTGCGAATGCAGCGGATCCTTCGATATATTACCAAGTCTTACGGGCTCTCTTCAGATCGATAGGAGGAGGTCGGTTTGAGGCGCTTTATAAGGAGGTCCTTCCCATTCTCGAAGAGATGCTTGAAACCTTGAACTACTTGCTACGACACGCGGAGCCCTCGAAGCGTGATATGTTTGTGGAGCTATGCCTGACGGTACCAGTGCGTCTTACCAACTTGCTGCCGCATTTGGGGTATTTAATGCACCCTTTGGTGCATGCCTTGAACTCTGGACCTGATCTCATCAGTCAAGGGTTGCGCACGCTCGAGCTGTGTATTGACAATCTCACTTCCGATTTCCTTGATCCGACTCTAGAACCAGTTCTGCGCGAGTTGATGACCGCTCTCTACAATTTGTTGAAACCAGTACCTTTCAATCACCAGCAAGCACATTCTGCTGTCAAAATTCTCGGAAAATTGGGCGGTCGAAATAGGAAGTTTGCACAGACGCCATATTTGCTCGAGTTCCACCCGGTATCAGAAGATATCGTATTACAATTCAACATCGAAGGCCAGGATCAGGACTTCAAGATTGCTTCGTGGGTCAACTTAGCTGTCAAACACGTTAGACATTCTGTCGCTTTCAACCGAGAGAACGCAGTAAACTTCCTCAAGCAATGCTCTCTGCTCTTTGTGTCTGGTAGATACCAATCTATAGAACAGGAGCCAGTCCTTAGGAACGTGATGAAAGGTCTATTCGATGCCTCGCTCGTCGAAGAGCAACGGGAAGATGTTGTGAAACACATTCAAAGTCTAGCCCGAGAAGTTTTCCGTCTAGAGCTGCAGGAGACAGCCCGCAAGCCGACAAACAACAGCAAGCGGCTCTCTTTGAGACCATCGTCTTTCATTCAGAGCATCATTCTAGCCATGGCGGATGGTATGATCAACAGCATAGACCGGATGAAGGAATTGTTCGAAGTGATTATCCGGGAATTACTCGCCGAAAAGAAGAAAACCGATGAATCGCCAGCTTCGTCCTCCAAGGATAGCGGCAACATCATGATTCAGATGCTGTTTTCCCGATCGTTGAGCCTATGCTTTGAAGAAGACTGGGATCGAAAGCTCGCTGGATGTACTGGATTGGATGTGCTAAGAAAGCAAGATGCGTTGGCCGGTAAATGGCTCGCCGAGAGACAGCTTGACTATGTCCGAGGGCTGTTCTTTGTCCTTCGCGACGCGCCGAAAGACACTCCCCGTTCGCTGGAGGACGTCACAGTTCTGCTCAAAGAAATCATTCGTCAAAGTAGCGTCGAGCCACATGCTAGCTTCAGCTCAGCCTCAAAGTTGATAGATATGTTGGTCCTTGAATTGCCCAGTCAGAAAACGGCCGTTCGGGATGCAACGAAAGACTGCATCGCGATACTGGCTGAGATTAAAGAAGTGTCTGTATATGACCTTATCTCCTCCTCTGCTAAGGAACGCTTGTTAGATCCCAACTCTGGGCCGATCTTCAACAAGCCGCTTAGGGCCTTGCCCTTCGGCATGCAGATCGGTAATATCGACGCGATCACATATTTACTAAACCTAACTCCAAGCTTGCCAGAGGTCAACGAGGAACTCAGCAGGTTGTTCCACGAGACCATCGCACTGGCGGATGCTGATGATCAGAGCCTTATTGGAAGGCAGACCCATCATGCTTTGGAAGTGTCCCTTCGGTCACTGAGAGTTGCTTGCCTCAAGCTTCTGTGCGCAGCGATGAATTGCGCGGATCTTTTCGCAAACAATCAGAATACTCTGCGTTCAAGGTAAGTCTTGGCATTGTCACAAATTGAGCCTACCGGTCGGTCGACTGATCATCTGGCATCGTTATTGCAGGATCATTACTGTCTACTTCAAGTATATGTACTCCCCATCTCCTCAGATCGTAGAGGTAGCCCACGAGGGTCTGCGAAGAGTCCTAGCAATCCAGTCCAAATTACCGAAGGACGTCCTCCAATCGGGTCTTCGACCCATCTTGGTCAACCTTGCCGAAGCGCGTCGCTTGACCGCATCAGGGTTAGAAGGCTTAGCCAGGTTCTTGGAGCTTTTGACAAATTATTTCAAGGTCGAGATTGGCTCGAAGCTGCTGGACCATTTCAACAGTCTGGCTGATCCATCGATGCTGGCGAACGCGTCCTCTCGGCCGTACGAGGATAATACTGACATCGCTAGGATGGTCCGCTTGGTCAACATCTTCCGATTGCTGCCACCTACCGCCAACACGTTCTTGAGAGATCTGACCAAGAATGTCTCACAAGCTGAGGCGAAGCTGTTGCAATCGCGACCAGGACCTTTCACGGAAAATCTTGCCCTCTACTTTGACAAGTACCCATCGGATGCTACCGCATTCCTACTCGACTCTCTAGCTGATGCTCAGATAGTCAGAACGTTCCGCCACACTTTGGAATCAGGCAAAGCGCCTGCTCTGATTGCAGATCTGTCTGGACAAGCCGATAAGCTGTGCGAGCTTTGCTTTAGGGATCAAGAGTCGCTACATCTAGTCTTGCCAGGAATCCAGATCATCGACAAGCTGTCCAGCACATCAGACGATTGGTTATTGCAACACGTCAATGTCTTGCAAGCTCTGGTATCTATCTGGCGCAGTCTGGTTGCTCGGTCCAAAGCGCCACGCGAGGAAAGCTATTCAAGAGTTTTCAGTCAGGAGCCAACTCTCATCCTGAAAATCTTTATTCGGTATTTGGACAAATATCAGGATACCGAACTCTTGTTCCACGTGGTCGAGGCTTTCGAAATTCAGTCTGCCGTTGACCGTTCCGATGTGACCGATTTTCTCTATCGACGAGTTGCGGCGAGCGACGACATCCAATTCAAACGTGACATCTTCTCCCATTTCTTGGACTTGTGCGCAAATAGAGACGTTAGCTCCGCTTTCAAGAAGAACGCACTCCGGTACATGATTAACCCTCTTCTCTGGCTGCACTATTCTCGTAAAGGCGAGGAAGCTTCGGCAGAAGATGACATACTTGTCAGCACAACAGCAGCCCGAATCACTCAAGAGATCTGGCAACCTATCCTGACACCCCGCCAAGCCAACATGGAGGACAGTCTTGTTATTGAAATTATCCATATGACTGCGATTCTGGTGCAGTATTGTCATAACAAGCTCGGTGATGTTCGTAAAGACATCATCAAGTTTGCGTGGGAATGCATTCGGCGCAGCGGAGATGCTACCGTGAAACACATGTCGTACCTCCTCGCAGGTCGATTCTTCGTCTCTTACGAATCGCCACCGAAGATTATCCAAACGACGTGGAATGGACTGCTTCGAGTCAAAGAGACGGAGGGCAGGGCACTGTATCGTCAGGCCATAAATGTTCTCGCTCGCAGTCTTGCTAAGCGAGAGCCAGCACCTGCAATAGGGGTCGCTCACTGGGCTTTCTCGACCAAGAAGGTCTTGATGGAAGAAGGCAATACCACTCCACAGCTCGTTAGCGTGTGCGAGTTGCTAGTTGGCAATCCGGATCTCTTCTACAACAGCAGAGACTTATTCGTCAGCTTGATGGCAAATTCCCTCACAAAGTTAGGGTTTGTGCCTGCAGCTACACCAGACATGAAAAAGTTGACGATCGATATTGTTGAGCTGATCTTCCGGTGGGAACGACGACGACTTACAGGTAGCGCGTCACACAGCGAGGTCTCTGCTATCGATCGGGAAGAAGGGCCCAAAAGATCCGCACCGACCGATGCCACCCCCGCTAAACGTCAAAAAACGGATGCGACAGGAGTTTCAACAACAATCCCTAACCCGACAGGGTGGCAGCTACCGGTTCACGTTCGGGAATTGATCACAAGCTATCTTGTTCGCCTAGTGTCAACTTCGGCGGAATCCATCAGTCGAGGCGGTCTCACTGGCAGAGCAGTTCAACTTCTTCGTGAGATACTAGGCCCAGATGGTCTGCCTGGCGTCACTGCCAAACTATCTTTCTTCCAAAGGACTATGGCACAGGTGAGTGGTGTCATTATCTGAATTTCGTAAATTTATTAATCACGAGTCGCCTAGGAGATTACCGAGACCAATTACATCCAAGTATCAAATTCAGCAGAAGTCATCGCTATCGTCGCAAACAGCAAGGACGAGGAATGGATCGCATCTCATCTGGGCACGTTGACGAAACTTTTAGAAAGTGCTGTTCTTAGCGATTTCTCCCCGTTGCACGACACCTTGAGACCGATTCTAGAGCGCATGTTTGAGATGATACCTGCTCCACCTGAAGCAGGAGGAGCTCCAGCCGAACCAATGACTGGTGACATAGCAATGTTTCATCAATGGGCAGAGAACGTCGTCGAAAATCTCAATAAGCCCGACAAGGCGTTAGGCGCCAAGGATCGTCTGCAGGGCCCGCTTTTCGTTCTTCAATGCTATGTGAAAGCTAGACCCGAACGACTGGAATCGTCTGCGGCGTCTGTTGTGAAGCTTATCACCAAGCTGACGAGAGAATTGACCGGTCCAGGTTTACCAACTGGCATGTATGAGAACGCGCATCGATCAGCGATCGCGATCATGGAACTATGTCGAGGGCGCTTGACTGAAATGCGGGATCAACGGCGACCATACCTTGGAGCAGTGATCCATCTCATCGAACATTGTACAAGCGTGCCAATGTGCCGTTACATTTTGGAGATGCTCAGGGACTGGACCCTCGTAAAGAAAGACGCACTCCCGACCTACAAGGAGAAAGCGGGGCTCGTGACGAAGATGATGACTTACGAAGCTCGACGTGACGACACATATACGCTCTATCATGACTATCTACAGCTTGTCCTGGACATATTCCAGGAACCTTCGCTCGAGAGGTCAGACCTCACAAACAGGTTGGAGGGCGCTTTCTTGATTGGTACTCGATCGCGAGATCCGGTGCTGAGGTCAAAGTTCATTGCAATGCTCGAAGATTCTCTTCCGACAGATGTTCCGGGGAGGTTGCAATTTATCTTAGCAACGCAGAATTGGGAGCATGTCGCTGGTACCTATTGGATGACGCTTGCTACGGATCTCCTCTATGGATGCATCGAAAGAGCTCAGCCTGAGGTCGTCATTCCTCAAGTGGTTGCTATAGAGAACGAGGATGAGACGATGGAAGATAAACCGTTTGAAACCGAACTGGACACACGAAAGCTTGTTTCTTGCTTCCGAAACTTGCTTCCGTTGGAGAACGACGTTGTAGACGAGGCGTGGGCATCTGCTTTCCGAGCATCTTGGTCATCGTTGAATCGTCAAACTCAAGTGGATGTCCAGCGATGGTTTATCGGTTTAATCTGTAAAGAACACCACATGGAGCAAGCGGAAAGGCGCCCTAACGGAATCCAAACCCTTTTCCGTGGAGCTCTAGCATGTGGACGAGCGTTCCTGATCCCTCCTCTAGTAATCAAATACTTTGGAAAGACGTTCGGTGCTTGGCATACGAGCATGGAACTTTTGTCCATGGGTCTGGAGCAGACTGATGCCGAGGATCTCCGCGATGGATGTGCTGACGCTTTAACAGAGTTGTATGCTGAGCTAAGCGAGGACGATCTGTTCTACGGGTTATGGCGTCGCCGATGCTTACACGATGAGACCAACGCTGGTCTAGCTCTGGAGCAAAACGGACTTTGGCCCAGAGCACAAGAAGTCTATGAGCAAGCGCAAACTAAGGTCAGGAACGGAATCATCCCTTACACCGAAAATGAATACAATGTCTGGCAGGACCACTGGATCATCGCGGCGCAAAAACTGCAGCAATGGGATATCTTAACAGATTTGGCTCGTCACGAAAACAATCACGATCTCTTGCTCGAGTGCGCTTGGAGGCTCTCCGATTGGGGTTCTCAGGATCGTGAGATGATCGAGCGGACCTTAGATGCTGTCTCAGATGTACCTACGCCTCGACGCAAAGTTTTCCAAGCGTATACCTGTTTGATCAAAGCGCACACAGGTCATGAAGATCCTGCGAATTTCCTTCGCGTTCTGGACGAAGCCATTCAACTCTCTATGAGAAAATGGTGCTCTCTCCCGAGCCAACTTTCCTCTGCTCACATTCCACTCCTCCAGATGTTCCAACAGTATGTCGAATTGCAAGAGGCTGCTGGTGTCTTCGAAAGTTTGTCACAGACAACTCGAGAGACACTGGAGGCACGTGTCAATCAAGATTTGAAACCCATCTTCCAGACCTGGAGGGAACGACTACCCAATTTCTGGGATGACATCAGCGTGTGGAGCGATATACTGGCATGGAGACAACACGTCTTCTCGGCTGTCACCAAAGTATACAGCCCATTAATCAATGCCAATGAGCCTGGTACATACGGATTCCGAGGGTTCCACGAGACGGCATGGACAATCAATCGGTTCGGTCACGTCGCGCGTAAACACGGTTTATCTGACGTCTGTTTGAGCGCTCTGGGCAAGATCTATGCCTTGCCCAACATCGAGATCTCCGAAGCGTTTTTGAAGCTCCGTGAACAAGCGTTATGTCTATTCCAGCGACCGGAGCGGTTCGCCGAAGGATTAGAAAGTATCAGTACGACGAACTTGATGTACTTCGCCAACTCTCAGAAAGCGGAATTCTTAACCTTGAAAGGGATGTTCATCGCAAAACTGGGTCATAGTGACGAGGCAAACTTAGCTTTCGCTCAAGCTGTTCAAGTCGATCTGCATCTTCCGAAAGCTTGGGCAGAGTGGGGACGTTACAATGACCGGTTGTTCAAGGAACGTCCATCAAGACCGAGCGATCAGCCTGAACCAGAACCAGGCAAGCCTCGTTTGACTGAAATGCAGTGGCAACAACAATACGCTGCGGACCGAATGGGTCTTGCTGCCAACGCAGTTTCTTGTTACCTACAAGCTGCTGGTTTGTACAAATCCGCGAAAGCCAGGAAATTGCTTGTCAGGGTCCTATGGCTTCTTGGTCTGGACGATCCCAATACCACTATTTCTCGAGCGTTCGAGTCCTATACAGGTGACACGGCTATCTGGTACTGGATAACCCTCATTCCACAGTTACTATTATCGCTTACTCATCGTGAAGCTCGCCATGCAAGGGGTATACTTATGAAGATTGCGAAGAGTTTCCCTCAGGTAAGCCTTGCGAGCTAATGCCCAACGGTACGTTGCTAATCAGACATCTGGCAGGCGCTATTCTATCAATTGAGGACTTCCAAAGAAGACTTCACCTTGCATCACCGTCAACAATTGGCTGCAGCTCATGCTTCGGCCCGCAGGGCTGCTGAGGCCCGAAGAGTTGCTCAACTACGAGCTCAGCAGCAACAGCAACAGCTCCAGCAGCAACAACCACCCTCGGCCAGTAGTACTGCCCCAGCATCAGCTGGTAATGACGGACAGAATGAAGTTTCCGCTCTTGCCAAATCAGGTGTAAAGGACGAATCTTCTGAGATCAAGGTCGTGGCTCCTCGGACCACAGCTCAGCCACCATCGGGTTCGCGCGCTCCTACGTCGGCGCCAACAGATCAAGCACCAACAGCCGAAGGTCCTAATCCCTCAGAATCCCGCAGCTCTGTCGCTCCTGGCGCCAGTAACGGACCCGACGGACAAGCAGGATCTCAGAATGGTTCTCAGCCACCTTCAGCCAGCGTTCAGGCCGCAGCCAACATCCAGAACGCTGCTCAAATGGCCGCTGCAATGTCTCGTCAGCCTCAGGAGCTACTGGAGGAGATCCTCAATATTTTGAAAACAGCTTTCCCATTGCTGGCCTTATCTATGGAGAAGATGGTTGATCATATCAACGTTCGTGCAAAACCCCCTATCGAGGAAGACATTTACCGCTTCTTATCGGCATTGCTGAACGATGCTATCTCACAATGGTCGAACAAGATAAGAGTTCGAGATGATAACGATCCTATGCCTCAACAAGTACGCGAGAAGATCAGGATATTCTGTGCTCAAACCAAGCACGACCTTAGACAAATGATGCACGATCAGTTTGTTGCACAGCCAATAACCCTTCGAGAGTACATTCTCCGTCTGCAAAGATGGCACGAGCGTTACGAGAAGGCTCTTGACGCTCGTCCCAAGAGAGAACAGCTAGATCACGGAGATTGCTTGCTTTCAGACTTCCATCACAGCAAGTTCGATGATGTGGAGGTTCCTGGGCAATACATGGAACACGTCGACAGCAACAATGCATTCGCCAAGATCAGCCGATTTGCACCGACTCTTGAAGTCGCCCGAGGATTTGGCTTCTTCTTCAGGCGATTGACCATGATTGGTACAAACGGAACCTCATATATATTTGCCGTTCAATCTCCATCCGGGCGACATTGCCGTCGTGAAGAGCGCTTGACGCAATTGTTCCGGATCATGAACACGGTCTTACAGAAGCGCAAGGAAAGTCGAAAGCGAAACCTTTCGATTCATCTTCCAGCAGCGATTCCTTTGGCTCCAGCACTTCGTCTCGTTACAAACGATTCGAGCTATCTGACCCTGCAAGACGTCTTTGACGATCATTGTCGAAGAATGGATATGTGGCGTGACAAGCCTATGCTCGAATTCATCGACAAATGGAGGCAGATATATGTCCCTACTAACGTGAGTAATGACCGATCTCACTCCCTCGCATGACACTCACTAACTTGTCCGGGCCGCGCTTCTATTTCAAATCAGAACCCTCAAACGGATCAAGAAACAATCGAGTACAAGGTCGCCCGTATGGAGTTGGTCGAAGAGATCGCGACGAAATATGTCCCTGAGAACGTTCTCACGAACGTGAGTGATACTGCTTGAAATTTACGCGATTTGAACCTTTTGAGCTGATGAACGGCCTCTATAGTACATGATTCGAACGATGTCTAATCCATCGTCGCTCTGGTTGATGCGGAAGCACTTTGCATTGCAGACGGCATCAACGATCTTTTTGTCCTATATTGCTTGTCTGAGCAACCGCAACCCGAACCGCTTCCATTTCAGTTTGAAAACTGGACTCATGTATATGAGCGAATTATTGCCTTGTAAGTGTCTGATCATGCGTCTCGAGCTCTAGCCACGTACTGCGCTGACACGAAATTTTCACAGCGCTTGATTCAGCTCAGCCAGGACACAAATGTCCCGAAAAGGTTCCGTTCAGGCTTACTCCAAATATGCAGCACTTCATTACGCCTGCGGGCGTCGAAGGCCTGCTCACTTCGGGTATCATGGCCATTGCGCGCAGCTTGTCGAACCCTGAATTCGACTTGGAAAGCTCTCTCAGTCTGTTCTTGCGAGATGAGGTAGGTCCCACGCAACGTTGTTTCGAAATATGTTGCTGATATGTGTTGCACCAAAGATCTCACTATGGTTCACAATGCACTCCAAGCAAAGCGACCATCCCGTATCAGTTTTGAATTGTGGAGCAGGATGGGTTCAGCGTTGCTCTGAACTAGCTTATACCGGAGAAATCGGGGACAACAAGGTAAGCAAATACAGTTTGATGGGATCAACCGCATACGTTCGCTGACGCTTCCGACGACTCTCAACAGAATGAGGTGTCTCCTGTCACTCAAGTTGTGACCAGTCTGATTTGTCAAGCGACAAACACTCAGCTTTTAGCCCTTACAGCCGAAAGCTTCCAACCTTGGTTCTAGACGTTTATTAGCTCTCTGTTTCGATTTTGTGTTTTAACGTGGTTGTATTGACGGTCTTTAAGAAGTACTCTTGTCTGTATATATGTTCATCGTAGCAAGCGTGGTCATACGAAACTCCATTGCGCCAAGCAGACCATATTCTAGCACATCTAGTATACATCTAATTCTCCAGTGTCTAAACGGATACATTGTGTTCGTAGGCTTCGACAAAACTGCCTGCAATCATGTCGAGCATTTCCGTATCTATACCCAAGTCCTGATACTTTCTAATTCGACCTTCTCTTGCTAGACATGATTCCTCGCATTGCGACCATTCCCTCGCTCATCTCGTCTCGGACGAGCTTTCCACTAGGCCGCTTCGAATCCAGAGCAATCTTCGCGATATCTCGCTTCTGGACAGTGCAGGTAATCGCATTCTGTGCACAGAAACCGGCATCCGAGTCGGTAACGAGAGCCCCTGTGTTGGCCTGAGACAGGAGGATATGTGAGTTCGGCGGTCTTGAACTGCTGAATAGACGGAAAGAGAAACGTACGTCGTATAGGCAACCTCCCGCCGCGCCTCCCTGATAACCGGCGTCAGTTTCATAATTGGAAGAAGGGTTCCCTTCACCGATATAGCTGTGAATATGACAATTGTCAGTATACTTGTGACAGGTATCGCCCTTGTAACTGCTACTTACCCGCATTGAGGGAAGGAGGTACCGGGGTCGAGGACGTAGGCTACGGGACCAGTATCAGAAGCGGGGCAGCAGAGGTTGCTGGTTGCAGATTGACGAGGGTGAAGAGCTCTATCTTCGTGGGAGGTCAACGTAGGGCTGGCCAGAGCGAAGGAGGTAGAGATAATGGCAAAGATGATTGAGGTCCTGTGCCAAGGGTGATGATGTCAGCGGATGAAAAGGAATCATCCTTTTGATTCTGACCACTTACCTCATATTGTCAAAGTTCGAAGCGTTGTTGTAATTGGAAAGTGTGGTCGGTTTGAGGGCTTTGTGCTGAAGCTACTAGACAGTTATATATGTTGTCGAGGTGCCGTTTTGGTACTAAAACGAGCGTGGTTGAAAAGAATGTAGGCGGTGTCAAGATACCAGTATGAGATTGTCGATGCCGATGACGATGGCGATGGATGAGTAGATCTAATGAATGCTAGCGTCGAACATGAGACAAAGACGACTCATATCTACTGTACGTTATATACATATCTCCCTGCCAGTGCCCCTATTCCTGCTTGTCATCGTGTTTGTTGTTGTTGACATTCTTCTGAACCGCTCGGTTATCGTCGAGTTTCGTAATTCATTTAGGCACCCTCGGCGTACTGCGTTCACCACAATCTTTTGGCCAGGCATCTGGATCGCGGCTGCGTATCCACTTCGTCCATTGTGTAGGAAAACCAGGCAGATCCGGATCGGTTCTTATTATTCAAAGGCGATTGCCTAGTGAAACTGGAAGCGTTCGACACAACGATGCTTCGCGTGCGATATCACTAACAAACAAAACATTTCACAATTTGAGGGTACGGACGAACGGAACGGTCGATGCGAATGCACCGATGGCCGCAAGCAATCTAGAACAATGGATGTCTGTACTCTCAAGAACGGACTCGTTCAGATATCGGCCAAAGCAGGAAGGGGTTCTAGGAACCAAGCCACTATGACACGACACGATGACTGACAGGATTTTAGCCTTGTGGAGTCCATTTGTAGGTGCCATATCGTGCCAGTGTATGGAATGTATTGCACCTAACGCACAGCATAGCAAAACCTCTCACTGCTTTGATCCTACAGGCCCTCCTATGGCAAGGTATCGATATGCTACTGTACTCAATAGGCCACGACAATCGTCAGAGGATCTTGAGATTGTAACACGGACGGTCCCGAATTCCCACTCCCGAGGTTCGGCACGTTAGCGCGCAATCGCGTGAAATCAGATCGAGATCTTGTTGCGCGAGCTTCTAGCCTCGAACGTTATCGAGATACAGATTGCGAACAAGGGTTGCCAGAGATCGATGGGACTCAGCTGGAAGCTTACCATAGCGAGACAAGGAGGCCTCGAATTTTGGAGGAAAAGGATATGGTTTAGCTCATTGCTTGCCAAGCACCCCGGTTCTGATACCATTTTGCACTTCCGATGCTCAAATATATTCTCTCGCCTCTGTTGTAACGCTTGACGTTAGTGTACATTCAATGCGAGTAGGAAAGACGCAAGAGTGATATGATGCATATAAAGTCTGAGCGAAAGTTTCGAAGACATCTGTCTATATCACCGAGCTAATCTCCGCGATTCCACAGAAGGCGCAGCCTTATTATCAAAACATGTGGAACGATCCACATGCTGGACCGTGTCATGAGAATTGAACGGGATGCTGCAATACTAAACTCACCTGTTGATGTGTTTCATATTGGAACGGGCTGGAACCGAATAGCAACCTCTCAGACGAAATGGCTCATGATGTGATGCACGGGCTATACTCAAGAACTGGCATACGATAATACTGTTTTAGCCTAATACCGATTGACTCCTATCTATGGTCGATAGCGCTTGACTTGCTGCTACCCTTTCTTCTCATCATCAAGATTCCGTTTTGTGATCGAATACTACGAATGGCCTGCTTCGTGGGTAGGATTCGTGAAGGCGTTCTGGTCGTCGCACGCTTGAGTGCAGGGACCGTGAAGCTCGTCAATGGCGGATGTTTCATCGATCATTGGAGATTTCCACCTGTCATGGTACAAAGCATATGGGAATCCTGATACAGCTTACATCTTCCACTGTGTTGCTATCTCCTTCGCCCAGACCTTGTTCCTGTAGATCCTCGTCATTCGTTCCCGACGATTCGCGCTCTTCGCGAACAGTCCTCGCCCGATTACGGCTCCTGCTCCTCGTCCCAGAGTGCTGGCACCACCAAGCTTCTGTTTTTTTCGAAGGAGAATTCTCTCTCCTCATAAGGAGTAGAAGAGCGACCGTTTTGAACCTTTCAGGATTGCAGGTCTAGGGTACCTCCTCGTCACGGTGATTACAACTCGGGTGATTCCCGCTTGCTTCTTCGCATTTCCCCTTAGGGCTAATGCGTTTACTACTAAGATCGTCGCTTCGGACCAGCGCTTACCGTCTCGGACGATACAAGGCTATGTCTTATGTGTATGAGCGGATCTATGAAACGAGCGGATCTCTGTGTCATTTGAGGTCTGGAGAATGAGCGGTTTCAGAACGAGCGGCTATTAACTCGAACCGGTCCAATGAGCGCGGCTCCAATAAGGCGACGCGTGCAAATGATGAAGGCGACGTTTATGGCGTGAGCTCATCTCATTTCCGAATAGTTGAGCACTTTCAATGTTCATTTCGTAGACGATCGACCTTGAATTCTGGATCATACTCCACATTTCTTCTGCTCTAGCACGAAGAGAACCCCTAAAACTATACCTCTACCAGCCATGCATCGATCGAAACCAGCAGCTCGATCGGCTATCAACCTCTTCCGATCACCCAGAACCATTCAACCTCGCCACTCCTATGCCTCTACCAGTTCTCTTTTACGCCGCACTCCCGCTTCAACTTCGATTAACAGGACTCAGCAGTTCAATGTAGCGAGAGGATTTGCGACCGTGACGGATCATCCGGCGTCCCCTATCCCTGGAGAGTCGTTGGAGGAAGAGGATGTCGAACGGGCAGAGGATGATGTTGACGTTTGTATCGTCGGAGGAGGACCTGCAGGGCTTAGTGCAGCTATCAGGTTGAAGCAGATGGAAGCTGAGAAGGGCAATGAGATTAGGGTTGTCGTGCTCGAAAAGGGAGGTGAAGTCGGTAAGCCCAGTCGAATCGCAATAGCTTGTCTCGCTCGAGTCTAACCGCCTCACTACCGACTTTCGAAACGCAGGATCTCATATCCTCTCCGGAGCAGTCATCGAGCCTCGAGCCTTAGCAGAACTCTTCCCCGATTACCTTGATCTCGAATCTCCTCCTCCTTTAGGACAACCAGCCACCTCTGACCACATGCGTTTCCTCACTTCCACCTCCTCCTTCCCTCTCCCCCATCCACCCCAGATGTCAAACAAGGGCAACTACATCGTCTCCCTCTCCCGATTCACCGCTTGGTTAGGAGAACGAGCGGAAGAACTGGGCGTGGAAGTTTACCCCGGATTCGCAGCTGCCAGCTTGGTCTTGAGCCCAGACGGTAAATCCGTGCGCGGTGTTCGAACGGGTGATGTCGGTCTGACAAAGGATGGAGGGAAGAAGGACAGCTACGAACCCGGAATGCAGTTCAATTCCAAAGTCCTCCTTTTAGCTGAAGGGGCACACGGTTCTCTCTCCCAAGTGACTCAGAAACATTTCAACTTGAGAGCTAATTCTTCACCCCAGACTTACGCGTTGGGGATCAAGGAGGTTTGGAAGATCGATCCCGCAAAACATGAGCCGGGCAAAGTCGTACATACCCTCGGATGGCCTTTGGATTTCAAGACGTACGGGGGGAGTTGGTGTTATCATATGGAAGGTGGGAATGTCAGTCTAGGTTTGGTCGTAGGGTTGGACTATGAGAACCCTTATATGAGTCCGTACAAGGAGTTTCAGGTGAGTTTTCGATCTTTCAATCTTTCCAGGTCTTCGAGTTGGGATAAGAGGTGTTGATATCCATCCCCAAATACTGTTCATTAGCGAATGAAACATCACCCACTCTTTGCCGATCTCCTAGAAGGTGGTGAATGCATTGCCTACGGAGCTAGGGTATTGAATGAAGGAGGATTGCAATCCATCCCCAAGTTGTCTTTCCCTGGTGGAGCTTTGATCGGATGTAGCGCCGGGTTCTTGAACGTACCCAAGGTGAGTGCAACCGACCGTTGGATGTAAGGGGAAATAGGGGTACTGACATATGTACCTTTTTTCTCTCCGGGCGTTATAGATCAAGGGAACTCACAACGCTATGAAATCCGGGATGTTAGCGGCGGAAGCTGCATTCAATGCCATCCATTCCGAAGCTCCCAGTTCCGATTCCTCCAAGAACTCGCTGGGAGAAACGTTGGAAGGCTCAGCTCAGGAGGTGGTGGACATGTCGACATACGAGACGGCTTTCAAGGATTCGTGGATTTACAAGGAACTGAACGAAGTCCGAAACCTTCGACCGTCATTCCATAACCCTCTCGGTCTTTACGGTGGAATCGCTTATTCCGGAATAGACAGTTTGTTCCTCAAGGGGAGAACACCATGGACCTTGAAGAACCACAAAGAGGATTACGAGGGGACGAAGAAGGCCAAGGATTGTCAACCTATCGATTATCCCGCTCCGGATGGCAAATTAAGCTTTGACATCCTTACGAGCGTTAGTTTGACGGGAACTAATCACGCAGAGGACCAACCGGTTCATTTGAGGTTGCCCAAGGATGCTGGTGCGAAGGCTAGGCACACGGAGACCAACGTTAATGGTGAGTATATGTGAGGCATGACTACTGAGTTTTATGCTCAAAGCGTTGTGATTGACAGATTACGCTGGACTATTGGGACGAGCTTGTCCTGCGGCTGTTTACGAGTATCAAGACGCTGAGGGTGGCCAGGAAGATGCAGCTGGCAAGAAATTCGTGATCAACTCGCAGAACTGTATCCACGTACGTGTTTCCCGTAAGACTCAATGTAATTCACCGACTGGCAGCTAATTTCTTATCCAATACCCAGTGCAAGACGTGTTCCATCAAGACTCCTACGCAGGACATCACATGGTGTGTGCCAGAAGGCGGTGGTGGACCCAAATACAGTATGTCCATCGATTGGTGTCCGATCTCGCTGCTCTCTTGAGCTGACATTATAACGACGATCCACTAGACATCACGTAATCATATTCTCCCCTCCCTAATCCTCTCCGCCCATTCCGCTTTGTTGCATTCCCATCCCCATTGCCAACACACCTGTCGCAGTACTCTACCGACGTCCTCATCTTCCACTGCCGAATTGGTCTCGATTCCTCCCCCCGAACCAGACGCATTCACGATCTTCTTCATTAACGCTCGCGAAAACCGACCGGTCGGTCCGGCTAATTTCAACCCTGTATCAATAGTGTTATCAGTATCTCATCACATGCCATCAGACCGCACTTCTACCGGACTCACATCTCGAGATTTGCCTCTCATCATCCGCACACCGTCTTCCTTCATAGAATCTTACATACCACTGCATCCATCCACGAGGATCTCCTTCCCAAATCCACCCGCTCTTCTCCCATTCTCGTAGTCCTTGTCCCGCGAACACTTTGAATCGGTTGACTTCTGCTAGTGGGACGCTCGCCGTGAGATGTGTAGATGGGCTGAAGGATCCGCTTGGAGTTGTATAGGAAGCTGGAAGAGATTCCAGTTCTGCGGAAGCGGAAAGATCCTTTTTAAGGACATTTGAATAGTCGTCTTTGTAATACCCTCCTGCGAATGCTCCTCCTTTGAACACATCCTCGGGTGTGACGTTTGGTTCGAATATGTTCATATATCGTCCGGTGAACCGCAGCCTGTTCGTCCCATCCAACGCTCTTGTTGGTTTAGGATGAACGATAGTAAAATCATCCTCCTCGACTTCTTCCTCTTCTTCTTCTATCTTTCTTTTCCGCTTGCCTGGTTCATACTGTATGCTAGGTACATCGATTCGCTTCCCCCTAGGTAAATCTGGGCCATCACTCATCCGTTTTCTACCGACTTTTCGATCGTCCCAGTTATCAGGTAATCCCGATAAGAGCGGTTCGGAGTATATAGGTTTGCTGGCAGGTACTGTCTCTTGAGCTGCGATCCGACCTGAACGACGAGTAGGTTCTACGGTTTGAATGGGTTTGTGACGGGATCTCAGAGTTGTTGTGGTATTGCGAGGCTTCTTGGGTGACGAGGGACCTGTTTTCATGGTGTCAAGACCGAGGGACGCCAAGAGTTTAGCGTTGTCCCTGCACAGTTCACCATTTTTCCACTATCAGCATTCTTGACTGCTAAATTGAAGGAATATCGATCTCACTTAATGGTCTGCAGTCTCTGTTCTTCATAATCCATTACCTGCCGTTCGACATCTTCATCCCCGCTATCGAGGCTCTCCATCGTATCATTTCCATCGATCGATGGTTCCACTGCTTCCTCTGGTATATCGTTTTCTCCTATCCCTGACAATCCCGGTTTTGCAGCATCTTGAGCTTGATCGGTGAGATCAGGGATAGCACGTCCGTTTGTAGGTGGTTTTGTGTGTATTCCAGCCTGATCGACTGCCAAGACAGCAGGGCCTTCATGAGGCGGTTCCTCATCAACTTGCGCCATTTTGAAAAGCAAAACGCAAAGCGAAGGTAGAGTAGCGTTGTGCACTGCAGCTAGTTCAGATTGAACTGATCGGAAATTGGAGGGAGGATATTGAATGAACTTCCACTCGCGGCTGACGTCATGGCAAAAGGCACGAAATTCCGGATCAGATACAGCAACAACGTCGTCGGCGTCTATGATAATTAAAATGAGGATACAATCGAGGTTGAATGCTTTACGCTCCAGAGATGACATCAACCAGGATGGTCATGATACCCAGAATGATCTCGACTCCGATCAGCCAGATGACAATGGTCTCCAAGCTTTCACCATGGGTGCTATTCACACTCTCTTTCAAGAGAGTGAGCATATCTTGCAGAACCTATTTATATCGAATTCGATCAGTCTTGTTTCTTGTGGTAGATATGATTGGGATCGAGTTACCTCGACTCGGGCATTCAGCAAATCGATTCGCTGAGCGATCTCGAGATAACTCCTCGCGGCCTGGTAAAGCGGTTCCAAGTCGGGATACGACCAGAAGAATTCCTGTAGACAGCAAGATCACTGGACTCAGTCCAGTTGACCGGGTGTTTTGACAATCGAATCATAAACTTACCGGTGTTTCCAGAATCGATCCTCCCCAATTTATACGTAAAATGAACAGACTTCCGATCTGTTTCATGATCTCCTTTCGCGGCATCTGTGATCATGAATAACCCAGCGAGATCAGGAACATAGCCCTTCGCTTCGCGGATCTCTTGAATACTCACGCCGATCTTTCCAGTCTCACTCAAACTTTTGGGTAGATCTTTAGTCTGGTCGATTGTCGATGCGATCAATTCCTCGAACAACGAGATCTTCACGGATTGCGATAACGCATGGGACAACGAAAGTTTCGTCCTGATACCAAAACGTTGTTCAGCATGACAGGTCACCTATGGTCGGAAAAGTATAAAACTCACATGAAAGAACTTCCTTTTCGTAGAGTAATGACGTCGTTGTATATCCGGGAATAATTTGCATAGTAGAAATTCAGGTCTTCCATTTCGATATCCTCCACCGAGAGTTTTTCAATCTCGAATTTGCGTCTGGAATACACATCAGCACTGACAATCAAAAGTCTTCCTAGACCTGCGACTTACAGGTTAGATAGAACCCTTTTCTCCTCCCTCTCTGTCATTCCCCAGATAACGACCGTTCCGTATTCAAAGATGAAGACGTCAGGTACCCATTCTTCATCGTCATCCCCATCCTCCCTATCACTCCCTTCAAACTCATCATGCACGCTAGCTCTGCTTCCCTTTCTTCTGGTCCTCTTGACCGTGTTCTTTCCTCCAGCAGGAGGTGGGCCGGCAGAAAGAGCAGAAGGCCGGGTAGCGAACCCTGTTATCCGTTTAGCCAAATGTTGTCTTCTACGCTCATGAACTTCTCTATCATTCAACTCCTGAGCTTCTCGTTTCAAACGTTCAGAGCTGGAGAAAGCATGGTCATGAGGTGTACTGGAAGAATGGGACGCTCGTCTATCTCGTTCTTGATGAGTCGCTTTCGTCTCCAATAACCTCTCGCTTTCGTCTATCCCTTCAGCATGATGCGATCCTTCCCCTACCAAAGAATCATCTGCATGTGAATCTCCGAGATTCAGGAGATCTGCTTCTGGGACGACAGCCGGATCTCGTTTGGCTCTGATCACCGGGGAATTGCTCGAGCTAGGAGCGGGGGGAAGATAGGGAGTGTGGAGACATTCGGTATCGAATAACCGAGGGTTACATCTATATCCAGATGATCGCGAGGAGAAGTAGGATTGTAGTGCAGGGAGGTTGAATCCGCTATCAGGATGTATTGAATAGGTAAGCTGAATGCGGGTACAGAATTGTGACATGGACTCACGCAGCGGTACAATAGGCCGTAACTCGGGGTAGTTTGGCCTTTTCCGTTTTAGTCAATCTCAGAGCATCTCTTCTAGCCGATCCAGCGGGGATGTGAGAAAGAGCGTCATAGAACTACCATCAAGCTAGATCAGCATTACCGCCAATAAAACCGAATGCCAAGCTCAAAACAGACTTACCTGTACACCATCCCCATGCAAAGTTTCTTCATCGTCATCATCATCCTCGTCATCATCCTCTTCATCATCTTCTCTTATAACGTTCTCATTCGATCCTCTAGCTTTTCCTGCATGTCCTGCTTCATCCTGGGGTTTACCAGTCTTGGTCTCGGTAGGTAAAACTTTGAGCTTGTTAGCAGTTTTGGAGGTTCTGTACGCGGCCAGATGTTCATTATCAGCTTCTTTTGCAAGTCCGTCATGGATGCAGAGTGTTTCGTGTCCTGGACTTACCGATTTGGTCCTCTCGTCTCTTTTCTCGCAGATGGCACGCTAGGGACTTGAGAATAAGGTAGAGGAAGCCCCGAAACGCCTGAATTTGATGACGAGGACGGCGGTATCGAGCCAGAGGTTGATATAGCTTTGGGAGGCATGGCTAGAGGGTTTCGGAGATGGCGTTATAGAACTCAGCTCGTCTGTACCGTTTCGTGCGTTTGACAGAGTTGAACGATTGATTGCGACGTAAGATCTGTTCGGTTTCGCTCGGGCGCCGTCAAATCGAGATGGCATGTTCGAATGATAACGCATATCCTCTCCCCTTCAACACGTGTTTCATGTTGCTGGTCGAAAGAAACGTTCGAAATGGCGAGCAAATGACGACATGACTTACTCAGAGAGGGCACGTGGCCGAGTCTAAAGTCACTCGAGTCGAAGCAATTTCCTGGAGAGGCAATTCGATGAGAGCAGGAGTAACCTCGAGGACAAGGGAACAAAAGGAGATTTGTGCTTCTCGGCTTCGTCGTGGCGATTCAACAACATATAAGGCTCATCATCTACGCTCACGAAGGCATTCCAACAGGAACTTGAGATCTCTGAGAACGTCATCAGATCCTCAGCTTCAACCATATCGATAGATATCATGGCTACCTCTTCCATTCCAGAAAGCTTTGATGAAGCTTCATCCATCGATGTTACATCGATCGGACCTGACGATAGCATAGAAGGATCTTTAGCGGAAACCAATCCGTAAGCCATCTGCTTTGCCTAAAATTGTACTGACAGGGTCACTCAAGATGTGTCGTCGTCCACTAGAGCAGAAGGCTCTATTGAGCCTGGAACGATGTTGTCGGTGTCAATGCACAACGAAGAGACGGGACCTGAACCTGCACGTCTTGACTAGTCACAAGTTTCGACTTTCACTTCCGAAAAGTCGCCTGACTATGACGTCCCGAAGGCTGCACACAATCAGGCGCTGGAACTGATTGCCGGAGTTTGGAAACGTTACCGAGCCCCCCCGGGGGAGAAAACGAGAAAACGGCAAAAACGAGAACAGAAAAATCCTCGCTAACGCTGTCGCTCAATTTGAGAGGATGCTGGAACTTCCGCGGCTGAGATTGGTAAAAGAACAGATCAGAAACACAACGCTAAAGTGTCTGTCCCCTGAACCGTCAGTACTGGCAAACCAAGTCCAATATCGGCGTCCGCTTCGAATTTGGATATCTTTCTAGATCATTCCATCGCTTGACGGATTGCAGAAGCAAAGGAAGCACTAGCAAGAAGCACCATTCGCGAGGGTTCGCATCTTGAACAGACACAGAGGTTGAAAAGCACAATGGGAGAATGAGATATAAGAGAAAGCTCAACGTAAGCGTGAATGAAAAAACACGCGGCATCGAGCAGTAACCCATACTTCACAACCTACCTGTCTACATATCGAATTACAGCTTAAACATGTCGTATATCAATTCTACAGCGTCCTTCTCGGTGTCAATGCGCGTCACAGACTCTGCAAAGACTGAAGTTTCACGCAGCCTCGAATCCCGTGAGCTAGCTCGAAGCGTGCTTTCGGAACTTGGGCTGTCCGAGGATACGGCCGATCAGATCGACCTCCCCTCCGCAGAGTCACAGCTTTGTCTCAAAGCATACAATGACTACAAAAGGGAATTAAAAATTGAATTAGCTGCTCGAACCGAGCTTGGAGGATACTTGCCGCAAAGTAAAGCTTACCAGTTTTCGGATGATGCCAAAAAGAAGGTGTTCCAAATTCTTTACCCGATCTTACATATTATGGACACTACGATAGAAATCGAAACCTCTGAGGTCCTCTTCGAGCAACTGAAGAACGCGATTCAGGCATTGGAAGAGATCTTAAAGCTTCCAGGGCTGTCAAAGAATCTCAAGAAGAGGCTGAGGGGATCAGATACCTTTAGTCATTTCGATGACATCAAAGAAAAATGTGGAACCGAAGATATCAAGCATGGCGTTGATGCCATGATAGCTTTGTGGAAAATAGTACTTCAGTTGCTAGCAGATTGCGTCGAAGAGAAGGAAGCATAGCCCATCTTGTCCTAGTCCGCTGAAGAGTTGTGATTGTAATAACGCAACTTGAAGAACTTTTTCGGCAGAATCATAATGCCCTTCCACCTCTAGTTTAAGATGTGTTAGATTGAGGTTCGTTGTCTTAACAACAGCACATGCAGTAGATCGTATCGAACCATGCAGAAGATACGATGATATTTCTAGAGGTAGGAGTCTTCGAAAGAGCCAGTTCGTTTAATCAGCGAAATCCTCCAGTCTTGCTGTTCCCAATCTAATTGCAAGCCTTGTCCGCCGATCAACTGGCTGTCCTGATATATCTCATGTAATCACCGCAGCCACCCTCGCATGATTGATAACGCATATCCTGCCCCTTCATCACGTGTTTCAGGTCGCTGGTCGGAAGAAACGTTCGAAATGGCAACGAGTAGCCCAAAATACCTATTTAAACTAGGTATATTGGCAGATACGTCATTATACCAGGACAGGGTCATCGCAGATCCCAAAGGCAGAAGCAGTCGCTGAAAACGAGGAGGAGGAGAACCAGCGGCGGACTTGGAGAACCCGGATTGGAGAAGAGAATCACAGTCAGCTTGCTAGCCTTGGCGAGGACAAAGGGAGTCAGGATTGAGGATATTGCTGTGGGCTCGCGCTTGGGATATATATACAAGGGCGAAAGCAATTTGTGGTGCAGTATCCGAATCGCCCATTGTACCATTGTAGATAACAGAATTCCCGATTCTTCAGCACACTATGGGCTTTACTTCAAACGATGCATATGAGCATTCATTATTCAATCAAGCAGCAGAATCAAGTGGACAGATGTCTTCATCGGAGCTGAGCGAAGCCCTCAGTTCATTACCGGAGCGTACGTATATTTGGATCGAGCTCTCCAAAATTGCTGTCAGATTAAAGTTGCGTCACCTTTGATACAGATGAGCGACGTGCTTACGAGAACATCTACCCTTTCATGAATTTGCCTGCAAAACGCGAAGGATCGACTGTACACAATAATACCGCTTCGATATCATCGATCGCTCAGAACAAGAGTATGCCACTATGCAAATCGAGAAACGAACCCCCATCCACGGCGGACTCGAGTGTAGAACATTCGTCCGTGTCAAGACGTGACCCGACTGAGGCTGTGATTCCTCTAAAGGCAAATGCATATTTGGATATGACGCAAATGAGCAAACGCCCACCTTTACAAGAGAAGATCAGAGCTGCCATCAAGAAGCATCTCGACCCGTTGCAAGCAGATAGACTTGTTCTGATCGAACCCTTTACTCCGGAAAAGATCAAACCGATACTTAGAAACGTGCTGGACCATTGCAACACACTGCTCTTGGATCCGGAGGTTCAAATTACCGCGTGCAAATTACGAACAGGGGAATTGCAGGGTCTAGAGCAAGCCGAAGAAACATTGCTCGATCCAAATTCGACGGCTAAAGCACTCTTTGGACAGTTATTTATTATGTGGACAGCGGTTGCCGTACTAGAGTTTGATGCTCACCGCACAGATAAATAGCCGTGTATTGATAAAATCAGATTATGAGAGGTCCAGCTATGAAATATACATCTTACATATTGATCTACGTCAAACCATTCAGGCAAGCCGACAGGGAGCCTACCATCTATTTCAGAGCAGTCACTATCATTTCCACTGACAGTTAGTGTAAGGAAGCTTGAGTGAAAATGAAGCTCGAGCTCACGGAGACAAGCGAGATCTAGTTATCTACGACATCGACTTCTTTCTTCTCAAAAGAAACTCGACAATATGCAATACGCCACCGTTTTGGCTACAGCTTTATCTAGTTTAGTAGGTATTACGTGCTCATCCGCAAAGATGGTACCCTACTGTCGCTTCGCGCGACAGCATCTGTGCAGAATCAGTGTAGACATAGGAAATGAGCCTGATCCGCAGCTAGAATCTAGAACTAGCGTAAGATGACCATTTTGTCAGTTTGATGTGCTTATGAGCCCTGCTCCAAGTTGGAATACATGAGACTCGATGTCAATACATGAGTAAGCAAGTCATATGCTCGTCCCACAAAACAGGCCTACCAGAACTAAAACGTATTGTCAAATGAGCGAGCTTCCTCAACCGAGAAAAGCCTCCAGTACCCTGTTGATCAATTTGTTCCAAGCTTTGTCCGCCGTTTAGCTGGCCTTCCTAATGTATCACGCGCCAATGACGGTGGCCGCTCTTCGTTACTAAGAAGTGGATCGCGCAGCTTCTCGAATAGCTTTCGGGTATGAGCGTGTCAAAGAAGCTTCGAATCCGCGATCTGTTCCATGAGAGGATGTTCGGTCAGGCTGAGAGCCGATGAGAATCGAAAGGAACCAAGAAGCTTCATCTTACTGCATCATTCGAATGACGCGCTTCTTCGGGTAGAAGATCAATGAAGCCGATATACAGCTTGCCGTTGCAGTATATATATAGGTCATCATATCTATGTCATCGTTACTCATCAGCAAGCTTCGATCCTTATCTTACACAATCTCATCAAGCACGATGTCATCCAGCTCATTTACTGCGTCTTCGTATGACCATGTTGGGGGCAGCACGCTGACTGACAGTCAGTACTTGCGTGAGTCAGCCTGTCCTGTATTGAAAGAATTGCACCCTCTGATTTGCAGTTTATCTTGGAAGCCGATTCGGAGTTGTCGACGGGGAGTCCACAGACGGTATACGTCGCGTCTGAAGGATCGAGCGGGAATGACTTGGACAAATCTGTAGATCTAAGCAGACCTTTTAGGAACCGGGGTATATTACCCGGCGTTGCATTCTTGATTAGCCTTCAAGTCAAGCTAAAGAACAAACCTGATGAATGGTATGACCTGGCTACCGTAGAGGATCTGATCTTGGTGGCAAAGGAGATCAGGCAAAGACATAAGAAGCTCTCGGACATCCAGTGCTGCAATGAAGAATTTTGGGCCCGTTTTCTAGAAGGTTGGGAGGCAATCCGTGATATTGACGACATAAGTTGTAAGCCTGAGGCGTTGGACCGGACAAAACTGTCGACATTGGTCAAAGATGCCGCCGAAAAGCTGAAACAACTGCATACAATATGCTCGGCGAGACGGGATTACGACAGCTCGCATCCTGAAGAACGTCCCCCACCATTCAACTTGGAAACCATGGACCCCGTTCTTTATGCTGAATGTAAAGCTGAAATGCAAATGCTGCTCAAGTACGAGCGGGAGTCAGCTTGAGGGGGTTGGACACCAATTACGTGTAGATGATCACCCTACTCTTCTTCAGCGCACCGATACTTAGCCTGCAGCTTTGTGTAATATCGCATCTGAAATCATATAAGACGAAGTTCCATGATCACCGTTTGGCCCTTGTGAACGTAGAAGATTCGTAGCAGGGCATTTACTAATCCGCAAACATTGAGAGTGCCGATTGTCTTATGGCCAAAAGGTGCTCTGGACGCGCTGGACGAAGATACACCACAAAATTCTGGAAAGTGAAGCAAACGCCTTGGCGACTTGGGCGACTTGAGTGATTCTCAAAGTAGCCTTGTGACCCGCGATTTGCGAGACCATGATCCGGTGATCACCGCATAGTAAGCCGTGAAATCAGGTGACAGATTGTTTGTGATCTCAAAGGATCGCGTATTCCGTTCTTGTGCAAGAGCTAATACGTCTACTGCTCTCTACTCTGTCCAGCTGACCCTATTCTCAATTTGCATTATAAAATCTGTGCTAATCGCGTGACTAAATTGCGTGTCGAGACTCCAGACCTACTCATAGGCATCCGGGTGCAAGCATGAGTAATACTACACTATCTGGTTTTGATACATCTAAAGAGACGGACCCGACCGTTATGACAGAAGGTAAGCCCAGGTTGTGATTCCTTCCTGACGGTACTAATTCGATGCAGAGGCTAGGATCCGAAGTTAGCGCGGATACACTTTCGCTCACAATTAATGAAGCGCAAGATCGATCGACGACCGAAACCCCTAACACACAATCGCACAGCCATACAGACCGGGATGTGGAGACCCTTCTTGCCTTAAAGATACCGTATAGACAGCTCCTGGTCGTACATCATCTGCTTCTGGTTCACGATGGCAGTCATCGAGATGTGGGGGTCAAAATCGGTCAACTTGAACAGTTGAATCATCACTTCAACATAATCCTCCGCACAATGGTACTTTCCGATTCCACAAGAACAGTACTTAAGGATCGTCTGGGTCTCGTAGAAGAGATCAAGACTTTTTGCAAAAGGGGGTATAAGAGTATGGAGTCACAGCCTCACGATCTTGACCGCTTGCTGCAACATGGAGAGAACGCAGCGCGCGATCTGAAATCGACCTGCCAGAAGTACGTCTTTCATTGCCTAGATCATCCACACCTCCAATATGAAGATAGTCTTGCGGATAATACATATCTCTACGCCAGGAAAGATCAAGCCCGAATGCTGGCAAACATGGGATATAAGCCCGGTACGGCGTGACCTCCGTCTTCTACCTCACCCGTACTATGCTCCTGTTTGCCAGCGGGGGATTTAGTTGAGAACGAACGAGTCGAGAAACAGGAGGATAAACGGATAACTGAATCAATGCCATAGATGGACCGTTCGTGATTAGCATCATGATACACGTGACATGATGACCGATAGGCATACAGCCGATAAGAACACAGCTGAACCAGAATGCGTCAGTTGTGACGATCAATACAAAGGAACTTCAATTCGATTCTTCGCCAATGATTGCGAGGTTTGCATGATGCTATGTATACAGAGATGACAACTCGTCCTTTACATTGACAGGCAACAAGCGCGTTATCGCTCTCGGCACACTTGCGCTCGGCAAGAAGCCTACTCGTGTAAGATATATAAGACGTCAAGATCTGTAGCCGACAATCAGACCATCAGCTGGTGTAAAAAGACCTTGCATATCACGATGTCGGCACCTCCATCATCAATTCTGACCACAAGCGACACTGCATCCATCGTGAAGCTTCTTGCACCTCCTGGTTCTCATTGCGCCTGCTCTCTAGGTAGAATAGTCTCCCCTGAATCGAGATATTATCGCATGCTAATAAGTGCAGCTCTGCAATACAGATTGGTTCGACCAGATGAGCAAAGCCCTCACGTTTGTGGATTCAAGCATACCTTGCCGACCTGGATCCGCCGTAACCGGGGAATCGATCTCAATACCCCCAAATAGAGTTCAGATTCGGATACTTGAATTGATCCATGAAGTTACTTTAGAACTGAGAAGGGGAGAACAAGGGGCAGCAGAAAGGAAGGTAGAACTGGTCAAAATGCGGTCCGTCTTCGAAAGCCTGCTGGAGTGCCAGCTGCTGAGCGATGGAGAGCGTCAAGCTTTCAGTGCCATGTGCAAACCGTTCTCGGAAGACATTGCAAGGTGGGTCAACAAAGGCAGAAGGACGACGAGATAGAGGAGTTGCATCATCATGCGAGAGACACGATCAAAGCCTTGCACGCTACAGCTCTTCTGGACGGCACGTTCGACTGGGACTTTCTAGATCATATGATCAAGGTATATAGAGATAAACGAGACGACGCTCTAAAAACCAATAAGATCTAGGGCTTGATTACCGTAAAAGGTATTTGTATTTCGCGTGATGTTAGGTCGCCCAATATGAATGACTGGTTATCGGGCAAAGGAAAGCGAAAAACCATGCTTCCCCGAGACAATAGAATTCAACTCGGTGGATATGACACCTCCACTCTGCCCAGTTGCCTGCTCACCCTGATCCTCTGTTCAGTCTTCTTCAATCTTCTTTTTCACTTTCAGATCTCTCCCGTGATTATCCTCGCTCGTTGAGACCAGCTTGCAACGTCAAGTGCCACATGTCATCCACGAGCCATATGATAGTCCATAACGAACAAGATCTTTTCGAAGAACTTATGTCAACAAAAGAGAGCGGGGATGTTCATAGGGGGCGTCACATCTTTCGGCAGTAACCGCCTCTGCGTACTATTCAATATAGTCTTCTCAATCGTCTTCCCAATCCATTTGCATAAGTCAACTTGATGGAACCCTTATCAAAGATGTCAGGAACTTGTCGAGCAACTGAACTGATTTCACAGATCTGCTTACTATCCAAAGGTGGAGATGAGACCTCTGATCTTGCTTCGAGCGGTTCCTTAAGTATCTTTTAGTACGAGTATACAATCGCCTGTCCTTGTTCACGTCTTGAATCCCCAAGTCTCCGAGCTAGTGAACGATAGTATGAACCTTGTTTGGTGGATGCAGTTACTCGGCGCCTGCGAAGGTCAATGAAGCCTTACATCAGCAAGAACTAGACAACGTGAATTCATTTGATGCTAGTCTGCTTGTAGAAGCAAATAATTTCCTTAGAGATCACAATCATATCATCTGACCTATCGTGTCTCCATCGTGTTGGGATGCAGCTGTAACGAGATAATTTTCATCTCATGAATTTTCGAGCGATAAGCAGCATCACAACATCAACGAACCCATCAGTGACAGAAGCGCTGGACCTCGATATCTCTGAACATCTCCGAACATCCGGGCGGCGAATACATCACCTTCCGGGTACGATACTATCCTCTCGAAACCCGGTGGCGACTGACCCCTTTACCAATTGCACAGCGAGACAAAGGAGGCGCATCGAATCTCCCCTCCTCCACCTCATACCTTCCTGTCCCACTCGATACATATACTTCAGTATTATCTCTAGCGATTATGTGTATCTAGTTGCAAGTAGCCAACAATTCCGACGTCTTTCTTCGCGTTACAACTACACTAGCGCGTTTTGATCCGAATACGATGACCGCACGACCATTCACAGCCTCAGGATCGTCAGGATGTTCGAGCACGCTAGAATCGATAATGAGTAGATTTGAAAGTCTTATATCTCGTAGCAAGTATCTCCTCTTAACGGACGGGTCTACGATTCGCGCTCATTTGTGCTCTATCCCATTACCACCTGAAGACGAATACGCGCAACTCAGCGAGAAGAGGTCAAACCAAGGAAGCCTCCTTTCCGAACCTCCCGAGCGGTCCTCGAGCATCGTCTCAACCGATCCTTCCGATCAGCCGAATCCGTCAAGATGGTCCAAACTAAAAAGACGATTCGGGGCGTCTACAAGGTACATGCACTCGGAACTGCTCACCGATGTCCAAAGGCTACAAACCTGTTTCTCTCTGACCTCCGACACCTTCGATGAGAAGGAAGATGTGGCGATGAATGTCATACTGGAAAGGGTCAATAAGCGATGTAAGGACATATTGGTTCACCTCCAGAATTCACATCTTGTGGAAGGCACTAAGGGTGAAACTGCTAGAGATCTAAAGGAATTGGTGAACGCATACCAACAATGGGAGGGTAATTGCGACAACCTAAACGTAAAAGAGAGGCAAAGGGTCAGGATAAGGTTTCTTGAGGACATGTTGTTTCCAACAGGATCGATATTTGGCACGGAAGAGCCGCTCAGATAGATTTTTCAAAGCTTTCAGCCAGCTATCGACTTCCTACGAATGTGAGAATACGAAGATTGTAAAAATGCGCAGCCGTATCGAAATATCATCTAGTCCATCGAGTGCACAAACGAGACGACCCCCCGAGTACAACCACGACTGCCCCTTCCCCTTCCGTCCAAAAGAGTCATCTAACCGAGCCGAGCGAATCTCGAAAAGTTTACTCGGAAGCCTTCTTGGTCTTCTTGGTAGCGACGGTTCCCTCACTAAGAGCGTCGAAGAAGCAAAGATTGGCGGGGTGAGTAAAAGACAGTGTAAACGATGGGATCAGGGGGGGGGACGTACCGGAATCCGTTCTTGAACCTTCGGTTGACATCCTTCAAGTGAGCGGCCCTGGAGGCACCGGCACCACGACGACGGATGGCCTTCAATCCCCACTGGAAAGACCTGATCTTGGCGGCGGGGAATCCACAGGAGGCACAGGTGTGCTTCTGCTCGAAGGGGTTGAAGAGGTTAGGGGGAGGTTTCGTAGTGAGTCGGGCGTAGGGGACGAACCTGCTTGTGGAAAGACCTTCGTCCACACCTCCTACAGAGGGTGTGGGACTTGGAGTGAGCCTTACCTGTGAGTCGCAAGGGGAGATTCCGATGAGTATCCCAGCTCCTGCTTCACTACAAAACAAAGCAGGAGGACTTACCGAAAGAGGGTGTACCCTATTCCACCAAGCCGAAACGCAGAATAACCGTTCGATCGTTCCGACAGGGAGAGGTGAAACGACGGGCGATAGATTGTCGAAGGAGAGAGAAATGACCAGATCAAACAGTGATTAAGGAATCAAAGGACCTTCCGTCAGCACATCCGTTTCAAGGGAGTGAGGGGGGGGACTCTTTCGAGCTCGACCCCGAGCTTTGAAAAGCATTTTACGTACTTTGGTCTATAACGGTGAAAAGGTAAGGTCAGTCTTTTTGTCCCCTGTCATGGATTTGAGGAGAAAGAGGGAGAAGGAGGGGGGGGGCGTACCATCTTGCTGTGAACTCGAAAGTAACTGTTTTGGTGGTGAAAGACGGCTGACGGGGTGTGGACGTTGAAGCGACTTGGGGTGAGAAGTGGGATCTGGTCAATCGAAGTAGCGGAGGTCTCCCTCACTCTCCCTCTCCCCGGTGCGCAAAGGTGAGCTTACCGTAAGCGCACCTCCCTCACCAAGAAACTCCAGCGAAAAAGTTTCCCTTGGAAGCGCACCCGTCTGTCTGAACGCGTGAGAACGACTGAGGGACCGTTCTAAGACTCGGACATAGAAATGGCCAGGACGTGTCACGTGACGGCCACCGTGTTTACTGATTTTGGAGAAAGATTTGCTTACGCGTCCGTGAGAGTATATAACGGACGAGTTGGCTCGGTCGGGTTCTTCTCATCGACGAGTTCTGATCGTTCGACGGACAAATGAGGATCGCACCAGCACCAGCACCGCCATGACCACCTTCAAGTGAGTACCGTATTCATTTCTACAACCCTCTCTTCCCCCCCGTTCCCATTCCCACAACCCCAACCACCTATTATGATGACCCAATTTCTATTCTCTCCCCGTCTCATCGACCATGAGGAAACAGAGCAAACGCCTCCGTCGCTGGAGTGTCGTGCCAGGCTCCCCTTTCCTCCTTAAAACCGAGGCAAGGGCGAGTTTTCATTTTATTGCTTTTGCCAGCTTTTTTGTCTGAATGGATTTCTGTGATTCGATTGGGATGTTGGTTGGGTTGGGAACTGATTCGATGGTCTTTCTTTCGTTTCGGTTTAGGTTCGATGGGATGGGACTTGATTGGGCTGGTTGCGGGTGGGATCGGTACGGAGTGGACTGGGGTTTGATGAACAGGTAAGCATCGGTTCCTTTTCTGTCTACGACTCGACCCCCCGCCCCTTTTCTACTCTCTCGCTTTACGGATGAAAATTGTCTTGAACAAAACCATACGCAGTTTCCACCTAACCAACGCCAGTCTTCCCTTTCGCCGGGGGACCATCTGAATCGACAGTATGGGCCCTTTCCTCTTCTCCCCCTAGACATTCCGCCCGCCCGGTAGATTGATTAGAACCCATTCGAAAGGCCGGGTGGCCGTTCCGTGACTTGCCCTTTCTCCCTCTTTATGGGGTCGATGGAGGGGGAAGGATCGTCGAGCGCGGTCGGGGGTCGATGGAGAGGAGGGTGACGATAGTTTTGAGGTCTTTTGCTTCCTTGGATGTCTGATCTTTGTTTTGAAATCCTTTTGGTTTGGAGATTTGAGATGGGGATGGAGAGCTGATGGCGGTGCTTTTGGTTTTCCTTTTCCTGTTAGGTACGCCGTGGTTGTGGTCGATTGTGGTTGTAGAATATTGTAGTTTAGTGGTGTGCCATATTTATCCATCGTACCGAAACAACTTTCCTCTCGCAGACGTCCAATCACTATCGTGGCTACTTGCACTATTTGTTACCTTGTCTACCTGCCACCTCGTCTACCTGCTATACCTCCTGTGCCCATCGGTCCACACTACTGACCGTCCACATCAGCACGCTGTGAGCGTCTGTTCGGGAGGAGAGTGATCCGGTTATCGTTCGGTAGAGATGCAGTGTCGGGTGATAATCCTCCGTGAATACTCCGCTTCCGTCCCTTCCATCCATTCCAAAACGCGATGTTCCCTGGTCAATAACCTCAACAAGCTGCATACCTACTCGACCTCTCCTCCCGGCTCTTCCCTCGTCTCCCAACCACACACACAATGCCACCACCTCAACTCAAAGTAAGCTCCCTCTCCACACCGCTCCATCCCCCCCAACCAACTAACCCCTGACCCACCCACACAGCGAATCCTCTGTCCAGGCGGATCAGGGTACATCGGTTCCCACATCCTCCTAGAACTCCTACGCACGGGGAAATACCTCCCGGTAGTGCTCGATAATGGACATAATTCCAAGGCGGAGGCTTGTGTTAGGAGGGTGGAGGAGGTTGCGAGCGGGGAGCCTGGGTGGGTGCTGGGTTGAGGATTGATGGGGGGGGGGGGTGCTGATTTCGGTTCTCTTTTGCGTTTCTTTCGATCGCTGGTTCTTCCTCTCTTTCTCTGCCTCCTCTTCCTTTCTCTTCCTCTGTCTTCCTCCTCTCTTCCTCCTTTTTTCTTTTCTCTGCCTCTGTCTTCCTCCTCTCTTCCTCTGTCTTCTTCTCTCTTCCTGTCTCTTCTCTTAATCTACCTCTCTCCCTCTCTCTCCCTCTCTCTCCCTCTCTCTCCCTCTCTCTCCCTCTCTCTCGCTCTCTCCCTCTCTCTCCCTCTCTCTCCCTCTCTCTCCCTCTCTCTCCCTCTCTCTCGCTCTCTCCCTCTCTCTCCCTCTCTCTTCCTCTCTCTCGCTCATTGGCTCGCTCGCTCGCTCGCTCTCGGACACACAGCATCAAAGAGAAGTTCGGGGGCCAAATCCCCAAGATCGATCTCTTCCAAGCAGACCTGATGGATCGTCAATCAATCGACAAGATCTTTGACACGTACCAAGGGGAACAATCGATCTGGGGTGTTATTCATCTAGCCGTGAGTCGCCGGGTGTGCGGGTGTGCGAGTGTGATGCGTGCGGGATGTTGATTACTCTCTTTCTTTCTGTCCTTGTGGTCTTTCTTGACTTTTTGACTTCTTGACCTCGACCTGGACGTCGGGATGGAACAGGCCTGGAAAGCCGTCGGGGAATCAAACGAATTGCCGTTGGATTATTACCAGAACAACGTTTCGGGTACTCTTAATCTCCTCGCCGTACGTCCTCCCCTCGACCCATTCTCCTCAGCCCTCAGCTAACCCCCTCCCTTCCACCTCGCCCGACCTCGGCCCACCAGTCAATGCAAGCCCACCACGTTCAAAACTTTGTCTATTCCTCCTCCGCGACGGTCTACGGGGAACCAAAGACCATCCCTATCCCCGAGACTGAGCCTTTACAACCTCATTCTCCGTACGCCAAGACCAAGGTGTTTTGCGAGTATATATTGATGGACGTCGCCAAGGCTAGTAGGGAGATGAGTATCGTCTCCTTGAGGTATTTCAAGTGAGTTTGAGCAGGGGGTCGGGGGTGGGGACGATACAAGGGACAAGAGCGAGCTGAACTTGAGCGTGTGCTACACCTCGCAGCCCCGGTGGTGCTCATTCGAGTGGACAGATCGGGGAGGATCCTCAAGGGAAACCTAACAACCTCCTCCCCCTCCTCGCCGCCATCGCCGTAGGCCGGATCAAAGACCCTCTCAAAGTCTTTGGTGACGATTTTCCTACCGTCGACGGGACCTGTGTGAGGGATTACCTCCACGTCGTGGACCTCGCAAAGGGACACGTCTCCGCTCTGGACGCTATCGACCGGGGCACGATTTATGAGAGCGTCAGGAAGGAGGATGGGAGGAACCGGTTCAGGGCTTTCAATTTGGGAACGGGTCAGGCTTATAGCGTTAAACAGATGATCGAGGCGATGAGGAAGGCGAGTGGGTTCGAATATCAGTACGAGGTCGTGGGGCGTCGGTCAGTATCGTGTGCGGGGTCTCGTGAGGCTCGCAAGCGTGGGCTGATGGGATCGGAACGGAACCCCTTTTTCCGACGATAGGGATGGAGACGTACCCGACTTGACGGCGGATCCTACTCTGGCTCAGAAGGAGTTGGGTTGGAAGGCCGAGTTGGGTCTGGAGACGATGTGCAAGGACCTGTGGCATTGGCAGTCGAACAACCCTCACGGTGAGTCCTCGCTTTGGCGCGTCGTTAGGAGAAGGAAAAAGGGGCTGATGGGGCTCGGATCGAATGGGTTTGGTAGGGTATTAATTCAAGGGGTAGTCAGGGACATCGAGGGTGTTATTAGGTAGAGATCGCATGGGGTTTTGGGAATATATATTGGGTCATTTGCGTAGGGCGCTAGGGCATGTGCGGTGGAAAGATGTCAGGTTCACTTTCATAAGTGTAAACAAACAACTTAGAACCTCCATCCACTTCACTTTCCTTCACAGTCGACTCATCATTCACAAACAAATCATCGCTCACTCATCGACCAACGATGCCATCGGCGGTGAAAAGAACCCTGGGCAGAGTCACCAGGGACTCCCCACTCCCCGACGAACTTTTGACCCAGCTCGCCCTCGTCCCTCCCATCTTTGCACAAGCACAACACAACATCTCGAACCATCGTAAAAACGTCGTAGCGCTTCGAAAGATCCAAGAGAGATGCGCTGCCGTCACGGAACAGGGACCAAAGGGGACCATGTTGTTGGGAGAGAAAGGGTTCAATTCGAAATTCATCGATTGTGTGGATAGGGTGTTGGCGGTCAAGAAGGGGGTCGCCGTGGCCGATCGGGTCGTCGGGTTCGTTGGGAAGTTTGCGGCTTATACTTCTGAACAGGGTGCGTGGATGTGATTGAGTTCTCAGGATGGGGAGATCGAGCTGATCGTTTGGTTCTCTCGGCTCGATAGATGAGGAGGACACTTCCACCGAAGGCCCTTCTTCTAGATTCACAACCAAACTACTCAAACATCTCCTCTCCGGCTCAACGGCAAAGGATAAATCGGTCCGATACCGTATCGTTCAAATCCTTACCACCCTCTTAAGCTCGTTAGGAGAGATCGATGACGATCTCTACGAACCCCTCCGAACCACCTTCCTCGAAAGAGCTCACGATAAAGAACCCGCCATTAGGGTTCAAGCCGTACTAGGTCTGGCGAAACTCATGGGAGGTGAAGATGAGGACGAGTTGGAAGAGGACGAACAGAGCTTGAAAGAGGTCGTCCTGGGTTTGATGAGGTTCGATCCGGCCGCTGAGGTTCGAAGGGCCGCACTGTATAATCTACCTTTACAACCGGAGACTATCACCCCGATCTTATCCCGATCGAGGGACATCGATCCCGTCCTCCGAAAAAGCCTGTATACGACTGTCCTGGGGAGCAAGGCGATCCCGGATATGAGAGTGTTGACGATCCATCAACGAGAAGGGTTGATCAAGAATGGGTTGGGGGATAGGGAGACGGGAGTGAGGAACGCGGCTGCGGGGATGGTCAGCGGGTGGTTGGGCGAGCCGGCAAACGAGGAGGAAGCGTTGAATACGGTCGATAGGATCGTCCAGGTCAGTTGTCTGGGAATGGATTCAAACACCCTGCAAAGCTGACTAGGGACCTGTTTCTAGTTCCTGGAGAGGTTCGACTTGGTTTCCGGTCAGATCGCAGAGGATGCTTTGAATTCGTTATTCACTACGAGAAGAGAACTCTTGGATGATATCGAATTCAATGGTGAGTCTAGGGTGACGAAGGGACGTAAAGGTTCCAAGGCTGATCATGCATGAATAGAGGCTTTCTGGAACGAGTTGACCCCGGAGAGAGCTTTTCTCGCCAGGGTTTTCGTCGATCATTGTTTGGTTGCCAAGGTATGTCATGCGCATACAAGACAGGTGTCTGGGCATCTCCCTAACCACCACGCCGGGTCGATCACAGGACGAAGCTCGACTGGAACGCGTTCTACCCGTAGTGACCACCCTCGCATTCAAGATCCAAGACGAGTACAACCAACTGGTCAACCTTCTTCCCGAAGAAATTCTTCGACCCGGTGGGGTCCTCGCCGGAGATCTCGATGAGATTGAAGACCTGCCGGAAGGGATCATGGCCAAGGCATTCGTGGTTTCCGAATTGAGCAAGTTGGCGGTCGGGTTGGATTATGCGGATGAGATTGGGAGGAGGAAGATGTTCCAGTTGGCTTGTGAGTCGGCGCGTTCATTAACCGTTCGAACGATCGTCAGCTAACGTCACATGCGTCCAGGCGAGATGATCTCTCAACCTTCGTTACCGGAATCGATGATCCCTCTTTGTATGAACATCTTATCGCGGATCTCGGAAAGCGAACGAGACTTGATCCGCGTTATTGTCGATGTGGTCACCGAGATCCGACTGGGGGAAGAGGATGGGAGGGAGCGCGGGATGTCGATGGTCAGTGTTCATCTCAAGCGGGATGACCGGAGTGGTGCTGATAAGCCTCTGATAGATGCCTGATGACGATTCAATGTCCGTTACTACGTCAGTCCGATCTTACACTCAAAGACGCCGCCAGAGTATACTCGGTAAAGCCGAGGATCCGGCTGCTCGGCTCGAAGCGGCTGTTGTGGACATGCGATGTTTGTTGGTCTGTGCGAGCCTTTTGGAGAGGGTCAACGGGGTGAGTGCTTGTCATCCGTAACACGAAGATGCAGGAAACTGACGGCTGCGATACAGACTTTACGGGATAACGCCGTTTTCGAAGGTCTTGTGACGGACCTTATTGTCCCTTCCATCAGGAACAAGGAAGAGCCTGCTCTTCGAGAGCAAGGACTTATATGCCTTGGGTTGTGCTGTATGATCGAAGTTGTGAGTGTGGGAACGGTCAATCGATCTATCGGACGGACCACTCATATCGTGATCGATAGAGAATGGCCAAGGAGTCTTTCGTTCTGTTCATGCAGCAGCTCAACGCAGGGGATGACGAATTACGGACCAAGACTGCTCAGATCTTGTTCGACTTGTTGATGGTGCACGACATCGGTGTTCTCGTACAAGATTTGATGCCAGTAAGGGGACTCGACCGGATCGATTCGAGTCTGTGCTGAGATCCCTTCTCTTGACAGGTCGAGCAGGTCATTGGTTTAATCAGACATATTCTGGCACTGGACGTACCCGGTCTTCAAGCCGTCGCAGCTGAAGGTAGCGCAAAGTTGATGCTCTCGAACATGATCTATGACGCTGGAGTAAGCTCGATGCGTATCCGGGTTAACGGTTCGTCGCTAACTTTAATGAGTTTCAGCTTCTTCAACAAATGATCGTGTTATACCTATCACCGGAAACGTCGACAAACCTCCCTTTGAGGCAGTGTTTAAGTTACTTTTTCCCGGTATATTGTTACTCCTCGCCCTTGAATCAAAGGAGAATGCAAGAGGTATGTACCAAAGAGTAAAGTCGACTCAGGAGGTAGCGCTAATGTGATTCCAATCAGGTCGCGATGCCTACCATCGAGCTGCTTGCATCTCAAGCGGATGAGTTGACTATCCCGCTCAGCCAGATGGCGCTGCTTCTGGTTGACTGGACAGATCCAAGCAAAGCTGTGTAAGTAATGATTGGGCTTGGTGGCGAAGAATTTCAAGCTGATCCCAAAGAGTCTACCTCTATCAGCGAAAGAGAGGGTGCGATATCAGATGAGAAGATCCACTTCTATCTGGCACAAGACTTACTCCAGCTAGTCGCCCAACGAGGCAACCGTGAGCTTGCTATCGATGTTTCGCGTTCGATTCGGCATGAACACTGACCTAAACTTCAAATTCTAGGTGAATTACGGAAGACTGTCGTAGCTTTGTTGTCCAAGCTTTACCTACCCGATCAAGTGGACGAACTTCAAGTGAAGGGTATGGTTCTGCTCATTCGCAATATCGCCGAGGTTCGTATGGCCGTCTCTCGCTAGAAAGGATGATGTCGCTTATACTCCTCGATGCAGCGCCGCCCACTACAAGACGCTGCTTCCCGAAACTCTCTTGGTCGGTTCGAGAAATCTTTGCTCAAGCGTTACCCTGAGCAAGTGGAAAACATCGATGAGGAGGCGTTGAGGGACGCTGAGGGTTTGGCCCCTATCTGGTCGGCTATCGACGCCTTGTGAGCCTGAGCTGGGCGACATGAGTAGTTCGAACACGAGACTTACGATTCGCTTGTCGTACATAGGAGCGATGTGAACGACGACGACGAAACTGCTTCGCAGGCACCTACGTGAGTATGACTGTGTCCCCTAAAATCATTTCTGACTGACATGCTGTCCTTCACAGTGAAACAAGAGCACCAGCCAGAAAGACCGGTCGATCTAAGAAACCCGCTTCTTCCGATGAAGACAGCGATTCAGAAGAGCTGGATATGATTGAAAGCGAAGTTCCCGCTGCCCCTTCTCGACGGAACCCCGAGCGCAAGTCTGTCAGGAGAAAGCAGGTTGTCGAGGACGAGGAGAGTGAGGCAGAGAGCGAAGAGGCGGGAGAAAGCGAGGAGGACGAGTAAGCGGTAAAAAGCAGAGACGACAGTATGTACTTGTATGACGTGCTCGATGGATTGTGGTTGTATACCAAATGATAGGACAGCTCATCGATATATAAAAGTCGGTGAATATCAGTGGTTCGACATGTGCCAGAATCGCCCCGTTCGTAATTTCGTATGGCGTTTGTTACGCCAGATGTTTCACACAAGAATTCTAAGGTTAGAACAGCTACCAATGTGGTTCTACTTTACACCTTACTTGCTGCTTTCCCTACTGTCAATGGTCTAACATGTGAGATGTATGCTGGACTGTTTAGATGCATTTGGCCAATCTTTTGGTGCGCAGGAAAGAGTGTTCAGTAAGCTTCAAATCCACTTGTTGATGATTGAGCCAAGGTGAGCGACCCACAATTGGTTAGTTCGTCTGGCTCCCCTCCCCCCCTCCTACTTGGGCCTTAAGAACAAGCAATGGTAGAAAGTTGTGACTCTCTCCACGATCATCGGTGCAGTTATGACGCTGGCGGAGATTCATCCAAGCGCGATGGATCCCATTCAAATTGGTGATACAAGTAGTGATCGTCTTAATAAAACATCTCGAGCCTCCTTATGATGGCCCTTATCAGTTCGTTTGCTGATCTGACTGAATCCCGATGGGCATGAAATGACTACGATACTTGGGTAGATAAGCACGATTCTGCTGAAGCGCGTGGCGCTATGTGCAGGATGAAGCGACGATGGTCGTTCGGTCTGGGCAGAATCGCGAGCTAGAGCATGATCGGATGGTCATGTAGTGTGAGCGTCCATTTTTATGTCATGGCTACCCCGTTGGTGTACCTTGGTCGTGCACATCTGGTCTGCTGTTTCCCAGCCTATGGCACTGACCACATCGAAACGAGGCCGAACGTTTTGAGTGACTTAAGACCTTGGTTATCTGATCAAAATAGACGCAATCTGTCGTTCTCCCAGTGCTTTTCACCTCGATCTTACATCTGCCACCGAAGAACGAATCGCCCAAAACGACCGCGTTTCGAATCCTGGGCTGCTTCCAAAGCTTGATCGTGTTGAATCTGTCATTATCGTTATCTAAGATATATGAAACACCTGATCCATTACATGAACTGATGATACGTATTTGGCGGTGTGTCAAACACCTCAAAGAACACGGGCGAGAGTCATGAATCATTGGATAGCTTGATTTTTTGGGACGATGGACGATAGTCCAAATCATCTCTTCATCGGGAAAGCCTGCCATCTCGACGCCGTCGTCACACCCACCAAGGTCAATCTCGTACCAAAGATGATGACGAGCATGAAATGACGTTCCAACTCATCTGCTGAGATGAGATGGTTTGAGCTATAGAGACGCTACAAACAAAAACTAGTCCTGGATTTGCATTCGGTATGCCATCTCTTTAAGTATCCCTGACTTCGAGACGCGAACGAACGTCATCGAGCCCAGCCCATCTTCGATCGCGACCGAGAAGTCCCGAAAGGTAGGGACATATTACACAGGAGATATTTTGCCATGCAACGACGGCCAGTGCAATCTCCCCAAGCCTTTGTCGAGATGGTTTATCTATCAATCAAGGTGGCGAGTGACTGGCGCTACGAGCTTCCTTACGTAAGCGGGGAAGAAAGTTGAGTTTTGCATCCGAAAAGAGCATCCTCATAGCTTCAACTTTATGATATGTCAACCTCGAAATGTGGAATTCTGTTCGATGGACAAGCAGTTGTCACCTCGTTATCAGTAATATGCCTGCTTATAGACAGAAAAACTCTAGGGGAGGAGGTATTCGTGGCGGAAGAGGTGGAAGAGGCAGGCCAGGACAGCAATCGAGAGGTGGACCCAGATTGCCATCTGCTTTGAACGACGAGTTAGGGTTACCTTCGCAAAAGAAGAGTAAGCATAATTTCGACGTCTATGTTAGCTCTTCTGATATCTCTTTCTGCATACATAGAGGAATACGGTAAATCTGACTATAAAACTAAAGAGGATGCGCCTTTCAGGAAGAACGCAGGATTCCGTAGCAACCGACCAGAAGAGGCAAGACCTACTCCTACATCATTCCGATCCAAACCCCTAGTCGAGGAAAAACTTACTAAAAGAAAACGAAACGAGTCCGAAGAACCTGAAGATAAACCCGTCAAGAAGCCCAGTACATCGAATGTCTTGGTGACCAGCGAACCGACCTATATCAGAAGCGAAGGTGAACGGAGAAAGATCGATAAAGGTACTTCTACTGCGCTTTCAAGGATGTTAGCCAAGCAGAAGGGACGATCGAGAGGTAGAGACGAGGAAGAAGAGTCTGATCTCGAAGAAGAGGAAGAGGGACCTTCAAGTAAAGCGGGATCTTCATCCTCTAAACTGAAAGCAAAGGACGAAACTCCCCTTGATCCAAGTATCATGAACTCTGCCTTTTCGGGACGAGGGAAGAAGGCGGAGAAGGACGAGGAGCAGGAGATCGCCTGGCTTGAGTGGAAGTTGGGCGGGAAGGGAAAGAAACCCAAGAAGAGTGTGGAGGAAGACGACGAGTTCGAGGACGATGGGTTGGACGGTTAGTCTTTTGCTCTCCACCTCTTAATAACCACAATAATTGACTGGGGAACTGTTTGCAGATCTGCTCAACTTCGCGGACGAAGTGGCTTATGGCAAATCTTCCAAGTCGAATAAAGGCAAAGAACCAGCTTCAGCTTTCGATTCGGAAGATGAAGCTATGGACTTCGGTAGTGATCTGGAAGACGATATGGACGAGGATGCTTCTGGGTTCGAGACGGAAGAGGCAATGGACGATCTTGAGGAAGAGGAAATGGACGATCTTGAGGGAAAAGACGACTTGCAAAATTTCTATACGGATGACGACGAAGAGGCAGATCTGGTGTTGAAATGGAATACCGAGATGAATGCTGCTCGACCGGAAGTCGAGTCGGTCGAACCAATGCAAAACCCTGCGACTACCGTTGTAGCGCCTGTCTCTACGGGTAAATACATTCCGCCCAGCCTGCGAAAAGCCCAGCAAGTCGCCCAACCTGCCGCAGAGGGATCGACACCTAGTGTTGCACAGGGAGATGCAGCTCTTCCAAAAACCGATGCACAGGTCAAGTTGGAGAGGAAGATCAAGGGATTGTTGAACAAACTGAGTGAGGCGAATATCGAGTCGATCTTGGCGGACGTTGAGGGGCTTTATCGGGAGTCCAGTCGACATGGTGAGTCGATGAGATGAAGGGTAAGTTAAATACATACGGTACTGACATGATGGTATATGGGCAGACGTGACGGCTACATTGACGGATATGATCATCAACACGATCTCTGACCGAGCCAACTTGCTCGACTCGTTTGTCATCTTGTATGCTACTTTTGTCTCGGCACTTTACAAGATCAAAGGAGCAGATCTTGGTGAGTGCAGGCGAGTCTCAGAGCACAGGCAATCTGCTTAAACTGTTCGTTCTGTCTTAGGTGGACACTTCTTGCAAACCGCCATCACTCGGTATACGACCACTCTGGCTGCCGCTCAATCGCATTCCGCCACGCCACTGAACGGGGATATCGAGGACCCGGGGAAACAACCGCTGAACATCTTGACGCTCGTCTCGGAGCTTTACAATTTCCAGGTCGTCGGGTGTTTGTTGATATACGATCTCGTCAAGGGATTCATCGAGGATCTGGGTACTTCAGGATTCAAGGGGGAGTTTGCTGTGGAAGGGGTTTTGAGGGTTTTGCGATGTGAGTCTTCGTGGAGATTGAGGTTTTTGGGACGAGGTTGACCTGGTTTTCGTTTTTCTTCTCAGGCTCGGGACAACAGTTGAGAGCGGATGATCCTACCGCTCTAAAAGATATCGTCAATCTCGTCCAGACCAAAACTTCGGGGCAAGATTCGAATTTGAGGTGATTCGCTGGTCTATGTACGACTTTACCGACATGAACTGACCAATCCCCCCTACGCCCTTCACCTTTAGCGCCCGAGGGAAATTCATGGTCGAGACCCTTACGAATGTGAAGAATAACAAGCTGAAGAACTTGCCTGGTGGGCAAGGGCAGGTTGCGGCGGAGACGACGACCAAGATGAAAAAGTTCCTCGGTGGGTTGGGAAAGAAACGACACGGTACGTTCCTTCCGCTTCGTGAGGTGCTGAACTCCACTCGACGTGCGAAGCTCACGGTCTGATCCCTGTTTACGTTCAAAAGTCCTGGCGCATGAACCTCTGCGCGTGACGTTGGCTGATATCCAGACGGCTTCCACTCGAGGTAAATGGTGGATCGTAGGTGCGGCCTGGTCCGGTGATCCGGTGCGGGAACGAGAGAGAGCTCGTCAGGCCGCCTTGGAAGCGCAAGGTTCTGAACGCAAGACGATCGATCGGTCCGTCCTGGACGTTCTCGGCGGGGRGGRGGGGGAGGATGAGACGGACCTGATCGGGCTGGGGGTGGGGAAGGAGGAGGAACTTTTGAGGTTGGCTAGGAGACAGGGGATGAATACTGATGTGAGGAGACAGGTGTTTATGGTCATGATGACCAGCGATGTGAGTCTGCGTGGGGTGCGGGATGTGCGTACGATGCGAGGGGGGACTGATCGATCTGAGAGGGACTTCTAGGACTACACGCATGCGTGTGATCGACTGGCCGGGTTGAAATTCAGTGAAGTCCAACAACGAGAATTCGTCCGGGTCGCTCTCCATTGTCTGGCCATCGTACGTCCTCTCAACCGAAACTGATGACGAGATCCGAAACTGACTCTTGGGTCCACGATTCGATTGGATCTGATTAGGAACCACCTTTCAACCCGTACTACGCTCTGATACTGTCGCACCTAACCTCGACCTCTTACTCGCATCGATTTACGTTGCAATACGCGCTCTGGGATTTCCTGCGTGATTTGGGGCAGGATGAGGTCGGGGGTGAGGGGACGAGGGGGGATGTGAGGGGGACGAGTACGTTCGGGGCCGAGCTGAGCGGGGGTGGAAAGAGGGGGGAGGGGGAGGGTAGAGTGGGGAGGGTGGGGATGGGTTTGGGTTGGGTGGTTAGTCAGGGTGGGATCGATCTGACCGTCTTCAAGGTGAGTCTACGGAGGTGGATGATCTTGACCGAGTGGGAATGCTGATAGGCGAGTTCGGGTCCGATGGGACGACGATAGCCGGTGGATTTCACCTCCCTCCAACCGAACTCGATCTTGTTCTTCCAATACGTATTCACCCACCTCGTCCTCTCCCTGCACACCCGATCCCCCTCCTTTCAACTGTCGAGGAAACAACTCCGAAACCCCGAGGCGCACTCGTTGACGGAGGATACGGGGGAGACGATCCAGGCGATCTTCGTCAAGACGATCTCGGCGGGGGGGATGGAGTTGGCCCAGGGGGTGAGGTACTTTCTGACCCGGGTCATGGGGATCAAACAGACGGGGAAGGGGGGGAAGAGGTTCGGTTTGGTTCTCGATACGGTAGGGGTGAGGGATGAGCGGATGAGGGGGGTGGTTTGGGACGGTCTACGATGTGCCGAGGAGGTTTTAGGGAAGATGATGTGACCCGTCCGTCTCTCCTCGTGTGTACAGCGTAGGGTAGATGGAATGTCATTGAACCATGGCCGTGTCACGTGATCAGACCTTGGTGTGCGGGGAAATGGAACGGACGAGTACGGCCGTCGAGAGGGCGGGGACCGGACCGGGATCTGATTACGGGGTCTCCGCCTGGGTTCGCTTGTTGTGGTCGCCGCTGGGCGGGAGAGTACTTAGAGCGTTGGCCGTTGGGTGCAGTGCAGCGAGGTGCGATCGGGAGATCAGACCTGTTGTATTCCTCGTTAATTGCTAGTTCGTAGTGTATCCACCTTGGGATATACTGGCTGGTACACTCGACCATTTGACTGTTATCGACAACTGCAAGTAAGAGAGGAAACGAGCTACTGAACGTGAGTCTGGTCGAGTGGTCTTTGTAGCGTGGACTGGTCACTGATCTCTGCTGAGCCTGTTCATGTCCTTGTCCTGCCATGTTCTACCGACCCTGGCTACCTTCACTCTGATCACTCTGCCCACTGTGCACTGCCTACGCCCTACCACCGTCTACCAACCACACTCGCCGCGCTCGCTGATTTGCTCGCTACGAATCGTTTCCCCACACCACGTGACCTGTGACCTGTGTCCTGTGACCATCTCCCTCGTTTGCATCCGCGCTCACTCACCTCGCACCTGCACTTTCCCTCGAACCGGATTCGCTCGTTTTCACTTTCGACTCGACACGTCGATTCTCCTCACAGCACAGCACATCGTCACCACATCGCATCACCACCTCACCACATCATGCCAGACGATACCACCACCACCACCACGGAAGCACCCCCTCACCACACATACGATGGACAGGACGAGGACCACGTTCCCGTATTCCCCGTCCCCGAACGTAACCTCGGTAAAGACGGTTACCCCGCTCCTTTCATCTCTGGCGGACTGGACGAGTATAAGAAACAGTGGGCCGAGAGCGTGGGTGAGCAGGGGGATGATTGGTGGAGAAAGGTGCGTTCCCGGGGAGAGGTCCCCCCCTGATCCGTGTGTGTGCTCGCCGTGGAGACTAATGGGTGATGCGGTTGAATTGACGTGCGGACGGACAGGCGGCAGAGGAAAACCTCTACTGGCATAGACCTTTCAAGACGGTCCGTTCGGGCGGGTTCGAACATGGTGATACTCAATGGTTGTACGTCCCCCCGTCCTCTCCTTCCGCTCCTCCCCTCCCGATCTCACTCCCCCCTCTCCCCCTGCGCAACAGCCCCGAAGGAGGAATAAACGTCTCCTACAACTGTCTCGATCGTCACGCCTACGCCAACCCGAACAAGACCGCCATCCTGTACGAAGCGGACGAACCGTCCCATTCCCGTGAAATCAGCTATGCCGAGTTGCTCAGGGAGACTTGCAAGGTCGCCAACGTGCTGAGGAGTTGGGGCGTCAAGAAGGGGGACGCGGTCAGTATTTACTTGCCGATGACTTGGTACGTCCGTCGGGTCTGGCTTTTATTGGAGATGATGCAGCGGGGGAATCGGGTTTCTGATCGACACTTTCACTTTTCACACCTTGGCTCCTTTTTGCCCACTTTTTTCTTTTGCTGGGAACGTACTCTCGTCCTCACGCTCACGCTCACAGGCAAGCGGCGGCGGCTTTCTTGGCTTGTGCTAGGATCGGAGCGGTCCATTCCACCGTCTTCGCTGGGTTCTCGGCAGAATCCCTTCGAGATCGAGTACAGGATTGTGAATGTCGAGTGGTCATCACTTCCGAGTGAGTCGAGTCGTCCACAAGTACCGAGGCACCTGCGGTTTACTAACGTCTCTCCGTTCTCGTTCTCGTTCTCGTTCCCGTTCACGCTCCCTCGACCCCTGATAGCGAGGGCAAGAGAGGGGGGAAATCCATCGCGACGAAAGCCATAGTCGATGCCGCCCTTAAAGAATGTCCGCTCGTCGAAAAGGTCTTGGTGTTGGCCAGGACGGGGGCGCAGGTGCCCATGCAGAAGGACAGGGACTTTTGGTGGCACGAGGAGATCGAGAGGGTCCCCGCTTATTGTTCCCCGGAGATCATGAATAGCGAGGATCCTTTGTTTATTCTTTATGTGAGTTGGATGCGCGAGAGCCGAGACATGAGGCTGAGTTATCATGCGATTCGCTCGACCTCGTAGACCTCGGGGTCGACGGGAAAACCAAAGGGTGTGGTCCATTGTAACGGTGGATACATCCTCGGCGCTCTCCTCACCGTCAAATACATCTTTGACGTTCATCCGGAAGACAAATTCGCATGCATGGCGGACGTCGGTTGGATCACCGGACACACTTATATCGTCTACGGTCCCCTCGCTTTGGGAGTCACCACGACCTTTTTCGAGAGCACTCCCGTTTATCCTAATGCCAGTAGGTATTGGGATTTCGTGGATAAACACAAGATCACTCAGTTTTATACCGCTCCTACCGTGAGTCTCGGGGCGAGAGGGTCAGCCGCGTGAGGTGCTGACTTTTACAACGGACCTTTGTAGGCCATTCGTCTACTACGAAGACTAGGTGAAGACTATGTAAAGGACCACGACCTCTCTTCCCTTCGTGTCATCGGGTCCGTCGGGGAACCTATCAACCCAGAGGCATGGCATTGGTACAACGACAACGTCGGACGAGGAAAGGCTACCATCGTCGATACCTACTGGATGACCGAGACAGGTTCCATCCACGTCACTCCCATCCCAGGCGTCACACCCACCAAACCCGGTTCCGCCACTTTTCCCTTTTTCGGAATCGACGTCGAGATCCTCGATCCTACCACTGGAAAGGTCATGGAGGGCGGGGACGTCGAGGGGGTCTTGGCCTGCAAGAAACCCTGGCCTTCACTCGCGAGGACGGTGTACAAGGATCACGCCAGGTACTTGGACACTTATATGAAACCTTACCCCGGCTATTTCTTCTACGGGGACGCCGCAGCTAGGGACAAGGATGGGTATATCTGGATCAAGGGCAGGGTCGACGATGTCATCAACGTCTCGGGTCATCGGATGAGTACCGCAGAGGTCGAGTCGGCGCTGTTGATGTTCAGCGGGGTCGCAGAGAATGCAGGTGAGCATGTGATCGGGGTCCGCTTCGATCTCGACATGCGTGTTGAACGAGCTCTTTCTCGTCGCCTTGCCAGTCGTCGGGACGGCGGATGATCTCACCGGTCAGGCCGTTCACGCTTACGTCTGTATGAAGGAGGAGAGCGATTACAGCAAGGCTCCTGAAAAGGAGGCCGAATTGAAGAAGGCTCTCGGGATTCAGGTCAGGAAGGTCATCGGACCTTTTGCGGCGCCCAAGAAGATCGTGAGTCGATTCGTCCTGCGGGTCGAGAGCGTGGTGACATTGGCTGATCGAGATGGGCCGGACTCTTAGTACATCGTCAAGGACTTGCCAAAGACTCGATCGGGAAAGATTGTACGACGAGCTTTGAGGAAGATTGTAAGCGGACCGATCTACCCGTATACACGTTCCTCGTTCTGACCCTCGCGCTTCGTACGATCATGCAGGCCTCTGGAGAGGGAGATCAACTCGGAGACCTTTCTACCATTAGCGATCCTTCCATCATCGACCACATCATGGAGGTCGTCAAGAAGGCCTGAACGTGAATTTACGTAACGGAAAGAGGAGAAACGCTGGGCTTGAATTGGAATCATTTTTGGGGGCTGACAAGAAGACGGATGCGGCGGAGAGACATGATCGCGGACAGTCTTCCTCGTTGTGTCATGTTCTGCGTTTTCGTTCGGTGCAATGTTGTATTTACTATTCGAGGAGTGACTATTACAATGACAAGTGAACAGTAATCGACAAGCCGAGCGAGGACAGAGTCATGGGAATCGGACATGGACAACTCGTTGGGGCTGATGTCGTGGCTCCTACGATTGGATCATGACGACGAGCGAGCACTATATAGCGATGACTCACAGGTGCTACCCATTCCAAGCCCGAACTCGAGCCGTCGAAAGTGCGTGTCTCGACCGGAACTGCCGATACCGGCTCCACGTCAGGTACTGCTCGGAATGCAATACAGATCCCCTGATGATCTGCTAGGATCTAGGGTGGTTGAGGACGCAAGGCGGTGCACCACCTCGACGGGCGATCTGGGAGCTATGGCAGATGTCGCACTTCGGAAATGCCGCGCGCGGAATCATACCGACCAATGAGGGGAGTCGTATCGATTCATCGTACCTGTGATGCCCGGAGTTTCAGAACAGCTGAGCGCTATGGTGCTGCGGAACCGGTCGTCCCCCAATGAGAACGATATGGGTCTGCCAATCTCTGAAGCAATTCGGCCGATATGAGTTCGATGGAAGAGCTGGCGATTGAATAGATTGCAGGGTTCGGTAGAATCGTGTTCCTACTCAGTTCCTGATCCATGATCTCTCTATCGGATATATCGAGGAGTCTATCGAGATGGAAGAAATCTGATTGAGGGATTCGACTCCCTGGCGAAAGTTATTGATAGCGAAGAATGGACGGTTGTCGTGAGGAAGAACAAGATGGGTCGGAACAATAGATCGAGCATGATACACGACGCAGCCATTTCTTCCGCATCCAATGGGAGCAACAGAGGTCGGTCGGTCAAGGTTGAGAGGTTATGTTCAAGGTTGCACTCGTTGGAATCGATCGGGGGGATAACGGCGAGGGTCACGCCAAATGGAAAAGCTAAAAACTGCCCGATGTTTACCGGAAACGGAGATCGTCAGCTGTCCACAGCGGGAAAATGCAGCTGATGCCGGTCCCTGTTGATCGCGGCTTGCACAGGATGCGCCCGGCTGGGCAAAGGGCTTGAGCTGCGGAAGAGATCACGATACGGTGGTCTGTCGCCCTGAGCGCGTTTACATCCGCCCACCCTCACAATGGCGCGCTGCCTCGTGCCGTAATCCAGAAAAGGTCGACGATGAAACCTTGTTGACCAATTTGTCAACGATTCGAGACAACGATTCAGGGGGCGTTTCTGAACGTTGAAGCCTCACCGTCAATCGTTTTACCGATGATGGCCTGGCGAATGTCGATCCCTCCACTCGCCGACGTTCTCGCTTCCCTTGTTCTTGCTCTTTCTTCCTCTTTGGAGCTCAGCGCCGGTTCGTTGCCACTCGCTGCTCACCAGTATATAGACAAACACTCCGCGAGAGGAATTCATTCCGCACTTGCCCTCTTCTCTAGATGTCAGTTTAACAAACCACGACTAGCTCACCACTTAGTCTCCCAAGGCAGGACCTTGCATACCTTCTCGACCGTTTCTCTAGACGCAGGACGTCACCTTTAATCGAGTCGATCTCATAATCACGACTGGACGGATAACAGAGCATTTCGATTGCCAGGCGCATTCTAATCCTCTTCATCCAAACCCGCGCAGGTCGTCGTCTCATAAATCCCGGAAGGACCGTCTCTTCAATAACTATCACTCATAATGTTCTCATCATCCATCGCTATCCTTTTGGCAGCTATCCAGCTCGCCACTACAGTCACCGCCGGACCCCTCGTGAACGATGGTTGGCACTTTGATACCGCTCTCGTTTTGGTAAACGAAGAGCTGGATCCTGTCGTCAGCCCCAACATGCAGTCCAGTCACATGCACAAGGTTCTCGGTGAGTTTCGGTATTCCCCGCTAAGCCCTTGGCCATTCCTAATGTTCTCGATCATCTCGCAGGTGGAAGCAACTTCCGAGCAGCATTCAGTTACGCAGGAGCTCAGTCGAGTACCTGTACCAGTGTCGGAGTACAAGCCGACAAGTCCAACTACTGGCAACCCGCACTGTACTGGATCGACACTCAGACCAAACCCGGAACTACTCAATACGCACCGATCAATGCGATCCCCCGATTCTACTACTTCTTGAACCCTAACAATGCCAACGACCCGATCACCCCTTTCCCTGATGGGTTGAGGATGTTGGCAGGTAACCCCAACAAAAAGACTGCTTCTGGATTCGTCGGATTCGATTGTTTCATCAACCCTGATCTCAGTGGATACCTCTCTCAGGACAACTTCAACTTCAATCGAGACTGCCCTTACGGTATGAAGACCACTTTGAACATGCCCAACTGTTGGGACGGAGTCAACCTTTACAAGGCTGACGGTTCGCACATGTCGTACCCTACCGGAGGCTCTTTCCGAGGAGGTGCCTGTCCTTTCTCGAACCCTATCAAACTCCCTCAGATCATGTTGGAGTATACTTGGCAGCCATCCCGATACATGCCTGGGGTCGCTCTCAGCGGAAACCTCGCTTGGGCCAACGGAGACACTACCGGATATGGTATCCACGGAGATTTCCAGAACGGTTGGGATAGGGACGTTTTCGTCGCCTCGCTCAATGACTCTTCCTGTGTCGGTTACAACGCTGCGGTCAACGCCAATCAATGCAACACTTTCCAGAACACTTACGACTACAACAAGGCCGCCGCCTGTAAGCCCGACGTCGGTACACTCACCGAGACCTTCGGAAACACGGATTTGGTCCCTATCCCTAGACTGCCCGGTTGTAACCCTCTCTGGGGAGCTACCGGCAGTAAGCCAGGATGTGACCCAGCTATTCCCGGACTTGATGCCAGCAAGTTCAAGGACGTTGACGGCGCATACATCGCCGTCGACTCTCAGCGACGTGACTTGAAGCTTCCAACCACTCCCGGTTGGAAGAAGATTGCTTGTGTCGGAGGAGGAACGTCTTCTTTCGTCAACTTTACCTCTTTCATCGATAAGAGCTTGAGTCAGGACAGGTGTACTTCGTCTTGCTTGAAATCCGGTTATCAGTACGCTGCTGTGGGTAACCACGCCGATACGTGTTTGTGTGCCGGGGGGATCTCTCCAAGCGCTCCTATCGCTTCGGGCATGTGCACTACTGCCTGTCCTGGAAATTCCACCCAGACTTGTGGAAACGAGTACATCTTCGACGTCTTCTACACGGCTCCAGGTCTTTCGAGCGTTCTCTCCTCCGCTTACAGTCTAGGGTGCTACCAGAATGCCAACGATGGTCTTCTCCCCAAGGCTTTCTACAGCTACTTCTCAAACACCATGAACACCTTGGAATGTAACCAGGCCTGTGTCAACCGAAACGCTACCTGGAGTGCAACCACTTTGGGCAAGTACTGTTACTGTGGTAACACCGATCTTTTTTCTTCCCTAGGAAGCGGTCAATTCATCGCCACCGACCTTTGTACCACTCCATGCGTCGGCAATAGCAGTCAGACTTGTGGTGACTCCGGACGAAGCAACGTTTACAACTTGACCAACTCAGGGTTGAGCGTTGTCACTCCTAACAAACCTGCCGGTTGGCTTGGTTGTTACGCTGAGGGGAACGGCAACCGAGCTCTCTCGGACAACTCGTTCTCTAATCCCAACATGACCGCCGAGATGTGTATGAACGGCTGTAGCGAGATGGGCTTCCCATACGCCGGTGTCGAGTACTCCACCCAGTGTTACTGTGGCAACGCTTTCAACGGTGGACAACGTCTGCCCGTTACCCAGTGTAGCATGCCTTGCGGTGGTAACAGCACCGAGACTTGTGGTAGCTCGAACATCTTGGAACTATTCGATACCAAAGTCGGCGCGGCCTACTCCGCGGCAGGATATGCTGCCACCAAGCCCGCGAACTGGGCTGGTTGTTACCTCGACAGTGGTTCGAACCTGGTTCTTACAGATTACTCTTGGAGCACGAACGACATGACAGTCGAGCTTTGTAAGGCCGGATGTCTTCAGTTCGGATATTCTTACTCGGGTGTTGAAAACGGCCGAGAGTGCAACTGTGGCAACAATCCTCCCAACTCACAGCGATTGCCTTCCGACAACTACTGTACTACCAAGTGTCCTGGAAATTCTACCGAGACCTGCGGTAACTCTGGTAGCATCGAGGTTTACAACTTGACCAACGTCGATATCCCTGATGCGGGCGACTCTGAAACCGGCGCTTCATTGGGATGTTTCGCAGACTCTTCCAGCTCCCGAGGTCTCAGTTCGTACACCTACTCCTTGAACACGATGACCGTATCTATGTGCAGGACCACCTGTCGCGAGCTTGGTTACGCTACTTCTGCCGTTGAGAACGGCAACCAATGCTTCTGCGGACCAACTTGGAAGGGAACAACTCAGTACCCATCTTCCTCTTGTAACAAGCCTTGCGCTGGTGAGTTCCACTATGGTACACGAGGTATATCCGCAGTCACTAAACTTGTCTGTTTCTTTTTGTAGGCAATTCGACCGAAATGTGCGGAGGTACCAACGCTGCTTCGGTTTACAACGCTACTCATGCCGCACTCCCTGTTAAGAGCGCCGGTTGGGTGGGATGTTACAGCAACAGCGCTTTCAACAGTTACTATTACGCATCGACCTACATGACCGGTCAGCTGTGCCGTGCCGCATGCGCCAACATGGGATATGCGTACGCTGGAACCAGGTCCGGTAACGCCTGTGCGTGTGGAAGCGCCATCGCTGCTGGACAAACCAGGCAGCCTTACTCTTACTGTACCTCGCCTTGTGTGGGATCCGCCAACGAGACATGTGGAGCTGCTTACAACTACGACACCTACACCACTGCTGGTTTCATGGTCAAGCAATCTGGAGACACCAATGGATACGTCGGTTGTTTGAGTGACTGGGATGGCAAAATCACAATGAACCCTTACACCAGTACCTACATGACGCCCAACACGTGTGTCCGATACTGCAAGGCTCGAGGCTTCCAGGTCGCGGGTGTTGGTTTCGGGAACCGATGCAAATGTGGAAACACTATGCCCGGTAACTTGGTCCCTGATTCCGTTTGTAATGCCACTTGCGTTGGAAACTCGTCCTATATCTGCGGAGCTACTACTTCCGCAGGTGGTAGCGTTTACAACGTCTCACAATCGAGTCTGGAAGGTGTGATCAATACCACCCCTCAGAACAGTACCGGTTTCATCGGTTGTTTCAACGAAGGGGGTTCCAAGATCGCCAGTTTCAAGAGTTACTCTTCCAACAGCAACTCGCCTGCCATTTGCGGTGCTAGTTGCAAATCTTTGGGCTACTCAATCAGTGGTACAGAGAATGGTGTGGACTGTTACTGTACGAACCTACTTAACATCACTTCCGGCGGATACCGCGTTGCCAACACCGAGTGTAACACCATCTGTCCTTCCGGTAGCACCACCTGCGGAGGCACCTACAAGCTCGCCGCTTATGATGCGGCTACCGTTGCGAACAGCGGTTCCGCAGCTTCTGGGACGAACAGCTCGACTCCTGCCGCACCCACGGTAGAGGGATACAATGGGTGTTACCTTCCGGGTACCTTCCAGAGCACCGCCGGATACACATACACCACCTCGCTCATGACCACGGATGTTTGTCGTCGAAACTGTCGTCTCAAAGGGTTCAATTCCGCCGGTCTGATCAACGGTAACACTTGTCTCTGTGGAGATCAATCGTTGCTAGGAGCTAAACAACCTGCAGCGCTCTGCGAGAAAGCTTGTCAGGGAAACACCACTCAGTCTTGTGGAGGTTCGGCCCAGATCTCATCCTATGACGTCACTGGGGCCGGCTCACTGCCACCGGTTGCTGGAGTCCCTGCCAATTACCTTGGTTGTTTCCAAGATGGAACGCCCCGACAGCTTGGGAACTACACCTTTTCCAATACTGGTATGACTTCAGCCATGTGTGTGCGAATGTGTACCCAACAAGGATACACTCTTGCCGGTGACTCTGGAAACCAATGCTTCTGTGGTACCACTGTACCATTGAACTTGCTCCCCGAAAGCCAGTGTAACACGGCCTGTCCTGGTATCGCCTCGGAAACTTGCGGTGGATCATGGAAGATCAGCGTCTTCGCCAGCGATTATGCCGCGAGGATCGCTGGACAGGCTCCCAAAGCTAGTAGTTCGGCGGTGTCCTCGACTGTAGCCTCCACAAGCTCAGCTTCGACGCTCGCTGTCTCCTCTACGAAACCCGTCAGCAGTAGTGCGGTTCTCCCTACCGCGGCTACTAGCACGGTCAAGGCATCTTCTTCGGTGGCCACCAGCACCTTGAAGCCTTCGACCTCTGTTGCCACCAGCACCTTGAAGCCTTCGACTTCCGCCGCGACGAGCACTGTCAAGCCCTCGTCCACGGTCGCGACCAGTACCGCCAAGCCATCGACTTCTGTTGCGACTAGCACCTTGAAGCCTTCCACGTCTGTTGCCAGCGCCACTGTCAAGCCTACTACTGTCACCTCGACCAAGTCAGTCTTGCCTACCGGAAACATGCTCGTAACTAGCGGTAGTATCAGCTCGGCCCCTGCCAGCAGCGTCAAGGCCAGCTCCACCTCGAGCGCCGCTCCCGCCGCCAGCTCCAAGCCCGTTGACTCTACCAGGGTAGGATGTTACACTAAGAACACCCAGATCGTCAACGACTTTAGCATGGACTGTTCGACCTTGAGTCCCGACATGTGCAAGCTTTTGTGCAAGTACAACGGTTTGAAGTACGCAGCTCTTGTTGAAGGAAACAACTGTCGATGTGGAAACACCCTATCGGGATTGCAATCTCTCCCCGACGCTCAGTGTAACACTCAGTGTACCGGAGACGACAGCAAGACTTGTGGAGGAACCAACTCGATGGAGATATTCGACGCTTCCGAGATGACCCTCACGAAGCCTGCCACTGCCGGTGTCAGCAAGCGTGACGGTGAGGAGGAACGAACGAGCAACACGAGTTCGGGAAGGTTCCAGGTCAAGGCGGAGAGGGAGGGTGGGATTGGAAAGACCAAGGTGTTCACCGGTCGAAAGCGAACTCATAGGCTGTGGTAGATTTAGGATAGGATGAGGTTATAGATTAGGAGGATCGATGGTATATAGACATGCCAGGAATATTGTATCACATTTGGATTCATAATCTTGATTGACGAGCGATTGCAAGTTCCACTGTCCGTTCGCACAGTCTGGGTTCGTTTCGGGAAGTGCTCGCGCGGTTGCCAGCGAGCAATTCAATTATCAGCTAGAGTGGAAGAAATGAAAGGCCCACTGCGATGTCCATCGGCAACGGACCTCTTCCATGGGAACTGTCTTCTATCTGAAATCCGCCTGATATCCTCCTTCATCCTTGCCGCATGCGGCGATCTGTAAGCATATCATGCTCAGAGCGAGTGCACGAGCATGCGTTTGAAAATCGAGGCAGTCTGCGTTACTTACGTACCGTTGATACCTACATCGTGTACCTTACATTGACAACGAAGCCAGCATCGACTTTACCTAGAAACGGCTGGTTGAATGTCTATTGGGATGTACATTGTCACTTAAGGATCGCGACGGAGCATCGCCACCAGTCCCGATCAGAAGGATCAGGAACAGTTATACGATTAAAAAACGATGAAGGCCCCAATCAATATGATCATGCGCCACCAGATTCCACTGAGGTAGACGAAGATTGGTATGGCTTATCAGACTGCTTGATCTACCTCCTACTTGTCAATCGATTTCGAGCGGAAGCGGCGTGTTTGAAACTCAGATCCTTACTTAGCATGCTGATCTTAAGATGTATTAGTCTACTAGAGTCCCACTCACCACAGGTCCGGTTTCGGTTCTTCGAAAATTAACTCGACTGTAAGGACAAGGGAAACATGGTCTCGATATCCCTTGACGCAGAAGCGCGATTTGCATACAGCTGGATCACGATGGCAGAACGCGGTGTTCTTATCTACGAGATCTCTGCTTCGGATTACAAGCTGCTTTATCCTGGAATACGAAGTGAGAATTAACCTCTCAGCCCATGTCATGGGGTACGAAAACGTGTAACGACATGGGAGCATGTTGCCACACAGGGTGTTTGTCCCCGTCACTAACGACTCATCCATCGCCCGCTCGTTAAGGCGTGCTTCCCCAGCTCAGGACTTACGTATTGGGCCGATTGTAGTTAGATGGATCATGGTCTCTCAGCTAGATCGAGGAGCGCTACCGTGGTTCATCGTGCAAGGGGGCAAGGGGCGAGTCAAGTGTTTCATGTACCGAGAGGTACTTTACGCGAGACGCGGGATAAGTAAGGCTTCACCTATTATCCATTTCACGCTAAGTTACGCCACCGACGGCAGGTTCTCGTGACAGCCTGAACATGAGAATGGCTCACTCTGTTGATGGATTGGCACGGTATCTTGCAGAGTATGGCTAGTATCGTAGTGTACCACTAGGCAGTAGATGGGCTTGTATTCCTTGTTTAGACCCTTGGCCGCTGGTGGGTTTGACGATCAGGATCCGTTTTTGTGCTGTTTGCTGTGCGAAAACGCGCCCGCTTGAGCTTGAGCTTTCTCGCTTACGCCGGCTCATTTCCCAAAACAACAACGCTCAGCTCTGCTCTGCTCTGACCTCGTCCATCATCATCATCGTCGTTGACTGCCATCATCACCTACCAATCCTCTCAACAGCGTCACCAACCGTTCGCTCTTACTACCACTTCTACTTCTGTCAACGAAACCCACAACCGCCTGCTACGTTCCCACACATACCCACGTCACTCTTTTATCCACCTTCCCGTTTTGTCTGTATCCAGAGAACAAACGCGTTCTACATAGCTTTTACTCGTCCACCACCACCGATCGTACAACCCCTTTGATACGACTCAACCTCGTCCTTTCCACCTTGTCAACGACCCACTCAGCATTAGCACCCACCCTCTAACTTATCAACCAAGACCCGACACCAAACAATGTTCAAATCGATCGCTTCCCTCGCCGTCCTCGCTCTAGGATCAATAGCGTCCATTAACGCTCAAGGCAACCTCGACGAAAGCAACAACGTCACTTCGTTATCCGGAACTTGGAGTAGTGGAAGTGGAGGAGTACAGACTGGTGGAGTGAGTCTTTCGGATCATTATTCAGACTTGGGACGAATTGTGAAAGGGTGGTGATGATGAGGATGTCGTGGCTGTGCCAAGAGGTTTTCATCTCGATCGAGTTGGTCTACCAAGACCGCATCTCGATTTGCAACCAAGGCACTCCCATTGTCATCCTCGATCATCGACCCCCTCTCCATCCCCTCATATCATCATAATCGAACACCTGGACTGATTCACATCAATCCCGCCTACCTTTTTCTAGAGCTTCTGTAACCCTCAAAACTTCTCCTTCACCTACCCCGAAACCACCGGAATCAGTTACTCCTTGTTCGTGCCCTCCTCATCATCCTCACACCGTTCCGCCTTTCACTAACCCAAAACTCTTACAACGCAATAGCACCGACGACGGTTATTTTGAAGAAGCACAATACCGATTCAACTCCAATGCCGCCGATCCTAGGTGTATCTCCGCTTACGTCTTGTGGCAACACGGAAAATATCAATTGAACAACAACGGGAGTTTGACCCTGTTCCCTTGGGCGAGTGATGGGAGGATTCAGGTGCAGGACCCTTGTGCGGCCGTCACGAACGTGATCACTTATTACGATCAGATTGTGAGTCTTTTCGATTCATTTGGGCTTGTTGAATGGTAATCTCGGAACGAATAGCTGATGCACGAGACCTGTTCTTCGCTTGACAGACCCTCTATGCTGATTGGGGTATCACTCTCGATTCCATCAAGAACAATTACGCCCTCAACCTGAACAAGTTTGATGGTTCCAAGATGCCTCCTCTTTACCGAATCTTCAACCCTCCCAACATGTTGCCTACCGTCGTGCTTACCGGAGTCAACGTGAGTCGCCAAATTCATACTTCACGGGTTTCTTTGGTTTTTAATAGACTGACGTCGTCTTTTGGGTCGGATCCAGGCTTCCGGACAAGCATCGAAACGATCGCTTGATGAGGATGCGACAGTTGTTATCGCAAAGCGATCAGGTGCTGGGCTCGAACGATCGGTCAACTATCTGGGAGTTGCTGGAGGTCTGATCGGAGCTGGAGCTTTGGTCATGGCGGGTCTCCTCTAGGAGTATCATCCGTAATGAGGATCAGGGGAAGTGAGAGAGGCGTATGGGACGATCTGGAAGAGTGGAAAGGGAAGAGGTTGATCGAGGGCATGGTGGTTCGGACTGAGATACATGCGGGTTCGATTTCGATTCCAGATCCCCCATCACCACTCGGTTGGCCTATACCATTGGAAATGAATGGGGCTGGTTCGGGAGGATCGATCGACCTTGTCGTTCGCCGCTGGAGGGACGGTTGGGCGGAGGAGATCATCTATAGAAGCTGTTACTGTGCAGAACGGTGAATGGGGAGATCTCTCCCTTGGCACCCATTTTACGAATTTGTTTCTACGGTTTGATGGCCGGCTTGGCTTTTTGACGTGCTATGACTCGCTGTATTGTTATTTCATCACACTTTATATCTGCATGCTGCTCGACGATGAACTGTGAACGACAGGGGATTTCGTTGGAAGAAAATCCATGAACGTCGAGTCCGGCGCGGTCATACGAATTCCAGTGACCTTTTTGTCCGCTCACAAAGTAAATAACCGAGCGAGCGATCAGTTCGTCGGAATATCAGCAATCAGCAGGGTTTAGATTGTTCGTTCCACTGGAAACTGTCAATCGATCCAAGCGTCTTTACTGATCGTATATCACTATAGTGTGCAGTCGGACACCTGGGAATTCTCTTGAACGAAATACCTAGAACAGCCCCGGCGATCAACAGGGAACAGACCATGGCCGAGATCAATCTACGCATATAGCAGGGAGCTATAAATTCTTTACCAGCGCTTGGCCAACCCGACCGTCTAATCTCACAAGTACAATAGCCGGAAATGAGTGCTCCTGATACTTTGGAAGGAGGGGGTGGTGGGAACATCAAGGTCGTTGTCAGGTCTGTTGGTCCTTTTTCGTATCTTTCGGAGGTCTTGACTAACGATCGACTGATCCTCTATACTGCCTGATCAACATATATCTAGATGTCGTCCTATGAATGCGAGAGGTAAGTGACGAATGTGAAATCAGCTCACGGGATGTCCCAGTTAGTAATACAACTTCATTCCCTTCTCCACCAGAACACGCTCGAGGCGCCAAATGCCTTGTTCAGATGGAAGGCAATCAGACTGTGCTGCATCCGCCAAACCAGGAGGATAAGGCAACCAAGGACAAGGAAAGAGATAGGAAGGAGCACGCTTTTAGTTTCGGTGAGTCTTGCTGCCCGTGAACTACGATGTTCGGTTCAGATTCTGATACAGCCTGTACTCTGCAGATAAATCATACTGGTCAGCTGGGTCACGTACCGACCCTGACTACGCCTCACAGCAGACTCTCTATGATGATGTCGGAGTCGAACTACTAGACCACAGCTTCGCTGGTTACAATTGCTGCATATTCGCTTACGGACAAACAGGTAGCGGTAAAAGTTATTCCATGATGGGTTGTAAGTCGAGCCGGATCGTTTCTGGAAGGACATTTACTGATCGGTGTGCCTGTATCTGGATCAGATGGTTCGGATAAAGGAGTCATACCGCTGGTTACTGAAGCACTGTTCGAGAGGATACATCAGAAGACTGCCGCCGATCGAGCTATGGAGTATCGGGTCGAAGTATCGTACATGGAGATTTACAACGAGAAAGGTGGGTAGAGTCTATATTCCGGATGCCTCAGAGTTCAACTGAATAGTGCTATAGTTCGAGACCTACTCAACCCAAAGAATAAAGCCGTCTTGAGAGTCAGAGAGCATCCCTCGCTTGGCCCCTATGTCGAAGATCTCTCTCGTTTGGTGGTCGAATCGTATAGCCAAATGATGACGCTCATGGACGAGGGCAACAAAGCGAGGACGGTAGCGTCCACTGCTATGAACGAGACGAGCTCAAGAAGTCACGCGGTCTTTACCGTCATTCTGACGCAGAAGCGGCATGACGAGAGCACCAAGCTGGACGGGGAAAAGGTCTCCAAGGTCTCTCTGGTTGACCTCGCTGGATCAGAGAGGGCTAACAGTACAGGTGCTACAGTGCGTGTGCCAGTTCATCGTATTACGGAGCCATTATTCACTCTGTCTGATATAGGGGGCGAGACTGAAAGAAGGAGCCAACATCAACCGCTCTCTCACCACCCTAGGCAAGGTCATTCAAGCGCTCGCCATGGCTAGTAACAGCGGGACCAAACAGAAGAAACGCAAGGACGATTTCGTGCCATATCGAGATTCCGTTCTCACTTGGCTACTCAAAGAATCATTGGGAGGAAACTCCAAGACATGCATGATCGCGGCAATCAGTCCTGCTGATTATGAAGAAACTTTGTCGACGCTACGATATGCCGACCAGGCGAAACGTATCAAAACAAACGCCGTGGTCAATGAAGATCCTAATGCAAAATTGATCAGGGAACTTAAAGAAGAGTTATCCATCTTACGGCAACGAGCCGTCGGAGGCCCTTCTGAAGCCATCTTTGATGAAGCGACTCCCCCCGAGCAGCAGATTGTGACCTACAAGACCAAGACAGGAGAATTGAAGCGAGTGACTAGTAAGTAGACTCAAAGCGTACGATATACCGTCAGCTGAAGATCATCGAGTAGAATTGGAGTTGCAAGAGAACCTCGAAGCCTCTGAGAAAATTATGGCTTCATTGAACGAAAGCTGGGAAGAGAAGTTGACAAAGACTCAAAAGATACACGCAGATCGAGAGCAAGCGCTCGAGGAGCTCGGTATCAGTCTGAACAAGGATCAGGCTCTTGTCGGAGTTCATGCTCCTAAAAAGTGGCCTCATTTGGTCAACCTTAATGAGGTATGTACGCTGCGAGAGTATCTGTTTTGGCAGCGGCTGATATGATCCACGATATCAGGATCCTCTACAGAACGAGTGCTTGCTCTACTCGATCCCTGAAGGTACCACTTTGGTTGGCAACACAGATTCTCTGACTGCCTCCATCAAGTTGTCCAGTCCGCGTATACTGGACGAACATTGTGCTTTGATCAACGAGAATAGCAAGGTCACGATTCAACCTCTTTCTGAAGCTGCAATTCTAGTCAACGGGAAGCCGATCCCAACCAATATCTCTACGCAACTGGAATCAGGCTTTCGTATCATCATCGACTGGCATGTCTTTCGCTTCAGTTCACCTGAATCTGTCCGAGCCCAGAGAATGAAAGAATCTGCAAGTTTCTCAGGTGGATTGGTCGATGCCGCGGCCGATGGCGTCGCGCTGAGCGAAACGTCAAGAGATCTCGGCCCGGCCAATGTCGTTGACTGGTCATTCGCCCGCAAAGAAGCCTTGTCGAGACTCGCATTGCGGGGCGAGGATCTAGATACACTGGATGATGACGAGTTGGATGAATTGTTCCAAGACATCACCCGAGCTAGAACAGAACGAAAGCGTCCAGATTCTCAAACTGGCACACCGAGCCGTCTTCGGAACATCACGACCTTCGATACGGAATCGGTAGAAGACGTCAATGTAAGGCAGCTAGATGACCTTGAAACGGACGATAATCCCTGGATCGTCAATCCGAGCGGGCACGGTAACCTGTCAGACATAGCCGCAGCTCAGGTATTCAGTGAATCAATAGAGCGCAGCGAGAGCGAATCAAGCAGGTCTGCCGCTCGTAGGCTAAAACAGGCTCCGCAAGAATCGATGGAGGTGTCTCGGATGGCAGAGGAGATCCGCCGTCTTCGTCAGATCACTTTGCAAAATCGCTTCGAATCTTTGAGTTCGAGATTGGACGGTGTGATGAATGATAGGGATAAGTCGCTTGCCGCCCTGGCCATCACGCGGTGGCGCAAATTATGTATAGTCGGAATGGCAAGAACTATGCGTGACAAGACGGACTCTGTCGTAGAGGCGAACATGTTGGCCAAAAGGCAAGGCATCGATATTCATTACAGGGTTATTGCGACATCAGGAACTCCCGTATCGTCTCTTGAACCCCATGTGGAATCCGTATTGTTTGACGCTGAAGCCACGCATACCGTCACCAGATCGTCACCAAGCGTGGCAGTGCTAGTCGTGGACCTCTCTAAGTCTTTGTTATATACCTGGTCATTCGAAAAGCTCGACAGGCAGTTGCTGATGATGCGAGCAATCACCAAGGACAAACAATCTGCACATGAACCCAAACACGAATCCGCATTTGCCACTTTACCATATCCACGCTTCACCCACCTCGGATCTGCCATGTTCGCTCTTCATCCACGCGTGACAGGAAATATGACCGTCCCAATACAATGTTGCGTGGATGCGGACGCCATCGGCACTCTAGAGGCCGATGTATCTTGGCAACAGACCACCAATCAGGTAGATATGCGGGACAAGTCCTTCACGGTCACGGTCAGCTTGGATCAAGTACGCGCGTTCACGAGTGATGTTGCTCGCGCCCATATGCAGCTCCGAGTACCCGTCTTTGGTATTGGCGGGAAGCGCGAGAGCGTATATAGTAGCAAGAACACTGATCTGCCTGGTGGCTCGTCCTCTCAACTTCGACTGAAGGAGACTTTCCAACTCGCCGCATCTGCCTTCCAAGAACCACTTTATGTGGTCGTCGACTTTTTTGGCGAAGTCGAAAGGCTGTATCTTGAGCGACTCTTGAACCGTATCCCATACATACCTGCGTCGTTGAATGACAACGAGACTCGAAGATCTGCTGGTGATGTTACAATTAAGCACACACTGGCCATACATCTGGCAATCTTGGAGCTCAATAGCCACGGGGAATTCACGCCCACTGAATTTGACCGTAACGACCAAGTCTTCCTGTTACGGCAGGGAAGACAACGACAGCTAGCAATACGAATTCTACACGACTCGGCGAGAGCTCTCGATTTCAAAGATGTCGTCTTCATAACGATCAAAAGCCAACAGGCTACTGAATCAGCTATCATACACTTGGCACCCCTGAAAGACCCGTCCATGATATATCATCCCGATGGGAGAGGCGAGTTGCGAGTGGTATGTAAATTGGAGGACGTTGCTGGTATGGAGAAAAAGATGAATGGCACGGAGAGTTTACCGTGTCAACTCAGCTTTCAAGTTGGATTTGAGGGATATAGCGCTTCGGCACTGTTTGTACAAAGCCTTCGTGTGAGGATTCTCGGTCGAGAGTCTCGACGACGGAGTAGCCTCATGGACTATCTGCGCGTGAGATCATTTGGCCCCGACATGTCTAGGATCTTCCAGGTCGTGCTTCCGGACGAATCTCGATCGCAGGTAACTGGTAGCCAGGTCGCGATCATTGCCTCCTACCTCGAACGACGGCATCGACAACACCTTGTTGCTGATGTGCAGTTGATGAAAGCCTTGCTGACAACTGTGCAGTTGATGAAAGCCTTGCTGACAACTGTGCAACCGATTACTCACATACCGAGCAAATCGAGAGATGAGCAGCAGCAAAAGGTCTCGTTGTGCGTCAAGGCTTGGCAATCCCGAATGGAAACCACGGTAAGTTCAATCGAGTTGATGAGGTGAAACACTCAATTTACCCCGAGTGATCGCGTAGCGTCTTCCATCTGACCTGGGCGGCTATCTCGGCTCTCGCCTAGCGCGTGGCGATCAAATCCAGGTGTCCGAGTCGCCGGTCGTGTGAGTACAGCAGCAAGAACAGCCTGTGATCGGAACTCGATGTTGACAATGGCGTTGGGCCGACAGATCAAGAACCGAGAAGGAAGGTTGGCTGGATGTACTGGTCGACCCCGCAACCATCGAGTGGGAAACGAGGTGGGCCAGGTTGACTCGGTGAGTTGCGGATGTTGACGTGATCGGCCAGCCGCCAAATCCGACCGACTGATCCGATCACGCGTACACTACAATTAGCCCTTACCTTCGCTTGACGACAGCCAATGATCTGAGAGAGGAGACCCACGTACTCTGCCTTGAGAATGCGCACTTGAGTCGGGCGGACGAATTGGAAATGATACTAGAGGTGAGGACGAGCGTGGGACATGCGTTTCATATGATCTCGATTCACGCGGACAGCTGATTGCAAGTCATGTGATGATTCCCTTCGCGTCAGACCAGGAACATATTTTCCGTGGCAGGGATGACGAACACGACTGTTTTCCTCTCAACGACCGCGAATGAACGAGATAGTTGGCTGAAAGCGTTGGGTAGGAGATAAGAAAGAGTCTCTTCTATACAGAGCGACAATCATGATGTGCGTGCGACGAGATTTACGACTTTACGACGATCGTCAGGCCTGTGGGAATAGGCGGTCCTTTGGAATTACCTACCAGTGTATCTGTAGATTACGAGCGGCGACCGGCGATATACCGAGCCAATGAGATTACCATGATGATCGAGGTAGCACATGTCTCTTCTGAAGCGGACTAGGTCCGGTTCTTGAATCCATCTGGAGGCCCACAAGGACCTCGTCCATTCGTTCGCGGTACTAGAAAGGGTTGCACATGGTGATCGCGGTATTCCAGCCGGCAACAGCATCCGCGCGCGCAGACGATGCTATTTTGGGACGGGTCGCATGATTTCTAGCTCCACGCTCAGTAGCTCGCCAGCCGAATCGCCAGCTCTCGGGGGGAACCTCGTGCTTCTGTTATCGGACGGATCGTTTACCGGGCGAGTCAGGATACCAGGCAGGTATATAGGAGCACAGTGTCGAACGACACCCCTTGGCAATCCGGGACAGCCACCCTTTTCTCCAATTGATATCATCGCACCTTTCGTCCTTCACCATGGCGACAACGTACGATGAGAAGAAAGACGACCACGCGGCGTCGGGCGCTGTCCACGACGTCAAGGACTATGAAACTACTGGTCCTGACTTTGCTTCCCACGACCTTTACGACGGAAACCTTCCCAAGGAAGGTAGTATCGAGAACGGTGATCGTGCTTCAGAGTGAGTGCCGGTGGTTCCAGTGAAAACTCACCGTATGAGGAAACTTACCACCGTCTGTGCATTTGCAGCGATGTCGAGGAGGACTCTCCTTATCCTGAAGTCCGAGCTGCCGTCTCCAACGTAGACGATCCTACCATGCCGGTCAACACTCCACGAATGTGGTTCTTGGGTTTCTTCTGGGCCATCATCATCGCCGGTGTCAACCAGTTCTTCTTCTTCCGATATCCCAACGTCACCATCCCTCCCATCATTGCGCAATTGCTCGCCTTCCCTATGGGTAGATTCTTATCGAGAGTGTTGCCCAACAGGTGGGGCTTGAACCCGGGGCCATTCAACGTGAGTCACGTTTTCCTCCCGCGGCGTTTCTTTAGTAGCGCGGGCGGCGGAAGGAAAATGGAGCTAACCGATCGTGGCCCCGCGTGATCTACAGATCAAAGAGCACGCGCTCGTTACCATCATGGCGTCGGTTTCCTCTGGTTCGGCTTACGCTACCGACATCATCGCCGTTCAGCGATTCTTCTACAACCAATGGTGGGACTACGGTTACCAGCTTCTCTTGGTCATCTCTACCCAGATGATCGGGTTCTGCTTGGGTGGTCTCTACCGAAAGTTCCTGGTCTGGCCTTCGTCCATGATCTGGCCTGCTACCCTGGTCAACACTGCGCTCTTCAACACCCTCCACTCTGTCGATGCTGGACAAGAGGAGGGCAAGTGGAGCCGAGAAAAGTACTTTACCGTCGTCACCGCCGGTATGTTCGCTTGGACCATCGTCCCCAATTACCTCATTCAATGTGTGAGTACAAGCGTATCATTTACGTACAAGCGCTTTCGAACTGACACGTCTCTCGCTAGCTCTTGTACTTTGACTGGGTCACATGGATCGCGCCCAACAATCAAAAGGTCAACCTCTTGTTCGGTTACCAGAGCGGTGCTGGAATGTCGCTCTTGACCTTTGATTGGGGTACCATGAGCGGTATCGGAAACCCGATGGCCACCCCTTGGTGGGCTACCGCCAACGTCTTGGGAGGATTCGTCTTCTTCATCTGGTTCCTCGCCCCTATCCTGTACTACACCAACACCTACTATTTCTCTTACCTTCCCTTCTCGAGTTCCACCTCTTTCGACAACCGAGGCAAGAAGTACAACGTTTCCCGAATCATCACCGAGAACGCGAGTCTGGATCCTACACGATACGAAGAGTATTCACCGCTGTTACTCGGAGCGACCTTCTGTATCTCTTACGGTCTCTCCTTTGCCGCGCTCTCTTCCACGATCATGCACACCTTCCTCTACTACCGAAAGCAGATCTGGCACCAGGCTCGAAGGTCTATCCACGATGCCGATGACATCCATCTCAGGCTGATGGCTGCTTACCCCGAGGTTCCTCAGTGGTGGTACGCTACCATCTTCTTGGTCAACATGGGAATGGGTATCGCTGCTATCCGAGCTTGGCCTACCCAGATGCCCGTCTGGTCGTTCTTCTTGGCCTTGGCTATCGCCATCGTCATGGCTCTGCCCATCGGTATGATCCAGGCCATCACCAACACTCAGGTCGGTTTGAACGTCATTACCGAGTTGATCATCGGGTTCGCCGTTCCCAACAAGCCCGTCAGCATGATGATCTTCAAGACGTACGGTTACATCACCATGGCCCAGGGAATGTCTTTCATTTCGGACATGAAGCTCGGTCACTACTTGAAGGTTCCTCCCAGGATCATGTTCTGGGGACAATGTTGGGCTACCTTGGTCGCCGCCATCGTCCAGGTGTTCGTCCAGTCTTGGCTGTTCTCCAACATTGACGGTATCTGTGACAGGGATGCCACCGAGACCTGGTGGTGCCCTTCGACTCAGACCTTCGGAACGGCTTCCATCATTTGGGGAGTCATCGGACCTGCCCGAACTTTCGGTGCCGGGTCCATGTACGTCAACTTGAACTACTTCTGGTTGATCGGTGCGTTCATGCCCATCCCTTGTTACTTCTTGGCCAAGCGATACCCCAACTCTTTCTGGAAATACGTCAACTGGCCAGTCATCTTCTCCGGAACCGGTCTCATGCCTCCCTACCTGCCCATCAACTTCTTGTCCTTCTGTTACACCGGTTGGTTCTTCATGTCCTTTGTCAGGAAGAGGTACTTTGCTTGGTGGACCCGATACAACTACGTCACCAGTGCGGCGTTCTCTTGTGGTTACGCCTTGTCTATCCTATTCGTGAGTCGGACGAACACCTCGCCTCTCACACGAGCACTTGCTTACTTTATATCTCCTTCAACTTGTAGATTTTCTTCTGTCTTCAATACCCAAAGAGCGGTACCATCGGAGTCGGGCTGCAAAACTGGAGCGGAAATCAGATCTTCAACAACGTCCTGGACGCTTCCGGTGTCGCTGGAGCTAGGTACCAGCTTGCAAAGGGCGAGACATTCGGACCAGCAGCCGGTACGTGGCACTAGGCGGGCGCAGTGGATGGATATAATAGGATTTGTAGTAGTGTTTGACTGCCTTGCTGCTTGTATCAACAAAAGAGAGGTCATGCGGATATGCAACATTGGCCATGCGTTTTCACTTGATGGCTATGCGTTCTCAAGTGCAGTCCATCGTACCAACGTCATACCGGATATGATCGCCCATGCTTTGTCGGCTCACTCAGACCTGCGAATGGTATCGGACAAACGTCTTCTTGACACTCGAGATCTGTCCTGGCCAGTAACACCCGCTCCTATCCTATTGAATAGAACCCCGTCACTTGGTAACCCCCTCGATGGCGTTCCAGCTATACCTCAGAGTTCAGCCTCGCTCGCTCTACCTGGTCTCAGACACCCATGCGCTCCTATTTCAGCAACCAGATGTACACGGCAACAACGACGTCTCGTCAACAAAGTCCAGGAAGGAGGGACCATCTGCCATAGTAGAGCTGATCCCAGCGGACGCACTCGATCTAGGACAACTGATCAAGATCAACAAGGGTCGATCCATAGGCGGTGTTCTTGGTCTGTTGAGTTTACCGATCGGTTCGTATTAGACTTCGCTGTCGCTCGAAGCGATCCGAGCTCAAGACCCCTGTTTCGACTTGTGTGCAGAGTCAACAGGTACTACGGAGACTTTTCTCGTCCTTTTGGCCTCTTCGACCACCCTTGCACCTATCGTTCCCGACACCCACTTTACACCTTCAAAAGTCCTTTCCGTCGAGTTCCACTGCATCAGCTCGGCCTCTTGGGACGATCCATTCCTTGTCCCGAGAAGCTCCATACAATCCGCCAACCAGATTGACCAATCAGGATTCGAAGACGATGGTTATTACGAATCGGCCTTTTCCGGAACTCGCAGTCCTCCTGCTTCATCTTCGGCAGATCCTCTTCCTCCTTCTGCCGTCATACCTCCCGTAAACCCTTCCGAGGGCATCAAGAAACTATTGTCCACCGGATCGTTCTATTTCGCTACGAATGGGGATTGGAACATAAGTCGAACGCTACGGGACTGGGATTGGAAGAAGATTCGCAAAGAGGTCGAGGGACAAGCCTGTTGCCTGGATGAGCTCGACGACAGATTTGGTAGGTTGGCAACTCAACAACTCGTCCCTTGAGGTCACATCTCTAATCCCAAACGTTTGCTGTCAGTATGGAATATGAACATCCTTCAACCTCTTCTACACTTTCGACAATCGCTTCCACCGCAACAGAAAGAACACCTAGACAGTCGACGTTTCTTGATTCCCATGATCCAAGGGTTCGTCGGAGCGGTACCGCTTTCCCCATCCCGAGCGCCTGGCGACACCTCTCGAAGCACGGCCAGTTTAGCCCTCATCAGCAGACTAGGGTGGAAACGTGCTGGAGCGAGATTCAGGACAAGAGGTGTAGATGACGATGGCAATGTCGCCAATTTCGTCGAAACGGAAACCATCCTCGCGGTGAACGATATCGTCATGAGCTTCTTACAGGTTCGCGGAAGTGTGCCTCTCTTTTGGGAACAGGTCGGGAATCAGACTTTCGGACAAAAGCTGCAAGTCACCAGACCTCAGGCTGCGAGTCAACCCGCGTTCGATAAGCACTTTATGGATCTGTTGGATCATTACGGTGCCGTGCATTGTGTGAATCTACTCGGGCAGGGCGAGAACGAGGCCATCTTGTCCGATATTTACAACGCGCACATCTCTTCCTTGGCAGTGACACTTGAATCGAGTGGTCAGATGACCAACCACTTTACTGGAGAGGAGGAGAATCTCGTCACGTTGACACCGTACGATTTCCATGCGAGCGTTCGAGTCGGTGGACATGATGTCGTCAAGGAAGATTTTGGACGGCGAGTGAGAGGCGTCAGAGACGCGAGGGAGCGGTTCGGCTGGACGACGATCGATACCACGTCCAAGGATGTTGTCACTACGCAGAGCGGCGTTTTCAGGGTCAATGTGAGTGCCTGGTCGGGCTCTACGTCACGAGAAAATCAGCTGATGTCTTCCGTCGTTTCATCGGAAAGTGCTTGGATTGGTGAGTACCCTATCTCTCCATACGGCAACGACTTACTGATCGAGATTAAATTCCAGTCTCGATCGTACCAACTATGTAGAGGACGTCATCGCATCATTGACTATCGGAGCGTTCATCGCATCGCTCGACCCCAATACTCTCGACGGGTTCCCTGCCTCTTATGCCATTCACAACGCTCATCGCAGTCTTTGGGCTGATAATGGTGACGCGCTATCCAAAATATATGCGGGGACGGGAGCGTTGAATACCAGCGTGACCAGAACTGGAAAACGTAGTATTGCAAGCTTGCTTAGTGACGCGAGCAAGAGCGTAGGAAGAGCGATACAGGCGACATTCAACGATTCCGATAAGCAAACATCTATCGATCTCTTCTTGGTCAGTGCAGATCTTCCCTCGCGTCGCATCGAAGAGCCAAATGGAGCTGAGTCGACATCATCATAGGGCATCATGGCTGGTCAACAACCTGTCCGGGTGCATGATCCTATTTCCGATACGGTCAATGCAGCCTTGACGAAACGGCTGACGGAATACGCAACGCCTAAGCGGTATACCATATTTGCTGGAACTTGGAACTTGTGCGGGAAGCCATTGAGCGGGAACCTCGAAGATTGGTTGTTTCCCCAAGGTGAGCTGCTTGCTGTGTGATATCAATGGCATTAATTGATCAAGGAATACGAACGCACAAAACAAGTAGCCAATGAACAGTGCGTTGTTCGACTCCGTACCAGTGTAAGGTATGGTCAAAGCTAACTTCCCTGTGATGCAGATCCGACCTCTACCTGGTCGCATTCCAGGAGCTAGTACCTCTGAATGCGCAGCAGATATTGCAAACGGATCCCGCTGCAAGGTATGCTTTCTCGTGGACCATGTCGCACGTTTTCGACTCACACGTGCTTTCCATCAATCCATCAAGGCGACGGACTGAAGCAGCTTTGACAGCTGCCTTTGAACAGCATGCAGATGACGAATACGTACTTCTCCGAAGTGAACAGCTCGTTGGTACAGCGATCTTCGTGTATGTCCGGGCTACCTTGCTTCCGTACATCTCGCGGGTGGAGGGTGCATCTCGTAAGGTACGCTGTCGTGTTATATGACGGTCAGGGCTACTCACCATTGCTAATCTCTCCCTCGTAGACGGGTCTCAGAGGCATGTCTGGCAATAAAGGCGGCTGTGGGATTCGTTTGGACCTACATGACACTTCAATCTGTCTCATGACGTGCCATCTGGCAGCAGGACACACCAACATTGACGAACGCAACTCCGACTACAACACCATTGCCAACGGTCTGACTTTCCAACGTGGGAAGACTATTGAAGATCACGAGTGCGCCAACTGCCGAGAGTTGCACCCTAACACGATGTTGATATTTGCCACCTATGTAGCGTCGTGATCTGGGCCGCCGATTGCGTACGTACTTAATGTCTATACCGTCTATACTCTAATATCCTGACATCTTGAACAGAACTACCGAATCAACATGACAAACGAGGAAGTTCGCGAGCATGTACAAGGGAACGATATGCAGAGTCTTTGGGAAGCCGATCAGGTCAATTCCCTTCTTCCCCAGCGACATACGCAACCTCTGCTTATACGTATCCTTTCGTCTTGTAGTTGAGGTCATCCATGCTGTTCAGGTCCGCTTTCCCGGACTATGACGAATCGCCTATCACTTTCCCGTAAGTCATGAACCGTATCCGGCGTGTTTGGCTTGCTCATGCAACGGGATGTCCTATCAATATGTAGGCCTACATACAAATAGTGAGAATCATCGGGTGTTTCGATAAACATTTAAACTTATGTTGCGCAACAGTGACATCGGGACTGACCAGTACGATACCAGCGAGAAGCAAAGAGTTCCGGCTTGGACAGGTCAGCTCGATCTATTTCCCTAGTACCTGATCGTCCGCATATTGATTGGATTTGCTCACAGATCGTATCTTGCGGAAGGGAAAGAAGGTATGTGGTGTCGCCAGGATGTATATATGGCTACCTGACAGAGCTCTTCCCAATTAGCTAGCGCAAACTGCGTATGAAACCGCTGACGTTCGTACTTCCGACCATCGGCCAGTCCTAGCTCTTTATGACTTGACTGTATACGACGTAAATCAAGCCAAAAGGCAAGCTCTTCTGGAGCAATTGAGCAGCAACGTAGCTGTCAAGTCCTTACCTGCTTTACACAGCATGGATACCAAGGTCTTGGGCAGGCGACCCCCTCCGAGCGTTCCTATCAAGGCAAGACCGTCAACGACTAATAGCGCCACCGTCATGGGTGGTTCTCAGAAACGTAAGACGTGGCCTGACTGCATGATGGTAAGCTATTCTGACGGTTGAGTCTTAGCTCCCCCACCCCCTCGTCCCGCAAAACCCGCGTCGTTACAAGTCCGAGGTGAGTAAAGAAGCCAGAGCGTTGTTTGCAAGCTCGCCTAATCATCTACTGGTGTAGATCGCGCGATGTCCAGTTCTTCCTTGATATCGTCATCAGTAGAGGACGATTTCTTCCAGGCCAGGTCCGCTACAAGACCCTCGGTTCCCCCATCGAATACAAGCAGAGCTGCAACTATGCCAGGTCCAGGTGCAATTCTTCCTCCTCCATCAAGAACTCCCGCGTTACCAGTCCGCCCTGTCTCCAGCCCAAACGCTGGACCCCAGCCGCGGACTACCAACCAGTTCCCCATCCGTCATCCTACAGTTGCGAACCTCGCTACCAATTTCAACACCCTCTCTGACAAAATGTATAAAACCACGCTGGGCACACAGGCCAGTGGACTTTTCAATGCAACTCGGTCGTCGTTCGGTTCTCCTTCCGCCGCGCCCAAATTTATTCCAGGCGCTTCTACAATTGCGGGTAACACAGACTCGAGACGTATACCGCCTAGTCTGCCGCTCCGACCCACTCCGAGTAAGGAGTAAGCCGATTTCCGTGATTGTCAAGGGAAGATTATTGATTGGCGCCGGGAGCTCTTAGCGATAGAAGAGGATAATGTCGATGTTCCGCCTCATCTCGAAGGGGCGATTCGATCGCTGTTGGATCATGCAGATGTTGTTCGCCTACCCCTCGATCTCCGCAAGCCTTTAACGACAGCTATGGACGGCTCGAAAGGATATGCGCTCGTTGAAAGCGGATCCGAGATCGTCAACGACAACGACACCAACGAAACTCACGACAATTACGCATCTGACGACAACGAAATAACGACCGACAAATACATAAATCGACAAACGCTGAGCGCTCTGGCGAAGTGGGCACGACAGGAGGAAAGCCTGGCAGCACTACAAAAAGCGCGATTAGGTCAGACTGCTCTTTCAGTAGCGATATTGATGGCTTCCCGCTGAGACCCTTCTGGCCATAGATCCTTATGATTATCACCTCATCTCACTTCTCTCCGGCACGCAAACCAGACTATCTTCAGCCCATCAACGTCTGATCACTTCCAACCCAGAACTGGTATGTGTACGATCCGCGAAGCGGCATACGATCTAGCCTGACTTTTGCGTTCCGCAGTCTCACAATTATTTCCCCCCACATTTGATGAACACTAAAGACCCTGACAACGTTACTTTGGGCGCAGAATATCGGTCGATCCGGAAGGAGCTTGCCGCGGCAGCCAACGTCTTGTTCTCGATCGGAGGGGCCGGAGGAGCGGTTTTCCTAGTGGCCAAAAGCTCGGCCGGTATGAGCGCGGAAAAGGTGAGGTGTTGTGCAATCTCGGTATGAAATCAGATTCTAATTGATGCCGATACAGGCGATCCTTTTGGCCCTATTCGCTGCCCTGGTCATCGCTTTTGCCGAAGGCTGGTTATATGTATCGCAAATGAAACGGATCGAGTCGGCTAGACAGCAAGGAGATCAAGGAGAGCAAGCAGAAGGGGAAATCGCCCCGAAACCGGAAAAGGAGACCAGCATCGCCGACCTGCTGGAAGAAGAATCGGCACAAGCACAGGATCTCGCGGGTTCAATGCTAGACAGCACCGCTGGGGTGGTATCTACACAATCGGCGCGGGAGACACGGCAGCTGAGATTGAGGAGACGGCCGGTACCGGCAGTCTAGTGTAGCCAGGGCCCTACAGCTAACGTCGCATGTTAGGCAGGGGTTTGCCGAGTGGTTTGCAATATGGAAAGATGTCAGGTTTAAATTCCGCGTAAAAAATAGACTTCAATAGTTACAAACCCGCGAATTTCACGCAATATTCTTGCCAACTCATTGACGATAGGGCGCGATAGGCGATATGCAGCGTGACGTGCATTATGGCCTGTGTCACGCTCTACCATTTGTACAACAATAACAACAACAACCCCATGATCATGCAAGCGACCGCATCCTTTCACATTCACCACGGTCTCCCTCATCCTCCTATACTTTTCTCTCGTTTCCTCACATCGCCTGTCTTCTCGTAGTGACAGGGATCTCGCCGTGGCGCCAGGTATGAAGCGTTCCGATGATTATGCTGATCACAACCTGAATTGGATAGAAATCGCTAGCATCAAACCAGACAATTTGTTGGACGAATTACGCAGGGATACACGAGCCTCCGGTTCTTTCCTACCAACATATGATTTGCTCCAATACCGGTGGAGAACGCCTGTCAATCTAGACCATGATGCTAAGGTCGCCAGCGTACTTACGGTACTACAGACAGAAGCTCTCCAGATCTCGACTCCAGTACACACGCAATCGGCAATCGCAACTCCCACTCGTCCTTCTAAAACGCACTTTTCAAAGAATGGTATACCTTATGCCGAACAAATTGCTGAAACGCTTTGGACGGACAGTTACCACAGGTTCAACCCCGCTTTCATCGAGTTAGACTACAAGCCAAAAGACAAGGCGAAATATCAGCAAGCCGTTGATCTCTGGCAGCAAGAATCCCCTCAACTAGTCGCCTACTTGGCACAAGAAGGAGCCAGCGAGAATGAATATACTGCAAAGTTTTGCACACTCGCAAACCAAGTCGGCGACATGGTGCACGGAAACGTTGTCAAGCCTAGTTTGGTTTTTGGAGACAAGGGCCTCGATCGCAATAGTTCCTTGACCTTCATGGAAGGCCACGGAGGAGACTGGCGGTATGATGGACACAAAGTGAAACCTGACATCCACATTTTCGACCCACATCAGTCTCAAAGCGACGCGAAGAACTGGAAAGACGTATGGCTCGCTGGAGAGGCCAGACGTGACCCAAAAACGGACATGAGATGCACCCACTTTCAAGCGCGATATAACATTATCCCAAGGACCATGTACTACCAAGTGAGTGAGCTAAATCCTTCCGTCATTTACTCCATGTCTGAGACCACCTCTTTTCTTTAACGCTCCTTTATTCTACTGCTGCAGAGTCTGCTGTCCCGCAACCATCCCTCTACAGGACAGACGTACACTATTACCCTGACTGGTGGTTATCTGCGGTTTTGGATTTTCGACGCTTTCGCATACTCCTCCTCCAGATTGTTTAATCTAAAGGACCGTCAGCATTCTCGCCAAGTAGTAGACCTGATAGCGTACCTTTTATCACCGTCTCGTACGGGACCTGAAAGGTGGCTCCCTGACAATAAATCGGTCACGGTCTTGACCGTCAACAAGGACATACAAACCTGGAAGTGGTCTGGATCTGCTACTCCACCGTATCTCTGGCTGGAAGTCCGAGCAGGGCTTTGGGCGCCACGAACAAACGCTGTTGCAGGCATGGCAACGAAGGGAAGAGAGACTATCAGTCAGCAGCTCGTCATCAAAACCGGCTGGCTCTCGGAGCGATTAATATGGCATGAACAACGCATGCTCCAACACCTTCATGGCGACCTTTGTTCAGGAAACGATAAACCGATCGAGGCTCAGGCTCCGAGGGCCGCAGAGCTCGTACGGCCTGAGGTGATCGAATGCTTACCCAGACCAGGTGGACTCGTCAAAAGTTTGGTAGATCGACTTTGCTGGACACAGGCAGTCTCTATATCAGCCGAGCCTGAGCGTGAAGCTGAATCGACACACCGACTCTGCTTTATCGCCCAGGTTTTCCTCGGGCCATTAGGACAGAGAATGCCTACGGAAGCTATCGATAATTTTGGTATTCGAAAATACACGCAGGTATTGAAGGGAGCCTTCGAATCCTTGTGGTATGCTTCTAGTAAGGGTGTACATTATCGAGACATCAACTGGGGCAACATTATGTGGCGTCAAGGCGCAACGCCTGATGACGTGATCGGTTATGTCATCGACTATGGCAACTCTAGACATCTTGAGGAGAACCGTATCCAAGCTCGAGGTCACGATAGCAACGGTTTGATGCTGTTGTGCGAAGATGATGCGAGATCAGTTACGGTCCTGTATCAATCCATCCAATCGTTGCAGGCCGACAAGCTAACGAAGGAGTATGCCGATATAAAACCTCAGCTTGACGAAGCCGAGCGGAAATACCAAGAAGAGCTTTCTCAAGCGTCTGATCAGGATTTGCCGGAAAAGTCGATGGACACATTAGCGCTCGAGAGCCGGGTCAACAGATGTCTCGCTGCTGCTATAAAGGTCAAACATCGCTATACTGACGACCTAGAGTCCATTCTCTACAGCTTTCTTCACTTGGTGAGCGTTAGTCGTTCAGAGACCAACTCGACTGCTAACATAGAGGTCGTGATATCTACGGTCTCCAGGTCTGGACAGTCACCGGTGCGACCGTTAAAAAATTGGAAACTTGTCTCCAATCACTTGACAGCAAACGCGAAGCCTGGGAACTCAAACTTTTTGAGGTGAGCCGAATCTGGTATCACCCAGGCGATGCACTCAGTATTTTCGCTCTCCCTCTAGTACCTCGGCACAGGTTTAGGTGTATGCGACGCCTGGAAGAAGCTGATAGCAGAGCTCGCTTCCAAGATACAAACCGCTCGATCTCAGCTCGCAGTCGATGGGTATACTCCTGAACTCACGCCAATCGAAACTATATGCTTCTGGGAGTGCATCCAACTGATCGACTCTGCCATAGACAAGTTGCCGCATGCCGGCTTTGTTTGAACCTGCGCGTTGTGTGAACGAACGAAACTTTGAACACCGAGATTCCTGACGAGAGCGCGAAATTCATCTTTCAACTTTCCGTCTTCCTTTACGACCTCGTAGTGACTTTACGAATGTGCTTGAATGGTATGCAATGGGCCGGCTGCGGACGTCTGCAATCACCTATACTCCGCACGAACACGACCCCCGACGCGATTCATGCGACAGAGCGTTATCTCTAACAGTAAAAAGATATACATTGTAGTATCATACGGTTCGGCCACGTATTCGTCTGGATATCTTCGGACCAGTCACCTTGGTCACTTGCAGTGAGATGTCTGACTTCCCGGCGCTCGAGTTGCATCCTGACAGAGTTTCGTTCCTTTGCGAATGCATCCACGAGTCTCTCTCGCTCTCTTCCCTCCACGACCGGGAGTACCAGATCACCCAATCCTACACTTCGACCTTTTCCTGGATCTGGGACCGCTCTCACACATTTTACACGTTCCTCACTGCTCATCGGGAACGTCTCTATTGGATAACAGGTCTTCCTGGTTCTGGTAAATCGACATTGTTACGACATATCGGCACATCCCCGCACTTCCGCTCTTTGCTTGGATCATGGTCCCATTCGGTCAGCATCGCGAGTTTCTACTTTTGGGAGAGCGGAACGGTGATGCAGAGGTCACAAGAGGGACTACTCCGGTCGCTTCTATTTCAACTGTTGGAAAAGCACGAGGAAATGATACCCTACGTGTTTCCGAAGTTGTGGTTGGAATTGTGCAACTCTTCAACTCTTGAGCGTGTGAGGAGGTTGTCGAACTGGGCTGTCCACGACCTCCTCACGGGACTCGCACATTTCTTCTCGATCGCTTCAAAGCTTGACATGAAGACCTGCCTACTGGTCGATGGTCTGGACGAATTTGATGGCGATCATACGGTCGCAACTGAAATGTTTAAAGACATCTCCCGATATGAGAACGTCAAGATATGTATCTCGAGTCGTCCATGGGACGTGTTTGAAGCGGCTTTCAAGGATGTACCGCAGTTGAGGCTGCAGGATCTGACAAAGGGTGATATGGTGAACTTTGTGGAGGGGAAACTAAAGGAGATCAAAGTAATCGGAGATCCGGAGAACTGCAAGAGATTCGTCAAAGAAGCGGTTGCAAAATCGGAAGGAGTGTTTTTGTGGACGTCTTTGGCCATGGCCAGCTTGGTCGAGAATGCGCTTTCGGAAAAGAGGATAGAATCTCTCGAGGTGCAACTACAACAGCTGCCAGCAGGTTTGTACGAGCTATACCGCCATCGCTTGATCGACAAAGCGAGTGACAAGGAAAGGAGAAAGATGTCAGAGATCGTCAAGCTGATGCGTGCCAGGGACGTGGTATCAAGCTTCACAGGAAACGAGGAGATGGCCCCTGTCACAATTTGGGAGCTGGTCCTTTCCACTACCTTCGATTCGCAACAAGCAGTGCGCATGGAGTTGCGGCAAGTTGCTGCTAGTGATGCTACCGAATGGTATCAGGAAATGGTACGAGACATTTCCACCTCGACATGCGGTTTGGTCCAGCTTCATCTTTCACCTGGTATCGATCTCAGGGACCAAAAGGTGACGTATATTCATCGAACTGTCAAAGATTGGCTTACTGGAGACGTCTGGCCAACGATCCTATCCTTTTCCTCGTCATCTCCCCACCTCGCACTACTGCAAGCGACACTGCTACATTGGAAGCTTCCACTCGGTCGACCTAGAAAAGCACGATCGATCCCTACATGGTGGCCACGTATTGCGCTTGCTTTCACTCATGGTCGATACGTGCCGCAAGCTGAAGCTCACGCCGCTTATGATCTGATGAACGAGCTAAACTATACCCTGGATTGGTATTATCCTCGTATGGGAGCATCAAAATCCGAGGACAGCTGGGCAAGGAGCTGTTTTGGCACGGTGGAGACAAGGGGGAAAGTGCCCTACGAGGACGCATTTCTAGGGCTGGCAGTGAAGTTTGGGCTTACGAGTTTTGTTCGAGAGTATTTGGGAGATGGAAAGTATGACATGACACTTGGACAGTCGCTGCTGGAATGGGCTACTGTATACCTCTTTGATCGACAACATTCCATCTACCCGTTATCGAACCCGGAAATCGTCCTGACTCTACTCGAATATGGCATAGATCCCAATTTTCGATTGCGATTAGGACGGAAGAAGGTCCTGCATTCGCCTTGGGAGGCTACCTTGAAATGTGTGCAACAAGCCATGAGGAGGGGCTGGGTTCAGAACGATAAAGTACATAGGACTCGATGGATCTCGGTGATTAGACTATTTCTGAGGTATGGTGCAGAGCGAGCCGTAGAAGTGCAGGCTACATACAAGGACAAGCTGGAGAGTGCGCACATGTTATTGTGTAGATTGCACATGGAATTCCCCAGCGAGGATCTTGCTGACATATTGTGGGCGACAGAGAGCTAGCAACAGCCTCTCACCGTCAGTGCTAGAGCAACAAGCATGAAGGTGTCTATAACGGGTAGCAGTGTATCGGAGACCTCAGCTCCGCGAATGCGGGCAAGTGGGTCGCAAAGAGGATGTCGATTGAATAGGTTCAGTAAATTCTCCGAGACCTCTGCAGCCGGAGCCGTTGAGTTTCTGCCAGGATTCGGAATTGGCGATCGGAAGCACACCTCGACGCGTTCGGGCGCGGAATGACGGATATGCTGCGCCAGTTGTACCAAGCGATTTTTTATTTTTTATTTGTCGCGACTGTAAAAAAGTCAAATATTGCCAGGGCACAACTTTTTTTTTTCTCAACACAAATGCTTATTGTTTTGACTGACCGGAGTTCCGACTTTTGTTAACTTAACATTGTACGGTCAATGTCGACTTTTCTTAACTTTATCCTTAATTAAGCCTTAACATGCTTAACATCATGTGAATGTTAGCCATTCATACCTATCTTCACGACCAGCAATGAACGTCCAAGTAGATCCTATCTCAGTCTTGGTGACGGAACTACGTCAGTACGTCACCAATGTCCATCAACCTGCGAGAGAGTGGCTCGAACTCCCCCCCCAGCATCGCAACGCTGGACTGATTCCCCCTTTCCTCCACTCCCTCGATGGTTTACTAGTGTTTCTTGAACAGCAAGTCAAAGGGAAGATCCCGTTACAACCGTACCGCAACCATGTAATGGATACAATCGGGCTCAGGGACCGTGTTGTTGCCTGCCAAAAACATCTCCTAGATCAGACTTCTCGGAACTGGAAACCAAGATCAAYCCCCCTTYGTACGGGTGGCTTCAAGCTTGACATCAGTATTRAATTGATAGAAGAGATGACCAGCCTCCACTACACTGATGGAGAGATCGCTGAGCATCTTGGCTGTCACCGTCATACAATCAGAAGACGTCGAGAAGAGTCCGGTTCRTTACTCAGGAGAGAACGAAAACATCAAGTTACCGAGGATGAGCTAGCTACTGTATGTACCACAACGTCCATGATGTACCTTGCRCAGYCCTCATTTGTGATCTATCTGCTCAGAACATTGAAGCCTATCTCTCAACTGTCGACCGTTTCACTACCGGCCAACGAATGGTTCAAGGATATCTCGAGTCAAAGGACATCACTGTCACCCGCCAACAAGTCCGCCACATGATGCAAGCTATGGATCCTGATGGTACCCRATCAAGGAAAGCTGTGATGCACAAACGTCRAGAGTACAAGGTTCCCTTCCCCAACAGCTTATGRCATGTGGACGGTCAGCACAAACTCATTCRCTGGAAATTTGTGATTCATGGTGGGGTCGATGGATACAGTCGTGTYTGTGTCTTCATGCATGCKGGYGACAACAACCGAGCAGAGACAGTYGAGCAACTATTCTTGGAGGCGACTCAGGAATGGGGTTGGCCACAAAGGGTACGAGCAGACTATGGGGGTGAGAACAATGGAATTTGGAGCCAGATGCTGGCTGTACGAGGTACGCTTCTTCGTATCCCCTCGATCAAGTCTATTTATCGTGTCCTCTTCTTTGCAGGTCACAATCGCGGGTCTTTCATCCGAGGCAAATCGACCAGTAACACACCTATTGAGCGGCAGTGGAAGGAAGCGGGAGAGAAATTCACCCAAAAATACTCCAGAACGTTCGCACACCTAGAAAGTCATTTGGAACTGGATCCTGACGACCCTATCGACATATTTTGCTTGCATCACTGCTTCATGGGTCTTCTCAACGCTACCATTGCCACACATGTAGCGTCCACCAACCGGCATTGGAGTTCAACTCGAGGCAATCGTGGATGGAGTCCTTACAAGAGATGGCACGATGGTATTCTGCGTGCTCAGCGTGCTGGTATGAATATCGACCTCTTTCCACTGCAACCGGGGTAGAACATGGTGTAGTACAGTAGAGAGTGTCTAGTTACAAGGTGTATTCGATTCCTAGCCATTCAAACGAGTCGTGCACCTTGTAAACTACTTCCTCCTGTTTCCTCACGCTTCAAAGTGCCTGAAACGAGCTCTAAGCAGTAGAAGTGAGAGTCTCTTGAGCAGGAACTCGTAAGATCCGACTGCCATCAGGCTGCGCCACTCCTCAAACACCTTCCTGCACTCTCCTTCCATCGCACCACCACTGCTGAACACCAGGGGACGG